>JAWNPP010000081.1:1200000-1800000 GCA_035047445.1 Drosophila siamana
CTCGGGGCTCCGGCTCTGGCTCCGGCTCCGGCTCAGGCTCCGCATGAAACAGCATCGAGGCAATGAGCCAGCGAGGCAACGTGTCCTTGCTTGCCTACTTTGTCTGCCTGGCTGTCGTAATGCCTCCCAACTGAAATTTGCCAAAATGAAACTTTAAGCAATGTGAAAAAATGAAATTTAAATAACGATTTATAGCCTTTGAAGTATGATTATTTGCACAGACACCGCTCGTTGCCGCTCTGGAGGCAACAAACTAAACGAAAGGACGTCACACAATTTAACCTTTCGTAACATGGTGACTACCCAATGCACTGGGAAAAGACTTAAAGTTGAGTGTAGTTCATGCCGATTTGCATGAATCCTTTGCATTTGTTCATGCAGATTTACATAAATCCTTGGCTATTTACATGTATGTTGTTGCAAGAATTAGTTAATGAACATCTGCATCATCTGGCAGTATAGTGAATTAGTATCATGAATTAATTACTAGTTCTTATTGTCATGCCGTAAAATAAATAAGCAGCTTCGAATGAATAATTTAACTGTTTTTGTATGTTAAGCAAGCTTTGTTTTTCTTTCGGCAACATAATTTAGTTTCACATTAAGCAAAAATAACAAAATAGAATTATAATAAAAGCGTAAGGATTTGCCAAAAGATTTTAACCCAATATAATCATTATCAACAAAATGTTTTATACAAATTTAGGTACAACTATCTGCCTCTACTTATTTCAATACAAAATAATGACTATGTTCGGATTATTTTATTTTTTAAATTCATACAATTAATTCTCTTGAATGCGATCAACACTTGACTTTAAATAGCTTGCCTTGCGTAAGAAAATGTAGCATACTTTTCGGCATGGCTGCAAATGCGATTAGCGTGACCGCGAACTGAGTATTACAAGTTGTTGTTATTCGGTGAAAGGAAACACTAGACTTGAGTGGGGTTGAAACGTAAAGGTATCTAGATCTGCATTTGCTGGCGATTTATTCAAATGTTTATGAATACTAGCAAAGTCCCAAGGGCACTTTGACAGTCTGCAGGCTGCGGCTGCAAAGTTTCGGCTAATTAAAAGTTCAATAACAGTTGGCAACTTGGCATTTACAAAAGCACAATTCTCAGAAAGAGAAGCAAATTATTTGGATTAGTGAATGTGCTCCGCTGCGCCAGTTAATCTTATTGGTTATGGCTAAACCGGGCAAATAAAGTCCAACTTTGCAATGCGTTCAAGCAGACGAAAGACAGTAGGCGGCCAGTGGAAACTGAAGTCAAAGGCCATGCGAGGGAGTTGCAGCCACAGACTGTGCGTAAATGAGTGAGCGGGTGTGTGTGTGTGAGTGTGTGCGTGAGTTGTGCGTTGCCAAAATCAAATATGCTTTACGAAAGGCTGCTGACGGGTTGGACAGGGGATTGGCAAGGTGGCCAATCAGACCCGGGGCCAGGCTTGTTGCTGTCACTTTGGCAAGGCGTCGTGGATGTCGATTTCAATGTCGATGTGGCTCTGGCTCTTGCTGTGGCTGTGAATGCCTCTTGCTTAAAAGCAATGCCATGAAATTGCTTTTTCCAAAAAGGTAACGCTCACAGCAACAAGTGAGCGCTAACCAAAGTATGTATATATAAGCACATACAACATAGATAGGATTGTATGTATTTGTAGTCTGCGTCTGTGTGTCTGTGTGTGTGTATGTCGGTGTGTCTGTGGGAGGCCTACAAAGGAAATGAGAAAAGGTTGTTGCTGGCTTCCTTTTGCCGCTTTATGTGCGCTTTGTAAATTTGCGTAGAGACCGATTTTGCAGGCAATGAGGAAACAGGAAGTTGCCAGGACATTGTTTATTCCTTAGTGGCAAACAAAACAGCCGCAAACGCAACGTGTTGCCACAAATTCAAAGTCAAGCGGACCCCAAAATGCGATGAAAGCAAGAGGACAAACGGGAAAACAGGACAGAAACCCTGACGCGCCAACGCAGAGGCCTGGCCCATAAATTACTACAGGAATTTAAATTGTTACCTAGCGCAGCGCATGTCCTTCAAATGTCTGCATTTCCTTCTTTTTATCATTTTATTTTCACTTTTTTTCGGCGGTTGTTGGCTGTTTTTGTTGTCTGCTGTTGTGTTTTTTTATTACGGTAAAAACTAAAATGTTTAAGACGAACGTTGACAAAATAATCTGTTAAATGTCTGCAAATACATACGTTTTTTGGGTGGGAAGTGGAAGGGATCGGACAAGGGACACCAGTGAGACAATAAGCAGACGCTAAATGGACGCAATTTCTGTTGTTGTTTCACAGCCAAATGCCAAAACGCCATTTTCACAAAGTTTGCCCCCAAAGTAAACAGATGTAGGCACGAAACACAGTGGAGCAAAATCCAGCAAACAAATGCAGGAAAAACAAATTAAGCAAAGTCATATAAAATAGCATACCATAAATCCTAATCCCTTGCAATCTGACCACTAATAAAATGTTAAAGTATTTCTTTTTATGTGTCGAATGTTTAATACATTTTGATTATTATTGGACGCTTTTTTATAACACGCTTAGTCGAATTGAAACTTAATGTAAAAATATAATTTAATATAAAATATAGAAAAATAAGTCTCTTTTTGTAACTTAGCATTATAGACTGCTTTATTTACCGTTTGAAGTTCGCATTTTAAATTTTTGACCAATTTTAAAGGACTATAGTATTTCTGAGTTGTTATATATTTTAAGCTTTAATGGTTCCGAATTTGAGCAGCGTATAAATTCGAAAAATAATTAAATTCTTAATAAAAAAAATAAAAAAATTAATAGTGGTTCTTGTACTAAATAAATTTGATTCTTTAAATTCAGTATTTTTGATTTTTGCGATGTGAGTTCCAGTGTGCCGAGCCAGCGAAAGCAATGGAAATAAAGACGGCGATGGCCAAAGCATAAAAGTCAAAGGCAACCAACGAAAAAAGTCTGATTTTACTTTCTTTACCTAACTTAGACGTTGCTGTTGTTGTCGTTGTTGTTGCCGTTCCCGTTGCCGTTGCTGTTGTTGTTTGTATTGCAGCTTTATCAACGCCCTTCGCCAGCAAACACACTTGTTGAGCATTAAACAGACGACGATGAAAGGATGAGAAGGGAGGAAGTAAATAGAAGGAGCAGTAGATGGGAACCAGCAGTAACAGCAACAACAACGACAACGTCAAGAAAGCGACAAAAGTGACAAAGAAATTGAAATTCAGTCGGTGTGCTAGTGTGGGCAGGAGTTTTGTGTCTGCGGCAATACCCTGTAAAGAGCGTGTGTAATGAAATGTAATTAGCGCAGGATTTCACTCACTTTTCTTATAATACAATACTTGCAATCGACACACGCTATTCTATGTCTCTTTTAATATTTTTATATTATATTGTAATATTACAGTTGCACAACTGGAATTTAAAATGCGCTTACATCAAATATATTCGTGGAATGAGAGCATATTTCGCGATTAGATCAACAGGGTATTTCGATGTCATTTAACCTCAAATATTTACTCTTTGCATATGCCGTGCGCCTGTGACCTTTTTGCCAGGCGTTTCTGATGCTGACGGGAGATTGAGTCAAAGCCATGGCAAAACTTTGTTATCATACACACGCACACACATACGCGCTTGACAGACGCCTGGCGAAGTGTGGGGGAGGGGGGGTTGCGTGAAGACGCACTAAGAGCGAATCGGGCAGCAGACGATTACTTCGACTTGCAGTTGCCACATTGCACATTGGCCTTCAACACAAATTCGCTTCGCTGACAGTTCTGCGATGGTGTGGTGCCGTGTGGCAGCTTGTCAATCGAATTGGTGGCGTAGAGCGACGGTGGCGCAGAAAGTTTTGCCTCGCCTGCATAATTTAAATGTCGCTGTCTCGGGTCTGCAACAGGTCTGTTGCACGCTTCTTCCAGATATGTGTCCTGCAGGTAACAATCAATTTGCAAGCTTCACTCACAGTTTACGCCTATTTGGTTTTGGGTATGGCTGCGTCAGTATTTACCTATCGCAACGACATGTGGCGCTCATGTGTGTGTCTTAATAACACACCCACACACACACACCCAGCAAACCACGCTCGTGTGCGCACAAATGGTTGCTGTGTGTGTGCTGTGGTCATTTGCGCCTCAATTATGCAAATTTACGCGAACTTTTCAATATGCAACGCGAGCCCAGAGCCCGGCATGACATAATGGACACACACACACACAAAGCAAACAACAAGACAGACGGTGCGTGTGCGTGTGTTCGGATATCATTTTCCATCGGATTGCGCTTCAAGCGGATTTTCTTATAGATTCTGCTTTAATGACTGCAACTCGCCATCACATTTCATTTGCATAATGAGTAGGTTCTCTGTGATATCCGAGTTCCGCTCCGATAATTTTGTTTGCCACCCTTAATGTATGCTTTACTTTTCATCCTTTCGCTATTTCCGCCTCCATTTTATTTGATGTCAATTTCTGTTGCATACTTTTAGGTGCGATGATGTTTCGCAAGTAGGTCGAGTGGAAAATTGCAATAAAATTGCGCTGGCAGGGTGTGGCACGTTCGGCATGATGTAGAAATTGAATTTCATGCTTTTTGGCATACAATCATCTTCCGTTTCGAATTGTTTGCACAAATGACTCTGCAATTATGCAGCGAATGGAGTCGGAATAAGCCTAAAGAGCCTTCAAGAAGGACACACAATGCGAAAGCGAACACTTTCAGAATACAGGTAAACTAGCAAACTGAATTTAATCAACATTGTATTTTATCGTTATTTTTTAGAGCACACATTTAAATATACCTTTACTATGTAGAACTTGGGCAAAATTGTTTTTAAAGAGAAGCAAGCAACTTAGTCGAGGTTTACTTTGGGAACTATTATTAATTATTTACATTCGATTATTTACAAATATCTTTCGGCAATATTGATTAGATAACAGCGTGTAAGATTTCCTCTAATTAAGCGCACCATATGAGGCACATTCTCTTTTTGCTTTACCTCCAAAATTTCGAGTATTCTCCGATTACCTTTAATGTTGAAGTGTAAAAGATAAAATAATAGAATAGAATTTTGAACAAATATATTCCTTGATTATATGGAACATTGATTTATATATAGAACCCGTCAACCAATTGTCAACTGGCAATTCAATTTTTCCTTGCTTATTAAATATTTCAATTCCTGCTTCTTAATCGTGAGATTGTTTGTGCCGCAAAGTTTATTGCCAATAAAAGTAGATATATTTCTTGCTTTTTCCTTTGAGTCACATAATTTGAAAATAAATTGTTTCGCTCTCTTTGTCGCGGGCGTACAAATAATCAAGGTCTAATTAATGGCGACGCTGGCGAAATTGCCAACGTGAATTTCACAGACAAAATCGAATAGTTTCAAATTCTATTTATAGCTTCAATCTACAGACAATCTCAGTGAATGTCTTTAATCTTTCCCTACTTTCATGTCGAAATGTTAGCGAAAAACTCAAGCATTTGCACACACTCAACAATTCCACAGGTACCACTAACATAGTATCCTTGTCGTTGACGTTTTTCTGTTACGTTTTTGGCTTTGAAGTTTGTTCGAGCTGTCGGCGTTTTGATTGATGTTGCAATTGTCGCCGACTCGAAACTTGTTGCAGGTGGCAAGTGAGCAAGTAAGCAAGCAAAGCAGTATTGGAAGAGGGTCGTCGGCACCCATGTATCGTTTCCTCGCTCGGTGTGTTTGATATTCCCCAGCAGATGCACGAAATGAAGCACTTTGCAATCAACCAACATGAAATGCACATAAAAAAAAACAAAAAAAAAAAACAGAAGAAAGCAACCAGTAAAAGCACTTGGGTGGGTGGGGTGGCTGAAGGTTGCCAACTGCCCGTCGAACCTGCAAGCTCATTGAGAAATGGACCCCTAGGAGAACCCATCGAAGTTGAAGTTTTCCGCCTGGACATTAGTTTTATGCGCCACTCAAGGACCCCCCGAATGAGGCAGACTCTGCGTGCTGCAAGGTATGGCGAGCGAGAGACAGAGTGAATGAGTAGGGGGTGTATTGCTTACCTCAACCTACCCCTAAATCTCTTTACCGCAAGAGCGCGCGAGCTTTCACACGCTCTTAGGCAGCGAAAGCTCTCTTTGGTCGCTATTGGAAAGCGCGTTCAGTGCCGCAGTCGACAAGGGGGGTTTGCTACCCCTAAACGTCAAGTCGAAATAGGGTCAAACATTGCCAGGCATAACCATGGCAACCTGTCTGACTTAGGGCAGCTCATTTGGCTTTGTTTACTCTATTTGCCAGCCAAACAAGCAGGCGAGCGAAAAGTGTCAATAGGGATTCACTATAAATGGGAACCCACGTGGAACGTGGAGTTATGATCACAGATCTCGACCAGAGCGAGCACGAGCAGCAAGAGAAGCCGGAGAAGCAGGATAAGCTGCTGCCAGACCAGAGTAGAAGTCATTCAAAGCGACAACGCAAAGTGCTGCAAACGTTGACGGGCAATTTCAGTCGCAGATCGCGAAGCGTCGAAGTGGAGCAACGTCAGGGCCAGGAGTTGCCCAGCAAGAAGAAACAGCAGCAGGAACGAACGCTCAATGGACTGGTAAGACCACCAAAGTCAAATCCCAACTCCAACTGCAACTCTATAACATCTCCAACTTTAGCTGCAGGCCAAGGAGCAGCAGCTGGAGCAACTGCTGCAGCGTCTGGACACGCTGCACAAGTACAACGATCGCTTCGCTAAGGAGAACGAGCAGCTGCGCAACGACAGCGACCAGCTAGAGCGTCGTCTTGGCCAGGCGGAGGAGCAGCTGGCCAGTTGTCCGCGCTGCCAGCAGCTCAGCCAGAAACTCAGCGACGTCGTCGAGCAGAATAAGGAGCACGCCAACGATGTGGACATGCTGAAGACGCTTGTCTTCCGCCTCAACGTGCAGATCGAATGCTACCAGGATCAGCGTCGCACTGCCATCGACAAGGACGCGCCCGCGACCACGCCCATCGCCAGCGCTGTGCCGCCGTGGACGGCGCGTCTGCCGACGCACACACTAATGCCGCTGCTGCAGGCCTACGACGAGTCGTTTCGCGACAAGGACGCACTGCTGGCCCAGTACGCCGCAGACTTTGAGCTGTTTGGCAGCGAGCTGAAGCGCGCCCTCGAGGAGAACACGCGTCTGCTGCAGTCCCAGGAGCAGCTGCGACGCGACGTCGGCAGCTGGACCGAGGAACGTGTGCGTCTGCAGGCCCAGCTGGGCGTCTGTCGCTCCAAGGCCGAGGCGCAGACGCGCAAAACGGATCTGGTGAAGGAGAAACTGGTCGAGGTGATGCATTTCTACGAGCAGCGCAACCAGACGCTACTGCTGGATATGAATCACCTGCAGGACGCGTATGCGCGCTGCAAGTCCGAGCTGGTCGCCCTCAAAAGCACCACGTTGCCCACGCCTCCGCCACCACCTCCTGCTGCCGCCGCAGTTGTTGAGTCCACCAGCGAATCGGAGGCGCTGAAGCAGTGCAAGACGCTACTGGAGCAGCTGAAGCAGGAGCACGCACGCGAACGCAGCGCGCTCGAGGAGCAACTGCAGGCGAGCAGCAGTCGCGCCGCCTCGCTGCAGCGCAGCGCCGAGAAGGCCAAACACGCTCGGGATCGACTGAAGGCGCGCCTTCGCATGACGCTGCAGTGGGCCCAGAAGCTGGAGGCCAGCCAGTCGGAGGTGCGCGAAACTTACGATGCGGTGCAGCAGCTGTCGACGCTGCTCAAGCACAAGGAGTCGCAGCTGCGCGGGCTGCACGTGCGCAACAGCGAGGAGCTGGAGAAGCTGCACCAGAAGCTGCAGCAGAAGGACGAAACGATCAGAAATCTGTTGCGCAGCAAGATGGAGCGACGACCGGCTGGGGATTGAGACGGATGGGATTATTGGAGGAGGAGGCGTCTATTCGAGACGATATGATAGTCGCTTAACAATTAAAAAATATATAATTTCAATACAAAATACATTAATAACTTAGTGTGTAGAAAGCTTTTGAAGCACAGCAATGAACGGCTCCAGCGCCAGCGTGGATGTGGATGCAGATTGGGAGCGGGATGCCGACGACAACGACGACGGTAATGGCGACGGGGACAGTGGTCAACAGTCGAGCGCCTTGGAGGCGCTGGCATCGGGCGGCTGGTCGGGATCGTCACTGGTGCCGGCGCAGACGCCGCACGCCTTCGGCACCGTCTGCTCTATGTACATGTTGATCTTCTCGAGGATCTCGGGGCAGACGCCGCGCATCAGCTGCTCGTAGCGTGCCGCGCCCAGCTGCGTCTGGAGGCTCTGCAGCTGCCATTTGAGGTAATCGGTTAGCGGTATCTTGTAGACCGGATCCTTGAGCACCAACTGACGGTGCCTGTCGTCATGGTAGGTCTTCGAGTGGAAGTCATCGTACAGCTGCTCCTGGAAGTCCTCCAGCTCGTGCTCGTCGTGTATGACCAGCGAGTCGTAGTAGCGTTGCGTCGCCTTATCGACGCCCTCATCGGACGCCGTATACTGCTTGTCCATCACCTCGGCCAGCGTCTCCTCGACCAGCTGCAGAATGTGCGGCAGCCGGGCGAGCAGCAGCTCATTGTTGCCAAAGATCGAAGCGAACGCCAGGCAGAACAGCTTACGCTTCTCGGCGTGCGTGTCGGCGACGCGGGGAAACATCTCGATCCAGACGTCGAGTATGCGCGCCAGCGCATCCGTCTGCGGCAGCTCCTGGACAACGGACATGAAGACGGACTGATCGATGAGCAGGGTGCGCGCGAGCAGCGTCAGATACCAGCCCATGGTCATGGGGTACTCCTGCTTGAGGCACACCTGCTGGAAGACAAACGGCAGAGCGGGACGCACCAGACGCAGTCCCATTGCGGCGTCCGTCTTGAGGCACGTCTCGAAGATGCGCAGCATGGCGATGATGCCCTCGGCGCGCATATCCTCGAACGATTGCACGCAGTACGCCACGAATCCCTCGCCGTAGCGACTCAAGTACGCCTGTAAAGTGTCATTGATTAGACAGAGACTCGAGAGAGACTTGATTAGTCAGCACTCACGTGCGGATCGAGCAGAATGTAGGCGTGTATCAGCTGGAGCACGGTGCGCAGATTCTCTGACGACATCTTGATGATTGGCAGCAAGTGGTCGCAGAGTGCCAGCAGCTCGGGCGTCAGCGTTGTCGAGTTGCCAATCACGGCCAGCCAGAGCATGATGCCGTCCTCGATGAGATAAACATGCGAGCGTTGCTGCCAGAAAGGAAATGAAATGGGATGAATTTCGTGCTACATTTATAAACGCTACTGTGTACCACCTGCAGGTCTGTGCTCAGCTCTATGACGCTGTAGAGGAAGGGCTTCATGATCTCGGGCACGTCGCGTATGGTGCGCACCAGCTGCTCCAGGGTGCCAATGATGGCGCAGCGCAGCATGTTGTACTCGTTGAGCTCGCTCTCGCGCCACAGCAGCGGCAGGTAGGAGATTAGCTGCAGCGCCTGCGGCTCAATGTACTCGCTCATCTTCTCCACCAGCAGCGTCATGGTGCCTAGCACAACGATCTTGGTGTCACAGGCGGCAGCCTCGCGCAGCAGCAGAAACAGCGCCTCGAACAGCGCCCCGAAGTACGGATGAAATGCCTCCGGCATGAACTCAAAGTCATCGATCAGCAGATTCAAAGTGCGTGCGGCGGCCAGGCGGATGGGCATGTCCTCCTCGGGCCGCAGCAGATGCAGACACGCCTCGTAGGCGACGGGGCGCAGTTCGCGTGGCAACTGCACGCCCACCCAGTGACCCACCAGCCAGATGATGCGGCGACGTAGGATGCGAAAGTTGGGCGCCTCGATGCGCAGCTCGGCGAGCAGCTGCGACGTCAGCCAGGCGCCAAAGTCCAGCTTGTTGAAGAAGTGAAAGGCCGCCTGCCCGACAGCATTGTAGATGGCGTCCTTGAGCAGAATCGCCTTCAGTTCGGAGGCCTCGGTCAGCTGCAGCTGCTGTGCACGCCGCACAAACTTGAGCACCTCGTTAATCATGACGCTGGAGTGCTGGGTGAAGCAGGTGAAGTAGAGCGTCTCGACGCAGGGGCGCAGCTCATATTTCCAGGCATCGCCGCCGCCAACGTCCTGGCCATAGCCCTCGGGATCCAGCTGCCACTCGGCCAGCTCGTCCTGTGTCAGCAGAAAGTAGTGCGTCACAATCTTCTCGCACAGATACGTTACACGCTCCACGCTGAAGAACTTGGACTGTGTCTGCGCTGCCGATGCCAGGAGCTCGTCCTCTAGCGTGTTTGCCGAGGCGTCGGGTGCGATACTGTCGTTGCCGCTCATCATGATGCCCTTGAGCAGATTGATGGCCTGAATGACAAAGTTGCTGAAGTTGATGCGCTCGCCGGCGTCGAAGATGAGCACGGTGCCCTCGTGGAACACGTAGTGGAAACTGAACTCCAGCGCCACCGACACAAAGCGCGCAAACGACAACGAGTGGCGCTCCATGAACTCATTGAGTGTCTTTATCATCTTCAGTATGAAACGCTCAAGGTCCCCGATCAGCTGCTGGCCCGCGGAGCGCATCCGCAGCTCGTAGCGCAGCTCAAGGCACTGGCGCAGGCGCTCGAACAGCTGCTCGATGAAGTTCATGTGGTCGCTGGACTTGTACGGCTTGCTGCCGCACCCATAGACGACGAGCTTGCGCAGGGAACGCATCGCAATGTAGGCGCGTTGCAGGCAGCTGTGCGCCTGTGCCTCCGTGTCAGTCTTCACCAGCTGCAGGAAGCGAGCGGTGAGCGTGGCCCAGATGTCCCACGCCATATACCTGAAGATCTGTCCGGCCAGCTCCTCGAAGGCCCGCTTCTCGGCCATCAGACGACGCGAGGCTAGCGCCTTGATCACATAGTGCAGCACGATGAGTGTGCGATGCTGTTGCTGTTGGGCTGGGCCCGTGGCGACGTCGCCGCCACCCCGCCAGCATCGCTGCACGCCTGCAGCTGCTTCATCAGCGTGGGCAGCAGCTCGGGCCAGCAATCGATGCGAGCGATTTTGCTGAGCAGCACAGCCACCTGCAACGCCACCTGGGGCACGTCCTCGGCGTTGTAGTGCTGCAGCAGAATGTCGCGGATCTGCTGTTTCTGCTCCTGGGCAAGTTCCAGGCGCGAATTGTGACGCCAGTAGCGTTCGATGCCGTTCTTTAGGTAAACCGCTGCCATCCAGCGCACTTTGACAGCGTCTGAGAGGGAATCGGAGGGTGTGTCGTTGTCGGTGGCCAGCTTCATGCTGAGCTTGGCCAGTATGGGGAAGAAGCCCGGCTGCTGCTCCCACTCGCTGAGCTGCGCTTCGGCCTTTTGCACGATCTCATGGTTGGGATTGGCGGCGCCCTGCAATGCGGCTGCAACGAGCTGCTCAGGCGATGCCATGTTTTGCACGCCCCGAACACACGCGGTAGACACGCACACGCTCTCAGTCAGCCAGTTGTGGGCAGTGCGTGCTGCTCTCAATCCGTTTGCAGACGTTCGTCGTACCCACTTGGCTTGCGAAGCGTTCAATTGCGGTGCGAAAAGCGACTTGCGAAAATTACTGACGAACAATTACATCGCCATTTAGGCCGAGGCGCTATTGAATTAGGGATGTTGAATAGTTATCGATGTATTTCGATAGGCAAACTCCGTATTTTCACTGCAATATACGGGGCAGTTTCTCGGCTTTACAGTTGTTTAAAACACATCACATTCGTTTTTAAACTCATGATTTTAGCCGACATATTACCATATTTTTTATTTTTGTAAATTATGTGCAATACTGCCATCGGTACAACAGCATGAATCGCAACTATCGTTACCACTTTTCGGCCATTGGCAACGCTGAACAGCTGTTTAGCGGCTTTTGGCAAAGCGATTCTGCATATGCAGCAGTGTGACCATTATATACTTTTTGGGGGCGCAATGGATGTTGTTTCCTATGGAAATCTGAACATTGACAACCCAATAAAGAACTATTTTGGGCGACCTGAAACTATGGATTAGCGGTATATTCGGTATTTTTTAAAGTTGCCGTATTTTGAATACCCCCCTGCGGTCACACTGCTTATATCGCACTCAATTCAATAAATAGATAACAAATACCTGGTGATGAGTAAAGATTCAGTCACAAGCCCAGCAACAGATTAACCACAGATTAACATGATAAAAGCGGTAATATTAATTGGCGGGCCTCAGAAAGGCACCCGTTTTCGGCCGCTGTCCCTGGACACACCCAAGCCGTTGTTCCCGGTGGCCGGACGGCCATTGATTGCGCACCATATCGAAGCCTGCGTCCAGCTTAAGGAGTTGAGGGAGATTCTGATCATTGGCTTCTATCCTCAGACCCAAATGGAAGGATTCGTGAGCGATATGCAGGCGCTCTACAGCAGCAGCAACATTAACATCAGGTGAGTCAAACACAAGCCACAGCTGACGTGTCCACTAGATAACTAATTCTTATTTTTCTTCCCAGGTATCTACAGGAGTTCACCTCGCTGGGTACCGCGGGCGGCATGTACCACTTTCGCGATCAGATACGCGCC
This sequence comes from Drosophila siamana, assembly GCA_035047445.1. Taxonomy (NCBI): domain Eukaryota; kingdom Metazoa; phylum Arthropoda; class Insecta; order Diptera; family Drosophilidae; genus Drosophila; species Drosophila siamana. The sequence continues at coordinate 1,212,528 of JAWNPP010000081.1, forward strand.
GGCAATCCGCGTGCCTTCTTTGTGCTCAACGGCGACGTTTGCGCCGACTTTCCGCTCCAGGAGCTCTACACATTTCACACAGAGCGCCCGTCCAGCGCACTGGTCACGATAATGAGCACGGAGGCGACTCGCCAGCAATCGCTTCACTATGGCTGTCTCGTATTCGATCGCGCCAGTGGTGCGGTGTCGCACTACGTGGAGAAGCCGAGCTCGTACGTCTCCACGTTCATCAACTGCGGCGTCTACGTCTGTTCGATGGATATCTTCACCAAGCTGGCGCAGATATTCCACGCCAAGGGCGAGGAGTACAGCTGCCTCAGCTACAGCTGCAGCAATGGCAATGGCAATGGCAAGGAACAGGGCCATATCAAGTGGGAGCAAGAGGTGCTCACGCCGCTTGCCGGCACTGACATGCTCTTTGCCATGCCGGTGCCCAATTGGTGGTCACAGCTGAAGACCGCTGGTTCCGCCATCTATGCGAATCGCCATTACCTAGCGCTCTACCGGCGCACGCATCCTGAGCGCTTGACCAACGTGGGTCAGAAACGCGGCGAGGGCGACGGCAATCTGATCTGTACCGTGTATCCCGATGTCTATGTGCATCCCAGTGCCACAGTGCATCACTCGGCCGTGGTGAGTACAAACTGTTGCGGTATTCTTGGCATTTGCTGTAATCTTCTTGTTGTCAGCTGGGTCCCAATGTGGCCATTGGACCGGGAGTCACAATTGGACCTGGCGTGCGCATTCGGGAGTCCATTGTGCTGGAGCAGGCGCAGATCAAGGATCACACTCTGATACTGCACTCGATCGTGGGCCGTGGCTGCACCATTGGCGCCTGGACGCGTGTCGAGGGTACGCCCAGTGATCCGGATCCCAACAAGCCCTTCGCCAAAATGGAGAATCCGCCGCTCTTCAATAACGAGGGAAAACTGAATCCATCCATTACCATACTGGGTAGGTTATAGATATAGAAAGAATCGCAGGAGATTTAATTCATGGCGCTCTTGCTTTGCAGGCTGCTTTGTGCAGATCCCAGCCGAGAAGATCTTGCTGAACAGCATTGTCCTGCCACACAAGGAACTGAGTCGCAGCTTTAAAAACGAAATTATATTATAAAGCATTTCTATGAGAAATTGTCAATTATCAGTATCATATTTATCACTTTATTTAAATGCAATCTTTTTGTAATGCAATAACACTTCTAAAGTTGAAATACGCTTGAAATAATAAATATATTGCCAGTTTTACGATACCTCTATTTACGATCTCCGCTTGTCATGCACAATATCGTTTATTTACAATCTTGACATGCACAACAAACAAGTTATTTCTTGTTATCATTTAATTTAACTGCTATTGTTTAATAATTGTCAATTTTCAGTATCTTATTTATTTCTGAAATGCAATAATACTTGAAAACTCGAAATAAATGTAATTGCATGACTTACGGTACTTCACTCTACGATATCTCTTTGTCATGCATACGATCTGCATGTCATGCACAACAACACTCACAGTGACTCCCCCAGTCGTACCAAATTGGCGCTCACTCACACACACACACACTCACACAAGCAACTCTCTCCTCGCTCTCGCACTGTGTGACTTTGGGACTCTCGCATTTTCAGTTTTGACCATAACGCGTTTACATTTTGGCTTTGCCAGTTGGTCGTCGTCGCTTGTTGCTGCCAGAGGGAGGGGAGAGTGTTTCTTCGCTGTTTTAGCGTTAAAATAGTCTTTGATAAACCACAGATACGATAATCGCTGAGTTTGTAATTATCAGCAGCGCCCCCAAGTTACCGTTTAATGCCTGCAAATAGAGGAACATGGAAATACAGCGATTGAAAAGTGCAAACAGGTACGTAGTACGTAGGCAGTTCTGTTGGTAATTAAGCAAGAAGAAGAAAAAGAGACAGAATGGACAAACACACACACACATAGAACGACATTTAAACACATTCATGCACATATATAACAGGTGAGTGCGTCAATGTATTGGTGCGGGGGCTGCGCGAGCGGCTGGCGCAGGTATGTAACTTCGAGAGAGGGAGAGTGATAGAGAGCACTCAGGAGAGTAGGCGAGAGCCAGAGAGCGAAGCGAAGCGAGTCATGGCTCAGTGAGCGTAACTGTCTTTCGACGTCGCGGCCGCGGTTGTCGTTGTTGTATGCGCAGCGTGGGAAAACTGCAGTAAGGTTGCTTGCTGGGCAACCCCTTTTGACGCCGCCGCTGTGCAAGCAAGTGTGCTGTTGTTCTGTGATCATTCATTCATTATTTGATTGCTGTGGAGTTTTGGCATCTGCCTTAGTGCAGCATACACAGTTGGACACGCTGTCCAATTGAACCAATTGTGGCAAGTGGCTGCCTATTAGCAAACTAACTAATTTAGCCAAGACTTGGTATTATTACTCTAGTTGTTGTTGTCGTTGTGCGTTTGCGTGCTGGAATCTTGTTTGGCATCAGCAATAGCAGCAACAGCTAAGTGGCCCATACACCTGAGCCGCTAGCTGAGAGCGGTCTCTCTCTGTTAGTCTTTCTCTCTCTCTCAAATACACTTTGTAGCAGTGAGCACATTTTACATACACACTTATACACTCAAAGAGGCGAGCAAGCGCAGCTCACTTACCTTCGTGGCTACCTGTGGCCCACGAAGTCGATCAGTTGCTGTTTTAACCTGGAGACAGACGCACGCGAACGTCGCTAGAGGAGCAGTAAAACTTAATACCCAACGTAGTACGCATACATGCATACACACATACTCAGGCAAACAGGCACGCACACCTTTTAGTCGAAAACTAGAAAGAAAACAAACAACAATAACAGTAGGAGAAAAAGAGACACCGACATACAAAGTGGCTGTTGGTAGTAGAAGAAGCAGCAATAGCAGCAAAAGAAGGCGAAAAGTGACTTGTTTTTTGTTTGCATGTATGCGCCGTCGCGACGTTAGCGTTAACGTTAAACGTTGAAGCTGAAGCCGAAGCCGAAGCTAAAGCCGGCGTCGACGTCGACGTCGCTGTCCGTTTGTACGTGTTGGTATTAAGATCGCGTCGACGCGTCGTGGAAAGCAAAGCAAAAGCAAAGCAAATCAAACTAACGTAACGCAATTCACCAATTGCTAGTCAGTGTGACTAGCAAAAGAAGCACAAGTACATAAAAGCTTTACATACACATACACTAGCATACACTTCAGGCGTTCGCTCAAACACAAGTACATAAGTATATGTATGGGTGTATGTAACCGTTGCAGTAAAATTGTTAAACAATCAGAAAAGAAAGTGCAATAAAAAATTGTGAAAAGCAGCGACAGTAAAAACAATAATAATAACCACAGTATCAGCAATAACAACAACAAAAACAACAATAATAACAAGAAAGTGCAATGTGTTAAGATCGTGTGGTGATCAAACGTAAGAAACGTGAAAAGGAAGAAGAAGGAGAGCAATAGCAACCACCTGATGCAGAGCAATCTGAATAACGGTAAAGCAAAAAATTTAAAGCGTTGGCGTCATTGTTGCTGTAAGTTGTAATTCAATTTGTTTAAAATGACACACATACACACAACGGCATGTACATATGAATATGTACAAACACATATACACATACATATCTTAGTACTATATACGTGTTTTTAATGGACAGGTAACTGTGTGCATGTGTGTGTGTGTGCAGTGTGAATAAACGAATGAATGGACAAAAACAACAACAGTTCGAAGTCGGACGAAGTTAAAAGCAGATGCGCAAACATAACAAAGTGAAAACATATTTACAGTTACACAGACAAGAAAAAAGAGCGAACCATCAGAGCAGCAGTAGCAACAACAGCAGCGACGTCGTCGTCGACGTCAACGTCGACTTCAAGCGTTAACTGAGAGACTCGTTTCTGTTGTTGTTACTACTGTAGTTTGTAAGTCTGCACTGGCTCTTGTGCTTTTCATGCTAACTTTTGACAGCGGGACTGCAAACAGAATCACAACAGCAACAACAATTACAGTTGCACTTGCTGGCTGATCACAGCATGCGAGAGCTAGACAGAGAAAGATCGAGATATAAGTTTAGCAATTGGCATTTCACCTGCAATTTGTGGCAATCATAAGTTTCCTGTTGGCGAAAACAAAATGTAATGGCACACGACACCAATCTTACCTCCAATTCCCCAGTACGAATTTCATATCCAACACTTCACGGTGATGGATACCAAGCATTCCATTTGACGGGCTCTAAAACAAGCTAGCGAGATGAAGCTATCTAACTTAAGAAAGCTTCAGTAAAGTGCGATCGCAAAGAAGAGACGATTAATAGTTGTGCTAAAACTACTTAAAATCCAAATGGAATTTATTTAGAAATGTTTAAGTATGTTTAAAACAGCAACAAGTAATAGATTCGAACAGACATACAGATTTTAAGTATCGTTTATAGATGTTTTAAAAATTGATTTTCATAATACCAATAACTGCAGTGCAAACATCATAAGTACGAGATCATTGGTAGTCGACAGATGATAAGAAATAACCACTTATAAATATTGGCGAGTGTTAATATTTTGATATTTTCACTATTTATTTATTGGGTAATTTGCCATTTAATAAATTGCATTTGAGGTATACCAAGTAATGTTATATCGTTGCAGCTTTTACTAATCCAGTAGTATTAGTTATAATTTGGGATTCATTGTCTTAAGAGAAAAACCGTAACGTCACCGTTGCTCAGTTTCTGTTGTTTCTTTAATGAATTTTTTTTTCCATTCATTTTGAAGTTTCTGCTTTGTAGCTTTCTTCCCGTTCTAATTAACCCAAAGAGGCCGCAGCGTATCTTGTACCGTTATTCATTAATGAGAAATTTCAAATTTCAACTGAAAATAAGATTTATTGTGTTTTTGTCACTTCGTATCAAGTTTTTCTCCATTTCAAATTCAGTGAAAACGTTGTAACTTTTTTAGTAGTACTTTAAAACTAAACTAAGGCCTTGGGGCTCTCGTTCAGGCTTCGGTGGGTTTTTATGTGTGAAACAATAGGGTTATTCAATTGCAAAAGACTGTATGAACTATAATGGCTAACGGTCAATTTCGAGAACATTTAATAAAAATATTTGAAGTCCAGTCAATCGAATTTCATATACAGCACTCCATGATGGATACCAAGCATTCCGAACAGAACTTGTATTAGTTTGACATTAAAATCAAATAAATTCAACACGCTTCTTATATAATCAGTGTGTTCAACTACTATCCTATGATTTATGAACCATTTAAGAAATCGTAAATTTTCAATACGCTACTAGTGCTTTCTAATGAACATTTAATAACTCATTTGCTGCTAGTGATCTGCTATTATTTCTAACATAGGCTGCAACTATTAACGACAGCAGGAAAAGCGTGCAAATTAAGAAGTGATAATGCTCTACATATGCCTGTGAATGTATGTACATATATATTTATCAATTAAACAATTACACTCAATACTATTAAAGTATATAATAAAATATGTTGTAGAAGGGCGAGCATTACTTGAATACTTGCTTGATTGCCAGCTCTTAACATTGAGCGTTTATCATTTCCTTATCACATTTTAACCCTAGATCATTTATGCATTTATCTGATGATGTAGTTCTTATGATTTATAAATTTGAAGATTGTATATGCTCTGGGTTATAGAAAAGGGAAGTAAACCACAGAGTAAATTGCAAAAGTCGGAAAGTCCGAAGAGCAATCTCATTACTTGTCGTAACATTACCTCATGGCTGAATGCGATGATACTATAAAAACATTGCCCATTTCCACTACGGAAATGTGCAGCTCGCAAAAAAACAATATGAGTTATTAACCAAGTGTAGAGAGTTAAAAACACGAAGATGAATGCATAAAAACAAAAGGCGAGCAAAGACTCGAAAATAAGCAAGTAAGAAATTTGAGACTTGAGAAACTGTCGCAAAAACTGTTAAAAATCGCTTTTGGTTTGTCTTAATTACACAATCATGGACTTGTTGTTGTTTTTGCATTATTTTAAATTTTAATTTCAACAAAAAGCCATCATAAAGCTAACGATTGCGACAAGTCTCCGGCGTGCGGATTGCGCCTGTGCACCCCGATTAACCCAAGTACGCCGTCGACCTTTGCCTGCCTTTGTCAGTCATTCAGTCAGTCGGGCAGAGTTTGATGCTGTTCGTGCGTGTGCTTATTGTTGCTGTTTTGTGTGTATTTGCTGTTTTCATTAAAAGTAAAACTTTTCACATTAAAAATGCTCATAAAATTGCACTTTAATTTTCGTTGTTGTCGCCGCTGTCGCCGTTGTCGTTTCCACATTTGCCTTTTGCTTGACTTTGTCCATTTGTCTGTTTAGCCAGCCAAGAAGACAGCGGGGAGGAACTGTGGTGGTAGAAGGGGTGCCAAATTAAATTTCAAATCGTGTGATGTGCAGGTTAATAATTTCAATTTGACCTCTTTGGGCATGCTTTAAGGCATTTTAGTGACTTGACGAGTTGTTAGTTGAGACATTGTTAAATATCGCTCAAGCTGAAAATTGGCAACGCTGCATCCTAATGCAGTTGGCAACGTCATTCAAAAATAAAATTTCCAATTGGCAACTCAAACTCGAACCGTGGCGCTGTTGCCAATTCGCATTGCTTGACATTTTCTTGAATGCATTTTTAATTAGCTTTTAAATTGCGTTCATTTTGTGGTGATAAAAAGTTCAAATATTGTGCAATCACCGCTCATCCATTCACTTTTGAACCTCACATTAAACAAATTTTTATACTTTCTCGTTTTCCAGGTATTTCTTCCAATGGCTCAACAATCATAGAATGCATTGCTGCAATGTGTTCCTAACCAAATGAACTGCATCGTAACTACTCGAACAACATTAATAAACAATTACTGCTATTGAACGCAAATAGAAAGTAAAACGTCCAAATAGAACGAATCTGAGACAGCAATCAAACAGTAGTTACACATATAAAGACATCATGCAGGTACCTGAACACGTTGTTTCCCTCTACATCGCCACCTGTGGTCAGAATGGACCCGGACTCGGCTCCGATGAAAAGGAAATCATATTACTGGTCTATGTTCTCCTGGAGGTAACCACGGGACAGGTGAGTTTCTATCGTAGACCTTTATGAACCTCGCAAATACCGCCCATTTTCCGACGCCATTTTGTTCAACGATCGCGATACTTCTAGTGCTTAATTAATAGATACTGTACGATAACGTGAGCAGCAGCAGCAGCAGCATCTCGACTTTGATTCGCTAACGACAAATATATTTGTTTTTCGTATATAAACACACTCTTCATAAGAAATCTGAAACAATGATTGGCAATGTGTAATTACTAAAAAACGAGCTGAGTTAGGAAATCTTAGCAAAATTAATTTATAAAAACATATTTGAAACATTTGCTAGATTTTGTTTAAAAAGCTTTTAGTTACGGATTCATCAATTGTACTTATTATGTTGAGATTAGATTAGAATATGTTTAATCAGCTGTATACTACTCTGTTGAAGTTTTGTTGGCATTCTAATGGTTAGGAAATGGGAATTGGTGTATTATATATTATTATGTCAGCATTTTACAAACATTTTGAACATTCTAGTTTCCATACCACTTTTGCGTTTGAAAGCGACAGTGCATAAAATTTATAATTTATCCGAATAACAAACCCGTATTAGGATAATGAATGTTCCGTGTGTGGGTTGCAATTTAAACAAATACAAAATAAGATAATAGAGAGAGAGATTGAGAGAGAGAGAGAGAGAGAGAGAGAGAGAGAGAGAGAGAGAGAGATAGAGAGAGAGATAGAGAGAGTGAGAGAGAGAGAGAGGCGAGAGAGTGGCATGAATATGTAGAGAGCGCGTAGGGAGCGGGAAGAGAAAGGAAATGAAAGGGCATAAACCCTATCCATCCACTATATAAATAAGTACTGCCCATACCAAGTATTTGCATATTTCGAGTTTGCCAAGCGATTGACACTAATTGTTTGAAAATGACTTCAACGTCGTCAAATCTATGTATATGGTATTACGAAATGCCAACAAATAACGCATATATGCGGAATTGCAATACGACTTTTAGATTCAGCACGTGTATTTGCTTTTCTAAAAGCAACAGTTTTCAAGTAAAAGTGGAAATCTTTTGTTTGATTTCGTGATTTCACAGGACAGGAATATCGAGTGACGCCTTCAATTGAAAGATTCACTTGAAATAGTCTTCGTATAAATGCTTCGAAAAGAAAGATATTTGCTCATCTTGAAAATCTTTATACTGTTATTTCCCATAGATTTTCGAGATGAAGTTTTATTTGCATGCAAAACCATTTTGCATCTTTAGGTTCGTCTCATATTGTCTGGTCAATAATTTCAATAGTATACGTAATATTATTTGCAAAAAGCTTGACAACAGCACACAAAGCGTTTCTACTTAGCCGACGTTACCCTCCATCCTCCAGTCCCCTGCAGTCCCCATCAAAATTTGCAACTCTACGTTTAGGCTGCGTGTCTATATTCTACGCCATAAGCATTGGGTTGGATGAAGAAAATGGCTTTAGCATTATATAGACATAGTATTTACAGGTATTTAACTTGACGTTTGCCTGCCTACGTGTCTCCATCTGTGCCTGCCTCAGACTCGGATTCTAATGGGGTTGACATTGCCTAAGCGAATCGCACAGTCTACAATCTTTATCCCCAATTGGAATCCCATATCCAACTCTGTTTCAGATTCAGTTGCTAACACGCAATATTTACGCGAGTGCATCTTTTATACACAAAGTGAATGACATTAAGTGTTTTTTAATGGCAGGGTCACATTGGCATTGAATATAGTGTGCCCAGTAGGGAGTCTGACGTCTAGCTGAACGGCCATTATCATTTCACGCTTTTTTGGCCAATTTATGATTAATTTACTAACTGGTATTAGCTAGCTGCTGCTACTGACTTTCCCAATTCGTTTCAACTTGGCCCGTTATTATGGTAATCCGAAGCTGAAGGGGTGAGTCCCCGGCTGGTTCAGAGTTCATTAGATTTCATTAAAATGTTTGAACCTTTCGACCATGTCGACAGTTCGAGTGGGTCAGCTTTCGAAATTGATCATTTTGCACACAGTTCGAAGTCGTGAACATTTATAATATCTATTTATAATACGAATATTAGTTTTAGTTTGCCAAATCTATGCAAATTTGTTGTACATATACGTTTAGCAAACATCAAGTGGAATTTATTGCTTGGGAGGCTTAAGAAGAAAGTTTCCTTCCCCTAGAAACAGCTGATCCAACTTTCTAGATGTGTACATACATTTCAAGTAGTCTCAACTATACATACTCGTATAGATTATATACACAGTCTAGTTAAACTTACTGACCCACCCAAATTGTTTTAGTTTTGTTGATTTGTTGCTCATAAACTAAAGTGCTCGAAGCTTCCACAAAATAATAAAATCTAATATTTATATTAGCAAAGGTGGAACATGGAAATTTATGGTATGAAAACTCATACTCATAAGAGCATCTCATTAACTCCACTTTATGTAGTTTAACTTACGAAAAACTATTAATCTATAAATAGTTAAAGACTTAAATTAGACATTTAAGGAATACCAGTTATTTTGGTTCGTGGGTGTTTAATTTATGTTTAAATCTAGGCGCCTTAATTGCTGTTTTTGGCTGCTCACTTCACATGCGGTTATTTCTTAATGATTTTTAATATATAATTGAGGAAAAAGGCTGTGCTTTGCTCTTTTGAATCAAACATGTTAAAGCCAAATGAATGAGCAAGAACACATTTGAGTGGTATTTATTGAGTTGGAAATATGCTGTTTGTGGTTTGCTGACACACGGCAATGCCCAAAAGTATGGAAAATTATAATTGTGTTTCGTTTTTGTGGCATTGACATGACTATTTTGATTTGTAATATAATTTTGAGATATTATTGCGTGCAATTAACCTACCAAATGGAGCGCAATTCACATCGCAGCTCACTATTTTGGCACACGAAAATTCTTGATTAGAATTCGAATTTTTGCTGTCTCGTTATGTACACACATGATGAAGCAGTAACTACTTCCTTATCTCTGAGTTCTGTGACACTATAGATTGTTGGCCCAAAATTTGGTTTACCAGGATTTTAACGTACTCAACGTCAAGTATTCACTTAACTAGGTGGATATTTCAAAATGTAATCTTAGCTAAGGCTACAGAGGGTATTTCTTAGTCGTGTTTGTTTGTTTTGTTTGTTGTATTCAAAAAGCGTTTTGCATTTTATTGGTATGCACAGTATAGTATAAAAAGACTTTCCTACTAAATTATTCAAGTGCACTTGGGTAGTTTTCCAGAATACATTTTTTCCCTTAAAACTTGCAGCTTTTGCTCAGCAGTTATTGATGACTTTTGCTTGAATTTCCTAACGTTGGGATAAAATTGTAAATTGTCAAACGCTAAGATTGATTGACTAGCTAAATGTGTTGGCAACGTCAAAGTATGTTGATCTCAATTAAACAGTCGGTTGACTTTCGAAAAAATACAAATATCTGTCAAGAGTTTCCTTCCGCGCTCAAGACTTCCTCTCGTGCACTCTCGCTCTCTCTCTCTCTCTCTCTGTCGATTGTCGACAAAGTTTCTCAGATTTCTTGCAACTGCAAAATTGCTGGACTGACAACTCACACAAATGTACATTCAATTATTGGCATGTTAATTACAGGTTAGTTATGACTCGTCTGGTAATAATTAAAGTTAATTACCTATATTAGAGAAGGAGGTAGGCTTGGTGTGTGGTGGGGGGTAACCTGGAAGATTATATGTCGGCTGAATCTTAAGCTTTAACTCAATCCCAATCTTCAGCTTCATTTAACCAACTAACTGCGACTAAGCCAAACCCAATTGAGATTCAATCAGATTGCATTTAGTTTCACTGAGAATTCAGTGCTGAGAGCTGAGAGCTGATAACTGGCTTTGACTGTGGCACGTTTTCATTGATCTAGAAACGGGGGCTCGAATAATTATCTGTTAGTCGATTAGTCTATTAGACTAATAGACTGGTTTTCAATGGGTTAATACGTGTGGCTTGATCTAAATTTTCCATAATTGTGAATGCTTCGAAATGTTTTGAAGTTTTTCCTTAGCACTCTCTCTCTCTTTTTCTCCATCTCCTTGTATTGCTATTCCTGCTGAAAGTGTTGTACGTTTTCCATTTGAGGTTGTCGCGCATAATTAGCTCACACCTTAACCCCAGAATACACGGAATGAGTGGGGACACATCAGTGTGGCTTTGTTTCCTTTTATTTGTTGAATTTAACATTTCGCCTCTCATAAATATTTCATACGGCTTCCCGATTCTGGTCGAGTATAGAGTAAGTGTATATATAGTGTGTGCGTATCGTTTCGACGTCAATATATTCGAAAGCTATGCAAATCGCATGGCATCAGAAGTCAGAAATAAGTAATACGAAATTCCGAAAACAGCTTACAATACATTTATGTTTAGTTTTGTTGCGCCTACCCGTCCGATAGTGGTATATTTGCATAGGTCCGAGCTACCTGCAGTTTGTGCTCGATTCCTCTCAGGTTAAATTTCTTTATCCCATTCCTATTCTCATTTCTATACCGTACCCGATTTCGATTCCGATTCCGTCACATATCCGCTGACGCAAGCGTTCCCCAGACCATGTCGTGACTTTGGGTATATTGAATATTCTTGTTTCTTACAACTTTGATTATAATGAGCCTGATATCGAATGTGAATCCCTTTTTAATACAACTTTTTAATGTGTTTCCAGCTCAACTTTTTAATACAAACTAAATATCACAGGTGCCGGTCGCAGTGCTGCCCATAGATTCCGATTAATATCGATTTACGCCGATTGATTGTCCAATAATCTAATCAATGTTTATTAATGTGCTCTCTCTTACTTGTTTGCAGATCATTGGCACCAAACAAATACTCGTGCGACCCGATGGCTATTTCATCAAGGATCGCACCACATCCAGCTCCTCGGATAACTCGAATGTTACCAACAACAACACCGCATGCTCACCTGCCTTGGCCATCGGCTATTCTGGCGACAATAGCTCCAATAACAACAACAGCAACAATAACAACAGCAATAATACAACGAATAGCATCACAAATTCCGCAATCAGCGGGAACAGCTCCGGCTCCAGCAATGGCATAAGCCTCACCACACTGGAGAATAGCAGCGAACTCATTCTGCCCATTGCCGAGGCACAGGCTGCTGGCAAGCCCTTGACCGAGGCCATCGAGGAGGTAGGTTGTCTAGATAGAGTGAATTAGAACGAATAGATAAGAATTGCAAATATTCTGCGGATTTTTAAAGAGGTTTGGCGTGTTACTAGACAAGCTACAAAACTATCTATGTCTGGAGATAAGAGTTTTCGTTAAGAATGTTGGCAAAGGGTTTCGCAAAAAGTAGTCAATGCAAGTTGTTATTATTTTGTTAGTTAGTCTCAAAGTCATGAGCTTAGACCGGCAGGCTCACAATACTTCACTGAATGCCTTCTTCTGCACTCGCTAAAAATAGTTTATGCTTTTTCGTTATGGCTAACGACCAAGTAATTATAATTGCATCATGCTGACAGCCAGCACTTCTAAGCATTTTTCAAAGTAGTTATATCAACAACCTACGCACATGTATTCTATTTTAAGATTCTATAATTTGTTAGAGATAGGAAAATTATGTTCCATATTGATTAAGATTATTTAATCGATGAGCTTGTCAACGGTTTGTATATTTCAAAGAACCTACAAGAAGCAGCACAGTGCAGCTAGCTATCTATCACAATCCAGTTATTAGGTCTATTAGAATTATAGATAAACGTCACATACGATTTCATTGGCTCATGATGACGTTGTTTCTTGTCAAGTCACTGAGGATTGCATATTATGTGAGGGGTATAAATGATTGGAGAACTATCGCAGTCAGCAGCAATCTTATCGGCGACTGATAAGGGCGTCGCTCACGAAGCTGCTTGAGAAATTCGACAAGCCTCCGCATTCCCGGTCTCTCTCTTAGTCTCTCTCGCACTCTCCCCAGTTCTCAGGGTCGCTCAACTAGTGAGTGGTTGTGGAAAAATTTAATTGTCCGCCGGTATTAAATATTAAAGTGTATCGCGAGCAGATATCAGAGATAAACAAGATCGTATCGAGAACGAGACGAGACATTGTAAACTTGGGTGCAGTGAGTGTTACAGTTTTTTTTTTTTTTAGTTGTTATAGAGATGGAATTATAAGCGCACGAGTGGGAATGAATGGTAATGACGACCTCCAGCTGTGCTGTTAACTTAATGAACTGCGAAGCTCTAACCCTGAGATGATAATATCCAGAGATGCTTAACATCAGGTTCATTAAGATCACTTTTGTACTCTGCACCTAAGTCATTAATTGAGTTTGCCAACTTGGACTTGGATGTTCGCTGTACGCTGTTATGCGCTATGCCAATTAGATGTCATATTATCGCATTATCGTTCAGTCTGAGAAGTGCATCTTCGAGATTCGACGTTGTCAGATCCGTAAACAGTATTGTGACGCCATACCTGGCACACACTCTGCTCTGCTTGGCCGCCATACTAATTGGCTAGGTCAATAGATGGTTATTAGATCGATACTCTCGAAGCTCGAGTGTTGCATTTGCCCCTTGGAAACACACACACTGCTTTGAGCTTTGGGTCGCGCTAAAAGGGTATGAGCATCAGTCTCGAATGCCGCCACACTTTACATTTACTCACGATGACATGGCTGAAAGCCACACAGTTTTGTTGCTGTTATTGTTATTGCTTTTTATTTAATTGAGAATAATTGTGAATAGCTACAGTAAAAAAAAATAATAAAATGCCAAACGGGTTTAAACAAACTGCATCAAATTGCATCAACGCTTTTGTTGTAACCTAGAAATAAATATGTGTTGCCAATTTGCATGAAGACTAATCCAGATGTAGCGCTAAAACTCAAGCTAAGTCTTTTGTTGGCTGAAATCAATTAGTCGGCACTTGAACTTTAACCAAGTTCGACTCGATTTGACTTGAAGGTGGAGACTACGTGTAGATTAGATAGAAGAGAAAGCTTTGAGAAACTGCAAAATAATTTTAAACAATTAGTTTAGAGAAATACTGATTTTCCGCTTTGCTTCCTTTTCGATGATCTAAGAAGATATTGAGCTTGTATTTAAAAAGATAAAAAGACATCTTTTGTGTTTCTGCGTTTAGTTCGATGCCTATCTACGCTCTCTGTCGCTCGTTGATACGGAGATCAAGCTGATCACCGATGGCCAGCTGCCGCTGCGTCAGTGCCTGCATCGGGAGGCCTGTGCCAAGAATGTCGAGCTGCCTGCCTATTACAACAAATTCAGCGATCTTCGCAAGGAGTTTCAGCGCTACAAGTCAGGCGATCTGTCGCGCGCTCTCGTTCCGCTCAAGGACATCAAGAAAATGCTGCAATCCCCCACACTTCCCTTGCCACAGTCCATTGGCGAAATGCTGAAAGGTGAGTGCTCGAAATTATTTCGAATTTGTCTAATAATCTCTTCTGTGTAGAGCTCAATGCGACTTCTGTGGAAGATAATGACTACTATATACGCGAATCTCGCGATATGGTGACTGTGATTCAAACATTGCTCCAAGCGGGTGAGTTTAAATTGAAGACTTTCCTTTGTGATTTCTGTTTTGTTATTTTGGATTATTTTGCATTGCATTTGCAGGTCATAAATTTGATACAAATGAACTCGTGAATCTGGTACTGGAACCTGGCATTTGGTAAGTCTAAACACTCGACGAGGATTGATAGGAAAGCAAGAAGGCTTCTTTGAAGCACTGTAAAGTGTCACCGAGTAGACGACTCTGAGTCAGTCAAGTTCTTGACAGTTCTTAAGTACCTGGGCTCGCTTGAGTTTCAGCTCAAGTCAAGAGCTCTTTCGCTCTGTCGCTCTCCCTCTCTCTCTCTCTCTCTCTCTCGCTTTCGTTATGCTCTCGAAATGCGCTCGTTGGAAATTCAGCGACTTACTGCGGACTGCATGCAATGCTCCAATTCTGTCAAGGTCTGCACTATTTCGAGCGTGCCTCAAGCCGAATTCCACTCAAAAACCTCATAAATAACAAACATGCTCAGACAACAGAGACTGGAAGCGTCGTTAGCCGATCGCTGATCGTCGTTGTCGCTGTCGCCAGTCGGCGATTGGATTGAGAGACGATAAGAACTCGCTGTCGGGTCGCACATCTTTAGAGATCGAAAGGGAATTGAAAATTTGGATGAATGTGACTATTGTTATCGCTATCGGCCAAGCACAAGCGCATACAAATAAGTGTGTCATACTCGATTCTACCAACTGTGTCTCGCACACTCTAAGAAAGCATTTATTTCAGTATACAAATTAATTTGTGGCCCTTAAAACAAAAGGTAATAATAATAAGCACCACTGCTCCAACTCAAACTTAAACGTTATGACTGCCAAAGTGTGTGTGTGTGTGTGTGTATATGTGCGTTTATTTGGAAAGTCAGCAGAAATTGTTTATGGTCTTGAAAATCGAAACGTGCCGCGAGTCAAGCGAACAGAGAACAGAGCTGAACATATCAACAATCTGCCAAACAAAGCCTCGAAAAGTGTGCTCTTCAGCTAGCCTATTGTTGCATAACTAAACTAGTGCTGAGCATGTTTGGGAACCGAAATCAAATAGCTTTCTAACTGGGGATGGACACGAGACACGTACCAAGCAAGGATGGTTAAACAGAAACTATCAAAATATATCAGAATTGTTTAAAGTACGTCAGCTCAGCTCGTCGCCTCGTGTTGCACTTCTCGCAATTCATGTGGATGGAATTTAACACTGCAAAAACACATAAATATTTCGCTAGAAATATACCCTATACATTTTGATCTCTGCTTGCAGCTCAATTGACGACGAGGTGGACGGCAATTGCATTGTGCGGGCCCGTGGTTTGCCCTGGCAAAGCAGCGATCAGGACATCGCCAAGTTCTTTCGGGGACTCAACGTAGCAAAGTGAGTGCGAATGCAAGTGCATGTGAATATAGTGAGTGTTTTTGTGTGTGTGAGTGCGAGTGAATGTGGCTGTAACCCATTGATAAGACGGCAACCCGCCTGCGCTTATCGGGGATGCAGTTCAGCCGGGTCACCGACAGATTGCGCTGCTCTCTGGCCGTCGAATGTGGAATGTGGAATGTGGAATGTGAAATGTGGAATATTGAATTTTGTTCAGCTTTTCCTTTATCGTAGATGCTCTACTTTAATCACCCTCTCTGCTCGCTCTTTCTCCCCCCTCTTCTCTTCCTTATTTTTCTCTTGCTCTCTCCTCTCTCTCTCTCTCTCTCGCCCTTTGTCTGGCGTTTTGCTTGCAGAGGCGGCGTCGCTCTGTGTCTGTCGCCGCTGGGTCGGCGCAACGGCGAGGCACTGATACGCTTCGTATCGCAGGAGCATCGCGACATGGCTCTGAAGCGCCACAAGCATCACATCGGCTCGCGCTACATCGAGGTGTATCGCGCCTCGGGCGAGGACTTCCTGGCCATCGCCGGTGGCGCATCCAATGAGGCGCAGGCATTCCTCTCCAAGGGCGCCCAGGTGATCATTCGCATGCGCGGTCTGCCCTACGACTGCACGGCCAAGCAAGTGGTAAGTGGAAGAGAGACGATGTTTACTTGAATAAATCTCATTCTCCCCCACTCTACCCGACTCTATACTTTAGTTGGATTTCTTCACCACCGGCGAGTCGCCTTGCCATGTGCTCGACGGCAACGAGGGCGTGCTGTTCGTTAAGAAGCCCGACGGACGCGCCACCGGAGACGCCTTTGTGCTGTTCGCCCACGAAGCGGACTCCCCCAAGGCGCTGGGCAGGCATCGGGAGTCGATTGGGCAGCGCTACATCGAGCTGTTTAGATCGACGACGGCGGAGGTGCAGCAGGTGCTGAACCGATCGATGGACCCGAAGACCTACGAGCAGTCGAACAATCACAGCCAGCCGCCGCTGATCGCCCAGTTGCCCACCATGCAGTTGCCGTTGCTGCCGCAGGTGGGTGCCGCCACCGGTGGCCACGTCCTCAGCCCGCTGACAGCTAGTGCTAGCCACGCTAACCTGTGCCCATCACTTACCCATGCCCCACAGCATCTCATCACGTCCGGGACGACGAAGAACTGCATTCGGCTGCGCGGGCTGCCCTACGAGGCGATGGTCGAGCACATTCTCCACTTCCTGGACGACTTTGCCAAGCACATCATCTACCAGGGCGTGCACATGGTGATCAATGCTCAGGTGAGTTGCTCTCTCTAACCCAAATACCTTAAAATACCCCAAATACTCAATCGCCCATCTTGCGCACTTGCCAGGGCCAGCCCAGCGGCGAGGCGTTCATCCAAATGGACTCGGAGGACTCTGCCAGATTGTGCGCCCAGCGCAAGCACAATCAGTACATGGTCTTTGGCAAGAAGTTGCGCTACATCGAGGTCTTCCAGTGCTCCGGCGACGACATGAATCACGTGCTCAACGGCGGCCTTGCCTCGCCCGTGGCGCCGCCACCGCATCCGAGCCACGCTCATCTGGCCGCCGCCGCTGCTGCCGCCGCCGCCGCCGCGGCCGCTGCTGCCGGCAAGCAGCCGTCGCTGCTATCTCCGGGTATGTTAGCTCAACCGCCGCCGCCGCCCGCCGGCGCACAGGGACTTAGCTCACACTCCCACAACACACACTCACACGCACACTCACACACACACTCACACACGCATGCGCACGCACACACACACGCCGCGGCCGCTGCCGCCGTCGCTGCCGCGGCCCATCACGCATTGCAAACGTCGCCCGTGGCCGCCTCAATGCTCGGCGCCAGCTCTCACGCCCCGCTCACCGCCGGCACAGCCAGCGGCCTGGCCGGCTTTATGGCAGCGCCGCCCACGGCCACCATGTCGACACACTCCTCGCTGGGCTCGCTCTCCAGCAGCAGTCTGGCCCCCTCTGCGACCGCTGGCTATCCCTTCAATCTCTCCATGCCGCCCACGCCCAGCAGCCAGGCTGCTGCTGCGGCTGCTGCTGCCGCCGCCGCCGCTGCGGCCGCAACGAATCCGGCGCTGCTCGCCCAGCAGCAGGCGCAGTTCATTGCCCAGCAGAGTCTGCTGGCGCGCCAGCAGGCCGCTGCTGTGGCCGCCGAGCAGCAGCAGCAGCAGCAGCAGCAGATGTACGCCAACGCCGCCATGCTGCAGCCACATCCGCTGTACATGCAACATCCAGGCGCCGCTGCCGCGGCTGCTGCTGCCATGGGCACTCAGCCGCAGTTCGTGCTGATGCAGCGTCCCTACCTGCAGCCGTTTCAATTGGGCTACATGCCCACCTCGACGGGCGGCTATCAGTTCGCTGGCGCCGCCTCTGGTGCGGCTGCCCCCACAGCCAGCAGTGCTGCAGCGGCAGCGGCTGGTGGCAGCTCCAGCACTGGCCTGGCGCTGCCCTCGCACTCCATGAAGCGCTCCTACGAGAACGCCTTCCAGCCGGATGCAAATGGCGCAGCAGCGGCGGCTAGTGCCGCCAAGAGGGCGTTGACTCGGGCGCCCAACAGCGTCTACTCGTACTACAATCCGGGCATTTAGTGCATCAATCGTAGCTGATTGATTTGGCATGATTGATGCCTCATTTGATTATGATTGAAGCAACACTTTCAGTCTCTCGACTGATTGATTCAACGTTTGGCTTGCCAAACACAACTCCAACACTTCGTAGACATTCCAAGCTCATGGCCAACTGCAAGCATTGATTGACTTCTTGATTGATTGACGACGTTGGCAATGAAAGAAACTCAACGACATTTGCAATGCGCGATGAGTGGCAAATTGATAAATACTTAAGCATATAGACCCCATTTACAGTGCCCCCTACTTATACTTATACCTATTGCCCGGTCATCTTGGAAGATCCATCCACAAATCGCAGACACACACACACACACACACATACACAGATTCATATAAACCAGACACTCTTTTAGAGCTTAAAATTTGTTTTTATCGTACACTTTTGATAGTGAAATTTGTGTAGTTTTTTAAGTCTTTTGAAAAAACAAAGTAAACGAGAATTACTTTTAAGCATTTTGTCTATGGTCTAGCATTACTTAAACTCTGCACTTACATACACACATGTTGCATAGACACACCTACACACACACACACACACGCAGACACCACACTCATACACACACCCACCTTTAATCGGGACAAGCTAACTAATAATATTTTACAAATATATACATACAAAAAACTCTTTAATTCAGGGCAATTCCTATTACCTACTTAACTAAGCTATGTGTACGTGTATGTGCTTCTCTCTCTCTCTCTTTGTGTGCGTGCGTGTGTGTGTCTGTGAGTGTACTTGGGTGTATAAGGTGTGTGTGTGTGTCAGCGCTATTACTACAAACAAAAATTGAAGAAGAACTCAACAGAGGCTAACGTCCTTCAAGCAGCGAGCATTTAACTGCAGCACGTTCTGCTTAACTGTCTGCCTGTGTGTTTTGTTTATGTGTGTGTGTGTGTGTGTGTGCCACGCCTCTTAAAGTGCAATCTATAAACTAATATTTAAGCAATGGCAAACACACACACACACAATATACACACATTTATCTGCTTACTCACTGCTTGAACGGCGTCAGGTGTTGGCTCATGCAAAAAAAAAAAAAAAAAAAAAAATAATAAAATAAAAGAAATATATATACATACTATATATAAATATGAATTGTGTAACAGTTTCGACAAGACAACATTTTTTCCAAATTATTGATAATGCGACAACTTAGACTTAGTTATTAATAATCATAATATTAATTACAAATCGTAATAATCTTAATAATAATAATGGAAACACTATGCGACAAAAAAAAAAAAAAAAAAAAAAAAAAACAAAGCAAAACCGTAGTTCTAAGTCCTTACAAACGTTGTAAAATTGGTTGGCATCAGCGTTAATAATTTACATACATACTATATCTCGTCAGCCTTAGAAGTCTTTTCCTATGTCTACTTGTTTGCTACCCGCTGCAGTATGCCACAGCGCTGCGCTCAGCGAGCGTTACGGTCTAACCACACACATTATATCTATGTTATCCTTATCTATACATATATATATATATATATATATATATATATCTTTAATCATTCACCTACACATTGCTCACACTTATGGGTTTAATTGTGATCGTAATGCTCGCTGCTGCTGACAGCTCTAACACTCCATTTAAAGTCGATAACGACGATCAGATTTGTGTGTCTTTAGACCGCAAATATCTTATTTAAAGCGGGAAATTTAATAACTTGTTATCACACAATAAGTATCTGTATCTGCTATCTATAAATGTGCGTAACTGGTGTTAGTCGCAAAAATTGGAAATTAGACACTTTATTTGATATTCGTTTAGCCAACATGGAATTTATTTATATTGTGTACTCTCTGTCATCACTAATTTTTTAGTTTTTAATCGAAAGTCTCTCTACTTCTCCCGCCCCTCTCTCTCTCACACACATTCTATGTCCTTTAATATATATCATTATTATTATTAATCTATAGTATTTTTTAGTCATACGAATCTGGAACACAATCAGTTTGCTTATTCTAGATGTACGTTCGTGATGTGGTTATGGATGTTTTAGGTAATTGCTATCTTTTTACGTCTGTTCTTGTATTCTCATTCTTGCCTGAATTCTTGAAAATTTGTACCACAGAGTTATCTTTTTGCTTCAGTTAACCCAACTACTTCAGACGAATGATTTATCAAAATTGTCCCAATAATTAGTTGTATTATAAGTTCAAGAATTTCGCTGTTTTAATTTAATTTCTACAACCGATAGTAACATCGATAGATATAAGTTTTAAAATGGAACGTACTTAACTCCTTTTCTGCGTCTAACAGACAGTTCTGCACTGCTTGCGGAAATCGAAAATAGATTTAGTAAACAAGATACACTTTCACGGCATCAGGAAAGCATGGGAAAGATTTTCTTAGCTTAGCGTTTAGTTTAATTGTTAGTTAACTCTTAGTGCTTACACAAGAATCGAGTGGTTTCCCATGGGTCTTACTCTTGGCATAAATGCAATCAATCCACATTGACAATACCTGTTTTGGGTTTCATGCAGAACTCATAAGACACCACTTCAAAAGAACGACGATAAACATTATTAATAATTAATAATAATTAATAAATTAGTTTTTAACGCACAATACAAATTTTTAAAACAAACTTTTGATATTCAAACAAAACTTTTTATTAATTTTTTATACTTCAATAAAAATTTTTACACATCGCTATATACATATATATTTCTCACATTCTCGCCTCTTTATCTATTACTATAAACGACATTCTTTAAACAATTCCTTTTTTCTTTGTCTGCTTAATACGGATTTTGAAAGCGAATCAATACATTTTTTTTGTTTGTTTTGCTATTAGTGTAACTTATGTCCTTTGTCCGCTTCTTTTTTCCTTTTCTGTGTTTTAATATCTTACTCTCGTTCTTTGATTATTCGAGTCACTTTCTGCCTGTCTATATTTATCGAGTCTCTTCCATTAATAATACACATGTTTCTGCTCTTTGGGATGTACTTATTTGTAACTCGGGTCTTGGGCTTGGGGCTAGCTTTATACATATTTTCAGGAGCATCTTCTATCGTTTCTTGGAGGCCGTTGTGGCATTTTGTTTTTGCGGCGTTACGAGTTCTTCCTAAATTGGATGTACTTTTTGGATTTTCAAAATCATTCTCTCCTCCCACTTTTCCCTCTATAAAAATTTTTGTGTGCTTGCAAACTCTGTAACGTCGTTTAATGAAGATGGCCAGATATTAATACGTAATACCCACCATAGTGCAGCGCTCTATCTATCTCAAGACACAAACTTGCATATTTTGTACGTAACAACAACAACAACAACAACAAGAACAACAAGAACAAATGGATCAGTTGCGCTACACCATAAATATTTTTTTTGTTTTTGTAAAGCGTGAAGACAACTGTTTTTTTTATTTTAGCTTTAATGTATCTACCATAATGATAACGATAACATTCTCATTCACCGTCGTATTTTGTCAGTGGTCCCCTCAGTTCACAGTGTGTTTGTTATTATTTATTTTTGGTATTTTGTATACAAATGTTTTATTTTTTTTTGGTATGCATACGAAGCATTCTTTCGTAGCGTAATGAAAGATATGTTATCCTCTTGAAGGCTGATTGGTGCTTGGATTAAAACAGATGGGAAATGTTTTAAATTTTACAATGTGCGCAAAAAATGTATTCATGGTCTCTGGGTAAAGTGGTAAATATATACATGCATAAACTTTAAATATACATATATACTGATTACATGTCATATAAATATAAATATCTCTACATCTTGAATAAAATCTTACCAAATATTATATTTATACTACATGTCTCCTCTACCATATTTTGCAAATGTCTAAACGGTGAGTGTTTTTGAATACGATTCTACCTAATAACTAATAACTAACTAACTAACTAACTAACTAATCCTAACACCAACAACACCAACAACAACAACAACAGCAACAGCAATAAAACTAATACTAACATTGTCCGTTGCAGCTTTGCAAGTTGCCTCATCTATTTTGTGTCGCTTCAAGAAACAGCATTAACCGTTAGCTTCTTTAAGTCTCAACTAACCTGTTTTTCTCCTCTCTTCCTGTTCCAATTTAAAAACCAAACCAAACCAAACCATACTCACAACACTGACGCCCAAAAACTGTGTTTTTTACTCCGTTTGATTTGCATTTCTCAGCTGCATTCGTTCGCCACTCACGCTCCTATTTTAATCGTTGTCTTTCGCTCTCTGCCCCTCCAGGTGCCACAGTGCTGGGCGCTCATTTCGGTGCACATTTTCCGGCCTATGGGGCGCCGCCACCACCGCCGCCGCACACACCGCTGCTGGCCACGCCACGTGCTCACCACGCCCACGCGCACACGCACGCCCATGCGCATGCCCACCACCATCATCATCACCATGCGTCCGCATTCTATCCGCCGCCACTGGTCTACTGGCCGTACCCCAGTCCGCCCGTCTCGCCCACCACCTACTACAGCCAACCTGGGGCTCATTCGCCCTCGCACCAGCACCAGGCCTTGGTAAGTCTGTGACTTGAGAACAACATTCCAATATTAAAGTATTCGTTGCAGTATCCTTTGGACTTCTTTCCGCCTTCGCCGCTGTCGCCGCCCAATGCAGGCTTAGTACTCACGCCTAGCAAAAATGCCGTGCCCTTTGTGCCGGCTAAACAAGTCAACAACAACAACAACAACAACAGCAACAACAACAACAACAACAACAACAACAACAACAACAACAACAACAACAACAACAACAGCAGCAGCAATAAGCTGACAGTGGCAGCAGCAATGCCAGCCAATGCGGCGCCGTCGCAGCCGACGCCGGCGGCAGGAACTGTTGTTGTTGCGCCTGCGCAAACTACAGTGTCGCAGCAACAGCCGCAGTCGCAGCCGCAGTCACAAGCGGTGCTTAGCCTGGACACGAACCATACGGCGAATGCAGCGTCGACGTTGAAAAGTGGCGCCCAAAGCGGCGCTGCCAATGCCACGTCTATTGTGAGCAATAATTGCGTGGAGCTTTACATACTATAGATACTCTAACCAGGCCACGCTTCTTCTCTCGCGCTCTCTAAGAAACGTTGTGCTTCTTGTACGCAATAACAAATGAAAAGACAACAAAAGATAATTGTTAGTTTTAACGAAAGTCTTGCCAATCGAAGAAACTTGCTTGTAGTCTAGTTAAGAACCAGCTGTAGATAAGTTTTCGCCGTGGCTTAGCCGTGCTAAGCCGGGTCCCGCTCCATCTCTGCTGGGTTGCGCGGCGAATCACGTCGGCCTTCAGCTAAGGAATCTCTCTCGCTCTCCCCTACAGGCAAGCACTCCAACCCCTAGCCTCTGCGCAAGCCAACGGCATATTTAATGTTTTATTGCTAAGTAGACGCCCAGTGCAATTCATTTCAATGATTTTCCATAACAACTTTTTATTGTATTTTAATTTATTAATTTACTGCATACACACACACATGCACACACATAAAGACATTACACCCAGAGAACTGTATACACATACTATATACATTTTATTCCAAATATACATATTAGCGAATTAGCAAAGAGACGAAACTACAAATTTATCCCTAGTCAATAGTCAATTTATTTACGCAATTACATTTATCTATTTTTATTCCATTTAAATGTAATAATATCGCAAGAGCATATTAAATATATAAATAAATTCGAAATTGTGTCAATGCCGCGATTAACATTTGTTAGTCCATCCCCTACCCTTGGCTCCTTTCCTTTTTTTTGCCACCTTATTCAAATGTTTCCCTGATGAATTGCCAAATTAGTCAAAAATAATGATAATTGTAAACGTAATAATAGAATATGCGTTATTATCGTCGAGACGATTATTAATATTCCATGTTTTGTTTAGGCTAAGCCATTAAAACTTTTTGTTATTTTACGTACTCGTCATGTGAGACCAAGAAAAATTGCGTATTTAAAGATCTGTTTTTACTTGTTATGCTATTTCATTTGAAAAGATATTATCAATTGTTTCCAAATATGCAAATATAATAAATCAATAAATTAATAAAAACTATAACAATACGAGAAGTGTTTTTATGAATTAAATACAAATTAAACTATAATTTAATTTTCATATTGAAGGACCAGCTTACGACTTCAAATTCAGAAGGTGAGATTTAATTTGATTGCTTTCACAAATGCAAAACTTGAGAATCGTAATTATTTATTGATTTTAAATAATGGAAGAAATACTGTTGGCGCTGTTTTGATTTGAATGGTAGAGATTAAAATAATTAAATTGTTAAATTTATGCCGACGAGGAACTTCTAATAAAGACTTTATTTTTCGAAGCCAAACAATTGAAAAACCCTTATTTGAAAGCAATAAGTTCATTTAATTTCATATGGATAAATATGTTTATTTGGTTGAATTTTGTTTAGCTGCTTGGAATTCTTGTTTATTTTAGTTGTATCATGATAGGCTATATTTTTTTTAATAATCAGAGTATACTCAATTCATATATATTTTATTTTTTCTGCACATTATCTAAGATTTACATTTATCTTTACAAGACGATTAAAATGGGGATTTCGTTTTTCTAGGGACAATAATATTTATTAAATATTAATAAAAGTGGGTTTTTTTTTTGAAAATGATAGATTAAAAATAACAACAAAAAAAAACGTAATATATCAACTGTATTTTGATGTTCTTGTGAAATCCCACGTCGAGCAACTGAAATACCAGGCGAACATAAATCAACAGGTAGCTGAACTTTGATATCTTCTGTTAAGCCTTTTTAAAAAGAGATACTCTACATTAATTGTGGCATGCTTTTAGGCTAAACAATATGCAAATTTAACACAACTCGTCCAATACCCTTCGTAATTTAATACAACAAGTCTGGCTTAGATCATAATAAACAACTTCATCATCTGGCAGTCGAGGATACGAGTTTCATCTTGAAATGTAACTCATTTAATTTTAGACTGCTAACATATAAAGGACATTGTTTCGATTGCCAAGTTATTGCTATATAAGAATAAGGATCGCTGTGGTTTTGCATATTTAGGATCATATATTTATAATAACATATAGTACTTATTTATATACATACATGCAATATACTTGAGTTTAGTAAATCAAATATCTTTCGTTTCTTAAGTAAACTTTAAAGTTTTAAGAAAAAATGTTATTTTATTTGATTCTATTTATTGTTATATAGTTTGATTGTTTTTTACATAGTCTTTCAGCATATCACAACGCTTTGTTTAATCACAATTAAAAATATAAAAATGTACTATAATTACTAATTTATTTGATTCTACCTTTCTCTTTAATTTTTTTATTAAAGATTCTATCTTTCTCTTTAACTTTTTCATTAATTAAATACATTTGCAGTTGTAATTATATAAAAGAAAACTCTTCTTTTTATGCGCCTATTTAATATACTTATAAATAATGTGAATGAGTGAACCTTCTAGGTGCTGTCAATTAGGCTGTAGTTTGATAGTACGTCATCAGGCAGAGCAAGCAACGTTACATTTATAAGAGTAGAAGATTAATTAATGGCCTGGTTATCACAGAATATTGCAAATGGTTGATTGCGCGATGAATAGCTCAACTCGGCGGCCCATTAGGGATCATAAATAATGACATCGGAGCCGATACGATGATAAATCGTTGACAAATGGCGTTACAAACGGACGAAAGTCCCACCGACCAGTTAAAAAAGCACGGTCGTTGTGAACCATCATCCGGTCGCACCGTACCATGACCGTGTTGAAAGATTGATTAAAAATTGACCCTCAAAGCTAGGGTTTAGTTTTCCGCATGCAGCAGCATCATTTGCTGCACCTGATGCAGCTTGGACTTGGCCCCTGTCCAGCACCGGAAGTCCAGCATTTTGCAGTCCACACGATAATAATTTTCCAATGGCCCGTAGATGTGGCTCCAGGTGGTGCTTTAATGCCGCTCAGCATCTGGAACTGGCGCGAATCAAAAGCACATTAGGCGTTGTCCTGCTGCGCACCATTTGCGTTGACAACTTTTCGCCCTGCTGAACGAAAAGAGCAAAAGAAAAGTGTTGGTTAATGCGACAAAAATGCAGCAAATGTTGTTTGTGGTGTCTGTCCATGGTACGAGAAGAAAAGCGAGCAACTAGCAACGAGCAATGAAAGGCATTCTTTTTGGCATTTTTATGGTCGCACACTCGAGTTAGTACTGCACTTCCGCTAATGCTGCCGGAAATGGCAAATAAATCTCATTTGTAATCGTGAAATACGAGTGTATATATTTTATTCTAGTTAAAAAGTCTATTCTCGGCTGTGTGCAACCTGTACAATGCACACATACACACACACACACACACACACACATAATGAACACACAATAAAAGTTTGTGAAACAGTTGCAAAACTTTTGCCAATGCCACTCGAAAAGTAAGTCAATAAAATGCCAACGGCAACAACTGCAGAAATGACAAAAAGGCCGCAAAAAATACCAACAAACTAGAAGAAGAGCGAGTAAAAAAAAGATATCGGCATATTTTCAAGAGCTTAGCCCGGAGCTTAGCGACTGTCGCCAGCGGCATTGACAGGCGTCGAAGGACTCTTTCCGGCGCATTCGATTTGGTATTAAGCCATTGAAACTTTCATTGATTTAGTAGTATTTTTTTGGCTTCAGATTTTTATTTTGAAGCCAACAGCAATTCACTTTAGCTGGCGCTAGGTTTCTGGTTTGAAAGTATGTTTTTGGTAACTTTTTTGCTGATTTCCTCGATCTAAATGGAATGAGACTTCAAATAATTATCATTTTGTTCTAAAGCTATTTAGCTCAAGTGTGACAAACTAAATGTAAACTATTTAAAAATTAAAAAAAGTGTCTTAATTGACATCAAGAAATCAAGAAGTTTTAAATTTTTTTGTATTGTTCTTGTATTTAGGATTTTCATTTTTAAGCCAAAAGCAATATTAACTTTGCCTGGTGCTAGGTTTCTGGATCCAAAGCAGGTTTTGGTGACGTTTGTTGATCGATTCTTAGATCAAAATAGAATTGGACTACAAATATATTTTCTTAATATTGTTCACAAGTTACTAACTTATAAAGAGTGCTTTTAACATAGTTAAAAAATTAAAATTGACAATTAGACATCAAGTGCCAACTAAAAAATTTTTTGATTTTTTTTATTGTCTTTAGGTTTTTATTTTTAGTTTTCTCCTTTCATATTATAATTTGGTAACGTTTTTTGCTGGATTCACTGATCAAAATAGAATGGGACTTTAAATAATTGTTATTTTGTTCTACATTATTATTTTGCTAAAATTAATAAACTGTTAAGACAGACACTTCTTATAGTCTGTGTCTTAATTTAAAACTAAAAATCAATTTTCAACTAAACTTAAATTTTTCGTATATTATTTCTCTAATCAAATAAATTTCAAAGCACTCGTTTTGGATTCCCAAGTGGCTGCAGATCGTTCAAACAACATTTCGACACCTGACGAGTTAGCTTACCAGTTTTGTTGTGTACATATTTACCTGAAATGTGTGCGATTGCCGCATCCAAGTTGCGTCCCCTTTGTTCTTCGAATACATATCTGAGGAGTACAACAACAAAGGGAAAATGAAATGAAAATCAATTTGGAGCACACAACCCAACGGAATTTTCTCAAGTTGATTTTATTATTTACTTGCGCTTTGTACTTCGCATTTGGGTTTGTATTTGTATTTGTGTACTTCTGTGTTTGTGTGTTTGTATTTCACATTTCGTATTTGCTGTTTGACAGATTTAGTTGAATGCTCAGCACACATGAGCGCAAGATTTATCTGCTGCTGCTGCTGCTGCTGAAGGGCAAGGAGGAAATTCAACTGCAATGCGTCCTTTTGCGAGGCACGTTCCAGCTGACGTGTCAGCTCTGGTTCGTGTACTCAAGGGAGCCTATCATAAAGATGCGAGTGGCTGGGAATTAAATGCTCTAAGTGGATGTCAAGCAAGGGCCAAGTGAATTGCAAGCACGACGTCCAGAAGCCGCGGCTCAATTGAGTGTCGGCTAAGATAAATTTAAACTCTGCTCTGCGCTGTGCGGCTAAACTACTTTTGGCCAATTGTTTCTGCTTGCTTTATCTTTTGTCTGTCTCTTCTTCAATTCACCTCCTTGTCTATTTCTTCCCTTCACCCCCCTTCTCTCTCTCTCTTTCTCTCTCTCCGAGTGATTTGGCGTCGTCTGAGCCAGCGCTTTTTGATGTCTGGCTATAGTTTTCTTTTCCCTTTTTTGAGAATACTTTTTTGCCCCTTCTGCGATTTCATTTACTTTGTGAAACACACTCTCACACACACACACACAGATGTGCATAAGTGCTGAGGTGTGTGTGTGTGTGTGTGTCGGAGGCAATGAAGTGCATTTGAAGCACACTTGATGCACGTACAGCACGCAGCGCCTTTTTAGATGTATTGTAAATGACTGCAGCGTGGGCGTCACTTCGGCTGAGCTGGGCGTGGCGTGTCGACGCGGTTCGTTAGTTTTGACACACACACACACTTGGCAGACAGGAAGAGGAAGTGTATGTGTATGTGTTTGTGTGTCTCTATATAGCGTCTGTTTGATAAGTGGCAGCAATTTTTTCTCTATTTTTCTTTCAATTTTTTTTTTCTATCTTTTTTGCTTTTTGCTTTGCTCGTTTTTGCCTCGTGTTGTCGTTGTTGTAGTTGTTTTTTTTTTTGTGCTGACACTACGTCAAGCATGTTGTATCCTTTGCTGATCCTTTTGGGCTGCGAACCGGTTGCCCACTAATGAAATTGTTAATTTTTGTTAGCAAAGTCACGTACACGATGTGTTGATGATGCTCAAGAGCCAGCTTCTTCATGCCTCCGGCAATTGCCAACGCGCCACAAAAGCGAACAGAGTTGAGTGGCCCAAGGGGCGGGGAAGCGTGGAGAGCCGTGATAAGAGCAAGGTGATAGAGGCTGCCTCCTTCTCATCCTCCTCCTCCTGCCGCTGCTCACAAGACAGCGAGACTCATAAGTTAAAAGGAGGACCGAGTGTGTGCAACATAAGTGTGCAACAGGCCAACAAATGCAAATGTTTCAATTGCTTCATTTCGATTTCTGCTTCAATATTTGACTACAACAACTTAAGACATATAAACGCACACATCATGTTGCATGAATGCACAGTCATACGAGTGTAAGTTGCACGTGCATGTGCCGACATAAAAAGCCAAAAAAAAAAAAGAAAAAATACATAGTATACGACGAAAAAGTCGCATTGCAGCTATTTCTGTTACGCTTGCCAACTGCTGCCCTACGGTGTCCTGTGTGTCTGTCTATGTGTGTGTGTGCTTCACATTAATACCGTTTACCTACATCTTTTTTAGCCGGGTAGCTCGTTTGGCACGTAGCTCGGCTCACACACACACACACACACATGCATACTGTGCCACTTCCCCTTCTTGTCGCTTCTTCTGTTGTTCTCTATTTCTTTTCTCTTTTTTTTTTTGGGAGTCATTTCGAGTTTTGCATTGCATTTCAGTCTACTTTATACACATTTCTTTTACTTTTTATAGTTTTTCTCGTTTTTTTGGCTATTGTATTTATGCACAAGGGCAGAACGCTAAAACTACGAAATGTCTGCGTTGCATGCAGTATTTCTCTTGTTTCTAGTTCATGGTTGCTGCTTCGCGTTGGGTTTGTTCAGGTTTCATCTGGTATTTGCCATTGTTATGTGTATTACATAAATTGTAAATATTATAAAACAAAAAATATTCATTAGATGTGCTCAACTGGAAATTCATATTTTACATTTTGAAGTTTATCTGTGAAAGCGATTTTCACAATGATTGCTGTACAGCTGAAGATATTTCTAATATTATATGAGACTCTAAAGTTGAATTTGATAAGCATTATAATCCAAATGAATTAATATTAGAAAGATTATTAAATAGCATTATATGAGACTTCGCAGTTTGAATTTGACATGTAAGCATATTATTATACAAGTCAATCAACATTAGATTCAACATTTGGAGCACTGCGAAAATACTTGTCTAATCATTTACAAAGTTGAAAATCAGGGATTTGTTTTAAATTTTCTTCCACATTATTCATTTTAATTCGAGTTTCTTTTCACGCTGTCTTTTTGCCAAAGATTGCGTAATATTTTCTCACTTTTTCAAGTTTCAATTTGTGACCATCGTCAGTTGCAATCGCGAGCTGTTGGTAGTTTTTTGGGTGTGCCACAAGACACACACGCAACAAAATAGAACACAACACATACACGCGGCGTATACGTAATCTGTTTAAATACAACAATAAATAATGAAAAACAGCGCATATGAGAAATAACGCAAAAAGCGAATTTACATACAACAACAACAACAAAAAAAAAGAAGAGAAACACCAAAAAGCCGACAGCGTAACATATAATGGCCAACGGCAGCAGAGCAGCAGAGGCTTAGAGTGGGGGTTGGGGGCAGATGGGGAAGGTAATACAAGGCTCTGGCCAAAGCTGGTCACGTATTTTTCGGTAGCTTTGCGTGGCAAGTCAGAGACGGGGACAGCGGCTGAAGCGGAGCGGCCGCTTGGCAATCATGAACATGCCATAATGCTTGTGACCGCGGCTATTAAATCAACACAAGCGTTACAAATACACACATAGAACACACACACACACACACAGTTACACACAGCACACACACTTGACAGCGAGCGAGAGAGGGCGCATTTATTTCCTATGATTTATTATTATTTCGTGTGTTTTTTTGCCATTATTTAAATTTTAAATAGCTGCAAAGTGCACACACACACACAAACACACACTCACACACACACATGCACTGAGATTCGCAACACGCCCACTAAAAATTGTATTTGCGGCCAGCCTGATTTTTATTGTTGTACTTACAGCGCTTGCCTTTTAAACTGACGCTGTTGTTGGCTGTTGTTGCTGTTGCTGGTATCATTATTGTTATTATTATCGTGCAGCAGTGTTTGCTGGCATGCTGTTGTTGTGTGCAGTCGCAGCTGCTGTTATTGTTGTTCCTGGCCAGCCATTTTGTGGTAAATAGAGTCGTTTAAATGCATACAAATAGTGCATGTGTTGTGTGCTATGCCTGTGTGTATGCGTGTGTGTGTGTGTGTGTGTGTGCGTGTGTGTGTGTGTGTGCCAGTGTGTGTGTGTGTGGTAGAGAGATTTTATAATAACATTTATAATGCAACGCTTGCATGTCATTTGCAACATTTTACAACGTTGCGCTCTCCTCATATTCATATTGTAGCATACTTTTTGGGGCGCAAAGTTCAGTCGTCACTTTAAACTTGCCGCATTTTCTAGCGCAACTCAAGACTGTGGTGAACATTGATTTTAGACGACTTGTGACACTTACCGTGCTACATTCTGCGGCAAGCTCAACACCACTTAGCTATGCCAATCGCCTGCATTGACAACTTCTCTGTGGCTGCTGGTGCTGCTGCTGCTGTCATTTAATGTCAATCGGCTGCTAATAACTTTTGTCTCGCCGTCACTTGGCATAAAAAATCGATGTGGCACGAGCTAGCTTGAGCCGCATTACAAATGATTGCTTCGACATGTCTGTTGCTGCCACTCTCGCCTGCCACAAAGTGCGCTAAGCGCCAACGAGACACACAGGAAACCCATATTTCAATTTTATGGGAACCAATCAGCTCAGCCAGGCCTTTCCCTACAGCTTTCCACTATCGTAATAAATGGGTATCACCTGAATATTATTCATAACATCCAAGTCAATCGGCAAGTGTAGCGAACACACATTGCCAAGCCAAAAACTAAATCAGCATGAATAACTAAAGCTGCCTCACATTTCTTGCTTGCCATCATTTTTGTTTTTTGTGGTTCGTGCAGCTGGCCAATAAATGTTACTAAATGTCAACAATGAAATATGCTGGCGTACTCGCCGTATACTTAATAATAATACAATAATAAATGGGCGGCATTTGGTGCCGTTTCTGCTTGTTGCATAAACTGACATTTCATTTTCTCTCGCTCTCTTCCCACTCTATGTGTATGTGCTTCATTTTGTGGCCAGCGAAGTGAATGCAGTCAGGAGCAGCATAAATGCCAACATAACTGCAATGTGGCACTGCTGCTGTGGCAGCGTTCTCGTTGCAGCACTCGCAACTCAAATAAAAACTGGCTACAATACAAAACAAATAGAAATTTATTGCCTGGAATTTACGACATTTCACGTACTTTTGGGTTTCTGTGGCTTTCCGCTCGTTTCGTTTCGTATTTTTTTTTTGTTTTTTGTCTTTTTTGTTTAATGTTTTTGGCAAGTTTGTGACTCCGTCGAGAATAAGTTCTTTTTTGTGGGCATATTAAATGCAAATTAGCATTAAAGTTGTTAATTGAGTTGGTCTTAAACTTGGCGTTTTAATAAGAGGCGTTAAAAGAATACTAAGGCATTTAAGCAGACTTCAATACTTAGAGTTCACAAATGGCTGAAGTAGAGAGTGCGAAATAATACTTTATATATCTTCTAGTATGCTTTGCAGACTGGTTTCCTTAACAAACTAGATAAATATATCAAATCTGCGAAGCGAATTCAATGGCTTTAATAAACGAAGTTGCATTCAATTTATTTGGCCTGGCAAAAGTTTTGCCAGTCAAAAGTTAAGTCAACAACAGAGCAACAACAACGACAACGACAACGACCAAGGCAACAACAATAGCAAGTTGTAGCAATAACAAGAATAATGGCAACAAACATTTGTTGGCACATGTTCAAAATAAAATCCTATCGCTCTCTGCTGCTTCTTTTTTGCACAGCGTGTGTAACTGTCTATGCATCTGTGTGTGTGTGTGTGTTTGTGTTGTGTGTTTGTCTAATTTCTTTTTGTCTTATGGCTTTAGTCACTGGCACTTGCACCGCATGGCAGTTGCCTGACTGCCTGCCTCTCGCTCGTCTCTCTATCCCTCCCTCTCTCTTGGAACACTTAAAATGCATTTTGCTTTTTGGCCGCTCACTCGAGCTGCCTCTCACTGCCTCTCACTGCCCCACTGTCGTCTAAAGCTGTCTCTCTGGCTGCATCTAATTCGATTAAAATGTTGTAAATTATTGCACTCACATGGCTAGCCTTGCATTACGAATGTGTCTGTGTGTGTGTGTGTTTGAGTCTAACTTGGCAATATTACGTAATGCTATATTGAATTTTGCAATTCGAATCTAGGTGCTGGCTATTGGCTGCATTTGCTCTTGGCTGCTCTTGGCTGCTGCTGGCTGCAGAAAATGTGTTTTCAATGAACGTTTTGTGCATTTTGCATTGCACAGCATGAAAAATGGCCTTTCGCCCCATAAATCTTTCGCCCCACACGTCGAGTGTTGGCTTCAAGCTCGGGGCCTTCAGGGCTACCCAATGATTCACAATTGAATTCGAAGTCGCATTCGCATTCGCAGTTGGATTCGATTGCATTTCGCTTATTTTTGATGATATTTTAAAAGAAATGCGTAATAATGATCGCAGCTCAAGTGGAGAGCGTAGCACAGAAGCGACGCCAAAATTGTGTGCGGGGGAGTGGGACAGAGAAAATTTATGTTATGCCACACTGTTGGCAGAGCAGAGGCCTGCATAATGTATAGCCATACATTTAGTCATTTAGGCAACTGACGCATGCCACATGGGGCATATCAAATATTGTACTCGGCCTACACGAAATTTGACGTAGGCTGCTCGTTGTTCTTCCCAGGCGCAGCCGGCAATCAAATGTGGCAATTTAATTTATTGTTTATTTGGCCAAAATGACTCCAAGGCTACGTTCAGAACGTGGCTGAAGCTGCCGCTACTATTGCTCTTGCTGTTGCTGCTGCTGTGGCACGCAAACCCGAGATGCTTGTAAATAAATAATTTTTGTCTCTGGCAAGCGAGTGAAGAACCCTTCAATCATATCGGACTGTTTGCTGCTGCTTGGGGTCGTGCTCTGGCCAAAATTGAAATTAATGACTCGATGCGGCTGTGACTGAGGCTGTGGCGTGTCTCTCTCTCTCTTTCTCTCTTTCGCTCTCTAACTGTGCCCCACGGCTCGTCAATGATGCGTGCCTGCGCTGCCAAATCAAAGCAAATCACAAAACTTTAGGACGCATCCTCTGCTGCTCTTCCTCTCCCCATTCCCATTCCCATTCCCATAACTTACCCCGTGAAGCAGAAACGTGGCAGCGCTTTATGCCTCCCCAGAGGCACACGCTGCCGGCTGACGCAGCTGATTATTATTATTAGCGATGCATGCTTTTTGAGCTGCGTGCCAGGCCTCAAGTGGGACGATCCTTGGTCTGCGGTCCTTAGTCGCCTTGGCCTGCAAATAAACGCAAAATAAACGAATTTATTACATTTATAAATGGTAATTTGCTAAATATTTGCAGCAGCCACAGGCGCGTCCCTTTTGCCGCAACTGCGGTCGCCGCGCGCAAAGTCAATCAACTTAATTAAAATTAAATAAATATGTATTTTTAATTAAAAATCAATCACATGCTCATTCACTTGATGACATTTTCAATGGCAGCTCTCGATGTCATTCTCATTTGCTTACAAGTGGCGCGAGCAAGAAGTCAGGCTGCAGGCGAGCATGAACGACCATGAGACACCCTATAAACTGTCTATCATAGTTGATGGGGAGCAGAGAAAAGTCATAGTTAATGGGAAGCAGAAAAAAGTCAAAAGTTAATAGGAAGTATGTATTACAATTACTTATTATATTCTAGAACAAGCATTTGCTTTCTTGCTCTAACATTTTCTGGAGTTTACTTATGTCTACTACACTTTTTTTTCACAAACTCATTTTAGGCTGCAGGCGCCAGGTGTATAAATTAAATTGCAAATGCTCGCTTTGCCTATTGAATGCAATTAATTGAAAACGCTCTTCAGTAGTGCAGCGTAAATTGCCAATCTGTGCTTATCAACTGTGTATTCAATTGAGTTTCAGATGTTTTATGCCATACTCTTAAACGGCAAGCAAAGAGTTGCTGTTGATGGTGAAAAGCGACGATTAAAAGGGAAATGAATGCAATGCTCGCAAGCTGCGTAAAGTAGTAGAAATATGAGCTCAACCCCTTGCTAATCTAATGCCAGATTGCTTAATCAGATGCTGGCGTTTAAATGAGTTAGTTGCAATGTGCAGAACGCTTGGATTGTGTAATGAAAGTGTCTCGGCAAATGCCTATGAAATGCATAATTGAGTTTATTATCAAATTGCAACGTTGCATTACGTTGCGAGCTGCGTTGCAACTGTCATTAATCATTTAATTGTTTTTAGACTTTTGCACCTGGCAAATTTCACAAACTGACAACAACAGCAACAACAACAGCAACGACGAGGTCCGAAAAACTGGCCAACATTCTCTATGTGTATGTATTTGTGTTCATGGGCCATAATTGTATGCGTACACAATATTTATTATTTATTGCAACAAGAACAACAGGACTGTCTGACAGGACATGCGCTTCGTGCTGAGCCTCACACTTGTTTTGTGCTGCCTGCTGCTGCCTTTGTCCTTGCAGCTGATAATGGGATGCGTTATAACTTTTAATTTTAATTTAAAACGCATTTCGGACATTGGGAAATGCGTGAAATGACCTACCACCGCCCCTCGCTTTCCCCATCCCCGCCTCCCTCGACACACTGTCTGTGTTTATTCGCGAAATGAGTTTTAAATTAATGTGATTTTTGTTATTTATGAGCTGCTGCTGCTGCTACTGCTGCTGCTGCTGCAATGCGTTGGCTACTTAAAGCCACAAAGTGCTTGCCAAAGCCAAAGCCGAGCGGCATTTAGGCCAAATCACGGTGCGCATTGGCCAAACAAATCAGCAACAGGCAAACAACAAAACGACAAAACAAAGCGACAGGACACAAAATACACCTGCATAGCAAATGTAAATTGTGTCGTGCACACACACACACACACACTAACACAACCAGACACACAGACACATGGAAACGCATTTGAGTTTTAAACTCATAAAATATGCAATCAATTTTCTGGCTGGAACTGAAAACCTCTTTTGACTCAATGGCCTAACCACACCTGCCGCTCTCTCTCTTCCCTCCCTCCCTCTCTTCGCCCCACTCTCCACTTGCAGTCACTGCAAATTAGCCAACCATCGTCCATGGTCCTTCGTCCTACTGCAGCTCATTTGCAATTCTAATTGTTTTCCAAATTCATCAATCGTCTGCTCTTCTGCTCTTTCACAGCGCAATTGATTTAAGTGTCTGCTACAATGTGAGTAGTTGTTGTTTATGGTGCGCTCTGTGCTTCCATTTCACTGCAATTGATAATAAATTGCAGGCTGTCAATAATTTTAATACCATGTGTCTATCACACTGTAATCCGCCCTCTATATTTTTTGTTTGCTTCTTCTTGCTTTTTGCTCCCAAACAGTTTCGCTTGCTGCTCTTTGATTGATAACTATGATTGATGCTCAGCTGAATTATTGCCACATACCGCGCAGTTGACAACGATTTTAACAATGTGTCCGATATTCACAACATTTTTTTCTCCTCACTTGCAATTGTCAATTTCTTTAATTGACTCGTTTTGTGTCGCTTAATCAAATTCTGTTCAGCTTAAATGCAAAATATGCTTATGCAATATTGCGTGCTTGGTGTATTTCAAGTTGTCTCAAGTCACGCATTGTTTTGTTTGCTATGTGTGCAACATGCAGCAGCCACAAACGTCGGTTTAATCACAGAGTCAATACTGGAAATGAATTCCTTGCGAATGCAGCTGCTGCTGGCTGCTGCTCCTGATCACGCCCCTTCGATAAGGACGATAATAATAAATCAAGCGCCGTTGCTTCTACGTTGCGGACACTTCCGCTTCCGTTGCGCTTCGTCATGCTCATGGGCGGCGAGTGGCGAGCGGCAATTGGGGAATACTGCATTGTTTATGCCTTCTTTTGTTCAACTTTTGCTCGGCAAAGCGAAGTCAACATTTAGCGGCCCATTTAACACAATCAGCCGCACCTCTTTCTGCACTCTTACATCCATATCCATATCCATATCCTCTTCAAACTTTTTTAGCTTCTAGCTACGCCCATGCGGCCGCAATCAAGTGAATAAGCAAGCGGCCAAGCATTGAAATTTGATGAAGTCAACACGCATTAGCATTACGTTCCTGTGTTTGTGTGTGTGTGCGTGTGTGTGTGTTTGCGGCACAAAGAAATGGCAACGGCCAAGGCAACAAAGAACAAAAAAAAAAATAAAGAAGGAAATCTCTTATTTATAATCACTTACATCCGACTGGCAAATCGCTTGGAACGGCACAAAAAGCGACGCCCCAGGTCAGAGCAAAAGAAAAAGAGCCAAGGAAAAAGCAAACAAAACACACAACCACACTGCTAAACACACCCTTGCGTATATGACGGGGTATGCTGGGCGTGTGCGCAAATAATGCCAGCAGACACTTTCGGGGCATGCGAAATTGATTAATCACGTTCATAATTAAATATAATGCGCACCCAATGAAATACAATAATTTTTGTTGGGAGGCACAGGATAACTGCTCGTTCATCATTCACGCTTATGTCGTTGCTGCCGTGGACTGGGGCAAATTATATGGCACTTTAATTTGCGTGCGGAATCGCTTTGTGCTGCGACTCGTTTAATGATGCGTATACGCAACGTTGACCCGAAGGGGCGAGAACTATTGGAAAACAGCAGCAAGTAGCTGCCGCTTGGGCACAACACTGGGTATTAAATTAAAGAAGAGAAAACTTCGATGCTGACAGCGCGCGGCGTCAACAATAATTAAAAACGCTGCTGCCCAGAAGAATGCCCCATCAGCAAATAGCAGCGGAGCAGACGAAGAGGCGGCAGGAAGGCGGCTGTAAAAGCTGTAAAAGCTGTAAAATGTATGGCATTAAGCGCTTAGCGTTGTCTCAAAAAAAAAATGTCTTTGCCACACTTTGCAGCACTCAACTCTCGACTGCAACTTTACACAATTATGTTAATAACAATGAAGCGCATGGGCAAAGGGCAGAAACAGAGAATGGAGGCAGAGGCGACGACGAATGCAAAAAGGCAAGAAAAACATCGTTGTGCAAACTTTTGCACTGAGCTGCGTTTTCTGCTCGTATTGTGCCCAGTGGAGAGAGGCAGGCGTTAGTTTCGTTTGCTTTAGCTCGCTTTACACATAATGAAATAATTGCGACGCCTAAAAGTATGTAACAGCATTTGCCTGTGCGCAGATTGCAAAGTTTGTAGCATATAATTTAATAAGTAATCGGTGCAGCAGGCAGTCGGGCAGGCAGCCAGCCAGACGGGCCAGCAGTTCGTGCAACATTCCAGCAGGCACTTTATGTGGCATGTGCCACAAAAATATTCAATTTTACACTGGCATTTTCCTGGGCCAGCTTTGCTTAATTGCAGCATAAAGTTGGCCTTATTGGCAAGTCCGATAAACTTGAGCTTGTAATAGAGACAGCAACTCAGGGAGAGGTAGAGGGAGAAGGGAAGCGAGCGAATTCTTAATAAATTGCAGATTTGCACAAAGCGCTCGACGAGGCGTCGAGGCGACGAGGAGTGCGAAATGAGGCGGGATGTCTTACATATGCATTACATGTGTAATTTGTGCTGAGTGTGTAACGAAATTAGAACTTTTGCAGCGTCTAGAAAATGTTGCAGGCGCAAAACGGGAAAAACTTGTGCAAATCTCTCTAGTTTTATTTTATTTTTTTCATTCCTTTTTTGCGCAAGGAAATGAAGTGCCACGCCATGAAAGACAGCAGCAGCAGACGCTGACTCTCTCTCACTCCCTCTCTCTCTCTCTCTCTCTCTCGCTCTCTCTCTCGGTGTTGTGGAGGAAATGGCAGGCAGACAGTTAGCAAGTTGAGTCTATGGGCCAGATTAACTTGTAGCCAGCGCCAAGCACAAACATTGCATGCAACAAACCCGAGCTAGAACTTCCAAGGATTTCACCCATAAAATGCAGTTGAAGAAATTGAAAAAGTTCGTTGTTTTTTTTTTCTGTTGCTTTCCGCCACGTTGCTTCGCAATGTGCATAATGCAAAGTTCATGCTAGTTTCGGTCTTAGCTCTCAACAGAGATCCGTCCATCAGTCTGGCAGTCTTTGCTTGTCTCCACTTCACTTGCCTCCCTCCGCTGCAACATGTGTGTTTGTGTGTGTGTGTGTGTGTGTGTGTGTGTGTGTGTGTGCATTGAAGCATGTCCTGCTGCTGCAGTGGCAAAGGAATTGCTTAAAAAAGCATGTATATATGCTAGCAACATATACTATGTGTATGTGCAACGCTGTTGCAACGCCCACTCGGGGCAACATGTGTTGCTCAACGCCTCCGCTCTGCAACCAGACTCTTAAATTACACAACTTGGCGCTGCTATAAAATTCAAATTAACTTCTCCTCGGAGGTTTTCGGTAGCATGTTCTATGTGTGTGTTTGTGCGCTTGTCTTTCGCTCTAATATGAACAATGAACACAAATCTTAATTAAAAATGATTGTTGACACTTTTTGTGACTCGCTTTTATGCACTCTCACTAAATTATTATCTTGGGCAATTGTTTTGATGCTTAAAGTTCTATTTAAAGCCAATTCTTTCAATTCAAGTTTGCTTTATTCAAATGTTAAGATAACTTTTTATCTATACACATAGAAGCGCACTTGAGGCATAAACTCGAAACCTCTGCAAATCCAGGCGCATTTGCAAGTTAAGCAAATGCTAAAAGCAATGCGAATAACAACAGATTTGATTAGGCGCATAAAATTATCGTCGAGTTTCGTGGGCCATAATTTGCAGACGAGCACGAAACGCAAATATAAGATGTGAGCAAGCAAGTGAGCTGGCAACGAGAGTTTCTACGAAGCAATTGAATTTGTGGCATGAACATAATTCGAAGGCGCCACACAGAACGGCAGAGTGGCATTAAGTCGAGGCTTATCGATTAGCTTAAATTGCCGTGCGCCGATTGAGCTTAATCCGCGCTTCAATAAAGCCCCACAAAATCGTGCCGTCGAAAGCTGCTTTTTGCTTTAAGCAGCTTTAACTCGACTTCTACGTGAGCTTGCGACAGCGAGTTGCGCAAAACTTTTCATGTGGCAAGCGCAAAGTTTCATTTTAACTTTGTTACGCAGTTTTTCGAGTTGCTGTTATTATTATTATTATTATTATTATGATGGAGAACGCTGTTAACCCCTTGTTGCGACCCATTTAAAAGTGCTGCTAAACTTTGGCTTGCCACGCATGCAAACACAGAGAGCGAGAGAATGAGTGGAAGAGTTGCAAGCTCATTGCATGCAAATAAACATTCAATATACAAGGGGAGGGATACTGCAACATGTCGCGTTGCTGGATAAAGTTTTCGCTAAATTGTCGTTGCTTCTTTGTCTTTGTCTTTGTCTCCGTCTTTGTCTTTGTGGCCCTACTTTTCACCTCCTTCCCCCTCGCGCCGGGTCGCTTCTCAATTTCTTTCGCATTCAATTGCTTTCTATCAGTGCACTTTGATTTTCTTCCTCTTGAGAAAGTTGTTCAATTGCTTGCGCATGTTGCAAGTAGCTAGTTTCAACAGTCATTTAGTTTTATTGCATTGTCGTGTGCGGTTTCGCAAAAACTTGCCAAAAACTATGCATTTAATTTTGTTATTTTATTAGTGTTGTGTGTGGCAACTTCGACTCACAACTAACAAGCAGTTCAAGTACTTGAACTCAATGTTATTATTTTACACCTAACTGCGTCTCTAATGGGCCAAGGTAAGTTTCGGCTAAATCGCTTAATTGGCAATTAGCAGCACATCACAGACGTGTCTGTCACTTGCTTCTTTCCTATAAAAATACTTGCCACTTGCCACTTGTCAGTTGAAGCAGACAATTTACAATTTAAACGCGCACGCAACAACATTTAATTTCAGACGCACTCCAGATAGACTAATTAAAATTAAAATCATCTACTCCAAACGATCTATGTTGATCTGTGTGGCATAGAAATAAATTATGTTATAATTGAGCGAAGTTGAGTCATTATATTTTTTTCCCTTGTTTTCTATGTAATTCAAATAGTTGTATTCATTTAAATAGCTCCAACTGTAGCCCTGAGGCGCTGGCCACAAAACATTATTACAGAAGCAGGCACGGCATTTGCGTAATACATATTAACATGCCACAAACCGTGGCAGGCGTACATATCTTCCGCCTTATTGGCTTCCAAGTGACTCTAGCTCTGGCTTTCCATAGTCCGGACTCGGCTTGACTTGGCTACAACAACAACAACAAAAAAAAAAAAAAGAAAACAGTTTATATATATATTTTCTTATTTTTTCGCGTTGTATTTTCCAAGTCCTCCGCATAACCGCTCAACCTCAGGCCTCGGGCTGTTTGGAAACTAGTCGTATAACAGTATCCAGAGCTCGTATAATGCCATGTCGTGCAACTGCAACTGCAACGCAACCTTCGCTGTGAGAAACTCTGCACCTTGCCTTGCACACAAAAAAGAGCGAGACAGTCGCAACGGCATTGACTGGGTTACAAGCAAGAGCGAGAGCGAGAGAGAGAGCTCGATGGCATTTGTGCATTCACAACGAGGACACACTAAATCCACCCATCGCCTCCGCTCCCCCTATCCACCATTGTGGCCCTTTCGAAATGAGCACAAGACACCAGCTAGCAAAATTGTATGCAAGTTTTTCACGGCAAATGCTCTGGAAAATTGCGATGACAACGGCTTAAAATTTAAATCGCCATAAATTGAAACGTCGAAATCTATTCAGCTAAATGCATTAGCGAATTGTACTTGAAACTAGCCGCAGCAGCAAACAAATTTGCATTACATATTTGATTTAAATAAATATATAGTTTAGAGACTATTAATTCACTAGCTTATAAAATGCCTAAAGAAATGTTGGATTTTCACAACTGTGAATATAACTCATACGTCTAGTGTTACGTACGCATTGTAATTAAAAGATGATTCGCAATTCTGGTAAAAATTTGATTGTCAACAGCGCGAAGTTTTCGCTTGAACTTGGTGAAATTAAATTATAATTATATTTTATAGCTTATTGTCATCTTAAAATTGCGCGTTCATCAATTGCCACATTGCTGAAAAAACAGATGCCAAGCTCAACATTTTGTCATTCATTATCTTTTTTTAGCTGTTCTATTTTATTGATTTTTCTTCAGCGTTGTTGCATTTAAATGTATTATCCAATTCGAGCACGCTACAAGACTGTTTTTTTCTTTTTTTGGCTCCAATACTCGCTTTACGGCCTAACTTTTTTTCAGTTGGCTAAAAAATAGTGCTGAAATTGTCGTCAGCTTCTGTCCGTTACCGTTGCCGCCGTCATTGTGTTATTGCTGTGTCAATTTTAGCACATTTGTTGCTTGATTTGCGCGCGTGCTCGTATTTTGCATAACAATTGCAGAGCGAAGAGAAATGGTGGCCGCCTCCCCAGGGACCAGCCTGCATTCGGTACACAATTGATTTAAATGTTTGCGCACATGTTCCCAGCCAACACAGTGAGCCAGAGTGCAGTGAACGGAACGAAAAAAAGAAAAAAATGAACTGATGTTGCGGCAACAGAGCGAATGCCCAAAAGCGCGAACAACCGTAAAGAATTCACGTAATAATATGCAAAGTGAAAAAAATTGAGAAACGCGATAGATGGGGGGAGGGAGAGCGACGAGTTCGATGTGCAGCAAGGGGGAGGGGCGTTGTGGCAATTGGCGCAGCATGTCGCTGGGCGTCAACAAAATTTTTCCAACTCAATTACCAAGCAGCTGCAACGTGTGCAACGTGCAACGTGCGGCATTGACTAAGGCAAATCTCAAGCGGCTGATGCAAGAAAATAAACTCAAATATTGACAGACAGCATTAGCGTTTTGCACACAGAGAGAGAGAGTGAAGCGCTTGAAACTTGTAGACAAGAAATGAATTTAAGGACTCAAGATGTGGCTTACTCGCATGCAGCATACGCCGTGTGTGACACGTGCACTGGCTGCTGCTGCTGCCGTTGCTATTTATATTTACCTGTCACACACAGACAGGCAGGCAATCTGACAAGCATAAACCAAGCCACCGCCAGGCTAGCACCTTGCACTACTCGCAATAAATAAACAACAGCAACTGACAGCAGCAGCAGCAGCAGCAACAGCAGCACTGAGATGAGCGCAACTGCCACTTGCCTCACGCCTTGCGCCTTGCGCCTCTCGTCCCCTGTGGCATTGCTAATACTCTGTCAGTGGCTAATCACTCATATAAATAAACCTCAGTTGTATGCATGAATAACTACGAGTCTGCCTGCCTTC
Source organism: Drosophila siamana (assembly GCA_035047445.1). Lineage (NCBI taxonomy): Eukaryota > Metazoa > Arthropoda > Insecta > Diptera > Drosophilidae > Drosophila > Drosophila siamana. Next base: position 1,256,353 of record JAWNPP010000081.1, read on the forward strand.
TAGCTTCTCTGTTCTCTCCTCTCTGTTCTCTGCTGTTGCATTTTTGCGTTGCAGGTAACAACCGACAGTCGACAGACAGTGCGGCATTCATTTGTTGTTTCTTGTTGCCTCTTCTTGCTGCATGTTTGGCATATGTAAATTATGCCAGTGCCAAGTCAGCCACTTAACTCAGCCGTTGCTCTGGCTGCAACTCAGTGAGCTCCTTGCTGTCAGAGTTGAAAATTTGCCGCTCACCCATCAACGTCAGCACACAACGTTGCAGGTCTTGCTGATTACAAAAGTCAACTTTCGGTCTCTCTCTCTCCATCTCCATCTCTCCCAGTCTTCCCTCACACTTCTCATTACACTCTTTGCTCTCTGACTGACGCTGCTTCTCAGTATTTATCTGGTGCTTGTGCCTTTTTTTTTGGGCATTCAGTGTCTGCAATTGCAAATACCCTGCAGATGAAAATAAAACTTCAAGGGGCAGCATAAAACACTGGCAATTTATGGTTTCAGCAGCACGAAAAGCTATCGAGGTGCTCTTTATAAATCTCATCAATTTATGTTGTTATTTGCAGTGCAGTTTATACGTCAATATCGTATAATGAAACTCGACAAGAATTAGTTTGTAAACCTTTACAAAATGGTACAAAAATATAATTGAATGGCAACGCTGAACTCGCAATCTTTTGTCCTAGATTTGAAGACAGTTCACAGAATTTCGCAAAAGTTCATACATAAATTTACAGGGTAGCTGGCTAGACGAGCAAACTGGTAGCTAGGCAGACATCAAGTGTTTGCGCTTGCTCTTGTTTTGTTGCACCCCGAGTGAGCAAATACTTTATTAAAACTCTGTTTGGGCCCCGCTGAGCAAAGCGTAAATCATTCATATGCCAGCTGAGCAACAAACAGCATCTGTGGTTGTCTATCACGGTGTGTGTGTGCGTGTGTGTGTTTGTTGCGGGCGTGGCTAATGAGCAACTTCTGTCAGTTGTTTTAATTTTGTTTTACGGCTCAAGTGTTTGGCTTGAGACACAAGTCAAAATACACAAGACAAAATCACTTGAGCGGCAAACGTGGCGTATGTGCAATGTTTGCAGAGACTTGCTCTTGAAGACGCTCGGTAATTGATATGAGCACTAATAGTAAGTATTTCGAGATGTTTGTCAACATAAACAACAAGGGGCTACTACTTCAGCAATTTGCTTGCATCAGCTGTAAAATTTGCAAAAGGACAATTGAAATATATTGCCTGAGGAGGGGGACGGAGACGGAGCTATGATATCTATCGACTTGAATGTTGCCATTTCTCGCAATCTCCCCCGCAAAGCGCGCCAACTTCTATCATCATTTCAGACAGCAGTTTGCTGTCAAATGCAGCTGCGCTTCTGGTGCCTGCTCATTTCCTTCAGCTCCTTTGTCGTTGTCGTTGTCGTTGTCGTTGTCATTGTCCTTCCTCCCTCTCTCTCTCTCTCTGGGTGCTTTGCGTCTTTTGCAATTTTGATTCATCGCGTTGTCGAATGTCAACAATTTGAATCATTCACTTGACTTGGCGACTGTAATTTGAAACTTTAACGAAAATACACGCAAGTAGCAGCAATGATGATACGACTGCGAAATACCCTAAAGCACTTAAACTGTAAACTACTTTAGTTTGTTAGCTGGAATCGCCATTTAAGGGGTCGTAAACGAGTGTGTTTAATCAAGTTTTGCATTTTAATTTTTATAGGGTGTTAAAGCGATTAGGCGACCGTCTAAAATATTCATATTGCTGACTAAATGTTCCAGCTGTCTGCCATTTATTACGCCATCTACCAGCCGACTGACTGACTGACGTCTGCTTGTCTGTCTGTTTTTGCCAATTTCTGAGTAACTTTCGAGTGCCTGCGTGGCTATCGCATTTGTCTATCTGCCTATACTTTGCCCTTCAGCCCTTCGGCCCTCCTGCCCTTCTGTCCCTCTGTCCACACACACACACAAACAGAGACACACAGCGTGGAGAGTGTGTTTAGCCCATTGCAGTCATGTGTCAAACTCTGTATGTCGACTTCTGACATAATATTGACAGCTAAACAAATCCAATTATGCCCAACTCCTGTGTTGGCAGCAGCAGCATAACCAAAACTCGCAATCGTATCGAATGGAATCGTATCGAATCGCCTGCTTTGTATGCGAACAAGATTTAGGCAGCTAACTTACCAAATATGCTAAATGCTGACCATGTTTCGAGTCGCACACACAAACTTTCATTCACTCTCTCGCTCGCTCTTTCTCCGTCTCGCTCTATCTCTTTGTTGCTTTAACTTGCTGTGCTTTGGTATTGACCTGGCTCGCTCAAGCGCTTTAAACGTTTTCCCACTGCTGACCAGCGTCCAGAGTCCGACGATATTTCAATATTCCGATATGTTGCTGCTGCTGCTGTTGTTGTGTTGTGCTGCCAGTAAATTGTGTAGGTGTGCAATTGAATTATTGCAGTCAATGCGCACATTCACACTGCCCATCTCCCTCTCTCTCTCGCTCGCTCTCTCTGTTTCTCTCTCTGTCTCGCTTGTCCTTTTGCTGCTATCATAAATATGAAATTTTGAGCCTGCCTGCGTAGCCTGGTTGCACATTATTCCCCCCGCTCTCCCGCCCTCGCTCTCCACACTCTTGTGGCGCACACACCTCAGCTTGCAAGTAGGCTGCAGCATTGTGTGGCATGCCACACACCCCTGGCCCCCCTCCCAACCGCTGTTTGCTGTGCCAACTCTCTGGGCTGTGCCAACAAGCATTTTACGGTTTATTTTTGGGGCATTGAATGCAAATATTGGCATAAATTTTGGCTGTTGCGGTTGCTCTGGGCGTGGCATGTGGCATGTGGCAGGACGCGCCCCAAAACTCAGCTGCAGCTGCAGCTACAGCTTCGGCTTGGCAAATTTTCATTTGGCTTTCGCCACACACACAGAACACACACTTGACTGCTTTGTGGGCTGACTGACAGAATGCACTTTGAATTTGGGATTTTGGATATTTTGATTTGAATTCGGAATTGGAAAATGCTCGTGTTGTGTGTGTGGCCTTGTGTGCGCCATTGGCCAGTAGATCGATATCCGGGTGCCAAGTGCGTTGGCAGCTTCGGCTAAAACAATGAAATTTAATGAAAACGGCAAATGTGTTATCAACAAACTGTTGTAGCCACCAGCTGCAAGCAGGTGGCGAACATGTTTTTAGGGGGCTTAAGGCGCTGTCAGCAAAACTTTAACTGGACTTTGGGACTAACCATAGCTAAGCAACTGAGGCGCAGGTCTACACCGAGAGAAAACTGCGAGTCTGAGCTGCCAAAGAGAGGCTTAATTGTGTATATATATAATTAATGCTTTGCAGCCTGTTTTGTTAAGTGGTTTGTAAGTTGAAAACAAGACTAAGTTGCCTGCTTGATGGTTCAAAAAATATATGAAATTAAATAGATAAAATCTTCGAAGTATTTTAGGCATTTAAAATAAATAAATGAGGATACAACTGCAACTCTTTTGATTGAATATTTCATAAAATACAAATAGTACATAATATTTAAAGAAACAAATACGAAGTATTTGAAGCATTAAATAAATGAAGATAAAACTGCAACTTTTTTGATTGAATGTTACATAAACACAATATATAAATAAATTAAAATTTCAGCCTTAAAAAATGTGGATACAACTATCGCTCATTTTTCTGCAACATTCAATTTTAATTCCAGCTCTATTTTCTATTCTCGCTGTGTATTTGCGCCCTGTGCCAACCGCATGCTTGTGATTTATGTGTTTGTTTTTGGTTGTGCGCATTTATCAAGAGCAAAGCAAGCACAACAAACAGCGGACAACAAGAACACGCACAACACCAACAACAACAACAACAATAACGACGACAACGACAAGAGCCAGAACAATGAAAACAAATGACAGATCAGCTTTTTAGGTAGCATTTACTTAGGGGGCCCCAAAACGTTTATTTAGTCGCCAGGCCAGGCAGAAATAAAGAGCGAGGAATGAGGCAAACTATTGAAATTTCGGTGGTGGGGCGAAGCACTCAAGACTTTTACACGATAACCGATTGGAATTGGAATTGGAATCAAATGGGAAAGCATCGAGTTGAAAGTTCAATTAAGTGAACCATTTTGTGGCGATTTGTGCTGGCATTGTTAAGCCTTTGATTGCTATTTAGGCCAAACATATAAATTTACACGACTTCAACATGATTGTGGGCCATGCCCACTATCTCCGCACCGCCCACCGAAAAGCGCTTTGGGTTATAGGCCCCCAAAAACTGACCCAAATCAATAAATTAAGCAGCTCCGCAAGGCGGCTTTAAACTTCTGCCACAACTTTTTCTGTTTGCTGTTTCAGTTTTAGCTTTTGTTTTTTTTTTTATGGGTATTCAGTAATCGTATTTTCACAAAACAATTTTTTGGGCACGGGAAATTGGCAAAAACATTGGGGGAACAAAAAGTTTCTTGGCGAGCAGCAGAAAGTATGCTACAAAATGTTAGTTGTGCCTAAAACTATGCTAATTTCCGACATGGCTTTCTGTTTTTCTCGGCTTTTGTTTGTCTGCCTGTTTTTTCCGCTTTTTGCAAATGCTCTCTGTGCTCATGTCCATCCGTCCTAAGTAAACCAATTTGTTATTTGCCTTTGTGTCTGTGTTCGTGTGTGTGTGTGTGTGAGGCTGCCTCAAAATTCTATTAAAACCGCATAAATTACAAACTCGATTTCCAGCTGGCGAGGCGACGAGGCGACAAACGCATTTAAATACATTTTAATTAGCTGCCACGGCAAAGAACGAGAACGCGCGAGCTCCTCTCCACCTACTCCCGCCCTCCTGCCGTCTTCCGCTCACCCCCCACCCGCCAGCATCATTCCCTTCCAGCTGAATGCTGCCTTTGATTTCGTTCAACAGCTTCAAAGTGTGCTTTTTGTTTCTCATCTCATTCGTAGGTTTTTCATTCGCTTTCCGTTCGTTTTCCGCTTTTCATTTACACAAAAGCTACTTAGACACGACTTTAGTCGGGGCCAACAAGGGGACGCAGTCGGCGAGAGGGTCGAGGAGGGGGGTAGTGAGGGCTGGTGTAAATGAGAGATTGGGCAATGGCCATGGCCAAATGATGAAAGGCATTCGGCTCTGATGTTTAGTTGCAAAACAATTAAGCTGAAAGCAAAGCTGTGTATTCAAGTGTGTGGATGTGTGCGCTGTGAGAAATGGAACGCAATCACATTGAAGAAGATCCAGTAAGTGAGCTACGATTGGGCATGCAAGACTAACAGATGCCCTGACACAAGTTTGAAGAGTAGCAATGAAGCTTAAATGCTTGACCATCAATGTTGTGATAAATATTTAATCAAAATTTTTACAATCACATTGCTGAACATCAAGTAAGTGAGCTGCAATTGAGCATGCAAGACTAGCAGATGCCCTCGCAGAACTTTCCGGAATGCTTGACCATTAACGCTGCTACCTAGACTTGTCTGCCCTTTTCATCACCATTTTTACAGAGTATGCCTTCCACTACAAGACAAATCCGCAACTCACTGTGTCATTGACAAATGTTTAGACCTATGCAGCATTAGCATTAATAGTGTGGCATTAATTTCGAGGCGCAACGTACACACATAAGCTTTTAGGCGGCCAATTATAGCCGCAGACCTCTATTAATATGCGTCGAGTTGAAGCTACAATGTGTGTAGTGGCTTTAAACACATTAGCTCGAGTCCTGAACGTTGGCAAGGCGAAAGCTCACTTGGCAACAACTTGAGGTAATGTTTGCAAATGTCAGACCCTGGCGGAATAAAGGGGGAGGGAGGTACTAACACAGTTTGCATAAATAATTCAGCTGAAAGGACGCTTTTAGGCTCGAAAACTGTTGTAGACAAAACTGCTTAAATATGCATAATTACCTGAGACATCAGGAGGCGCCTCCTCGAGTAGCAGCGAACGGCAACGGCAACAGTAGCCTAGAGTCGACACGCCTCGAGTCGACGTTGCGTTTGAGTTTCGTGGAGTCGAGCAACCGGAAGTGTGTGCTCCATCGCATCCCAAAGGCACTTGGCATAAATTTTCCGAATTGCCTGCAAGAAGAAGAAGAAGAAGGCAAACAAGGCAAACTAACATAAATAACATTTTCTTTCACCGCCAAGGAAATGAGTTGAAAGCGCAGATTTAAGGGATGCCAACTGCTAAATTCTGCGCTCTGAATTGTAAATGGGGAATTTGACAAGTGTCTGCAGAAAAATGACTGCCAAATCAAGGAAATCAGAAACGAACCATCTAAATTTCGATTTCAATACAAAAATAACGTAAGAAAATGCATAACAAATATTCGGCCATCGAAATCAGTTTAACAATCTGCTAATGCGCAGAACGACCATAAAATGTGTAACTAATTAGGAGCAGGGAGAATCAGGGGACGGGGACGGGGGGACTACTTGTGGTCCTAATAGAAATCATTTAAATATGCTGCTAATGCCCGCTTTAAGCGGCCGTAAAGAGTCAACAAAGCAAACGGAATGGCAATTGCCTCGTTTCCACAGTGACACGCAACGACGATGTCATGTCGCCTCCTCCTCCCGAGCTGACACAAATTACAGCACACGGCCACAGAGTCTCGCACCCACACACACACACACACACACACACGCGCGCGCAGAGAGTTGCACATTCCGCATGCCAGAGGCCGCATGCCGCATGCCACATTCCGCACTCCGCATAGTCATAAATATAATTACAATAATAAAGGAAATATTTACAACAATTGTAAATACCTCGACTAAACTCGACTCAACTCAACTCAACCCGACTCGACTCGACTAAAGTACTCAACACGCACGGCCCCCAAATTAATAAACTCCAATTGGCAACGCCTCAATCCCTGCGGCCTCCCCCTCGCCGCACTCTTCACCTGATTGTCGGCGATGAAGCTTCCTGCTGATGAGCGTGTGAGCTCGTAAAGATTTCCTGACTGTGCGTGAGGCCAACAATGCGACACAATGCAGAGCTATGAGAGGAGAGAGCGAGGTGTGCCCAACTAACTGATATCCTATAAAATATGGCAATTGGTTATTTAATCTGAAAAGCGTATCCTCGCCACAATTACGTTTGCAGGGTAGCACAAACAAAAGGCGTGTCGAACTGTGGTTACAACTTTGACTCTGTGACAGCGAGTTGCGCTTGGCTATCTGATTACAGTGTCACGCCATAATGTCATCATAAATTGTGGTTGTAGCCGAGGTTAAGGACCAGCTGACAGCGGGCAGCAGAGAGAGAGAGAGAGCAGGCCGTATTTGCAGGCGGCACTTCAGCGAAATGAAATTTATGATTAAACTAAAGCAACTATCAAAGATAGCGCTTACCTTGCCAGCGAATGACTGTCCAACTGCCCAGAGCGTATGCTAAAGAGATCAGCGACGAGCAGCGAGCAGAGAGCAGCTGAAGATGGAGCTGGGAAGGCGCACACAATGGCCGCCGTTTACCGCAGGCCAAAATGCCACACTTAAGTGAATTACAAAAGCAGCTTGCTAGCTGGCACTGAAAGGGGCAGGCAAGCGTTGAGGGGGGTGGAGGATGGAGGACGGACGGCGGAGGGCGGAGTCAGCCAGTCAACGCGTTGACAGCCACAACAAGCGGCTTAATCGCATTAGTGCGGCAAAGCGCAAGGTCTCCCCTCTCCTTCCGCCCCCTCCGCCGCTGCCACCTTCAAGTGGGTCGTGGCAAGTGCGAAAACTGATTGTGTGGCACCACAGTGCCAGCCAGAGTCCTGAGTCCTGTGTCCTGTGTCCTGAGTTCTTCTGTGCCTCGTTGCCTGGTTGCTTGCCACGTTGTCGCGCTGCCTCACTGCCTGGACCCAGGCGCTAAGCTGCGCATTGTGCGACGCAGTGGCGGCGACAACCACAAGGACAATGCCAACCAACTATTTATACAAAGAGCGCAAAAAAAAAAAAATAAAATAAAATGTGAAAGAAACGTCTGTTGGGGCTGCAGTCAGGACTCAGCACAGGCAATTGCTGCGACAGCCACACACACACACACAGGAAAAGCAAAAGAAAGAAACAGAATGGAAAAAAAAATATAGTATTTATATTACACAAAAATGTGCTTTCATTTTTTTCGGCTCAGTTCTCAACGAGCGCAAGCGAAAGAAGCGACAAAAAAAAACATTAAAAGAGAAAGCAATTAATCTACGACACAGAGCACAGAGTGCCACAAAGGACAAGCACAGCGAGCGAACGATTGGAGAGAGGCAAGAGGAGAGGTGTGGGGAGTAGTGAAGAGGGCAAAAGTGCTTATGGCCAGGCTTCCTGTCCAGCAAATCCAATAACTTATCTTGATTTTATGGTTATTTCAACAAAGGCCGGAAGTTGTAGGTGCAGCAAAGTCGACAGCAAAAGGAAGCGAAAGAGGAAAACACAACTACAACAACTACAAAAAAAAAAAAAAAAAACTAGCTAGCTGCCTCTGCAACTATGATACTGTTCAGATAGTGGGTGTGTGTGTGTTGGTGAGAGTTTTTGCATTTTGCACTTGACATGTCATTGTGTTTGGCCAGCAAAGACATGCGCAGGGTGCATGGGACGCTCAAGCACATTCAAGTTAACTGCCGACTGCTGTCCAAATGTAGTGTGTGTATCTGCAATTGACATATGGTTTCTTTGCCGTTTTCGGCTGGCTTCTCGTGCTGTGAATTTTGCATGAAATATTTTATTAGAAATGTCCTACATTGTGTCGCCGTCGCCGTCGACGTCGTTGCACTTGTCGCAATTCCCACAGTGCGGCTGCAGGTGATGTGTATATCTCGCCCCTTGCCTCTCTTTGTGCGAGGCACAAACGCACGAGCAGAAGTCAAACAGTTTGTAAGCTGACATTATCAAGATTAATTGGAGCCCTTTTGTATGCATATAAAATACAAGAATAACATATATTGTCGAGCAGGTGTGAGAGCGTGTTTTGTGCATTTGACATTTATGAGACGCATAAATCTTGCGCAAACAAAAACACAAATCACGAGCCACACATTTAAATGCAACATCAGCTTTGCGACTAATTGATTAACAAGCTTCAACCGTTCCACATTCAAGCATCGAGCTTTAAGGACGCCTCGCAAGCAAGCAGCGCAAAATGCGTGTTAAGCCACCACCCAAAAGTGCCATTGACTTAAATGAGTTTTGTGCGTCAATCCAGGGGGAGGTGAGGGCAGCACGGAGCATTTTCAATTAATATTTAAATTCCACACAACAGAAGTTAATAATCAAATTATTTTGAAGCAATTACCAGCCAAAGCAGCAGACTACAACGACAAACAACTGCGAGTCAACTACGAAATACTCTGCAGCAGAATAAGAGACTCTGAGCCAACGGCAAAGCTGTGAAACTCAGTGCGAAGAGCAGGGTATAAGGAATGCGACTCCCCCAGCTTCGCGTCAATTACAAGCGAAAGAAAGACGGAGAGAGAGAGAGAGAGGAGCGTCAAAAGTTCGGCTAGATTGGCACGCCGAATTTTTTCCATATTTTTGTTGTTGTCCCCCTCTTGCTCCTGCTTCGTTTGGGGTATTTGACGCGCCCGCAGGAAAACAGCTGCCAAATGCAGAGAAACAGCAGCTAGAATGCAGAGACCAGTGAAATAAAATGCGAAAAGCGAGAGATATAGTAGAAACAAAACGTGGAATGGGCGCAAGATGAACAGACACTGATAATGATATTTCTTTGTTCTCCTGCTCTCTCTCTCTCTCTCTCTATCTCTCTCTCTCTCTTTGCACCACGAGGGGTGCTCAAAATTTATGCGGTAACGATTTTATTTCGAGTCTTTTTGTTCAGCTTCTCTCGTTTTTTTTTACACCACCAGCAGCAGCAGGCATCACATATTCATTAAATTGCACAAAAGCCGAGAGCAATCTCTTGGTTAAGTGCCTGAATCTGGCTCGGAGGCAACGTTAAGAGTATCAATGAGGTCTCAGCATCTACTTTCGTCTAATTGGTAATTGCCACAGACTTTGCACATACACCCAAACAACTACATATAGCAGCAGCAGCAACATTCTAAAATCAGAGCACAGTGCTCCAAACGAGCTTCAAACTTGTTTTCTCTCTTCACAGCTTTGCTGTGCGGTATTGAAAGCGTTGAAATGACGCAATACGAGAGACTTTAAATGGCTGAAATAATTGCACAAATGTTTTTTTCAGTTCAGCGAAATGACATCAGTGTTAAAAGTTGAAGACTTCTCTGCTCCAAACGCTATTGAAATTGAATTCTAAAATTCGACACATATGCGCTTAGAAATTAACAACAATAAACGAATGAAATTTTAATTAACTGTTAACAAGAACTTCTACAATTTAGAAATCTAATTAGTAATAATAAACTGCAACAATTTTGACTGTTTTCTTAAAAGCCTTTATATTTTATATTTCCTGAATATTGCCTATAATATAAAGCCTATTAATATTGTATATTTAGTGACAATTGCTCATAATAAAAATAACAACCTAAAACAATTTTAATGACATTTTTCCTTAAACTTATCAATATTATATATTTAGTGGCAATTGTCCATACTGTAAACATAATAAGTAATAACAGACTAAAACAATTTGAATGTTTTTTTATGAACCCTATTAGTATTATATTTTTAAAGGCAATTGCGCAAAATAAAAACATAATAAGTAATAACAAACTAAAACAATATATGTTACATATATATCGAATTAAAACAAGTTTAACTGCTTTTTTCTTAAAGCTTATCAATATTATATTTTTAGTGACAATTACCCATAATAAAATAAACACAAATGTCATAATTCAATGACGTATTTCATAGACACATTCAGTAAATGAGTTAAACGACGCAAACATAATAATAAAATATTTTTTTGCAGCCGCTGTTATTAACTGTCAATAAATTCAAATAGAATGCAATTAAACTGCTTGCAGTGGCTTTTTAATAGCCACATTAAAAGTTTAATGTGGCCGCAGGCCGTTGACAAAAGCGTTGCACCAGAAAAAACAAAAACACAACGGCTGCAAATGCGGGGCCATCATCAGCAAATATAAATCATACGCCCGCTGACCAAGAATTGACGAAGCATAATTTCAATGTTTATTTTAAGCTATTGATAAGTTTTGTGCCTTTTGCAGCGATTTAAAACAATATTTTCTGAGTTTTTCAGAAGCCGCCCGTTCCCCTCTCAGAGTAAATGTCAAATGCGAATTATGCAAATTGACTACCATGATATACGCTTAATATGCAACTATATGTTTATATGTATGTTTGTATGTATTTTTTAAACCCTAACAAATATGCAAATTACGTATTTTAATAATTCGCATCAATTGCAGCCGCGACAAAACGCTGCAAAAAGTCAATTTAAAATACGCCAGCAAAAAAATTGGACGAAAGAAATTCAAATAAAATTTAAAAATTCAAAATAAAATAAATCATGGCATTGCAGCTGATTTAAATGCGCGTTGATGAAATTGTCGCGCTAATTTGTTTGTGGACAGTCAAGTGAAAAAAAAAATAGATAAGCCCACAGTGAACACAAATTGCACGACTAACAGATGCGTCACAGCGAACAAATAACGTATTACAAGTTTACAGGGTAGCCACGAGAGCAGCAGAAGTTGCAGATCCGGCAAAGGGAGGAGTTTTAACAATTGAATGGCGGCTGGTTAAAATGTCGGAAGTGCACGCAAAATGGCCGCAATTAAACAATCAGCACAACAATTATAAATGTTGACAGTCTGTTGTTGTTGTTTTCCCTCTGTATGTGTGTGTGTGTGTGTGTTTGTGGCTTATATAATGGGCCAAACAAGTTGATATCGCTGACAATTGTTAGCTGCAAGTTGTGGCAATAATTTATTGTGCAACTGTTTCACTTGTGCAATTAAGTTTCGTTTGAATTGTTGCAATTTACGATGACAATTGCCAATTGTAATTCACTGAGTTTCTAGTTGCAACTTGCGAACTGTAAACTCAACGCTGCACAAAAACTGATGAAAAGCAAAGAATGACAGCGAACTCATCTTTGGATTAACCAAATATTTGCGCGCTGCCTAAAGGAATTCCATACAAATACGAAAGCGTGGGTTTAACAGACTTACATACATACATGCGGGTGGAGAGCTCTTCAAATGATTGATATGTTAATGTACAGCACGTATACGCAGCGTGCGCCAGCGCCACCAGCTGGCATTTGCATATAGACATCATATGCAAATATCTTCCGCAATCTAACGATGTACGCGATTTTAGTGTGTGTGTGTTCCGTGTGTGTGTGGAAAAGTATCTGCGAATTTGCGAAAGCAAGTGTGCGTTTAATGTATGCATCTGTAAGATGGCGTCGCACTCGCCAGTTTTGTGTGGTGCTTCATTGCAGCTTGTCTCATTTTCCATTTGTTAGCTTTTTCATTTCTATTTCGACTGCTCCCGTCCCTCACCTCTTCTTTTACATGATTCTACTTGCGAATTCGTCATATTTTTGGGCTGAACTGCTAACATTAGACGTGTGTAACGAGCTGCTGCAGTTGCACTCAACTCCGCGTCTCTCTGTCTATCTGTCTGTCTGAGTAACTCGAGTCAGTTGTCAGGTGAAGATGTTGGTTGGGCTTGTTGTTTGGCGTGCAGAGACAGCACCACAAATGGACTGGCCACGCTGCCTTTTTGCCTTGTGTGATTTGCACTGATTTGTTGGCATTCGCTGCGTCATTGACTTGTTTTTTCCGGCCCGAACACAGGTCGCCTCTTTGGGTCAGCAGGCATAGCCAGCGGGCCACACAAAAACAGTCGCCAAAGCACACAGCCTGACATGTGGACGTGTGTGTGTGGGTGTGTGTGTGTGTGCTTTTCCTTTTTATGTTTGTTATGCCTTGTCCTGGCATATGTCCTTTGTATCGATGCGGTCCGGTCCTGTGCTTAGACCAGCGCCTGTGTATGTGTTTTGATTATAACGTTTTGGGATGTTGCTCGGCTCCATGTTTTTTGCGTCCAACGTTGTTGTTTTTTTCTCTCGTTCTTTGGTGGCAGGCAAAAGGGTCCTTTTCTTGTTGCCATTGTTGCTGCTAAGCTGATTTACGTGGGTTTTATGTGTTTTTTGTGCAGTGGCTCTGGCTCTGGCCCGCACAAATGGGCGTATGAGTGATATTTTTTCTCTGCTGCCTTTTGTACAGTTTGGTCTCTCGCTGGCAACAGTTGATTGATTGATTGAACGTTTTGATAAGTGCTGTCAGTGGGTTAGCTTCTTTTTTTTATTGACTCTGCTTGTGGTTCTGTTTTTTTCCACCATTTATCTACGCAGACACACAATGTATACAATTCAAGAGGTTTTTCTTTCTGTGTGCGCCGCAGAAAAACATGAAGCAGATTCAGCAGTTGCACTTTAGTTCTGATTCGTGCTCGTTTGATAAATCAATCACAAGGCAATCATAATTGACCGCACGCGCACAACACAGCTGAAGGGATAATACTTTAATGCCTCATTGAATGAAGCCTTAAGCTTGACTGCTATTTAATCGTCAATCGTAATCGTCAATCGTCATTTAATTTAAGGCCTTTTCAATTTGCAGTGTTTTAAAGTGGCTTGACAAAACAATCTGCAAAAAGATGTATCGGCTTTTTGTTGCATTAAAAGCGTTCGACTTTTGTTTTAATACGTAACGAAGTGAAGTCAGTGGCAATTGAGACACACAGCTCTGGGCATTAGCCTGCACTTGATGCAACACACACACACACACACACAGACACATCCTTTAAGACAGAGCGAGCAGCATTAGTTGCACTCGACTGCGACTAGCCAAGTGGCAGCACTTAAGCAAACTGCTCGAGTGGCTGGTCAGTGTAAGGCTTGCTGCCAGACTCGAACGCACTCGAACGGATTTCCTTGTTAGAAGCCCAGAGAGACATCAAGTGTGCTCTAGAGAGAGTGTGGGATGTAGATGCAAATGGAACAGGATTGGCAGTGTCTTGGCACAGAGTTGTGGCACAAAGATTCATTCATGCACTTGATGGCACCTAATGCAGTCAAGGATTGCGAATGCAACTCCCTCACTCTCGATCTCTCTGTGCAATTAGCACGCATCGATAGACACGCGCGTCTACTCGACACCGAGTGCCGAACAAAAGCTGAGCAATCCAAGCAAAATGCTAATTAAGTGCAGGCACAAAAGTTGTTGTTGTTTTTAACAATGCTTGCTTTAAGCATACATACATGCCGCAAACCAGCCGCCCACTCGCCTCTCTCCACTCAAGCCATATGCCACATGCCGCATGCCACATGCCACACACATGGCACTGCAGAGAGAGTCGCCAAAGAGTCATATATCATAGTCAGGCCCAACTGTGCGCCCTCTGTGAGTAACACCAAAAAAAAAAAAATATATATACATATATATATTAAGTATACGCCAAGCCAGCCAGGCAGCCAAGCAGCCATCCAGGCATCCAGCTGTCGAGCGACCATTACAAATGAAAAATTTCCCAACACTGCATCGGAGTGGAGCTGAGTTGCCAGTTTCAGTGCTGTTAGCCACACGCATGCCGTAACGAAATTAAACGAAACTTTTCGGCACAATTAATGTATGCAGAATTTGTTTAATTGACGACTCGCATGCCATAACTTATACAACACACACACACACACACACGAGTGCAGATGGAGTGGGCACTAACGAGTGCTTGTTAATTGTATAACCCAAGTGAAAGAGGCCCGGCTTTTTGCCTGTCTGCATACCCTGCAAGACAACTCGAAGCTACAATTGCAGACCAAAGAAATTTAGGCAAATAAATGCATTTCAAAGTATTATATTTGGATATTTTGTACCTCTTTTCCCCCACTTTAATAAAATGATGTTCTTTGCATTGTTAGTAGCATATTTAATCTATTTAGGTAGTAACTTTTAAACTGTGCTTGTTACTCCTTAATTTGTTTCATAAATCAGCATCCAAATGAAGTGTACTCTTTATTATATATTGTAAGTTGACACCCAAAGTGCTCTAAATAAATGAATGTAATCATCATTCATTGTATTCTCTACTTGCCTTGACAATCTATTCTTTTTGCATCTAATTAGAGCTAAATGATTTAATGCGATTTCTATTGCACTTCTTTTCAATTAATACTAAGACCTAAGCAACTCTTATCAGCTATTCACAGGGGTCTTATCGATACACCTCAATGCCATGCAGGATATCCTGGGAGTCAGTATCCAGCTCATTGCATCAGTTATTTTGTGGTAGTCGCTGCTGTTGGAGACTCTGCCAAATGCAGACATAAAAGTTTCTTTAGCTGCGTGCAGTTGCCAAAAGGCATTTCGTGACCACACCCCTTGGGGAGTTAGTTGGCCAAAGTAAATTGCAAGCCAAAGTTGAATGTTGTCGCCTGCGTGTCGCTGTCGCTAGGCATGAAAAAGAAATTAAAGCCAAGAGCACCACAAAGTGCAGCAGTGTAAAGCAAACTTTGGCTTCCCCATTTCATGCTCATAAGCATAACTTTGCATTTGGCTTGCTTGCTAGCTATCTGGATAATTTTTTTTTTTTCGAAGTCTCTCTCTCTCCTCATTTGCATGCTAAAGTTGGGACTTGAGAGTTGAGAATTGAGAGCTCGGGAGCGAAGCGTGAAATTGGCAGCAGCAGTAAGAACAATTTGTAAGCCATGCACTCACTGGACTTAAAGTACTTTTCCCCCTTAACAACTTTGGGTTACAATCAATTATAAGATAGGGAAACAAAGCGAGACGTGGAGCGAGAGGGAGCTGCGAAGCTCATTGGAAGTAGCTAGAAAGACGGAGGGGGAAGGGGAGTGGAGAGATAGAGGGACGCTTTGTATTGTTAACCTGTCCGACACACATTTAAATGCAATTTAATGCAATTTATGGGCTGTTGCCATGGCTTATAATACGATTGCAATTGGCTGGCTGCATTCATGGCTCACGTTGTTAAACCAAGGACTCCGGCAGAACAACAGAGTCCTTATTAAAAGCGGAAACAATGCGCACATCCGCTTCAATTGTGCCGTCGTCTCTCTCTCTCTCACTCTCTCTCTCCCTCTCTCTCTCTCTCGCTGTGTGTGGCACGCAAATGAGCATTGGAATAATGTGCATGCATTATTATTCATGTTGTTGGCCATGCTGATAAAAAACCAGCCAACATCAGCAACAACAGAAAACTTAACAATTTATGACCAACAACATAACGTGGCTTACACCTCCTCTCCCTCTCCCCCTTCCGCTAGCCACGCCTCTATATGGCGAAAACCACTTGGCCGCATTTAAATTACTAGTCATAAATAAACTGTGTTCAATTAATATGGCCGAAGAAAACTCTCGTCGCGTTCTGCGCATAGTTTGGTTAGCAACGCTGCGTATACGCGATGCCAGCGCTCATTTAATGGTCGCTCATTGCGAGTAAACTAAAGAGCTGGCCACATTACCATAAGCAATCACATCAGCAGCGAACCAAAGAGCAAACTACAAACATGAAAACAAATATTATTGCCTATTTGCTAATATCTCCAGCTCCAGCTTCATCCCTTTGTCAATTCTATCATTTACCTAATTTGCCGAGCATCGCATTTTCAGCAATAGATTTATAGCATTTATAATGCTCATCAAAGTTCAAATAGCTTAATATAAATTGAAATTTTCTACTCGATTTCTGTATTATGTATTGCGCTCAACTAAAGTTATATTTTATTGTAATCTATTTAATAATAAGTTCAATCAATTTGTTAAAGACTTTAATTCAACTAAAAAATGTATAAAAGAGCAATCACTTTTTTTCTTGGGCTATTATTTAAATGTGACTTCAAACTTACCTTAAAAATGGGCAGAAAAAAAAGTAGGTATGCGACATCAGTTTGGAGAACTGCAAAGAGAATAAAGCAAAATTCACGATAAGTATGCGAGATTGTAATGGACTCGTTGCCAGTGGTAGACAATCTTTAAGGGCTCTCGTCCCCTTTAACTCTTTGACGAGAACATTTCTACTTTTTTGTGGGGGGCTTTGCTGCGCAAATCAACATAAAAATCGCATTTATCAAAATGCGAGACACAAGTTGATGCCGAATAAAATTGGTATAAAGATGTGCAAAAATTGAGTTGTGAGTTGTATGTGTGCAAGAAACAAGGACTACGCCCTATGGTCGCCTGCGACCACGCCCACTCACATGAGGGCGGTAAAAACAATCAGAGGGGGCAGGACTAAAACTAAAACTGAACGTCAAACTAAAGCAAAATCATTTCGTGTTGTGATTTATTTCAAATTGCGTTTCCCTTTGTTTCTAAATTTTTTTTGTTTTTTTTTTTTTTTGCTGCTGCTTTTTTGTCGCTTTGCGTTTTTTTTGCTTTTTGATGAAGAGAAAGGATCAAAGTGCTGGATAAGCTGCCGCTCTAAACTCATTTGACCATTTTAATGTCGTTCTAAGGACAACAAAACTGACACAAAAAGGATGCCCCAGCTTACACACACACAACAACGAGCAGAGCTTTGAGTTTCACATTTGAGTTAGAGTTTGGGTTTCGACCAGTCACCAGGCAGCAGCCAGCAGCCAAATATGCTGTCATCACGATTATCCTTAACGTCGCATGGCTGCCAATGCCAGTTGTTTCCTCTTCCGTTAGAATAGCACACACACACACACATACAAGCACACAAAAACACACACATGTGAGAATGCGGATGTGTAAGAATTTGTAAAACGAGCCACAGCAACAAGAATCAAGAATCAGGAGTCAAGAGTCTGGAACCTGTACGAGAACTGCTGAGACAACCAGATATGGGTATCATGTGGAGTGAATGAGTCGGCAATAACTAGACTAAAGGCAACAACAGCAACGACAACGACAAGAGCAACGACAAGAGCAACGACAACGACAACTCGGCCCAACAGCCAACTTCCTGACCCTTTTGCTTGGGCCCGGCAAAAGTGCGTTAGTCGCAGCTTCTTTTTCTTTGTTGCCTGCTAATTTTGTATATTCGTTTTTTCTTTTATACCCTGCGTGCAAGTCGTGTAAGGGTTGAAAGGGCACAAGAGTCACTAGCAAACTATGTGACTGGCATTTTTAAAAATATAAAGAATGTTTGCACTGGGGGAGAAGTTAAGTATAGAAAATAGTTAAAGGCAATTCTTCCAAATCGAAAATTCAATTGAAACTAGATTAAATTGTCGTGAAAATATTTGCAGTAAATGTTCGCAAATGGAAACTGTTCCAAAGGTAATTTTTCTATGTGCCAAATGTCTAAAGAATATTTTTATGCGCAGCTCAAAATGTATAAATAATAAATGATGGAAACTTAGAAAAGTGTAAATCAAATTTATTTGTTTACAGTATTTGATATGATATTAAAATATAATTTATGCTAAATGAAATGATGACGAAAATGAATTTACTAAATGTGCAAAATGTCTAAAGAATTTTATTAGGCGCTACTCTAAACGCATAAATAATAACTGACGAACACTTAGAAAAGTATACTTTCAATTTCAAATTAAATTAATAAATGTAGTAAACGAAACTAAACTATTTATTGAACATTTACTTCATTTTAACATTTACTTCAAAGTTAGACTCGAATTTTATTGTATGGGAGACGTACTCTGTGAGTTGCTGCTATTCACTCAAAATGCCTTTAATAAAGGGTATTTAGCAGTCGTGTCGTTGCAGCTAGACTGTTTTTACTTGTGTGTATCTTTTCACTTAGACTTCACTTGTTCGTTGTCGAACTTTGGCTCCGTATTTCGGTGTGCATAATTCTTATTTCATTTCGTTTCAGTTCGCTTTTCAGTTTTCAGTTTTGCTTTTGCGTTTTTGGTTTGCAAATTGAAATTTAAAATTTATGCAAATTGTGCTGTCAACCCAAAAGGGTATTCGTGATGGCCCAGGAAATGGTTATTGCCACACACACACACACACACACACCCAGCGAGACACAACGATGTGTGTCTCATACGCATTCATTTGCGCTCAGACTTCAGTTTGATGGCATTTGATGGTGTTGGTAATTGCGTGTGTGTCTGCAGCACAAATTAATCGAAATTAAAGTTTCAGAGTTCTTCTCGCCGCTCATTTCTTTTTTCACAGTCCTTTTTTTTTGCAGGCTGTGAACATTTTTTACGACATACTTTGAGGCGACGCGACGCTAACAAGCCACGCCCCAAGGAAGACACGCACTCCGACGAACTTAGTCCAAGAGAGGAGTGTGGTTAGCTTATCTAGAATCCTGGTGCTAGCACGCCATTCAAGTCCACACAGCTCAGTGACCACATCAGCTTAATCACTCTCCAGCACGCAGACTCAACCTCAACCTCAGCCTCAACAAGCACATGTGAATGTGTGTGTGTGTGTGAGTGTGTGGCGCAACGGGCGGTGGCCTTACTTCAGCGTCGCCGCGTGCAATTAATTAAAAACAAACAAATTTCTGAAATGCACGACAGAAGCGCATAGGAAAATAAAAAAAAACAGAAAACAAGAGAAAACACAGTCAATGAACAATGCGACCCAAACGACAGCTACAGCGATAGCGACGTCGGGTCATGAACATATAACACTGACCAGGCGCGCTGACTAGATTCAAGCGACAGTCTCAGCTGCACAGGACAGGACACAGGACACTCTGCTCGACGTTGGACGTTGGAGGTTGGACGCTGGATGCGACAGTCGCCAGGCAGGCAGGCGACAAAAGTTGCTGCTCTAAGCGTTTTTTAATGCAGCGCACAGATTTCTTGTTGTCCTTGTTATAATTTTTTCTTTTTCTGGTGTGCTCCTGTTCACCCCGTTTTATTGGCATCCCCTTGTCTGCTGTCCACTCTCTGGTGGGCTCTGTCGCTGTCTCTGGTAATTTCGTTTTATTATTTTGCAGTTTTCCGTGCTCTACTTTGTAAATATTAAATTATGAGCGCAAAAAACGTGAAGTAAATGCCCAAAGGAAGGCCACACCGAATTCCAGCTTTTTTGCCAGCGAAAGGCAGAGAGTGAGAGAGAGAATGGAAGTTGGGCAAAAATATGAAAAGAAATCAGATAACAGTTATGGTTATGGTCATAATAACTGCAAGCCAGCTGGGACGCAGGCAGCTGGAGCAGATTTAGCTTTGGCTTTGGCTTCATCTGCAGGCAGCTGCAGTAATCTGCTCGTTTTTTTGTGCGCCATTCGCCATTCGCAGGTGCATATGCTGCGTATACGTAACGTAATGTGCGCCTTGGCTTTAACAATTACGTGACCTCTGTCTGCCGTCTGCTGTTTGCTGTCTTCGCCTGGCAAATTCGCAATTCACATTCGCACCATGTGCTGAAAATGGTGATTTGCCGAGCTGTGGCTAGAACAACGGCAATTGCAACAAGAGTCAAATCACTGCCAGTTTCTAGCAGTGCAGCTCTAGTCGCTGCTCGCTGCCATGATATGCCAATGATGGTCATCGCGTTAACTGCTTTAAGTGCTGTGCTGTGGCTGCAATGTGACTGCAACACACTCGGAACAGAGAGTCAAATGAGAATAAATAAAGAAGAAGAAGCAAGCAAAAAAAAAAAAAATGAAAATTGAAAACGACAAAAAGTTGTGACCGCATCCGGAACAGGCCGCGACTCTAGCTGTGTGTGTGTGTGGCTGTGACTTCAGAGCTGTCGTTTGTCCTTTGTCGCATGCAATAAGTGCTAGTTGAGTGGCGGCACTTGAAAGCAGAGCCACACACACACAAACACACTCGCACACACACACACACTGGGAGCTTATTCAATTGGCCAGCTGCATGTGATTCAGGCGGTGCCTCAGATTACAGCTTTGGCCCTGGTGTCGGTGTCGTTGCTGGTCTGGCGACCTGACGCCGCCATTTCCGTCCAGCCAGCACGGAAGTGGCAACCAGTTTTACAAACCCTCTCCGCACCCACTCCACATTCCACACACGACACTCGGCGCAGCCTTTCAACCCTTGCATGGCCTTCTCATGCCACACACACACACAGCTGGCTGGCTGGCTGACTGGCGCTTCGTGCGGATTTGTTGCGGCCATTGCATACAAAATGTGTTGCATACATTTGTGCGCTTTGGCAGCAGTTCGAGGAAAACTCACTTAGAGCACCACCAGCGAAGCGCCATCAAAATGGAAATAAAAACGGCAGCAAACCCGACGCGAACTCGGTTCCAATTTTTCGTTTTGTTTTTCTTTTTTTTTTTTTTTGTGTAGTATAATAATGCACACAACCAACGACAACAACAACAATGAGTACAATAAAAGCGATATAGGAACAACGAGCACAACTGCAGACGCGAACACAATGAGGCTTTGCACTCGTTGCGGCCGCTTTAAATGCCTAAAACTGGCAGTTAGACGAGCGAGCTGCACAATGGGCACAGCAAATGATTGAAACACTACGCGTATACGTAATAAAACAAATACATGTTAAGTATATTAATTACTACAGAAATATATTACAGTCTGTGCATAAATTATAGCAGCAGTCGATGTACTAAGCGTATATTAAATAACTGTTTGGAAAATAAATTGTTTAGTTCAGAAATGTAGCGCAAAGTATATGAATCTAAGCAACAACTTTTACAACGCTTCGCAGACAATGAAATATAAGTAATAACTTTTGATACTAATAAAGATAAACCAGTTTGATGAACTAAACATTGATTGCAACTTTAATTTGCACTTCGCTGCGACATTCTTTAACTTCTTTTAGCACCCTTGCTGCCCACTGTGCGCTGCACTATTAGCGGCCATGTGCAGGTCAAATAGTCGTATATAAAACTGACAGCAGCAAAACGTAATGTCCTTCAGCCACATTTAAGCCACGTGCTTCGTGCTTCGTGCTTCGAGCTTCAGCCGCCCCTCGCTGTCATTTGCCAGCACTGCTTCCGTTTCTGCTTAGGTTTTGTCGAGAGTTTTTAACGGGTCGACTAACTTGGCCATTTAAGCACATTTGTCGTCATCGTCCTGCAGCAGTACTGAGGACTGTTTTCCTCGCGCCCCATCCTGACCAGCGGCTGACAGTGTGCTAATTAGAAGTCCTTGTTGCTTGTGGCCACAACAAAACAGACGTCGCGTCTCCCGCATCGAGTGCGGGGGAAAAAAACAATGAAAACTACTTTGGGCCAAAGTCACGACGTGTGTGTGTCGCTTTTGGCCTTTTGTTTCGCCAGCCCGGACAAGCTATAAAATGCACGACAGCAGCTGCTACTGAAACGAATGTGTCCTCAATGTCCTGTATGTCCTGCTACGTTTTTCTGCGCGCTCTGCACATTTTATTATTGAGCCACATTGAATTATTTCGCTGCGTGCTACTTTAATTTCTTCCCCACATCACATAAGAGAAAGAGAGAGAGACGAGCGGTGGCATTAAATTATGGGCGTGGCCGGGAAGAACTGCATGTTAAGTCCTTTATAAAGTGTGCTTGCTGTCTGCAAGCAGGGTTCGCTTTCATCTTCTGCTGCGGCTTTTGCGGCGCCACAAGCAGCGGACCGAAAGAGCCCCCCGCCCCAAAAAAAAAAACGCCAACAACAAAAATAAAAAATAACGAAGAAAGGATAAATAATTGCCTTGCTTGCTCAACCGAAAACGCCGCCCAAAGGAGGCCCCGGCCTCCAGACTCTCGACTCTCTACTCGCATAATATGCTTAATGTGGCCAGCATTGTCTTCCAGTGCAACGCACATTAGTTTCGTGCCGGGCTGGGCAGGAAACCGCAGGACTTCGTCTTCGCCTTCAGCGGCAGCAAATTTGTTTATTATGAAAATGCAACGAGCCGAGATAAGCAACTTGCCAAGCGACCCACTAACCACAGCCCACACTGCCCACAAACACACACACACACACACACATGATCAGAGCATGTTAATTGCTGTGGTTGCTGCTGCCTGGATGCGAACAAAAATAAATGAATAACTTTGGCAGGCCACTGTAAATTATGGTCCAAGGCGAGCGATGTATGGGTAGAAGTTTTATAGCACGCAGCTAGTGTCTGCCATTAACTGCGATACATATGTACATATATGTGTGTATATAGACGCATTATCCAATCTTGCACTTCTATCTGCCAGCCGATGGCAATCTTTGCTGGCAAATTATGCGTGCTACGGCAGCAATTGCCATTTTTGTTGCACTCATTTCTCTGACTCCCCTCTTTCTGCCTCTCTGTCCCTCGTTCGACGTTACTGAGTAATTGCAAGCTATAAATAATGTGTCTGCTCTGACGCCTGCTGTCAGTGCGCAGCGAGCCAAACCCTGCCAAAGGCTGGCTGCCTTCGAGGAGGTCTTCAAGCGTTGCTTCCCAGCAATTTCTTTTAATAACTCAATGCGTCGTTTATGCGCTTTGTTTGCCTCGCATTCAAGCGAAACGGGGCCTAACCCCGCCTCGTCTGAATATACAATGCAAACACACACACACACACAAACACACACACACAGACAAGCTTATATTCAGCACTCAGTGCGTTGTGAAAAGACGCACGAACAACACTTTTATTGGCACTTAAAAGCCTCGGCAATTTAAATGGCGTTAAAGCTGCAAAAGCTACGTGAGCTGCGAGCTCTCGGCTGCTATCAACTTACCGAGCAATTCCTAATTTGTTTTCCTCAAGGCATTTCTGCAGAACTTGTTAACTAGCTTTAGATTGCTCAGGGATTTCCATAGATAGACTTCACGCCACACTTGACTTCGCGCTAAACAGATGCCCCAAGCAGTTATATAACGCTTAGACAAGCATTGTTAATATAATATGCAGTGATTTTATTTAGCTAAACACATTCACATTTCCGCACGCATTAATATAAAATGCTTTCATTTTATTGCCAATTTACAGATGCGATTCTTGCGCAGTGCATTTCCATTTAATGCGTAATCTAACTGCTTTCAATATTGTCAATTTCTCATATCTTAGTTCCAATCCCGACTTGTGCTGATCTAGTTAGCTTGTCGTCTAAGGTTGCTCGTAAAATTCGTGATAAATTTGCACAGGCAGGCGTCATAATTCAACAAAGTAATTTATATTTGAAATGCAAAGTATTTGTGAATTATGGCACACACTGCGGTCCGTTCGCTGTGCGGCCCATAACTTTATTCAGTTGCACTTGAAGCGAGTGAGAAGCGCGAAGTCAGCGACGTGAGTCTGACAGAGAAGGGACAAAAAAAAAAGAAAAAGAAATAAGAAAAAAAATGTGCTATAAGCAAAAGCTCTTTGGCAGTGTGTTAGGCGAAGGCTGAGGACATGAATCAGACACGCACACCACAAAATAAACCACACACACTCAGTCGTCGCGAGTGTCACGCTCTTCAGTTGCTGCGTTGTTAATTTCATTCATTATTTATGGTTTACCACGAAAACGCATCACACAACTGGCGGCGTGGCGAAGTTGCAACCTCCCTCCTCTCTTCTCCCTGCTCCACATCCACACTTTTAATTAACAAACGCACGAAAATGCCATTTTACATGTGAGACATGTCGCCGTATTCTGGAGCTGGAGCTGCCCGAAGTGGCATACGCTGTCTGCCTTCCCCCTCTCTCTCGCTCGCTCTCTCTTGTGGTCTCTGCCGTTGTGTGGCTTGTAAATTAGTGCGCTCATGCAACAGACACAGGCAACGTAACTGCAAACACATCTCATATGCAACGCCGTCGGTCGTCACACGTTGGATTTAGTTGCAGCACATTACGCATACGCCTAGGTGGCTGACTGAGTTCTCGTCATTGCATTGCATACTTTCGGGCAAATGCATTTCACATTGTCCGGTTTCTTCTTCGGCTCGCTCGTGTTCTGGTCAAGCCATTAAACGTGTCGCATTAATCAACAGGCCGCATTTGCAATGGTCGCGCATAGAGAGCAGCAGCATCCCCTTCTCCCGCTTTTCCTCTCCTCGCAGCCCCACCCCACAGAACTTGCCAATAGTTTGGCGCATAATTTCAGTTGGCGCTGCCGCTTAGAGGCGGCTTTAATTTATTTAGACCGAATACAACGCAAGCAAAAAATGGCAAACGACAGAAATTTATCTCTTGCACGCCTTGTCGCATAAATTATGTCGCCTGCCTCCTCATTTTCCCTATTCTTCCCTTCGCACACTCCGCACACAACCCTCGGGGGGGGGGCAGAGTTAGCGGCGCCTGGTAAAATTAATGAAAGCGACGCAGCAGCGCGACAGAAGATGCCGAAGCCAGTGCAGAACAAAAGGCAAAAGACAGTTAAAATGAACTAAAATTAAATGAAATGGGGGGTAAGCAACTGGCAGTGGAAAGAGGGGGAAGCGGAAGGGGACAAAAGGGGCAGTGTTGCGCCTAATGACAACCACAATGAAGCAAGCAGCAACAGCAACAAACAGCATTTGCAGCCAGGAAACGGAAATGAAAGCAACGCGCAATGCAGAATGAAAAATGGCAAAAGACAACGAATGCGAATGCGAATGCGAATGTGCAACAAATCAGAAGTGCAACGCACAGCAAATGTTGCATGGCAAATGCGATTGTCAAACAATGACCTCATTAGAAGCGAGAGAGACGAGAGACAAGAGGCGAGAGACGAGACGAAACACAGGAGAGCCTCAAACAGACCCCAGAAGGATGCGGCAACTTCACAGCAATTAAAGACTGAGCCATCGAGGCGGCAGAGGGAGCAAAACACAGAATAGGGAGTGAGCCAGAGACTTGCCCGCGAGGCAAGCTGTCAGCATGGATGCAACGTCATATACGTCAAGCGCGTGACATGCAACGAGACGGCGAAAACCCTCCTCCCCGCCTCCCTACGCTCTAATAATACCCTGTAAACGATGCCACAAACATTCCCAGTGACACTTTTGGCAACTGAGCATAGATTATGGCTTACAGCTAATCTTATTTTATTGCCAGAGGGCGTCCCTCGTCTGCGTCGTGTGGCTCGCATTTAAAGGTGGCAACAACTGACAGCAGTAGGACAATGAGATGCCGCTTTAAGTTCGCAGCTGTCAACCGCAATCAGAAGCAGGAACGAGAACTCTAAACTAAAAACTAGAGGCACAAGACTGTCATATATATGTATATACATATATATAACGTATAAGATATTTTAAGCTTCTAAGCAGAGCTTAGCCTCTCTGCTGAGTAACCGAGCAAATTATGTCGCATTTAAGTTTTATAATATGCTTAAAACTTTTCTTCTTCTTTTTCTTGTTTCGGCGCCCACTCTGTCACTCTTTGTCTGCTTCTTCCATTTACTTTTTGTCTGAATTTAAAGGTAATGTTTTCTTTTCGCATTGTTCAAACTAAACCGAAACACCTGCTAGACAAAAAAAAATAAAACCAGCACAACACAAAACAGTTGGACCATGAAAACAGTAACTAAAAGGAGCAGCCCAGAAGACATCAGAGACATCACTAACCAAGTTGTCCTCCGTCTCTGTCGCTGTCTCTCGCTCCCTCTCCAGGGTCGCTGCTGTCAAGACAATGGACTGCGACAAGTGCGGAGTCTATAAAAACTACATGCATCGTCGCAGGAGTCTACGACAGCAACTACTGGCACAACTTGCAAATGCACAGTGTTGTTTGTTAGCTGTAAAGCTGAGTTACAGGCCACAGACAATAACAATGCCCAAGCAGCACACAGCCAACTGTGCTCAGCTGTGTTCTGAGATCCACTCAAAGGATACCTCGCAATATCAGCGCTATAATCACTAATTTCATATGCAAGTTGCTCTACGAACTTACAAATCATTTGAGCTAAGTGCAACTTATTAATTACAGAAAAAATGGGATACAGAAACACATCAAATTTCACCTTATTTCTTTGCAAAACAAAGAGCATCAGGAAATTTACTTTATCTGCTATTTAGATGCCAAAGATATTCAATAGTTTTTTTGGGCTTTCTATTTATTCTGTCAACTTGTAATAGAGTTTGTGACTCATGAAATTCCTTTCGAATGTGTTTGGTAGAGAATTGAAGAATGAAATAAAATTAAATTTAAAGTGAAAATAAAAACAAGTCTAATCAAACTAAGCTAAGCAGTAGGTTTACAATTGAAAGTTGAAATGTGAATAAATTTCAATCTATTTGCAATTTGCATTGATTGATTTGCAATGTGGATTAAAATTCTAGTTTCGAATTGGAATTAAAATAAAATTTAGCGTACGTATAAGTAAGAATAAATTTCAATTTGTTTGCACTATTGATTGATTTGCAATGTGGATTGAAATTCTAGTCTCGAATCGGAATTAAAATAAAATTTAGCCTGCTTATAGACATATAATAGAGTATTTAACAATATATATTTAGTTTGCCTACTTTTTTATAATTATTATTTATTTACTTAAATGAAGAATTTATATATGTTAAAATTAATGACTTAATAATACCAAATTGAAGGCTTAACTTTAAAACAAACTTTTCGGTACTGAATCTGGATCAATATGGATTTCTTGGCAGCCTATGGCATAATCTTTGCTTTAAACAGCTGTTAATTTGGCAGTCTGTCTTGGTCACAATGACAATTTAGAGGGTATGCACAAACAGCAAGCTAAACAGAAAAACTACAACTACACGCAAAGTGCTGATTGTGTGTGTGTTAGTGTTGTGTGTGTGTGTGTGTGTATTAAGGCATGTTCTTGTGCATTTGTATTGGACAGCAACAAGACTTTTGGGGGAGTGTAGAGTGAAGTGGGGATGACAGTGGCTGAAGAAGCTTGCCGCATTGTCTGCGCGACGAGTTGTTAAGCACAGCGCTGCATTCTTTGCTTGCAACACACAGCAACCGAGCAGGAGAACACAACACAATGCGACCTGGTTGCATGTGTCTGGCTGGAAAGTCTGCGAGTGTCTCGTTGTTTGTTTCCTTTGTTGTTCGGCTGCAAGGCAAACGTAGGCACCAAGACAAAGGCAGCGAGTGAGCGAGAGAGGAGGGAGAGGGTGGGGGAAAATAGAGTACGACAGCTGTTGCAAATGTTCGTTCGGTTGCCACACGAAATATTTGCAAGCAAAGCAAATTTGATCTGAATTATTGACTTTAACTGTGAGCAAAAGCCCCGAATTGCCTCGAAAGCTAATTGACTCGTTGCTTGTTGCCGCGGCAACTGGACATTAATAAATGGCTGGAAGGCGGCAGGCAGTTAATTGCTTTGACCTTTGAACTCTGAGCGCCTCTTGAGCTGCTTAAGTAATTGAGAGATTTGCATGTTGCCCTCACCCCTCACCTTGTCGCCCTTTTAGAGCTTTCAACAACTGGCGACTGCTGCGCGACACCCTGCGGCGCTAAGCGCAATCACTTCGTGCCACAAACGTTTTTAAAGGCAAGCTTCTTTTTCGCCATTGTTTTTGCTTTGTTGTTTTTGTCGCAGCAGCAGTTGCAAAAAGCGGAAAACAAATTATGTTGTCGCTTACATAAATCATTTACCAAGCGCACAGCTCATGTGTTTGTGTTGTGTATATGTGCTGAGGTCACTTAAAAATTATGACAACCTGCATGCAACGAGCCAAAAAAAAAAAAAAACAAGCGCGCATGCAACACAGGAAAAAGAGCCTTGCAACAACGGCAACGGCAGCTGGCAGGCGGCCCAGGCTCAATTTTTGGGTCAGCCAGTGAGCAGAATCGCAGCGCTGCCTACGCCAAATTGGCAGCAGGCACAGCTCGTTCCGCCGCATGTGGCACGTACACAAGCCGAGGCAGTCAGCCACCTTGGCACCGACCAACGACCAACGACCATCGAACGTAAGCCTCCAAATATTTTTGGCAATCGGCTGCGGAACTTTTGGCCCGTTAATACCTCTTGGCACAGCAGGGCCACGCAGCGAAAATAAAAAAACAAACAGAGAGAGCTTTCTTGAAAAAGGGTTGCGGCAGCAGCCTTTGGCTTTGTTGCAACAAAAAAACAAATCACCAAAAACGAATAAAAAAAAACATACAAGGCAAATACTCGATCGACAACACAGGAATCGCAGAGACGCAGGTGTTGTTGCTGCTGCTGTTGCTGTTGCCTTTCAAAATGAATTTGCGCAATATTAATTTTCTATCGCTGTGCCTCATAAATTCAGCGAGCCAAAGTTTTGCTTGCCGGGTGCGCCATGAAAAATTCATGTGGAATACGAAAGGCGCTGAAAAGTAGGCAACACTTTTAACGTTATGCAAAATTGTGCCAAGTCAGCTGCGAAACAAGGTGCAAAGCAACGTACGGCAAGCACACAAAAGAAAATGCCCAAATAATAAACAAAGTTTCACCCCAAGAGAGGGGTGGGGGAGGGAGAGAGGTTGCCTTTGCTGCATTAAATTGTAATGGCTTATCAAATAATTTAATTTGCTGGACAACTGCGTGGCCCAGTTGCTGCTCGCTGCTTTAAGCTGGCGTTGCTTGGGCGTGGCACGTGGATGGGGCACAGAAACGTCGTTGTGTGTGTGCTAATTACTTTGATGAAAAATGGCAGTTGCGGTGATTAAACAGCCTGCCTGCCTGCGTGTGTATATGTATGCGCTTGATTACACATACGCCATGTGGAGAGCGTGGAAGGCAGGAAATTAAGCTGGGCAAAGCGGAAGTCGCTGGTGAAGGCGACCGAAAGCGAGTGCACATGTGTGCTGTGCTATGCTGTGCTATGCCGGGCCTAATGATGTCAGCCACGTTTTGCAGCAAGACACGCAGTTGCCGCATTAGTTGTAATTGCCTTAAGCGGACGCCGCGTCTTCAAAGCACAAAATGCCTCAACAGCAACTGCAGGCGAGCGCGAGAGAGTCCTTTGTGTGTTTCTTGAAATAAATATCGACAAAATATGCTTCGGCACTATGCCGACAACAGCTTGCGATAAATAAAATAAGTGAAACGTGCCAGCAACAAAACGGGAACAACAAGAAAAAAGTGCATAGCGAGAAAATTGCAACGAATGCTGAGGCAGCAACAACGGCAGCAACAATCACAATAAATTGCTGCTAAAAATGAGCAATGAGTAATTCATATTGTAAGTTTTGCAAGCGCTGTGCGAAACAGAACAAACAATTCAACGGACCATCAAT
This sequence comes from Drosophila siamana, assembly GCA_035047445.1. Taxonomy (NCBI): domain Eukaryota; kingdom Metazoa; phylum Arthropoda; class Insecta; order Diptera; family Drosophilidae; genus Drosophila; species Drosophila siamana. The sequence goes on from JAWNPP010000081.1 coordinate 1,286,283, forward strand.
CTTGCAACTAGCTGGGAATTGTGGCTAGAGGAGTTGGGGAATTCTTCACTTTTGGCGCCGCAGCGTCTGTCTGCCCCAAATGTGGCAGGACGTGAAACGCGCTTTTATGTGGCTGCTGGGAATTGCTCGACACGAATTCAAGGCGAGGCGAGGCGAGGAGAGGCGTGGCATGGCATGGCACATTGCGGCAACTACGTGAGCGTTTGTAATGTGCTTGTAAATGCAATAAATTTTGTTAGCTCCGCAGAAACTTCAGCGTTTCGGACACCGACGTGAAGTCAGTTGGACAGCCAGCTGGAAAACATCAGCATGAAGAGCCATAAAAACGCGTTTTTGATTTGCTAAATTTATGTGGCCACATTAAATCCCCAAAAAAAAAAAACACACACACTCACAGAGGGCAGACAGATTGTGGGCGTGGCCACAGCAACTGACAGCTCAGTGACAGCGTCAGCAACAGGCGACAGGTGTTGCTGGTATTTGCTTTTAATGTGTTTTCATCTCCGTCAAGCTTTGCTTTTTATTTACCAGCGACTTTGAAGCAGTTAAGAGCGTTAAAAGAAAGTGTAAATTGAAACAAGAGCTTAAAAAATAAGTGAAAAATTCTACACAAATATTCTAATAGCTATCAATTGATTTTGTTTCGTAAAACACTTTGGTCTACTTCGCAAAACATTTATGCTAACTATCGAAGTACTTTTGAGTGCCACTTCTAACTGCAAACTTGCGACGTTCGAAACTGTCTGTACTTTGGAACCAGTTTCGAGCACATTTGGCATGCAGCATGAAAATAAAAATAAAAATAAAAATGAAAATGAAAATAAAATAAAACAAGTGAAGCTTATTGCAGAGGAGTTGGCTGGCGTTGTAAAGTGCGTGGGTGCGACAAGGCGATAAACATTTATAACATTTTATATTTTAGGCACACGCGCTGCATATTAAAGTAACGCTCCCGTTAACAGTGTTGACAAGCTGTTGCTGTTTGTTGTTTGTCCGACTATTTGTGCTGATGCGTAGGGCAAGGGAAGGTGCAAAACTTTTCACTGTCACTCGTCATCGCTCATCGCACTTGCCAGCGTTGTTCGTTCGTTGTTGTTTATGTTTTGTTTGCTTTTTGCTCTTCGCGTCGTATTTTTTTTTTTTTTTTTTTTTTGTTCCCCAGTCTTTATTTGTTTACAGCAGACGTCGATTCGCATATGCAAAAGCAGCAAACATGTGGGCCTCTGCCTGCATATATTTGTATCTACAAAACAAGTATCTTTCTCTCCCCCTATCTCTCTGTGTTACTCCCGCTCGTTGGCTGTGTTGACGTAATGCCCATGAAAATAGCCGACGCAATTTGAGGCAAACAGTCTCATTTTAGAGCATGTGTTGTCACTGAAGTGAAGCCAACTGAAATGTTGCATGTTAAGTGGCTGCTTTAACGCCCCAAACTATGCAACGCCAAACTTCACTGAATGCCCACATAAACGCTTTAGCTATGCCAAAGACTGCGCCAGTGTCGTAAATATCTAACAGCTGCTTGACGGCCCTAAAACGTGTCCAAATTGTACAAACAGTTAGCCCGAGTGTGGCATCATCATCGCGCTAATTTATTGCTGCCAAGCTGCTGGCCATTACACTAGCATTAATAACCCCGAATGAAATTTAAGCCACACAAATTTCAATTTCTGCAAAACTTTGCTGTGCTCCACTAGGCAGGCAAACGAAAATAATTGTAAATCAATTGTGTATATTGTCAACTGCAGGCCAATGTTGATTGTCAAAATAAATAGTAAGCAACTGAGCAGAAATATATCCCAACTAATCCCTGGAACGGTCGAAACAAGCAATTGAAATTGCTGCAATTCTATCAATTCCCCCGTCGATGTTGTCAATTAAATCTCAAATTGCAGTTATCTAAACTGAAGTGCAGAAAACTATGGCAACGTATGTTATTTATGTATTGAACGAGCGTCCAAATGGCAGCAGGGGGAAGGAAGATCGAGTTACACTTGAACCAAAAATCATGCAAAATGGTTATATTTCAATATTTTATTAGCCATTGCTTTTGGCTACAATAAATTGCAGCAGTTGCGAGTGGGATCCAAAATAAAAAGCAGAAGAAGATGGAACAGAAGCAACGACAATAAATAAACAGCGCAGCCATTACACAAATAAAATAACAGCAGCAACACAAGCAGCAGCCACAGAGAGGGAAACAATGGCAACAGATACAAAAATGCAGATACAGATACAGTTACAGATACAATGGGAAATAGAGTTGCAGATACGGATAGAAGTGGCAAGGAATACTGTTACAAAGCAACGCGGAATGACACAATAAATAAATCCGTGCAGCGTTTTAAAACAAATCGAAAAAATCAAATAACCCCACCGACAACAACAACACCAATAACAACAATAACAAACTGAATCGCGCACTATTTGAATTGGCGAGCAAAATAGGAGCAAAAAACAAGCGTATAAATATAAAAAACAGAAATAAAATTTGCATTTTTTGTTGTTTAAAGCGTCGTATCAGCAGTCGTCGTCAACAACAATAATAAGAACAACAACAGCAACTATAGAATGTATAGAGAAATGCGCAAAGTCAAAGTCAGAGCGCAATGTTATCGAAATGCTATTGAACACGAGTATCAAGGGGCGATAAAGATAGAGCTCACAGCGGGAGACAGTGAGCGAAGATGCTATTTACTTATGTGCATATATTTGTACACAAATATGCCACAAACATCTGTATATATGTATATAATGAAGCTACGTATATACTGGCTACCTGAGTCTACGTACTCGCATTCAATTTCTCTGTTTCTATAAGCTTTAAACGACAATTCGACAATTCAATCGGTCGTTCTTTAGCTCAACTATTCGCTACTTTCGCTTATGGCATCTAATATTCGGGCAGCGGCTTCGCCTCAACATTTTGTTCTCCCACTTTTTTATACGATTTTTTAATCGTATACAACGTGAATTTCGTTGGCTTCTTCGGGCTTTTCTTGTTCTTATTTTGCATAAGTAAATATACAGACAATACAAGAAAGAATAAAGATAAAACAACAAATGCGAGAACAAATACAAATACAAATGCAAATAAATACTATGTATAAGAGGCACCAAGTGTGTGTGTGCTTTCAATGCCAGCTGTTGTCAACGTTGCGTATGAGCAACGCATTATGACGCATCGCTGCGATCGCGCTATCTCTCTTTCTCTCTCTCTCTCTCTTTCTCTCCTTGTCGACTGACCCACCCACCACTTGCAACATTGTGCTACTATTCAACACGTCACAAATCATCTTAATGGCGCCCCGCTCTTTCATTTGGCTTTTAAATTTTGCACCCATTCTTCGATTGAGAGGCAAAGTTTCAACTTGAATTTTCAGCATAGCATTTCCATTTCCATTTCCTTATCGTCGTATCAATAAATTAATTCGAAAACTTTTTGCTGCCTCCTCCATTTGATTGCCTGCTCCATCCTCCATCCTCCACCCCCATTCCCCTTCCCTTCCCCCTTCTCCGCTCCATCAAACCATTTGTGTCATTACTATTTTTTTTTTAATCGTGCAAATTTCTCGCTCTCTCTTCAGTTCTTATTCTTCTTTCTTTCATTTTTTTTTTGTGCTCGTCATCGTAGCTTGTATCTGCAAGTTTGCTGGCTGCTGTCGTGTAATTTGCTTTCAGCTTCTCTTTTTTCTCGTTTTCTGATATCGCCAGCTACAAACGACAGCGACAACTACAACTACAACGACCGTGCGACAGTGCGACAGTCACTCGACAGTCAACACAGCTCCCTCAGACCTCCCTCATAACTCCCTTAGACCTCCCTTTTAACCAGCCTCCTCCCATGGGCTGGTTCCATCTCTATTTTTGGCTATTGAATTGGTTTCGTGCTCATGCATTTTATATGAAAATGTCTGCATGTCTGGGCTGACTTTCCGCCTCCATCCTTGCCACGCCCCCCTCCCCTCTCCCCGCATACCACTTGCTATAGATACGAGGAGCCGAAAAATGTTTGCCGCTGCAATTAGTGGACAACATTCGTTAACCAACACACTCACAGAAACTCGAGCCAGATCCACTGGCAAATGCAGGTAGAACTACTAACTGGGCTCTTATCTTTATTGCAACTAAGCAGCGGCGAATGGGGCAAACAAAAATGTGGGTGTCATGCAAGCAGGCACAAGAGAAAGAACCAAAGAATGAGTGAATAAAAGAAACGATGATGGAGCCCAACAGAAAAAAAACATGTCGAATAAAATATCGCAAGCAGTTTTTCGTTTCATTTTTGCCCATTTGAAGTAGAATTTTAATCCATGGTTTTTTAATGCGGGCGATAAACTTTTACTACAATTGTCGACTGCCTTTTTCGAGGCTATATAACTGTATTACACACACACACACATACACGCAGACATATGCATAACTGTATGAATGTGAGTTTAGAGCCAAGAGCTGGGGCCAAACAAGCTCTCTAACTGGTCGTTCAGGTGCTACAGTTTAATTATGTGACGTCGTCGTCGCTTTTGCCGCTTAATGTTTTAATTAAATGTTTTATTAGCACGCTTTTGGGCCACGACTCGGCACAAAAGAGTCGAGCTGACTTCGCCACCACTTCGCGGCACACTTCGACGTGCCCCCTTTTGCTGCTTCAATGCGGATCTGCAGTCAGCAGTGCAGTCAGCCTAAGCGAACTTTTTACGAGCCCCTGATTGTTTAAATACTTAGGATTGTGGTCATCAGTTTTTCTCAAATTACACAAAGTATTCGTTGTAAAGAAAGTGGACTTAGTTCTCTTAGCTCTCTCCAAGTTGCACTTTGAAATTCAATTTAAGCTATTTCAATCGTTTTACTACATTACTATATTCGTTCTCCAAGTGTAAACTTTTTAAAATAGCTCAAATATTTTTCTGCAATTTTTGTGATCTTTGTCCCAAATGATTACAAAATTTAATCATATGTTTTTCAAATAACAAAAGTAAATTCGCAAGTGGCTTTTGAAAACGAAATTAAAAATATGTGCATAATATTACTATAATAACATAATATGTTATTTTTTTCTAATTAAGAGAACCTAATCTAATCTTTGTGAGCAATTGAATCTTTTATAGTTATATATTTAAATAACAATCTTTCCAATTGTAAACTTTTGTTTGCAAATAATATTGGAAATATCTGAATAAATTAGCTATAAGAATTATTATATTCTTTTGCAAAGTGAGGCTTATTTATGCCTAGCTTTTCTCTAGGTATTTTGGAATGTTTGCGATTCCGGATACTTTGTATATAAAATTGTCAGTTAAACTGCTTGCTTACCCATTTTCAGTTCCATGGATGTGTTTCTTTATATAGTAGATTTAGGTTTGCGAGCGAGGGCGAGATTCTTGGGGTAGCTTTGAGTCGGTAGCTTTGTTGTCAGTGCTTTGGGGCTGCATTCAACGTTTTGTTGCGTTTGGCTTTTGTCTCTGGTCATTTGGCATTCTGTTTCATCTTTGAAGGATGTTCCAATCCCGTTTCGTACCGCTGCCTTTTAAGATGGCTGGCTAGCGTGTATGCATATGCATGTGTATATGTATGTTTATGATTGCGGTGTGCATGGCCAACAAATCAACATCCGGTTAGCTGATACGTCAAGTCGCCAAGTCGCCAAGCCGCACAAACATTGCATATATGAGTTATACACATAAATACAAGCTCCCCTCGCTGACAGCGTCTACGTCGCTCTACCTCTCTTTCGCTTGATCTCCCACTCTACCAATGTCGCTGTCGCTCTCCCTCTGCTCTGTGTTGCTCATTCTGCCGTGCTCTTTACGTCTCTGTGTCTGGTCGAGTTGACAGGCCGGCAGCAGCCGCATTTGATAACTGTAGCTGCTAACTGCTAGCTGAAGTTGCCTTTACACTTGTCTGCGTCTACATGTGTGTGTGTGTGTGTATGTGTGAGTTGTCTGGCCGGCCTCAGTTGTCTCTCTGCATGCGTGTGTGTGTGGCTGCGATAGTCGAGCTTTTTATATTGTGTGAGTAACGTGTTGTCGTTAACTTTTTGGCGACTTTTAGCACACAGACAGGCGTCGGCTTTTCGACTTGTCTTCTTTTTGTTGTTTATATATTGTTATTACTTATAGTTAATATCAATTTTGTTGTTGCGCACTTTTGATTTAGCACTTTTTGCACTGCTTTCTTTGTCTTTATTGCTTAGCACCAACAGTTCACTCTTAGTATGCCTGTGTCTGCGTGTGTGTATGTAGGTGTGAGAAGAAGGTATGTAAGTGTGAGGGGCAGATTGACAATTGAACAAAGTCAAAAAAGCAAAGGCACTGAAGGCAGCGTTTGACGACCGGCACAGACGAGACGCGCAGCACGAATGAATGAAGTTGGTGAACCAACGACATTGCGAAGCTTCCAGCAGCAGCAGCAGCACAGTGGCGCAGGCAGCGACAGCGACCGCGGCAGAGGCAGAGGCAGCAGCGTCCAGCCGATGACAAGACACGATGCAAAACGACGCGAGGCGCTACGACAGCTAAATGGTCTCGTTCACTCGTGCTCACTCTCTCTCTCTCTCTCTCTCTCTCTCTCTCTCTTTCCTCGCTCGTACTCTCACGCGCTCTCATCGTGTTTTGTTGCTCACGCGTGTAGGTCGTCTAGAGGCCGTTTGTGCTGCTGCTGCCGCTGCTGCTGCCATTTCTTTGGCTATTCTCTCTCTTTTGTGGACCACTTGCTAGGCTCTCTTTACTTTTGCTTTACTGCTCGCTCGCTCTCGTGCGCTCACTTGCAAATTCTTTGCTTGCTAAAAACTGCAAATCAAAGTCGAGGTCGTTGTACGAATGAAAGAATGTCGGCATGGGCTGTTGTTGTTGATGTTGTTGTTTTTGTATTCTAGTGCTAGCTCTGCCGCCGCATCTGCTGCTGCTGCTGCTGCTGGTGTTACTGCTGCTGCTGCTGGTGTTACTGCTGCTGCTGCTTGTACTGCTGCTGCTGCTTGTACTGCTGCTGCTGCCGATGTTTAATACTTGCTGCGATCCAGCATTGTAGTTGTAACTGTGCCGCTCTCCCCTCCCAGCCCCATGCAGTCTCTTTTGTCGCTGCATTATGCTTTCGTCTGTCTCTCTATCTCACTCTCTTTGCAAGTGTGTGTGTGTGTGCTCGGCATGCCTTAACTTGGCTTTCTTTTGAATAATGTTGCTTCATGCTTTCGCAGTCTTGGTCTTCATCTGCCTTCGTCCGTCTGTCCGTCTGTACAGTTGTCTACTTGGCAAAAATGCTGTTACTTTTTATGTGCACTCTTCTACCGCCCCTCCTCTCCTCTGCCCACTCCCCTCCTCTCCTCTGCCCACTCTACCCTTCGGCCCAAAACACTCCTTTTGGAATTTTGTTAGACCGTCGACGTCGTCGTCGTCGTTGCCCATTTTTACTTATTTTTACTACTTTTTTAATACATTTTCGGCTTGCCAGTCCAAGAGGAGGGAGGGGATAGGAGTTGAGGTAGAAGACTATTTTTTTTTGGTTTGTTTGTGCGCCGCTTTCGCGCGTTTGTAATAAAAACTCGTTATAAGTAGAAATTCTTTACTTTTTTATTTTCCCTCTCTTGTTGTTTCTGCGTCGTCTCTTTTTTTTTTTTGTTACTTTTTGGCTAGTTCACCTGCCCACCACCTGCCCCGTCCACCACTTCCCCCTCCCTGTTCACTAAGGAGCTGGCACACTCATCTATTTCCATTTTTTAAGCACTCTTTGCGGCCACTTTTCTCTATTATGTTTTTTTGTTACCCCTTTTTTTCGTCTTAAATTTTGCTCGTTCTCCATTTTTTGCCGCAGTTCCATGACAAATGTGAGAACCGCTTGTGGCTAAAATGCTTTTGCTCGATGGCGGCTAAAGCGCTTAGAAGTTAGCTGGTTACCGCCTCCCCGCTCCCGCTCCCGCTGCCCCTCTAGCCCCTTTCTCTGCCTTCTCCATCCTTGGCACATTTACCTTGCCTCGTTTGCTGGCCAACACTCTTTTTGGCCAGTTCGGCGCAGACTCAATTATTAGGCCACTTGGCAAGCTAATTTGCTTATCAGCGAATGCAATTGAGAAAATGCCTCAAGGCACCCAGGGGGAAAAAGCGGAAAAGTAGCGAATGGGGGCTGTTATGGCATCGAAATGCGCGCCAAGTGAAATTGTCATTTGGATTGCAGCAAAGTGCTGGCTGCTGATAACAAACGCTCATATCTCAGACGCTCTCACACACGAGACAATGAGAATCGTTGCTCTCGACCCCCTTGGGGAGTTACTGTCTATGTGGCTGATAAGATATAGGAAGACTGGAAAGTGTAAGACGTCGAGAAGTCGAACCATTTAACACCATTTATCGCTCAAAATTGCAAAAAAAAATGTTCAACGTGACTGGGCATAAAAAGAAACTAAAACCAAACCCGCTAATGGTTATTGACCAGCTGCCATTCTAACATATAAAGAGCAACCACAAATATCATATATTATCTCAGCTTCGTGCTCGAAAAATTCCCCAACAAAACTGTGTTGAAACTTTTGGAACTTTGCTTTCAGAATGGCATAGAAAATGTTTAACGCAAAGTTTAGAAATTATTTGAATTCAATAAAATTTGATAATCGGTTGAATATCTTAGAATTTAAATAACTTTCCATAAAAGTCGTATAACCAATTTTGCTTTTTTGCGATTTGCGTTCTGAGATTTGCCAACTTTTATCAGCGACGTTTTCAATTCTTATCGCAGTCTTCTACTGGCAAATCAGCGGCGTTTAGATAACGTTTAATATCGCCATACATTCAGTTTCAATATCATATTATTGGCACTCACCTGTCCGACTTTTGTTCATGATTTGTTTGAAATTTTACGGAATTTCCAACGCTTGCAGTTTTGTGTTTTTTTTTCGCTTTTCCTTCGAGTTGTGCTTTGTTGTTGTTTTGTGCTTAAGTCTTTGGTTACATTATTTGTTTATGGCAACACGATTTGTTTTGGGGCACGGCGACGAAGTAGACGAAACTGATTTGAGCGCCTCGCGTTACACACAGTTAACGTTGAATTTGAGAAGACGACACATTTATTGTCATTGTTTCATTCAATTTGCAATTTGACGGGACAATTGATTGTTATCCAATTTTTACACTCGAAACTCGAACACTTGAAACTTTGCGAATTTTGACAAGAATTCTAAGACCTCGACTTGAGCTTTAGTTTGAGCTCGGTTCGTGTGTACCGTTAGACAGTGCGTATGCGCAACGTTTCGCAAAAGTCGCTGTTGTGCTGTTTGCAGATTGCGTCACAGCTGCGTGCGTGCCTGTCAAACCAGTCGACCTTTTCGGCTGAGCGGCCAAACTCGACTGCTTCCAAGTGCTGCTGCTCAGCTACTGTCTCCACTTCCATCTGCTGCTGCTGCGACTTCGACTGCTGCTGCTGCTGCGACTTCGACCGTTGCTGCTGCTGGATTCATGGCGAACAGAACTGTCGGCGCTGGGCAACCGCAGCTGGCGAATGTTGCGTTTCAACTGAATGCCAACTTTACGGGGACTTGCCCAACGAGAACTGCTGTGTGCATCGCGACCTGGGCAAACTTGAAGCGCAGTTATTGCAGTTACAGCAGCAGTCGCAGCAGCAGCGACGTCATCTGGTGAAGGTGAAGGTGGCTGCAGATAGCGCAGGCAACGCCAATCAATGAGAGAGTAGGAGTGAGAGAGACCGACAGAGAGAGAGTGCAATGCTGCGTCGGCGCTCTGCTGCTTTATGACTGTTACTGCTGCTGCCGCTGCTGCTGCGACGACGGCGACGACGACGACTGCATTGCAAAGAATGCAAAAGTGCGGAGTATGGGGACGAACAGTGGGCGCCAGACGATGACGACGACAACGACGACTACGACTACGACGACGACGACGACGTCGACTTACCGTTGAGTGCATTGGCATAGTAAACTTTGCACCAGGCACCAGCATTGCCGACTTTGCCGACATCGTGACGAGACGCTTCGCGCCGCTGCCTGCATTAAAGTTACACGCATTAGGAGAGAGAGAGAGAGAGCAAGCGAGAGAGCCGACTCTCATTTGCATTGCTGTTGTTGCTGTTGTTTTTGCCGAATAGCGAACATGCCGAATGCCGAATGCCGTTAGATGCGCACTTAACGATTCGTCGTTTTTGTCGTTTGCTCATCAACAAGTCAGCGACTGCGTCGTCATCGTCGCCGTCGACAGCGACGGCGCAGTCGACGCGTTTGCTTGTCGATTGCAGCAACAAATTCGCACAAAGGAATTCCCACGAATCTGCAAAATGAAATGTACACGCATTTTGGGATCTGTTAAATGAAAATTAAAAATATTAAAACACATGCAGTCCGAACTGCAGACAATGTGAGCCGAACCTATACAAAAAGAGAGAGGCAGACACCTAGAGTGAGTGAGAGAAGGAGAAAGCTTCGTAACGCTGGCGCCAGCAGCGGAAGTAAATTGAATGCTTCAATTTAGCCGGCATTTTGCGATGCATCCGTTCTGAGCAGAGCTTCTGGGGTGGTCCGAAGAGAGAGCAGAGCAGAGAGACAGACAGAGAGAAAGAGAGAGAGAGTGAGAGAGCGAGACAGGGACGGCAAGCGACAGAGAGAGCGCAGTAAGGACTTAAGAGCGGCGAGCGTTGCTCTTCGCTGCCTGCCACTGGCACGTGGGGCAGGTCAGTTGCGACGGCTGTCGGTGCCCGTGGCGACGCCACAGCAGCTGACGCTGCTGCCACGCGACGCGTTCTCGATGCGGCGCTCAGACTTCGACAGACAGGCGTCGCCGTCGACGTCGTCATCGTCGGCATCGTCGTATTATTAGATTTATCGTGTTTTAGCGCTTAAGCAGATGCCCCAACAACCCGTCTTCGCTACCCTCCTTTGGCCCTCTCCATCGGCAGTGACCATAAAGTGAAACTGCGATTCGCGACGGCTGGGCACATTTTATTTGGCTCTCCTCGGCTCCCTTTCTCCGCTTGTCTTTTTCAGCTCGGCTCCTGCGGGCTCTTTTCTCATCATTATTTGTGCCTGAATTTTCTTTTCGTTTCCTCCATTTCGTCGCTGCTTGCAGTTTATGTTCTGCGCTGACTTTTCATTATTATTATTAGCACATCTTGAGCTGAGCATCTTCTTCACAGCATACATATCTATCTATCTCTCCCACTTCTCTCTTACTCTTATCCGTCTACTCCTCTCTCTCTCCCTCTCTCTCTCTCTCTCTCTGTCTCTCTTGCTCAGCGTGTGCAATTGGCATGCAAATATATTTAATTAGCTGACTGAAATCTCAAGCTGTTCCCAGGCGCTGTCGAGTCGCTTTCCACTTTTTCGGTTTGCCTTTAATGCTGTGGCATGCAACACCCGCCGCCATACCACGCCAGACAACAACAATTAAATTACAAAACAATTTCAGACTTGCCAAAAACTTTGCACTCCAAATTATTATTAAATTTGTGCACAAAATACACACACACACACACATGAGCACACTTCAAAGCCCTATCTAACATCTACACACATGCCACAACACACACACAGAGACAACCACACACGCACAGACACATTGACAATTTTCTACACATGTCGCCTTTTAACCGCGCACAATTTTCATATGCCAAAAATACTAAATATCCGATATGACCAAAAATATGCAAATATTTGAACACTCATCGAAATTACTTAGAGCTAAACAGAAGCGAACAAGCTAAATATAAAAAGTAGAAATTACGTAAAATACATTTTAAATGTACTACGTGAAAAAAGCAGAGGACTATTAAAAACATTAAGTGCAATAAAGTAATCAACAAAAGAATAGAATCTTGACTTTTGCTAAAATAAAATAGTTCTCATAAAATCTTTTGATACATTCAAAAAATGTATTCTTTTTCACTCCAATTTATGTCATCTTTTGTTTTTATCTAATTACTTTAATTGCCTGTAAATCAATTCATATTTATAATAAACTTTGAATTAATTCTACATGCATTTTGCACTTATAAATTATTCGCAGTGTATTTGAGTTAAATTGGCGTATTGCAAACCACAGTTGAGATATTTTGTCGCCAAATTGAGTTCCGACTTTGCGATATTTCGATATTCGCATGCTGTGTGAGGTCCTCGAAAATTGCAAGTAATTAAACCAAAAATTATGTTGCCAAAATAACAGCAGCAGCAGCGGCAGCGGCAGCGACAAGAAGTTGGCAGCAATTAACAATGAAAAAAGAAATAAATTATTTATAATTTTTTGGCATTGCCATTAACAAACAACACAAAGCGGGACAAATGCCGGGTGCAAATAAATCAGAGTGCGAGCAGGAGAGCAACAAAGAAAACAAGTGCGAACGCTGCGTACGAGAGTGCACGACTGCAATGATACCCTATACACGGTCTACTTTAATGCAGATACATGCTCATCATATTTAACTCTACAAATTTTAATGATTTTCCTAATCAACAAAACTTTAACTTAAGTTTCTAATTGAACTTAAAGGGGAGTTTCAGCAGAAAACAGAATCATTCTCTATTTAAATCCAACACAGTCTAGTTTCCCCGTTTTAATGGGAATACGCTATTTGTTTCTCTATGCGCATATACATAAATATTTTCAATTTATTTGCAAAATATTTAATGTGCAACTAATGGCGGGCCACGTTGCAGCTGGCAACGATTCCGCAGGCCACCAGAGCTTAAATTAAACATTAAAACGATGCTAATCAGACGATCCCCTGGCAATTTCATTCATACTAACTATGCTAAAAGCCTGCATTAAAGTTATGCAGCGTGCCAAAAATATGCGCAAAATATTCAAATGCATCTAAATAAATATGAGCATTTTATAACACGGTAAAAACTAACAAAAGATACGCGACACCAAACAAAACAACAACAAACCTGAGCAAAAATATCAACCGATATATGATAACTTTCAAATATCCTCGAATTTAGATAAATGCAATGGAAATTCGAAATTAATACTTAAGAATCAATATGCAAAAGAAATATATAAAGACAATAAAGAAGAATTAGAAATAAATATTCAACAGAAATATATAACGACAATAAGCAATTATCAAATATTATATACAAATTTATGAAGGAAAAAAACTAAACAAATCTTGAAAATTATTACAAATTTGTCGAATTTTAAAAAAATTAAACCGGAAATTCCCAATTTATAATTAATAATTAAGCTGAAAATACTAAAAAGTTAATTAAAAAAGTTAAGAAGTACACAAAACTATGAGAACGAAAACGAAAAATGAACAATTAACAAAATTGATAAAAATGAAATGAAATGAAATCAAATAAAAAATAAAGAATACATCGCAAATAAAAATATTACAAATTAAATTAAAAAATGTAAATAACAATAAAACTGAGCATAAACTATAGGAAACTAAGATAACTTTAAAATATATTAAAAACATTTAAATCTAAATTAAGATTTGGCAATTACAAATATCATTATCGACAGTCTTTAAACATATATAAATGAAAAAATATAGAAAGTCTTAGTCCATATCCAAGTACAGGGTGTCAAATCTATCATACATTGTTTAGTTTCAACTGTGTTGTAATATGCCAAAGGATTAACTTTGATCAGATGCAAATGAAGGGACAGAAAGGACGGCGACCAGGGACCCTCGGCTGTGGCACAAATTGAGCTAATTGCACACTAGATCTATACTACGCCACAGCACGGAAAGGGGGCAAAGAGAGAAGGGGAGTAAGTGAGAGAGGGTATCGCAAAAGGACGTGGACATTAATAGCCGCATTAGCATAACGTGCCAGCAGCCATTGTCAGCCTCTCAACCAGAACAGCAGCAGCGACATCTACTGACGACTGACAATCGGAGTCTATATCGGTGGCAAGCGCTTTGCCCGACGCCAATATGAAAAACCAAATTGCAATATCAGACATTTAGTCCATACACCAGACAATATTCCATTTGATTGACACGTCGTTCACTCCAATTGACTTCAATTATGCAAACAGTGCCACAAAAGCAACGAGAGCAGCGCCCTGAAGTAGGCAGGTAATCCACATCCTCCAGGTCTCCATGGAAGCCACCTCAGACAGCGCCCTGGGCATTAGACCGCATAAGACGCAACTGATTCCTATATAAGCGTTTCCACAGAAAAAGCAAACTTGGTCAAAAAATTGAGAACCAAATATTATAGCAACTTTTCAAGTTTAATTTAGTCTTCTAGGAATCTGATTAAGAATAAATTACTGCTAAGAAAATATCGATTTTTTATTGAAACATTTTATTATAACAAATAGTATTTATTTATTTGAAAATTAGTATCTTTTGAATAGAATTGCTTGAAATAGTTAAACTGCGCCAAAATCATTGTTTTATCATATACATTTCTAATAAATACCGATTAAAATACAATTCGATTCCTAGGCGCAGCTTTAATATTTGCAAGCAAATTTGTCATGCAGTTTTCTGAGAAATTTGTTTGAACTTAAACGATCAATTTTCTTTACAATTTTGTGAATGTGGAAAATTCAATTGGTTGCGCTGTTTTCCCACAAAATATACTCGTAAGAATTTAAATGAGATATACTTTAAGGAAGTTCTAGCAATAATTTGCTAAGTGAAAATGAAAATATTGCAGCAGCATTTGATAAAATCATTCCGTTTTTTAAATCATAAATCGTCCTCTTTATCGACAAGGTAAATGCAATAAAAATAATATATAAAAAAATCCCCTTTCACAATGTATTAAAAGGAATACACCTATATTTTATATAAAACATTATTATTATTATTATTAGAAATGTGGATAATAAAATAAAGTAGACAAATATAGAAAAAATATAGATTGCAAAAAACAAAGAATCATAAACAGCGTTGTAGATATAATATAGAAATAAAGGTTTCTAACTTTTGTCAAAAAAGTCGAGAAGAAGTAAACTAAAGTTGAAATGGAAATGGAAGCGCAGAGTAATCGAAACCAAGCTCCTTTTTATTATACATCGCTTTGCCACAGCTTCTGGCAACGACGACATTTGCAACTTGCAACTAGCACAACAGTTAGCGCCATTAGTATCAGCATCTCTCAGTTCTCTGCTGCTTCTGCCTCTGATTCTTGTGACTTCTTTGTCGCTTTGTTGGCTGTGCAGTTAATTGATTTGCATTTTTTAATTACCGAAAACCACCTGAAAATGAAAAGCATCCTCAGGAGAGGTGTCTGAGTGTCTGTCTGACTGTGTGGCAAGTGAGGCAAGTGTGGCAAGTGTGACGGGTGGCGGGTGGCGAGTTGTTGTGAGTGGCAACCGCTAAACGCGCGCTAAATGCGGTTCAGCTTTTTTGGGGCAAACTGTATGAAATGCGGTTGCCACGTGAGCGGCTGCCACGGGGCAGCCGTTGGCTGTGGCAGGTTGTTCTGCTTAGGCAGCGTTCGCCACATGTTTAGTTTTGTTGCGCAGCTGCTTCAATTGCTTGTGGGAGAAATAAGCGAAGGGGAATATTTTTGTTTTTGCGTGCCACGCAGCCGAGGATAGATAACACGTGTATGTGTGGCAAGTGGCGTGTGTGTGGTGTGGCAGCCACGTCTGCGGCAAGCCAACGGCAAACAACGGTTTAAGATGATTAAGTGCTTTTCTACCCACAACTTGTGTGCCTAGCTCAGTGACTCAGCGACTCAGTAACAAGCTGTTGTTGTTGTTGTTGTTGCTGTTGCTGCTCTTGTTGCCAGTTGCTGCTGCGTCTGTTGCAAGTTTTCATTTTCGAAAACGTACACAAAACGCCTACACGCCGCCCCAAAAATGCTGCAACATATATTTTTTCAGTTTTAGTTTACCTTTCGACACCCTCTTTTCCTTTTTTCAGTGGCTGTTGTTGGGAAAATGTAATTTCCATGTGTTTGTCTGCTGGCAGCTGGCGCTAAACTGGCAACCAACTAAAATTTCTGCTGATCTGCGGCTTTTGCAAGCAGCACACATCCTGCCACATCCTGGCTGCCCCAACTACCTTCCGCCCTTCCCCCTTCTCCTCGTCGCTTTCTCAGTGCGCCTTCATTTTGTGCTGATTTGTTTATATTTGCATTGAATCTTCTACGTTTTCAGTGTGTCAAGTTTAGTGGTTGCCTGTTAACCCATTTGATGTGCTCGACATTGAAGCGCACACACACACACACACACACACGCGCACACACACATGCGCTGACACACGTTTGTTTTGAGAAGATTAAGTATACGTCAAGTTGCACACTCCGTGTAGCGTTTTTCAATTAGCGTCGACTCCTGCTGCCTTTCGCTTCCCACGCAACACACACACACACTATCACACCCACTGACACACGCAGAGACACAACAAGTGGCGTATGACAGCTGACAGGTATCATTTTGCATTGGCTTATGGCATTGTGGCCAACAGTGCTGTCATTAAGTCGGAACGCATTTAAGCTGCTCGCTAGCAAGCAGCAACGTCTCCAGATGTTTATTGTATTTCAAGATTAAATTAGATTAGCAATTGCTTAAATACGCCTCGCAGCGATTCGACAATTTTCAAGCTAAATTAATACAATCAGATGTTAATGAAAAGAAAACGTTACAAATTTCTATTATTTGAACAACATTTATTTATCACACCAGTATTTAATATTATCAAATGTGAATGAAAAGAAAACATTGTAAGATGCATTAATTTAATATTCAATATTATCTGAAACTAATGAAAAGACAGCAAATTTTATGTTATTGGACAACTTTGAAAAATCTTTAAAATCTACTGCATTAAATAAATTTATATATAAAACACTGATCAACAAAGTTGCAAAGTAATTCATTGAACTTCATGTCTCTAAATTGTATTCTTAAAAGTTTTATCAATATAATAGCTAACAAATATATTAAACTAAGAAGTTAACAAATAATTTAATTTGCTGGGTTTGAAGCATACAAATTTTCTCAGAATTCAATTTAAAAAGCTTCGTCTATATACTGATTAATTAAATTGCTAAATCAACAAGTAATTAAATTTGTTGTCATAAAAATTTCCTAAGATTTGATTGTCATAAACTCAGTCAAGTAAATAAATAACTTAATTAGCCGTGAATAAGATTTGTTAGTTGCGAAGAACAAATGTTTTACTTGCAGAAATTTGTTTAGATTTAATTGTGATAAGCGATATCTGCGCAGCATTTGTGTGTTGCCAGGAGCAACAGTTGCGCCTCTTGGCGACATATCCTGGGCCCGAGAGGATGTCAAGGAAATGGCAAAAGGCAAATGCTTTGCATATTGTGTTCTGAGTTGCCCGAGGAAAAGAACAACGGCGCAAAGTTGCCGCAACTCTTTGAATTTTGAACTCCGTTGAGTGGAGGCCAAAATGCAAAAACAAAAAATACATACAACACACAGCGAATAGTGCTCAACAAGCAAATATCCTGTAAGACAAGACGTTGCTCAAATTCTATTCACTTCACTGGGACTGGGTGGAGAAAAGAATCCACCCGATCGACGAAGCAGCGGCTAGTGGAAGGCCGCATCGCATTTCAGCAGGAAAACAACTAAAAGTCAAATAAACAATTCAACTTAACGCTGTCAACGAAGCAGCGAAGCAGTTTCGCAACCCAAGGAGCTCTGCCTCTGACTAGCTGGCTGCCTGGCAGCAAGCAACGGGCATCATCATCGCTCATAATACACAACAGCAACAGCAAAAGGAGCAGAGCGAGAGAGACAGAGAGAGACGAGAGAGGAGCCAACAACTGTAAGAAGCGAGTACTGCGTCTCAGCCATAGTTTCATATTTCGCCTGCCTTTTGCATGTTTTATTTATTGTTGAGCGTCGAGTTTGCTATGAGACGGGAGACGGGCGGCGGGCGATGGGTGACGGGCGACGGGAGCACTAGAGAACTAGAGTCCTTGGGCGAAAGGTTACAACTCTTGACTTTAATTGTTAACAAGTGACTGCTGTGAGCTTAAATTATTGAATGCCACAAGCGGAAGACATTCATCTTAGTGGCGCATCTTGTTGCCGACACTCCGTGAAAAATGTTGCAATCATATTTCAAAAATGTTGCCACGCAAATTCCTCGCAACGCAACGCATCTCGCATCGCATCGCATATATCCTGCTTAAGCACATTGTCTAAACATGATATATGTTGGCTGGCTGACTGGCTACTTGACTTGCCTTGCCTTGCCTTGATTAAAGCGCAACATTTTGCGACATTAACACCACGAATGAGGTCAGTAACACACAGCCGCCGTGAATGCGAGAGAGAGGCAAGAGGAGCTGCCGCCTTGCAGCTAATAGCCAACGGTGTGGCATGCATATTAGAGCAGAGCCCAGCATCACTGTGTGGCAGTAACATCATTAGTCTTCATCACCAGCTGTGCGCCAGCGATGTCCTCAGACATTTGACGGCACTACGCTGCGTATACGTAACGTGCGATATATTTCACGACAGCTCACAAGAGTGGAGAGCGGAGAACGAGCGAGACGCCGCTACACGAGTAGGCTGCAAGTAACAATACGCTGACACCTTTTGCACTCGAACAAGCTCAAAGTAAACAAGCCAAAGCAAAAAGTTATGATGGCATGAACGACACCTAGATATCCTACATTTGACTTTTCAAATCAACTGATTACTTGTTGAAATTTAATTGATCTATTTAAGATTTGTCACTTCATTCTTCATGGAAGGCTGTCGGATAATTGCCTTAAATAATAAGTTAAAGGTAATGGAATTTCATAAATACAAATATTAATTTTCTCAGGGCTTCCATTCATATACTTCCATCACAGTTTGTCTTATTAATATCTGTCTTTTTGACTTCGCTGTTTATAGAACTCATTTTAGTAGATATTTATTATAAATAAATATATAAATATAAATGACAAAATATTAACTAAATACTTGCATACTGTAATTACAATGCTTAATATTTTCAAAGAAATTTTAACGTATCTATTTGCCCAACACGTCTGTATAGTTGATATTAATTATAAATAACCAAATATTAATTTTAAAGTATTTGCTGCATTTTGTATTCATATTTTTATTTAAATTTCACTTGCTTAGCGTTGTAAAATTTAAGTTAAATTCGTACTTGTTTTAAAGAATATATATTTTAATATCTCTCGAGTCTTACTTATTGTTCAATACAAATGAATAAATATTTCTTTGAGTAGAATTTACGAGTAATCTTATGAAAGCTTAATGCAGCTTGTTTAGCAGAAAGTCGAGCATTCCCTTGGTACACAAACAGTTGTCATTGGGTATTTAAAAAGGTGAAAAAGCGAAAAAGTTTGCCTTCAATTAACTTTGATGTGTTGAAATTCAGCCGCAGGCTTGAAAATAATTAATTGTTGTTGTGTGCTCTCACATATGTGCAAATGTGTGTGTTGTATGTGTGTGTGTGTAAGGGCTGGGATGAGGCGTGAGTATGTGTGTGTTGAGTCTTCAGACACTTGACGTTGTCGTCGTCGTTGTCGTTGGCGTCTGACTTTGCAGTCAAGTGCGACGCGAGTCGCATTGTGTTGCAAATTGCGCCCGGCGAGTGGCAAGAGTTAAATTTAAAGCAGCTTCTATTGCAGCCTGCGCCGCGCTTGGCCAATGAATCATGAATTGCCAGGGGCAGCAGGACTGGGACACGATATCAATGCAAATTGAAGTGGCCAACGTGACGCTGCCCAATTGACGAGCTGACGTCCTCTGGACAAGCGTCAAGTTTGTCGAAGCCAGGTGACGAGACGCCAGAGGACACACGACACAGCGCGCACACACAGGACACTGGACATGGGCGGGGCGAGGCAGGATAAGGGGGCGTGTTGCAGCGGTGTCCAAGTCGCATTTGAAATTCAATGAATTTTTACCCAGCGAACGACAGCGGCGAAACTTTGCGGCTTAGATGAATAACAGCAGCACCAGCAACGGCAGGAGAAGCTCAAAAACTGGATCCACAGTCATGAGTCCTCAGTCCTCCAGTCCTCCGGTCCTCAGTCCTGCCCAGGCACCTGCACATGTCAATTGGCTGGCGAACAAGGAAAGGAACTAAAGCAGAGCAGAGAAAAGCCGCATGCCACATGCCACAATGTCGCTGTTGCATTATGAATGATTCGGTCAGCAAATTGCCACAAACTGTTTGTAGTTTAAGTTGAATTCAATTTCGGAGCAACTCCAACTCCGTCTCCGACTCCGACTCCATTTTGGAATCCGGCTGCTGACGAATGTCCTTAAAAAGTGCCATAAATTCCACTTTCAGCAGCCGCCGACAGTAAATTGCCGCTAATTATCCTGAGTGCACTGGAAAGGATAACGCCACACAGTGCCAGCGAGTGCGAGTCAGAGAAGAACAGTTGAAAGAGCAAAGGGAACGCAAAAAGAACTCAAAGAATCCGCAACAAGAACAACAGCAATATTATCATGCCACTGCAATATATTTCCAAATGAATTATTTGAGTTTGTTTTAATTATTGCACTCTGGAAATTCGGATAAATTTCATTCATTTCATTCTAAGCGAGACCCTCCAGCAAAATATTTACAAATTCATTTCACATAAATGGCAATTTAAGCAGAAATAAACAAAAGTACACAATATATGTATAATAAAAGGGCAAAAAGGGTAAATGAAATGAAGCGTTCACATATTGAATAACAAATCTTTGTTCTTTATTATGGTATTTAAATAGATTGAAAGCGGGGTCAACTAAATTGTGAACTGCATATTAATTATTGCATTATTTCAAAACTGTTGTGAATAACAAGTAATTGAGTTGACTAAAAAATCATAAATACTAAATGAAATAAATTCACATCTTCTACAAAAATACTCATAAATTTAAAAACTAATAATAATTTAATAAAAAATTTTAAAATTTTAAACAATTATTTTTGAAACACTAAGTCTGAAAATTAAAAAAAAATATTACCCCTAATTATAATTAATAATCAATAAAACTTAATTAAAAATTGATTTGTAATATGTAATAATATATTTTAATAAATTTGCAAACTTGATTTATAACATATTATCATTATAATATTAATTATTAGTTTTAATAAAATTCAAATATTATAATTTTTAAATAAATTAAAATTAAATAAAATTCTAAATAAAATTTCAAAAATTATTTTCATTTAAAAAAATATTTAAAAATTATTATTTTTATTAAAGTGCTTGTAATGTTTAAATATATTCAAAGCTAAGCAAGCCAAAAGCGAGACCATTTAGGTTAAGCCAACTAAATTGTGAATTTGATCTATGCAAAAAGCTTGCAAACTATTTAAAAGAAAAACGCATCTAAGTCAACAAATTCAAATAAAAAGTTCACAAGACTTCACATAAATGTCGAGTAACAACAACAAAATGAAGCCAAATAGATGAGCGTG
Source organism: Drosophila siamana (assembly GCA_035047445.1). NCBI lineage: Eukaryota > Metazoa > Arthropoda > Insecta > Diptera > Drosophilidae > Drosophila > Drosophila siamana. The sequence goes on from JAWNPP010000081.1 coordinate 1,307,616, forward strand.
AATATTAAATGCAATAAATGAACATCTTGTAAATAAATTCTAGTTTTGTGGTATTTAAACAAATTGAAAGCAAAGAAAACTAAGAGTAAATTGATTGTCTTGAGCCATTTATTTAAATGGTCTATGCTTGTAAATAATTTAACCAAGTAAAAAAAAATCATGTAAATTATGAAATTGAAATGAAAACTTCATGCACTGCAAACCATATTTCACAAGGCTTAGCTGTGTATAATCAATTGGCTTTCAAGTGCAAACAACAGGCTGTTAAATGTTTAAGTGAACCACATGAATATTTGCATACATTTTGTAGGCAAATAAACAAAGTGGTCAAGTTTGGCCGAGTCGTATTTTGTTGTGGAGCAGCAGCTTTGATGATGATGCCCCCTAGGAATTGACAGCTCAACGAGCAGAAGCAAGAAGGCAGTTCTACTTCAGCACAACGTTGCGTATAAGCAATAAAACAATTAGCAAAAGCTGCCTGCAATTGCAATTTGACATGCCTCGAGAGCGTAAGATGTATCCATGCTTAAAGCTGCAAATTCCACATGGAACGCAAAACAAATTGGAATTAATTTGATATCCGCACACACAGAGTGCGAGAGAGAGACAGTGAGAGAATGGACGAGAAAGAGGAAAATGACGATAACGATGAGGCAGCAGAATGAAGGCAGTGAGCGTTGCGTTTAGGACGAAAATTCCCCAAGCATTCGTTGAGCATTTTCCAAACAAGTTGTCAAGTTGCCCAATTAATAAATCAATTCGAGTCGATGCCACTTCGGACCTCGCATTTCGTTCGCCCATTTAATTTTGCATTTATTTACCTGTCAGACGGACGGAGGCAGCAAAAAAGTATAAATCAATTGCCAAGATTCAACAACTGTCCAAACCTTCCATCTTCCATCTCTCTCGCTCTATTCCTCAGCTTGAGGCACTCACGAAAACTACAGGAAATTCAATTAGGAAATCAAAGTAAAACGACGTCTGGGCCTCGGCTGGGCAAACGGCGACCTTGCAGACCCTAATTGTTCGTTAGCTCTGGTAGAATCAGGTAGTTGCCAAGCTTCTCAAGCACATCTCGCTTGTGATCAATTGTTGTTGCCACTCTTTTGGGGCAATCATGCGAGACACGCGCAACCAAAGCTGGCAAAAGAGCACATACATAAATCATTTGGCTATTTTCGGACTTAAGACGCCAGCGATAAACAGTTAGGTCCGAACAGTGTTTTTTTTTTCATTTATTTTTTTTTTTGTTTAAACGGCAGCACTTCAGCAGGTAAATGAACTAAAAGTACGAAACACGCGCAGCCACAACAAGTGATCAGTGAGCAAAATTAGATTGCCACACTTTAAAGCGTAAAGAAAAAGAACGACAAAGAAAGAGAGCGAGAAAGAAAGGAAGAGCGCGGGAGAGCGTAATGTAAGCAAGGGATACATTTGAATGCCATTAATTCCAGCAGCGTCGCAGTCGCCAGCGCCGTTAACAGCGCTGTCAGCGTCGACGCCGACGTCGATGTCGCGGCTGCGCAGAGCAGCTCAGCAAGCGATCAGCTGAGCGACAATGACCAAGCAGTGGCATCTGTTACGCAATCGTAGAACGGTAGAAAGCGGTCGCTGCCCACACTCCCGACTGCGGCAGACGGCGACTGCATCGTTTGACTGGCCAAGCGGCACCGAAACTCCAAAAACACACCGACAGCTTAACCAAAAAAATAAAGCTACAAACAAAATCGGTTGCATCTCAAAGTGTTAAGTGGCACGCCTCGCCGTTGCTAATTTGACCGGCAGCTACAGTGGAGCACTCTTGGAGAAGACCATTAGAACTGAAGATAAGCTACGGAAGGAAATAAAAACAGTTCGAAGAAATTATGAAGTTGTGATAGCAATTAAATTCTTGATCCATTCCCTTATGTGGTACGACTAATATAATACATACGAGTATAATATAATATAATATCAATAATAAATGTATATATAATATTTAAACTTATACTATGCAATCCTCAAATTTGTATTGACGTTTCTTTTAATTTTCATATACTACCCCTGTGTTGTTTAGGTTCTTATTAAGATATACAGGTTCTTTATTTAATAAATACAACAAAAAATATTTAATATATATTATTAATTTAAAATTAGAATTACTTTCAACTTATAATTGTCTTGCAATTTATATAAGAAATTTAGTCAAGACATGCACCAAATAATTAAATAAAAAAGCATTTAAATTGAAGACAACATATTTATTCTATAGATAATTAATTGTTTTAAAGAATACTTATTTTGATATTTAAAATTTATAAAAATGAGTAATATTATGTTATGTAATAATTAATTTTTTATGAGACTGAGCAATCAGCAATCAAATTGAACAATAAATAGAATAATATTTTTTTCACTATTTGGCAATTATATCCTACAAACAAAGCAAAACAGAATTTTTATACCAATTGAAATAAGAGTTTTTAATTTAGGTTTTTGATAATTGTTAAAGTTATTGCAAACAGCCAGTCAACAATTATATTTTCCTCTTATTATATTTGATCACAAGATTATTTATATTTAATATACATAACATGAATTGAAATGAGACAGTAAGAAAAAAAGAATTGAATCAATTACATTTTAATTATAATTCTATTTAAATAATCTGTGTGGAATGTACTAGTAGATATTTTAATTACCAATCTTGTGGAAGACAAGCGTCAAGCTTAGTGCAGTTTTCACTGTAACTGGCTAGAATATATAAAAATATATATATTTGTATTTATGTTGGTTGCATTCGCTTCCTCAATGGCTAGTGGTTTGTCTAGTTTGCTGGCTGTTGCTGCTCTTGAGGCGCTGTTGCTGTTGCTGCTTCAGCTGCTGCGCTGACTGCACAACAAAGTCGCAACTCGCAACTGGCAACTGGCAGCAAGTCGCAAGTGCCAAGTTGCGGAGTTGCGGAGTCGCGCAGTTGCCGCGACTTTGACTTGAATTTCGGAATGCGGAGAAAGTAGGCCGCGAATGTCTGCCAGTTTTGCTGGCTAGCCGGCTAGATGGCTAGATGGCTAGATGGCTAGCTGCTAACGCTGGCGTCGGCGTTGCGGCTCCGCTTGTGTCGCGTGCAGCATTCCATGCAACCACCGCGTGCAGCGGCAATAGCAGCAGCAGCAGAAGCAGCAGCGACAGCATCGATGTAGCTGCAAAGCTAAACAGTTAGACGCTGTAGTTCCGTTTGCTGCAAAGCGGATTTTGAGCCACTAATTGGTCTCAATATGTCTGGCAACGGCAAACTGCAAACTGCAACGGCAACGGCAATGGCTGATCATCATTATCGTCGCCATTAAAATGACGATTATCACGATCGCTTGCTGAGCGTCCTCAGCGCAAGGTTGTTGCACACTTCAAGATATTAGCGCAACATTGTACATTGCCACACACTCTATCTCTCTCTCTCTCGTCTGCCACAGATTCTCCAAGTTTACTTTTATGGGGAGGGGCACCAGGCAGCTAAGATTTGGCGCTGACGCCGACTTTCCGCTTTCCGCTGCCTTTCATTTGCTTTGGTGGCTGCTATTTAAAGCGTTTTTGTTGCCTGTTTACTCGCCGTCCATCCGCTCGTCCGACTGTCCGCCTGTTATAAGTCCACAGCTCGTAATGTTGCATTAGAAAGTAGCCGCTGACAACGGAGACAACTCATAAACGCTAAGCAGACAAGCTCTAAGAAGTCTCTTCACACACACACACCCACTTGCAACACCTAAACCGTTGAAGTATAACATTATTAACTGATAAGTGTAATCACACATTGCAGCGATATTGACAACATCTTATATATTATCTATGGCAGCAGCTGGAATCCGCTTTTCAAAGCCTTCCCTAATTATACTAACAATATAATAATATAAATTATTAATGCAATATATAAATGCTGAATTAATAAGCAATGTAAATTTGTCCATGATTTGTTATTTTCTTCCTAATTTTTAAAATAGTACAAAACATTTGTATAATATGAAACAGTCAATTTTGTTAAATTAATTAATACAAGACGAGAAAAAAATTGAAATTTTTGCAAAGAAGAATGCAAACCTTTTCAGTCAAATTTTTTTGTATTCGTGCATCTTCGTTTTGAAGAATTTGAAGAGTGAAACTATTATATACAGAAATTCCCATGTTAACATTGTGCAGTCTGTTAAGTTACCAATGCTTCGACTGTTAAGTTAACATTCTAATCAAATAGACCGACTACTAAGTTAACATTGCAGTCGGTTGTTTCGCCTTTTAAGTTAGCATAAACAAGCTAAAATGTTTCTTCAATAAATTAGCAGTTTAATATGAGATCGTCATACATACTAAGGGTATATCAAAAACATTTACTCTAGATGTGAGCGAAATATGGTCAAGTGCAAAAATAAAAAAACATTTTAGTGGAATGTGGACGCTCTAGTCCTTATAGTTTCATGAGGATATATGTAGCTATACTGACCGGATTATTAATGCTGATAAGATGCCTTCTTCAGACATGTATATAGATACAATAACCTTTTCTTATTCTGATTTAAGGGTATTGCGCATCAAAAGTTTTCTCCTAAATGTTATATTAAAGTGCTTTCTCTGCGGCTCGAATTGGAAATCAGTATTTGAAGTTTGCCTGGCTCAACAATTTTGACATTCAGCATTATATCTGTTCTCTTTACCGTCTCCATAAAAGTCGGTCGATTGTGCACGATCCCATGTTAGTGTATAAATTGGTCAATTGGTGTTTTGTTGCTGCTTATTCGTGTCGTTCTTGTCAACTAACAGCAAAAAATTTAATTTGCGCAGCATTTCTGCAATAAAAATAAACACGAGAACGGTAAGTTTGCGTGAAAGCACAGCCACGACGTTTCTATACTCTACACCGACAAGCGAATAAACAAATGCGCGAATTGCCCCAAGATGCCATACAACATGTGAGTTAGTTAAGAATAAGCTCTATAAATAAGCCCTGTAAACACTAGAAAAAAGCCAATAATTCTCCAAAGTAATTGGCGTCTTAGTAAGCAGGGTATACCAAACTAATGAAATAAAAGCAGCGCACATTGAATTTTTAATAAAAATGCTTGCTGGGTGTCTGCACAGCGTGAATGCTTGATTGCTAGAGGAGAGGCACTTGAAAATGCGAATAAGTCTGTATTTGCACTCGCGTAGAAACAAAAACAACTACAGCTAATATTCGCTGTTTGGCACCTTGACTTCTCTTGCGCTCCCTCCCCCACTTCGAGTAGTTCTCAACAGCTGCTGGCTGCGGCGTAGAAGCACGCGAGAGCGCATCAAAAGTCTAACGACTCTCACAACGCCCAAGAGATGGAATCAACGGCAATGACGCAAACATTTTTCAAATGGCCAATGTGGGTATGAGAAAATATATTTAGGTGCTAAACAACACATTTTATATTTAAGTATGTGCAATAATTACAAATTTCAAATACTTTCTTTTGAGAAAATCACAATTTTCATTTAACCGGAAGTTCATTTACCTTTTGAATCTGGCGCCGACGAAGAGATCAAAAGTAAATGAGCTGAAAAGAGCGAACAGCAAAAATAACATATGTGCACACATTCGTACATACTGGAAACCTTCAAAGATCTCTCTCTTAGCTGGCGCGCTCTTTCCAAACACACTCTCTCACTCTTTTTGCTCTCTGCAAGACCACAAAACGAACTTGACACACTGACGCAGTTTTTACGCCAGTTTTGTTGACGTTGCTGATAGATCAACTCCAGCAGCGAGCAAGGAGAAGGAGGGGGCTGTAATGATGAGGTAGAAATATGTGCATGTGCATTTCCTAAGCCGCTCTCTGTAACTGTTAAGCAAATATTTACGCAGCAGCAGCGACGCGACACAACGCGGTGGGACGCAACGTTGCGCTTTCTGCTTACTGTTTGATTTATTTGCCGTTTGCACTTGAATTCTTTGTGTCTCAACGTCTGCGGTTGCTGCTGTTTCTACTGCTGCTATCAATGGCGTCGCAGTCGCAGCCTACGTCACTATGGTCGCTGTTTAGATTTAACTCGTTTAACTGCACTTGTTTGCCAGTCCGTAGTTGCTCATGTTATTGCTGTTGTTGAAAATTACAGTTAACGTCAGACGCCATCTCCCGTTAAGTAGCCTGGCTAAGCCTCCTACCCACCTCTCTGCCCCCCTCGTCCAACCATCGGTCGCTCTCTCACTCTCTCCATCTCGCTCTCCACGGTGTCTCGTTCTCTAGTGTGCTTCGCCTGTTTCCATTGAATGATCTAAAAATAGACGCTTGCCTTATTGAAACGCAGCTTAAGCCGCGCTCTGTCTGCTTCGACTTAGCCAGACCTCAAGTGACGTCAGCATTCCCCACAACATCTCAAAATTATCTTCGACCGTTGTGAACTTCAAGTGAAGTCTAAGATTACGCGCAGTTGTTTCCATTTTTAGTTGGAACTACTAACAGAGCTATTTAATGGACGCTCAGGTATTTACGGGCTTATGTGGGAACGATTATAGTGACAGTATAGTCGAGTAGTGAAATACAAGGTCACGTATTATTGCGGAAGTGCGGAAAAAATGGAAAATAAACTCATAAGCAGACTAAAGTTAAAAAAAAATAGATCTTAAAATATTTGTTTTATATTAGTGAGAAATAAATTAATTTCTATATCATTTAATTATTAGAAATATGAAATAACTATATTCTTGTTCATATAATATGAATTGTGAAATTGTGAAATTATAATTAAATAATAGATTTTTATATTAATTTTTATTTGATTATAACAAAACTCGCCTAGAAATTCCTTAAATAAGTTGGCTAATAATATTTAATTATATATTAAAGCCAGGATTAGTTTATAATATATGCTATTCGGATCAGGAATTATTTCGCAAGAATAGAAAATTCAATTCCACAAAAGATGCAATTTCTATAATTTCTTTAAATACACTTTTTTAATATTAGTGAAAGTTATGCAATTTATACTCCAAATTTACGTGAATAATACGGGTCAGCAACATAAAATAAACATATTATTTTATAATATAGATTAAACTGGCAGCTGATTAAGTTTGATGCGTATAATAAATTTAATATCATGCCCTTATAGAAATTGACTAACAATATGAAATACACATTATATTTAGTAATGTATTTAAATATAGCTTTGTTTACATTTGTTCACTGGCCTCAGACGATATTTAGCAGTCATTAGCACTTTGTAATTGCTAATAAGCAAACGTTGCTTGCAGTTGATCAATCGCGTGGCAATATAATCTGAACAGCATCTGCATAAACCACAACTTTTATGCTGGCAGCCATTGCATAAACTTCACACACACAATAAATAGCCGAAAACAATGCGTAAGCTGTGTGAGAAAAAACAAAAAAGAAACTAAAATTAAACGTCAAAGAAAAAACTTTAAGCTGGCAGCGTACACAACAAACAGAAACAAACAAAAAGTGGCAAAAAACTTTTGTAAATAATTCACGTTTTATAATGACAACATTTACCGCAGCATACTTTTCGGCTGAAGCTGCGCTGCCAGCAGTCGCCCATAACTCTCACTCTCTGCCTCTCTTTCGCCCTCATCAGCAGTCTCGCTCGCACTTGGGGACGCAGTGAGTGCGACGCTCCCCGGTTTTGTTCAGCTCCTCACATTGTTGTGTTAATTAAATGTCAGACGTGAGAAAATTGGCGCCATATTGGATTTTATCTGGCTGAGCTGCGGTTCCGCAACACACAGAAGGCAAAGCATATATATACATATGTGTGTGTGTGTATGTGGTGGCGCTTTGCATGTGCCACATACGCATGCTGTGTGGGTGCAACACAGCGTCCCCGTGCCCCACGCGCATCTTGCGCCCTCAGTCAGCAGTTCAATCCTTTTTTACTGCTGTTTGCTGCTTATCTGCCTTTTGGCTTTTGCCAAATTAATGAGCCACCTACATACAGCACGCTGTAGCTGCCACCCTGCCTCATCATGTTGCACGCTGCACGCTGTACGCTGTACGCTGCTGCACCATCTGCACATTGGCTCGTTCTGCCTTTTGTGGTGCTTTTCGCATGCGCCTTTTGCGAAACCAACTTATAAGTAAAACATGTAATTTCAATTTTGTGGCCCGTTGTTGTTGTTGTTGTTGTTGGTTGTTGTTGTTATCCTGTAGCACATCGCGTATGCAGCACAGGTTCGCCAGTGGCAGCGAGTAGGCTGATTTGTGGAGAGCAGAGCCCCAATGTCGACAACAAAATTGAAGTTGATAATAATGCAGTGCGATTTCTTTTGCGGCCGCTCTGAATGATGTAACTGAGGGCAGGATGGCCAGCCGAATGTGGGCGACATCCTGCGATGCGGACACAGGGGGAGGGGGGCACTGCGAGGGACAGTGGGGGGCGTGGCACTCGCGTTGGCGGCTGCAGTTCATATGTCAAATTTTTGGCACATGTCCAAAATAAAAATACATGAGGCCAAAACGAACCGACAACACACACAGCCAGACTCATAAAAGAGTCAAAAGGGGGCTGGTTGGAAAGCGGGTGGGGATGATAGTGCTTCAGGTCGTCAGCAGTTCTTGGTGGAGTGTTGGTAAACGACAGCAGCAGCAGCGGCAGCGGCAGCAAAGGCGGCACTTAGCCAAACAGTGGCCTCTCCTCTTGGCCCCCTCGGGTCGCAGCGACAGCAAGAGCGACAAAAAACAAATGGAGAGGCAAACCTCAATCTCTGCAAATTCCCCCCATATCCCCTTCCCCGCCTCGCTAGCGCTTTGTAAGGGTATCCGCTGTGTTGTTGGGTGATGCAACGGAAGCGGATGTTCGTATTTGCACTTTTGCATTTTCGCTAAATGCGCAATTTTGCTATGCGCCACTGGCTAACGGGCCACGCCCACTGCTCGTCTCCCAACGAAGACACTTGGCATATGCGGCGTATGTGTAATATTTGGCTGCTTCATGCCTCGCTTCTATTTATTTTTGTTTTCTCTCTGCTGCTGTTGTTGTTGTTGTGCCCATTTGTTAGCCGTTTTTCTAATTACTTGAAAGCCCCCCTCGACCGCCCTCCGTCCATCAACAAAGCGGGAATGCGAGCAAATGACTGAAAGAATGGGCTGAATGATGAATTGACGGCCTGACTGCCTGACTGACTGTTTGGCTGTTTGGCTGAGCCGGCATAAGATGATGCAAGTCTTTAGGCTAATGAAGGGCAGCGCAGACAAGAAATGGGGTAAAGGACGCTGGCAAATCGGAGCTGAGACAAAGCCAAAAGTTGGCCATAATCAAATTGCATTTTGGGACTGTGGCTGCAATCAGCACAGCACAAAGAAAATTGCCAGAGCATTGCAAACGAAGGGGAACAAAAAGCAAAGATGTGCTAAGCAAATACAGACTAACAGATACCCTGTAATGAGTGTATGATAAGAGAGAAAGTCTCATTAATTCATAAAGAAATAAATAAGTCTTTTAAGATGTGTTTAATTGTTGTGCAACCAATCAGATTTCCAGGGTATACTTCACTATACTCTTTTGTTCACGTTCTCTTGCTATCAGCTCGCTGCTCGAATATAACGCAAAATGACAACAAATTTTTCGTTGTGCGCTCGAAGCAAATTTAAAATGAAATACAAACGTTCTGGCTGAATGGCTTGACATGGACTTAAACCGGAAACGGAAACGTAAACATTACTTTCAATATGCCAAAGCGGCAGCCAGGCAAGCAGCAGCGCAAGCGAGATGGCAATAAGTCGATAGAGGGGGACAGAGGAGGGAGAGAGAGAAACGAACTGAGGCCTGTGCAATGGGCGTATGATAGCCGCAACCCATGTCCAATACTCCAGTGCTGACGCTGACCAGAGCAGGATGGCGCAGGACAGCGCAGGAAGAAAGGACAGGCCATGTCCTGACAGGCCTCAAACGCAAACTGCATACCAAATGCGTGTGTGTCGCAAAAACCAAAAACTGTAGGAGGAGGAGGAGGAGGAGGAGGAGGAGGAGTAGGAGGAGGTGGAGACAGTTGAGCAATCTTTTTGCTGGACATTACAATAAATCTAAAATAAATATATAAAAGGGGCGCAGAGCAGGAAAGCTGGCCAAGTACAGCCAGGCTAACAAAACAATGATGAGAATGGCACGACACGAACACTCACACACACTCACACACACACACATGTATACAAAGGGGAGCACACAACAACAAACAGCAAGAAAAAGAAGCAGCACTTTTTTACGATGTGGCAAAATGAAAATGACTTTTGCAAGTTTGGTTCGCTCTTCATTTTTATTCCTTTTGCGACTCATTTCCTTCGACTTCGCCGCTCGGACTTTTGCCACCGAAAATTAGGTGCAAAATGAGCACACAAAATAAATTTTCAATTGCAGTGCCGCAAAGAAGCAAGAACAAAATCAAGCTCCCCAATGCCCTCCCCCCGATTCGCCCCCCGCTCGGCCGAACACACACCATAATAATGGGCGGCCAAACAAGTCGGAGCAAGTCAAGTGGCGAACGCTCAACACATCCTCCTAAATCAAAAGAACAATACGAAAAAGCTGCAAAGCGAAACACGAATTTCGAATACGCTTCAAAGGTGAGGAAATCATCTAATAAAGGGAGCAGGGAAAACCAAATAAATCACACAAAATTGCTGAGAAATACTTTAAAAGTAGAGACGAAAAAAGTACAAAAACAAAAAAGATATGAAATCTAAAGAAAGCAAAAAATAAAAAGTATTTAAAGGCAATATTTTAATTAATATAAAGTACTAACTTTTCAAGATTCTAAAAAAAGGTGGGAGAAACAAGGAATGAAAAAAATTGTAAGAAATATTGAAGAAAAAATAGTTAACAAATTAACATTTGTTACAATCGTGTGATGCAACAATTTAATAGCAACTATCGTCAATGATTTATTGCAACTATTAGTTTATTTTTGCAATGAAAAGCACTAAAATATACTAACTAACTTCTGTTTATTATAGACAAGGGGAAAATTTAAAGTTCTTTCGCACTTCAATCAAACAGTAGAGCCGCCAAATTTTTAACGCGACTAAAAATTCTAGTTACAAGAAATTACGTCTGTTCATAACGATTTAATCTTATAAATATTTATATTAAATTTTGACCATGCACTAACTGTATACATAAATATTTATTTACATTCCAAATTTGCTGATTAGAATGTTACAAGCTTATTGAATTTATCCAGTTGCCGCTGTCTTTGTGTAGAGTATGCGAAATCAACAGCACAAAAAGGTTTGCCGGACACTTTTGTTGCTTTTTTATGCGCATTTTATAGCTTTTGTTTTTACGATCGTCCAACTTAAAGTGGCGGCTACTTTAAGCCGCAAAGGTGGCAGCCATAACGATAACGACAACGAGAGAGAGAGAAACCCCCAGCGTCGATAGTGTAGAGCACAAAACAGAGAGAGAAAGAGATAGAGGAAAAGAGAGAGAGGGAGACTGAGAGAAATTCGAAGCTGCTTTAATAAGCCGAAAGTCAAACGTTTAATATGCATAATTGTCTAACATGACGTCAAGAGTTGCAGTCAAATCTCAAATATACAAACTAACAGACACGAGGGAAGAGCGAAGGACTTTATGTGGGCATAGGCACAATTTATGCCATGCACGACAAGCGTAGAGTGTGTCTACAAGTCTGTGTGTGTGTGTGTGTGTGTGTGTGCACATCCTGTGCGTGTGTGGTGCAAGCCAGCAAACTGTCAGGATTTGCAGTGGAAATGCGTTAATCTGTAGTCTTGGCATCAAATAACCTGAAACCTGGTAACAAAACAATTAAAACAATATGCAATTTTGATATGTTTATTTGTCTATCCCTCTCAGTCTTATTCGACTGCTTTTCTTCCCACTGTGGCAAGTGCAGCCAACAGATTACATTAGGCGGCATCCTTCGGGTGCAGCAGCAGCAGCAACAACAACTTTAGCTGCAGTAATTGCATTTGCCTTCAGCCTTCGACTTGTTTTAACACCCCTCAACACAAGCCCTATATAGTGCGAGTATATATAGTCTCTTGTGTGTGTGTGTGTGGGGGGGCACAAGTTTGTTATGTATTCTCGTGAAAGTTCTGACTAAATGTGTAGCCAAGCTTTCAAAATGCTGCTCGCAAGCAATGCGTGTGTTTCGTCTTTATATCCATAGCTTCTCTTTTGACTTTCTACACATCATGGAACTTTGAAGAATAGCAGCTCTCTTCTAGTTTCATCAAGTGTATTTAAACAAAAAAACCCATTCTCAAATCAAACTTGGTTCAAACTTGGCAAGTCAATGTGCAAATCTATGTTTAACTTTCACTCCGAAAGAAAATATTTTAGTTATTTTCAGACTGCTTGCAACTTTATTTGATGTATTTATTATTATTATTTCTATTCAAAATTAGCACTGCCTCTATTGAACAATCTCTGGTTTAATCGTCCTGAGCTCTTGTATTTTATAAATAAACAGAACCAGAGTTCATAAAATTTGATTTAAAATAAGAGCATTTTCCTATTTAAAATTAAAGTCAGAAGTCGATTCTGATTGCATCAAATGTATTTCAAAAGCAAAATCTCAAATAAAACGTGGTTGAAGAATTAATGCATTATTAAAGCTAATAAAATGAATCATAGGAAAGACGCCATTTGTGGGCTACATGTAATTTTATCATTATCTTTACTTTGAATCATAGGAAAGACGCCATTTGTGGGCTAAATGTAATTTTATCTTTATCTTTACTTTACTCTTTTTTTAATATTCTTATATAAGACGTCTATTTTGCCAATTACCAATATGTAAAACAGTCATTCAGCCTTATTTTTTTTTATACTTTAACGTACCTAGAATATTGTCATCAATCGTTTATAAAATGCACAATTTGAATTTAACGTTGATGATTTTTGCTATTACTTTTAGGCAATATCAACACAGTTTCTATTTGTTTATATCAATCTTTAGCTTCCTGCCAAATCATATAAATATCTTCTACAGTATCATTCCTAAAATTGTTGTAAATTTAAAGCAGTTTTTTTAATCCTATTTTACGTTGAAGACAAATACCTAGTAAATTTGTTATATGCCAGCAAATGAAACTTTTGTGAGCTAAGCAAACTTGATTTTACTTTTGAAGTATCAACAATATTTGATCCAGACATTTCTCCTTCCTAAATCACAGCTTTTTGTTTGCTTCACACTTTGTCTTTGACTTTGACTACCGCAACCGATTTTAATAGCAATAAAATCAATTTCGGGTTTCAGAAAATTTTGCGAAAAACCGCTAAACAACTGCAGCATAAGCTTTTTATGCCTCGCCTGCCACGCCCTCGCAGTGCAATTATCAGCTGGACAACAATAAATAGTGAAGCTGCCACACACCAACTTAGTGGCAGCAACTGCAACTACAACTGAAGCAATTTCCAGTCAATTGTAGCTGTCAATTTTGTGGTTCCGTTATTGGTTGTATATATACATATGTAACATATATATAAATGCGTGCGTGCCACGCCCACCTGCCGCCCTTTTCGGTGATTAACTTTTTGAATAACTGCAAAGTTAGCTGTTGGATTTGCGGTTGCAGCTGCAGCAACAGATCTCATTGTTCTTATTGCTGTTGCTGCTTTTCTGTGGCCAATGCGTCAACCGTTAGATTTGTGTGTGTATGTGTGTGTGTGTGTGTATGTGTCTGGTGTGTGTGTGTGCGTGTAACTCAACTTGCCCGACAAATATTTTGTTAGCGCTGAATGCCTTACGTTGCTTCAAAATGTCGCAAGACTTGATTAAAATTGTTGTAAATATTTACGCGGCCAACTTCGCTGGCCGCTGCACCTAAAAGTTGGCTTCACATTATCGTGCTGTACCCAGCAGACAGCGAACAGTTGATGGGGTATGCCAAACTCTACTTCAGGACACTTTTCTTTATAAATATGAAATAATTGCATCGGAGGGTAATAAGCGAAGATTTCATTTTTGCTTAAGGTAAGTTTAAGTTCTCTAAATTCTATTTAGAAAACTAATTTAAAAAATTCATATAAATTATTCTTTTCATTTTCAAATTGGAGTCTTTTACATATATAAGTATGTTCTTATTAAAGTATATATAAGTATAAGTATAAGTATATACTTTAAAATTAATTAATATGTATATGAACATTTTTATTTAAAAACCGTGCTCAGATGAGCAAAAAAATAATTATCTCCAAAGAAAATACTTCTTTTAAATGTTCTCAACTTATTTCAATTGTTTCTCCATTTACTTCCTGCCTCTGCTAATAGTCTCTTATAGTTAGTTGCAGCTTCCTCCCTTCAAACGCTATTATTTTTTACGTAGTGTTTCCAGTGTCGAGAAACCGCTTGCTGTTGGAGTGACCAAAATCCGCTGGTTATTCGGCTCTGCTCCTGTTGGGCAATTTAACAAACATATCCGCATTAAGGTTAAAAACTTTTAATTGTTTGCTTGTTGCGAGACACTCGCAACTGTGTGGGGCACAGCTGTTGGCTTCTTTGGCCGCCTCTCGGTCCGATCCAGAGCAACTGTCCAAAAAGGAGGCCCAAAAAAGGGCGCACTAATTAAAATTCGCGCACAATTCGCGTTGGTCAACCGACAAACCAGCAACAGCAACAACGGCAACAACACTAACAAAACTTTAGCACAAATGTCATTTCTTTTCGGCTCTTTGCCGAGGTGTGTGTGTGTGTGTGTGTGTGGTTTTTGGGGCACAACAGCGGGCACTTGTATGCTCACAAATGCCCAACAGCGTTTTTCGGACATTTTACGTACTTGGCTTGTTATTAATTTTTCCAATTTTTTTTTCCTTTTTTGTTTCTTTTTGTCATTTGTGTTTTGTTTTCTTTTTGGTCGCTTTAACTTTTGTTTGTTTGGACTGAATTGAGCAGAGGAGATGGTCACACGATTCAAGCTCTCAACCGATTCAAGCTCTCTTTGCATTTCAATGGCACTTGTGCGAATCCAGCACAACCCCCTCACCGCTCACCCCTCACCGCCCCGCTCAATTCCACGTCCTTCCGCCCCTTAACTGCATCGACCTCGTTCGTCTGCCTTTTCATCTAGTTGTTGTAGTTGTTCAGCATTCTAATGAAGTTTACCCACAGCAATTGTTTAGCAAACGTGCCTTGGCCTGCGTTTTAGCGATTTTTTTGTCAACGCGCGCACAAACGTCGACAGCCCCCTCAGTAGCTAAAGGGCAAGTGTAAGGGGGGAGGTTTCCATCTACCATCATACCCTGTACACTGCGAAGTGGTTGAAAGAACGACCCTCGAGTTGCGAGAATTCATGCAATTTAATGAGGCTTCTTGTGCAACAAGTTAGCTCAAGCCTCCTTTTTGGGGCCAGCCAAAAGCAGCTTTCAATTGCCTCTCACTGAATATAATAACTTCAAGTCTAAGTTACTCTAATTTTGTTTTAAGAATATCGAATACATACTTAAACAGCTTTGCAGTCAAATGTAAATAAATAAATTCAAATTTGAAACTTAATTCGCTCAATCATTTTTTTTTTGTCAATTGCAATTAAATTGCACTAAAATAAATTACACAATTGAAATTGCAAAAAATTACAAAATAAAATCTATTTGCAATGGCAAAAAAAAATTATAAAATAAATTACAAGTATGCATTTAAAATATATAAAAACAACACAGATGAAAAGTTCTACATTGCTAGCAACAACACAAATTGTAAACTTAGACAAGTGTCTATTATATACACTTCATAATAAATAATTAATAACTCATTTAAAATACAATTGAATTTACTTTAAAAGATACTATAAATCTGATCCTACGTATTTAACAGTTTTCTAAATGGATGCATTTTTAATTAAAAAAAGGAGAGTTTCAAATGATACTAAAAAGTATTGTCACTATTATTGTTATTTAAATTAAAAATAATGCGTTCATCAGCATGCCAAGATATATCGTATATATTTTGATGCCACAACTTTGAATTTCTGAAGCTTCTCTTAATCATAAGACAACTATATTTACACAATCTTAACAGCAACTGCAGCGTCATTATTATGTGCTTACTTGATACTTACTTAATTATGTTTTACTAACACCAACAATAATATTTAGCTTCGGTTCTGCTTTCAGCACTCTTTATTTTGCAACGCACTTGATGTGAAATCACATTAATATAATTAGCTTTCTAATGCCAATGGTTTGGACAACATTATTTGTACCCTCAATAGTCCATCACACTCGCTTGAGTTTGCTTTTGTATTGCTATTTTGCTTATTGTTATTGCTCTTGATGTGGTGTACATAATGCTTTGGTTTTTTCATTTCATTCTCGTTGTCGTAAGCGGCTTCTCTTAAGTCCTGCCTAGAGAAAGCAATAGAGAGAGAGAGAGAGAGAAAAATGTATGCATATCTCTTTCTCTCGCCAGTGGCCGTTTTTAATAGAATTTAAAGCTGGCAGCCAGCAAAAGCAAACGAACATCGGCCAACTGGCCGTAAAAATAGTGAAATTTAGCTGGTTCTTGGCTGTCGCCTGTCGTTTCCGTGCTTTATGTGCGACAATAAACATGAAAACAGACATAAATGCGTTTTATTCAGTTCGCCATCTCCTCTTACTTCCTCTCTTCAGCTCTCCATTCGCCGGCGAAAAAAAAGGGTTTGCAAAATAAATAAAATGAAATTATATACAATGAGTTGGAGCATAGAAACAGTACGAAATACAAAAACCAATAAAATGTAAGGAACAATAGCAGCGGAATAAAGCACCTAGTGGCGAACGGGAAAAACGGGCAGAGGGGAAAGGAAACGCGGAAATAGACACAAAATATTGGCAGCTTGTTTAAGCTTTTTGGCCAATTTTCTCATTTGTTTTGTGTGCTCGTAACAACAACCGACCGAAAGGAATGTTTTTGCGGTTTTCCGCGGTCAGTGGCAAACAGAGGGAAGCTGAGGAGGAGCGGAGAAGAGGAAGTGAGCGAAGAGTTGATAGAAGAAGAGCTGGCGGGGTATCAAGCAAAAGTTTCATTTATTAAAAAGTTTGTCACGCGGCCACTTTTCAAATGACTGGCAATTTTTCACGTGACAATTGCACTTGCTGTCGACTCTGCGACTCCAGCTCTCTCTCTCTCTCTCTCTTTCTCTTCTCGCTGCGTCTCGCTTGCACACTCATTCGGCGTTTGCAATTAGCAAGCAGTTTGCTGTTTACTTTTAAGGACAATTTGTCTTGTCGCGCCTGGAAATGGGCAACATGCATGAAACAAGCCGCAAAACTTCATAAATAAACCGAGACAAAAAAAAGGAAGTCAGCACGAGGAGTTAGCTTCAATGTGCCACAAATTGTGTGTGCACAAATTTAATGTTTATGTATACATATATACATATATATATATATATATATATATATATATATATATATACATTCTATATTCTTGAAGTGTCGGAGGCAACGTATCGCCACGCACGATTTATCATAATTTTTGAACTCGATTTTAGCCACAAACATCAGAAGCAGCAACACCAACAACAGCAGTTGCGCCACAGTAGCCGCGTACAATGCGGCGTATGAGCGCTATTTGTTATTTATGCAAATCGAGTCACTTATGCTCAGCTATTTCGCACAAAAGTTGCTTTTTAAAAACTTCGAAAAACGCAGCACAAAATGTCTATTGATACCCCGCGCACGAAGGGCGTATTATCAATAGCAGCTGCTTGAGTTAGGGCCATTTAAAAAACTGGTAGTATTATGAAAGCTGAGAAAGAAATATTTATACATCAATGTCCAATTAAATTGCAGCTGAAAGTAAGAAAAAGCCAAGTACAGCATCTTACGTACTTAAGAAACATATATAGAAAGTGCAACTGATATTAATTAATAATAATAATAAATAAATTATAATAAATATTAAATGTTTTTATAGCAAATATTACTTAAAGAATGATGACTTTGTTGCAACAACTTAAGACGTTTGATGACTTTGCTCCACCAACTTCCTGCGTTTGAAAATATTTTACTTCAATCATTTTCATGTATTGAATTTACTTTGCTTATGTCACCTAAAAATCAATAAAACAAAAAAAATGAAAAATTAGTTAGAGCGTTGAAAATCTTAAAGAGTTTATTTATTATGCTATAGATTGTATTAAAAAAAATTACATTTTCATTTCGATTTACCAAAATTGTATTTAAATATTTAGCCTTTGCTGAAAAGAAGAGAAGTCAAAAAACATTTGTGAATTAAACTCAAATGAAAATCAAGTTTTAGACAACTTTAGGCTTCGTCTAGGGTATTTTGCAGTGAGTGAAGTTTTTCATGTTTTATTCGTCTGGTAAAGAAGCCAATCAAAAGGCAAATGCAATAAATTTGCACAAAAACAAAGCAGGCAAAAGAAACGAGCGTCGACAGTTGTGTAACGGCAAAACTCGAACTATGACTGCTGGCCAGTTTATGGGCCAGGCTAACTACAGGCGAACAGACAGTCGAACGGACAGACAGATAGACAGCAAGTTTGTCTGTTGTCTGTTGCCCGTTGTTTGTTGTTTGCTTGTTGCTTTTGTTTCAGTTTCTTTGTTGTCGCTGGCTCTTGGGCTTGTGTTGTTCCTCAGCCTTTTAGTTATGTGCTGCAGATGTACTAAAAACTGCTAAAGCACAACACGAAAGCATTGGCAAAACCTTGTGCAGGACCCTTGGCATGTCTTGCTTGTCCTTGCGCCGCTAAATTTTCCGCCGCTACGTGCGACATGCGCCACGCAAATGGCTGTTGCAGCAACAACATCACAACAACAACAACAACAACAAGAACAACTGCAGCTCTGCTGCATGCAAAAATTTCCCGGGTATCTGCAGCGCTAAGTGGGTCGCCTGCAGGACACAACGCAGCTAACTTCAGCTGCAGGCACACAGTCCCAGTCCCAATCGTAGTCTGCAGTCGCAATCGCAGTCACAGGCCTCGTGTCGCATGCCTCATGCCGCATGCCTCACGCCTCAGGCCTCAGGCCATAGGCTCGGGCACGTTAACCATGCCCGTTCAGGCGTTAAGATGTGACTTTTGCCTTCGCCATTAGCCCCAGCAGCAAAACGGAGAGAGGAAAAACAAACGGAATAATAAAATAAAATCTCAAGTTGATTGCCTGCATCTGCTCCCTCTGCTAATGCCCAATCATCTGCACCTGCCTCTGACTCCTTGGTCATTTCTAAACTGTTTTAGAGCTGCTTCTCTTCTAAGCTTTGCCTCTGCAATTGCTACAAAATCATTTACTTAACTGACTCGACTGGATAATGGGCAGTTTGCTGGTAATGTCATTATTTCTGCCGCCCTTAAATGCTGTATTATTGGGTGTAGAACAACAACTTTAAGCTACACAGCTAGCCTAACAATTTTCCTTAATTTTAAAGCACGTCGTGCATTGCTTTTTGGTAACTATTAACGCTTCTTTATCCGTCTTCGGGCTGCTGTTGCTTTAAAGCCTTCTGAAGCACTTGCCGCAACGATTTATCAACTGAAACCAAGGCACGGCGCCCGTGTCATGCAAATTGATTATGATAATTAAATTCTCGTTGTTGTCGTTGTTGTCGCTGCTGCTGTTCCGTGGTCGCAACACTTTCGGCTAAACGTCGCTAGCCGCTAACCACCTCCGAACTCCTGCCAGCCACATTAATGACAGTCATTATGTAATGATGACGACAAACGCGACAGGCCACGCGTCGTCCTTGCTGCCCGGCCACCCCAAAATGTATGCTATGCAAAGCATTCAATTTGCATAGTCGAACAAGTCTGGACAAGTCGTCGCACGTCGTCGTCGCAAGTCGTCGTCGCGCGTCGCAGAATTGTCAGTTCAATTGCTGTTTGCCGCTGCTGTGCATAGGCTTGTCACACAACTCGCTGACAGTTTCGCAGTCACACAAATCGCAACAACTCGCGACATCCCGTCAATTGTTTACTTTGTCTAACCAGACAGACAATAAGACAGCCGACCAAATGAACACAAAGCAACAAAAAAACGACTCGACTACCAAAACTGCCAGGAGGAAAGCAGTTAGACAATCAAAGATGATGACAGGCAACCCCTCCACCCTGCGTCCCTGCATCGCCTCCCCACACACTGAAAACTGATGCTTTCAACAGCAAATAAAACAATTTGCGCAAGGCCCAACAGATATAATATACAATACAAACGATATAATATACAGCCAACAAACGACAATCAATGTTCGACTGCAAGTCTACCCTGTCTGCATAAACTCAATTAGTCCAACTTCACACTAATTTATTGCCTAGTTCATAAAGTCAAGCTTGCTTGATTAGTTTTTTGTTAAAAAAAAACTGTATTTTGAATTCAATACTTAAATAAATTATTCAAATGTTAGCCACATTTAAGTTAGGCATAATAAACTTGACGCTCTCGCCTAAGTCCTTCTTATTACTAAATTCTAAATAAATTGAATTACCTTAATTTGCTCTTTAAAATGCAATACATTTCTTGATGTAACTGAACCCAATGAAAAACCTGCACAAATAAAGTCCAAATGTGAAAAATTATTGATTTGACTTGTCACTAAAATTGCAAGTGTTGTGATTCTATAAACTGTGATTTTTTAATTAATTTAATAGACAATTTGTTACATTCTGATCTTCCAAACAGAGCTACCCTCTACGGATATGTTTGCCACAGAGTGTTTTGCGAAAATGCGACTACAAAAATGGTCTGGGCAAATTAAAAATTTTTTGTTCAGTTATAAAAATCGCACAAGTATTTATTTTCATCGTTTGTTCTCTTTTTTATTATTTAATTTTCCGTTTTGTTTTTGGCTGTCGCATTTTGTTTTGTTTTTGGGCAATGTTGCATGCAACAAAAATGTTGTCAACTTTTATTACAATTGTCTCTGTTGTTGTTGTTGGTGCCGCGTTGACACTTAATTGATGGTGGCAAGCCGTGATTGGTGCCATCGCGCGAGCTTAGCGCGTTTAGTCAGCGGCAAGAGGGGCAAGGGGTAAAGGGAAGGAGAGGAGAGAGGAGCAAACTGCAGCGCTATCAAATGGAATTGGCCCGAAAATCGTTTTACCAATTGCAGTTTTAGTTTTGGTCATTAAATGCTGGCCAAAAACCAGCGCAGAATATTCATATCAATCCATTTTGCTTCATTTTTTTCAGCTCGATATAGTTTGCAGCTTTTCGCCTCAATTAAAAATGCAATGTTTATTTGGCCACGTTATAAAAACTGGATGAAATTACACGAGTAATAAGCAAAGTGCAGACAGTTTTCAACTGGAATTTTGTGTGGCTTCCGAATTCAATTAAAAAATTTCAATAGAAACTAGTTTTAAAACAACAATTTTTTTTATATATTCCAAATTTTCTATTTTCGAAACTGTAAATTGAATTGAGAATTAATTAGAAAAAATCAAATATATTATTTTTGTTTTCATTTTGCAGCTATTTACATTAGTGTAATCTGAATAAATATCACCAGATTTGGAAAAGTAAAATGTTTACTTAATATACCAATAATTAAAATGAGACATTTTCCAAATTAAAAAAATTAGATGTGTTCGAAGAATATAATTTAATCAATTAATAATATTTATCTAATCATCTGCTAGCCTCAAGTAATACATGTTTTTTTAAGAGCAGAAAAAAACAACTCACAAGTGGCAAAGTCTAAGAATGCATCTTTATAATAAGTTGTAGAAAATAATAATTTCCTCAACAAATTTTAACATGAATGCGATTAAAAATTTTAAAAACGTTCTTAAATAGTATACTGATTGGCATGGCCTTTAATCAGCACTTAAATTGATTAAATTCCCTAAAGCACAGAATAAATTAAAAGTATTCAGTGCTTAGCCTGTAATTATTATTCATTCTACAGTTAGTTGCAAGCTCAGTGAAGAATGATGGCAAATTGTTTTATTATAACCAACGTTCCAATCCATGCAGAGCTTAACTAAGAGTATTTGTGGCATAGAGTATATGCATGCTTCAGGTATATTTATAGACCTGACGCAGGCTAAAAATATAGTTGCGTGCGTGCAGCGAGCTGCACAGACATTGCACATGTTAAGCATACGCACCTTTGCCCCAATCAGTCTGAAGTAGAAGCGTTTACTCAGTCAGGCGAAAAGGAACGTGAACGAAGCCGTAAATCAACGCTGAGCGAAGCCGATACGACTTGCAGCCAAAGGCCAATGCGCTGCAATGTGGGACTCGAAATCGGACTTGGACTCGCATTTCCGGTTTTCCCTTTAAATTATGTTATCATTGAGCGAAATGCAATTAAGCGCCGATAGCCTACGGTGTGTCAATCAACGGCAAATAAAGGCGGTTCACAGGCTGCCTGACTGCCTGGCTGCCTGGCAGCAGGGCCCAAGCTCAATGTTTAAGCAGATAATAAAGCAGACAGGCAGGCAGGAAGACAACGATAGAGAGAGAGAGACAGAGAGAAAGCAGGCGAGGGAAGAGGCAGACGCCGAGTTATCATTTTGCGGTAACCAGCGAACAGCAGACACACATACAAACACACACAATCACAAACACAAACACACACAGAGGCACACACTTAACGTATCAGAATCCTCAGCCGCCCCGGAGTGCGCAAATTGACTTTTGCCGTTGCCAATGCAGTTGCCGTTGTCATTTCCTGGATTGCACATTGCGAGGCGACACATGGCGACAACTTGCAAGACAGCAGCAACAGCAGTAGCAGCAGAGGCAGAGGCAGAAGCAGAGGCAGTAGCAGTTACTGGCGGTGTACGGTTAGTTGCCACACGCCTCACGCACTCGACTGTAACGTGATAATTTGTCTGACGTCGCACTCATCTGTCTCTGTCCCCGTCTCTGTCTCCCTCTCTCGCTCTGTCTCCCCTCCGTGTGCTGCTCGTCGCTCATTGTGGCTTTGGCCGAGATTGCCAAGCCATGACTTGTTTGGGTTACGGTTTCTCCTGCCAACCCGCCCCGTTAACCCTTTGGCAAGCCATTGCCTACATACGTATATCGTTGACATGCCTCTCCTTCGACTCTGCCGTCTATCTCCCTCTCTCTCGCTCTTGTTGCCATTTCCATTCAGCAAATCTGTCACCTGAGTAACAATTATAGCTGCTGGCATTTTAAGTGTGTCTCTGTCGATGTGAGCGAGTCGCCGACTCGACGACTCGCCGGCTCTGCGTTAACTGCTGCACTTGATGCGGCTGCAACGACATTCTCGCAACATTCTCTCAACACATGTGTCTGTGTGTGTGCCTCGAATCAATCAGCTCGACAAAAACTTAACTTTCGGCTGCCCATTGAAATGCAGCGTCAAGTGAATTGCTTTTTACTCCTATAAATGCAATTTCATCTTATTTATATTGAAATTACTATAAAAAAAAAGGATAATCCCCTACAGTCTGTCCACCTTCCTTCAATTATGTATTTACATTGCCTTATTGACACAATTTTCCTGTCGTTGCATCGATATTTTTCATTATCTTTCCACTTATTTCACACCACCAATTTATAGCGACAGCTTGTCAAGAGCACAGCATTTAAACGACCGAGAAAAAAAGAGAGCTTTTTAATTCAAAATGATTATTTATGTAACTTTTCCGAGAATCTGCCAGCCTTAAGACACATTTTTAGTATAGCCCAAGTAATATTCTAAGTAATATCGGTATAAACAAATATTATTCATTTTGTTTTCGCTGTTGAAACAATGTCGACAGTTGCCTAAATACCTAGTTACAAATTAGAAATTTAAAAATAAATTATTATCACACAAAATTACAGATAATACGCATAATAAAAATTAATTTTAATCTTAATATTTCAGCAGATAGCAGCACTTGATTTTGGATTTAAAAGCAAAATTTTGAGGCCACAGCTTTAACTACAATAAAACATATTGACATTGATATTGAACACATTTTAAAAGCTAACAAATTATGCATGATGAAATTTAACAAATGCTCAAAAAAAAGTCAACCTAACTGCAGCTATTTAAATTGCTTCAAATTGATTTGAAATTTAATGTTTTACTAAAAAAAAATAACCAGGTTTAATGGGTCTCGATTTACTCAATTAAATTTACGATTCAACTACATTTAAAATGATTTCGCAGCCAACTGTTGATGTTCGATTAACATCAGATACTTTAAAATAATTTTCTATTTGATACTTAATTAAAACCAATAAAAATCTAAATGCTTCTCGCATAACTCAATTATATATTCAGGCCTTTCCAAATGCTTTCTCGTTGTCAATAAATAACTTTTGTAGTGCAATAAAGTCGATATTGAAATCGAATATATAATTGCGCAGCCTGAAATGGTGCGAATGAAGGCACAGGTTGTTGGCAAATTTTGGGACTCAGAGCCGGGTCTAGAGCACAGGATTGGCTTTGGCGATAAATCAATTGGTTTTAATGCCTCGTTGGGCACAACAAATCTGAAACCTTGGTGCAAAACCGCAAGCCAAACGCGCGTTTTCGATCATAAATAATGATGTGATGCTGGTCAAGGAGACCAGCGGCAAAGTGGCAGCAATGGGGCAGAGTGCTCGAGTGGCAGTGTGGCAGAGTGGCCAAGTGACAGAGCGGCAAGTGGCGCCACTAGCTGCTGCCGTCTGTCCAAAAACCTAATTAAGCCACGACAACAAACCGGAAGTGGAGGCAGTCAACTGTCGAGGCAACTTGCTCATTGTGTGTGCTGCTGTAATCGTGTATCCCCGTCTGTGTGTGTGTGCTAGGCGCCAGGAAGCGCTCAAGTGTGGCAACAATGGTTAATGCTTAAGTAATTACAATGGCTCGACGATTAACTATGCAGAATGGGCCGGCTAATGAAGTCGGCTCCACAGGCTGCAAGCAACAGAGGACAGGATACAAAGGATACATACAGCAGGCTCACAGTGTGCAGCTAATTATCACACATGAGACTCTATGCGAGAGTTATACCTCGATAGCTATTTCTGATTCGGTCGTGTCGCCGCCGCATTTTATGAAAATTGATGTTATGATCTCATCGATGAATGAAACCGGCTGCTGATTGATTGGCGCGCTGCGTGTGCCACATGCCAAGGCGTTGCCCCTCGGCTAACATACAGTTAGGCCCAAGGACTCATGCCGCAGACTTTGTGACGCTTCGCCAGCGTTTGTCCCATTATTTTTCCATGCACAACGCACTTCAGACATTTTTATGCTTTATGCCACATTCAGAGCATCTTCCTCGCTCGCTCGCTTGCTGGCTTGCTGGCTTGGCCACTTAAGTTTTTGTGGCACACGCGCCTGGAGCCGCCGCCATTTAGCGCCACCAAGTTTTGGGCGTCATCGATGCCGACAACTCTTGCCAAAACGCATTTTCCCTTTCCCCAGCCGCTATTGGGTTGAGACGTTGCATAGTTTAAGGCGGTCTGTTTTTTTTTTTTTTTTTTGGTTTTTTTGCTGTTGGCCATGGCACATAAATTGCCGGACTGTAAAGCAGCTTAAACGAATTGCCGCTCTGCCGCAGCAACAACTTGGCAACTCGCCCTTGCAACGCTCCCACTCTCGTGCAACGCCTTTTGCTCTATTGAAGTTTTGTTGTTGGCTGGCGCAAGTTTCGCACAATTTATAAATAGTTTGCTTGGTCTTAAAGTTTGCTCATCTGCTCGACTTCTTTGACTACCCCTTCTATCTCTTCTATCTCCCTTCAGCCTTCAGTATACAGCCTGCTTAGGCATTATCGCTCGACTACCGCAAAAGTATGCATTGCAACTTGGAAGCAGTAGTAACTTTTTGATAGTTTGCCCACTTCGTTCGGCAAAATTAAGAAAGGAATTTTATTGCCAAATTAGATTTTGGCGCATTGCATTGAACTGAACTTAAGTCAGCTTCAAATTACGGGCAAGTCCAGCGAGAGAGAGAGAGAGAAAGCAAGCGAAACATTCTCAACATGCGCCTCATATTCTCTATGCTTTTCTCTCACTCTCTCAAACTATTAGATATCAATATGTTAATGAAATGCGGGCTTAAAACTAGAACGATTCTGTTTCAAATATCTGAAAATCATTTAGAAAACTTAAATTGTTTAAGAGTAGTTCACGTTGACAATCAATATTTAAAAAGAAAGCAGCAAATAATTTAAACGCTCAATTTTGTAATTTAGGAATATATATTCGTAGGAATATGTCATAATTAAATGGAGTAAAGAATACAAAATTAAATAAAATCCTTTATATTGTTTCTGTTTAGCTTTAAGCTAGCTGAGCAACAATGTTAAAATAGAAAGGCTTTAAATTACCGAGCATTTTGCTGCATGCTTGCAACTCACAGTCGTCTACACTCAATATTAATATGCCAACTTGCGTCTACTAACTTGGCTTTAATCGTAGGGTGGAAATTAAACTTCTTAGTTTATTTGAATAGAAACCCAAAAGTAACATTAATCAAAGCTGATCTCATCAAGTTTCCTTCAATGCCAAATTAGCTGCTTGTCGATTTATTCTTTGACATATTATATTTGCATAAATTGTAAGCGGCAAGTCATTAACAATCTGGCAAGAATCTGGCTGCCACTTAGCGTCACACAAGCGTAGCAAGTGATGCGTTTAAAGCATGCCACACAGACGGACAGACAGATGGAGACGAAGGGACGGACGGAGGGACGGACTTTCCCGCATGCATTCTTGACAAATCTGACAACGCGACAAAGCGTCGCCTTGATGCCACCGTGGCACGTTGCACGACGCCGGGCTGCGTTGTGCTGCTTGCCTGGTTGATCAAATGGCATGCTTTTAGCATATTTTACATGCCAATCTCTTAGCTCTGCGGCGCTGTGGCATGCAGCAAAGGGCGTGCCAAAACTGTGGCACGAGGCAAGGGGCTGAGTGGCTGCAACAACTGCATTTATGTGCAAGTCGTAAGTAAAACTTTTCGCACGCAAAACACAACTTGCGACTCGTAAAGTAAACATACTCGAGAACCAACTTTTGCCTGCGGCAAGTTCGCGAGGCAAGCAGGCAAGGGGTACATTGAGACGGTGCGGGGAGAGAGGGGGGTTGTGGGGGGCTGTTTTGGGGGCTGCTTCTTGCGCTCAATTTGCGCATTTTTCGTGCGCAATTACTCAGCAGAGCTTAAATTGCAGCCACGAATTTGGCACTGACACACTGGCGGCCAGCAAGTTACTTGCACCTTCTTGTTGCAAGCCCAGACTAACTGACTAACTAACGGACTAACTGACTGACTGGCTGACTCTGCATGGCACTGAGTGGGCTTCTTTTGAGGCCCTCTTAAGCCGCCTAGCAGGTGCAAAGTGACTGCCATAAGCCGCTTGACAGCCAACGTTATAAACTTGCCCCTTTCGTGCCCTCCTCGCGCCTGCTGCAATCATTTTTTATAAGCCGAAAAAGAACTTGTTGACATTCGTTGTCTCACGTTGCGTATGCGTAATGTTTGGAACCTTCGTCTTCGGCTTTCATTGACTGCCTTTTAATTAGCTGCCATCGCTCAACCCTTGACGCATAAATCTTCCACACACACACACACACATTTGTGAGTCAAGTGCTAGTCAAATTGACTTTTAATCTGCAGCATATGCCCGCCTGAGGCCACAGAGCATCAACTGACCTCCCCCACATGAGCAGCTGAAAAACAAAAGACGAAAAACCCAAACCCAAACCCGAACCCGAAATGAACCTGAACTAAGCAACTTTTCACTCGAGCGTGTGCAAAACTTTGCACTCGAAGCAAAGTTGCAACGTTAATAGATTCAAGTTGAAGTGTTGCAGATGCCACTTGTATAATTGAGCACGGTTTAAAAGCTCATCCTGCAGCATCCTCGGACTTAAATCAACTCAACTGTGCAACTTTATCGTATTGTTTGTTACTTTTGTCAAGAACGTTGCTTTAGCTTAAGTTAATAAGTCTCCACTTTATCGGCTGCAGGCAGTCGAAGAAATTACTTAACAGCTTTTGATATCAATTTGGGAATTTTGCACTAGATTTTTAATATTGATATGTGCTGCATACTCATCGATGGCTCTTAACTATCAACTTATTGTTCTATTTTTAGCATTAAGTAAAATAACCTGCTCAATAATTAAAGCTTTCCAAAGATTGTGGTGCCTTCAACACTAATCAATTGCACGCTCAAAGCCATTCACTGTTTAAAAACGCAATATAATTCAGAGAATTGGCCGAGATGAAGGCTCAATGCAAGTTAAATAATTGCTAATATGTTTGCCTTACAGACTGTCTGATTGAATGTTCAAAGCACTGTCAATACGCATAAATTTGTGTTCAAGCTCTTCGAGCTGTTCGAGTCACACTTGTCTGGCTCTCCATAATGCTGACCATTTCGGCCATGAAACGAAGATAGAGCTCTCTCTGTCTCAACTCGTGTGCTTGTACAGCCAAAAGGACGATCCATTGACGCACTTCATTTCAGTCAATGACAAATGCCAGCTGGGCCAGAACGACAGCAAAAGTAAGTACTGCAGGTGGACGGGGGAGGTAGGCAAGGGGGAGAGGAGAGCGGTAATGTCATAAGAGGCAGCATTACAAGCGACATATTGCAGTCAAGGGGCGGGCGGGGCGTTGGTGGCAGATTGACAAGAGTTTTGGGGCGTGGGTCAAGTGGCCCTTGAATTTATGCTCTTGTTTGTTCAGCACAGCGCACAGTAATGCGAATGGCGTGTTGTTGTTGCCTCCAGACCGATGGCTGGACATACTCGTACATACGGGAGGGAGAACTATTCATTTATCGTCTTATTTATGGGACGCATATAAACAGTCAAACAGCCGACAAAAGCAACCAAAACCTGAGCCGGAGCCAAAGCCAAAGAGCCAAAAAGCCGCCGCCTCTGTCAAGCGCTGTTCTCGTTGCAGTTCATGGCAATTGGTTTGCGTTACTCTTGTTGTCCTCTTATTTCTCGCTAATGGATTGCGGCACACAAATCTTTAAAATTACCGGTAAAACTTTGAAATTAGACATAGACCAACAAAAAAGAAACGACCCTGGACTACGGACTACGGACTGTAGTCGAGGCCAACTGGCGTCAGTCTACCTAAGTCTTGGTGAATTTGTAGTTTGATATTTGATCAAAGGCCAGCAAAATAAACAAAGAGACGACGTATATAGACAAATGTCGAAAAAAGGGATGCCCTGTAAGCAAGTGGCAATAAATCTGAAGGCTACAAAGGTGTTTTATTCAATAAAACATATTGTTTATTGTAGTTTAGTAAATTATGATTGAACTAACACATTGTCTAAGAGCTGTAGACTGTAGCTTATATTTGTAAGCAGAAATGAAGACATCCTTAAACAAAGCAAACTGCAATATTAAAATAACTAACTAAGTTTACATTAAGGTGACGGTTTGAAAAATATATTAGCTTTTTTATAACATATTGTTTATTTTAGTTTAATTATTTTTGATTGAAATCTCAATTTGTCCAACGGCTAAAAATAGCATATATCTTTATACGAAGCTGATGATTTCCTTAAACACGTCAAAGTTCATAACTTACTATAATTACATAACCAAGTGCCAATTGTGGTATTGATTTCATTGATATTCCATCTGTTTTAAATAAAATATGGTTTAATTCAGTATAGTAATTTTTGGATGTGTTCTCAATTTAAAAATTATGCTTAGCAGCAAACTGCATTACTGATATAAAGAACCAAGTGGCAATTAGGGTGATGACTTATTAAATAATCTATATTTTCCTAAACAAAATAATGTTTACTTTAGTTTACTAATCATTCGTTGAGTTCTCTATTTGAAAACTATTAAATATTATTTCAATTGAAACGCTTTGAAACAAAAATTCCACATTTACGCATTTAAAATAACAATTGTGGATCTGTTTATCTATTTATCAACCAACCCACCCAATAAGTTTGATATCTTCAAGTAGTGTAAATAACTCTAGAAAATCAGTTCAACTGCCCGTCTGTTTGCTATCGATATTTACAGGGTATTTAACTGTAACTAAATGGGATGCTTATCCGTCTCGAGCTGATTGGGCAACTTGGAACATTTGCCACACACGTTGTGGCCAATTTGCTGCCTTCGACTGCCAAACAAAATTGTTTCTGCCAGCCTACTTAAAGTACAGAGCAAACACTAATTGAAGGACAGTTAGCAACAGAGGAGAACAGGCGTGTCTGCACGTAGCAAGCTCGACAATTGAACAGCCGCCAACAAGAGTTGGAGAAAGTAGCAAATAAAAGTCTGAATTAAAGTAAGTTTTCATTGAAATTGATTGTGACTATTTTTGGGGAGGAGCGGAGGAAAGTAACTAACCATTGCATATATCTGTATGTACATGCATAGCGGAGCTTATGAGTTGACGATCCAGACAGATCGAGGCTCAGCCGGAGCGGCTGACAGGTCGCAGGGTAACTTTCGTCCTGAGCCCAAAATCGCAAAATCCCAGGCCTAGCAGGCGAATAAAAAAAATGGCAGGCGTATAAGTCGAAACACACGCACAGCATACACACACACACTCACACACACATAAAGAAACACACACACACAGATAAAAAATACACACATTGAGCTCACATGGCAAATGTAACGTAAAACGTAAAATATTCCTGAATGCAATTCGCTTGCATACCAAACTTACACTCTCGCATTCACACACACACACACACAGACAGATAGACACACACACACACACACACTCGCACACATTGTGGAAAAAGTCAAACTACAGCATTGCGGATGTTCAGGACATTCAACTGCACTTTGACCCATATTCCATTCCATTTTGTTGCAAATAGCTTAAACTGCAGCTGCGGATATGGACGCGCCGGGGCATGCGACGCACTGCACAAAAACGAAACGAGCGAACAGCAGCAGCAGCAGCAGCAACAACAACAAATGCTGCTGCTGTTGCAAGTACATGGACAGCAACCACAGCTGTTGGCAGAGTCGGCTAACCAGCCCGTTACTTTCCGCTCCGTGCCCCTCGTCGTCTCCCGCTTTATGCCGCCTCTTGCAGCCAGTAAATCGTTTAGCTGCATGGCATTTGCTAGAGCCTCTCACGATTTGGTTTGTTGCCCCTTAACAAAACACACACACACACAAAAATAGAAGAGAAAAAAGCTAGGCGACGATTCTAACCTGCAAAGTATTCCATATTTTCAGCAAACACTGCAGCTCCTCCTCCTCTTCCTGCTGCTGCTGCTGATCTGTTCACGCAATGGGAGTGGCAACGAGTGTTATCAGAAATACTTGTGAAACGCCAACATACATTCTGCGCCCCGCCATTCCCTTGAAAACAGGCACTAAGTATTTGTGTTGCCTGCTTTTAGGGGTATTTCAAAATTTTTAAATTGCCGTCAGAGGTAACCAACGGAGTATTTGTATTGCCTACTTTTAGGGGCATGTCATAATTTTTTATTAAAATGATTTATGTGTGCTGCCCAAAATAAATTATTAAATAATTCTTGCAAACATTCTCACAGCATTTCGACATATTTTAAATACTTCAAAATTTCACAAAGAAATGCAACTTTGAAATGAATTAATGGTACGTTTAATGTGCAATTAAATAGAAACACAGCAAAAGTCAAGGCAAAATATTAGCTTCAAGTATTGGAGTCAAAACCAATTAAATAAAATAAACAGAGATTAAGTCAATCGATATTCGAAATTAAATTGTAATCTGCGACTTGCGATCCATTGTGACTGCCTTCAACACTCAAGTGTATTCACAAATTGTTGTTGCCGCTTGTGGCATATGCAAATTGTATTTCCGCACAGCTTCAATTTAAGCCAATTGCAAACTCCTAAATGACTGGCTGGCTGGCTAGATGGCTGAAAGGTATTCGAATTTCGAGCCCAACTCAATCATATTTCATCAAACAAGCGGTCCCAAAACTACGACAAAATAGACAACAATAAAATATGAACATGAGAAACAAGACACAAAATAAAAACAAAAACAGTTGTTGGCCAGATGGACCATGTGGTCGACTGCGTGTTGTCCGAAAATCTAAAGCCAGAGCCATTAGAGGGCGTTTGGGGAGTTGGGCATTAGAATTTGGCAGGCCCCCAAGGCGCAGGAGTGTGTGTGCGGGTGTGTGTGTATGTGACCGCATCCGCAATGCAAGGCAATAAACCAAAAATACGTCAACAACAAAACCAAAACACACGCAGACACACAAACACACAGAGACACAGAGGCTGATACACACGTGACAGGTGAACGAGGTAATTTTAATTATGGCCACAATGGAGGTGACCTCACTTGGTTCATCAGCATGCCGACGGCATCGTGCTGGAATTGCCAACGTTACATATATTGGCCACACCACAGCATGCCCGACCCAAGTTCTTCGACGCTCAATCGCTCTGCTGCTTGGCTCGTTATGGATACGCGCCAATTGTTGACTGTTGGTAAGAGACAAGCAGCAGAATTCGCCTCTTAGCCAAATTACATAAATTAGTCGCGACTTTTTTTTGTGGCGCTGCGAGCAGAAATCAAAGCCGCCCAAATTTAATGGACTCCTGTGTGCGTGTGTGTTTGTGTGTAAAGTTGGCGCAAAAAGAAACGCATCCGAGCAAAAACGAACAAAAACAAATCAAACGAAACGAAACGTCGAATACGTGATATTTCCACCGGCCAAAGAAACAAAACAAAATGCGACAAGAATAAAAAAAAACGAAATGGCAAAACCCAAAGCGCGCCAAACAAAAAAAAAATCAAAAAAGAAACAACGATTTTGCAACATTACTGATTTCATTAGAAGTCATCGCCACAGAGAGAGAGAGGACGCAGGCGGTGGCAAATGCGAGAGGTGGGGAGGGTTGGATTGGTTTTGTCGGTTGTTTGGCTTTTTTGGCGGTGCACCACTGCGTATACGTAATGTTGCATTTTTAGTGCTCATCGCAGCAGTCGTCCTGCTGCCGCTGCCGCTGCCGCTACCGCTGCTGCTGATGCTTGTTGTCTGCGGCTCTTGTTGAACATTTCTGCTGCAGTTTGGGAATTGCTTTGCCCCAGTCCAACATCCTTCTCCTTCTCCTTCTCTGGGTCCTTCTCTTAGTCCTCTTCCTCCAACTCGCCCCTTGCTCCGCTTGGCTTGTGCATTTTTGCGCATACCTTTGGAAGTTTTTGGCAAAGTCAAAGGTCTGCTCCTCCCGCCACAGCGCCGGCAGCGGCAGTGGCAGGGGCATCGCATCGCCCGTCCCTGTGACCGCTTTCTTGTTGCGTTTCTTTTGCGGTCATAAAATGTTGCCCGGGACCCAAAACGAAACGAAATATGGGCCCGGGTCTCGCACATTGCACATCGAAAGAGGTAATTTAATTTATGATGCAGTAAAATTGAAAATCCTCCCGGGCATTACACACAGAAAGAGATAGAGATAAAGAGGCTGCCACACACTGCGATAGCGGAGAGATGGGAAGTGCAGAGGGGGAAGGGGGGAAGGAGAGAAGGGGAATGGGCCGCCTTTTGGTGACATGCTGCCTGCAGCAGGTAGCAAGCCCAGCTGACAGTTACAGATGCACAACTTGTTGGCTCGTTGGTCGGGCTTAGGCGATGAGCCAGGTTTTGCATTCCAACGCGTGCCACAGCCACAGTTTTGATGAGCTGCCGCCCCACAGTGACCACTGCACTGCGAGAAGAGTTACGAGACGGAGTACGAGCTGCACTCACTGCAACTGGATACTTTTGTGTGCTTTTAAATGTGATAGCTTCCACATTTTCCATTACAGCAAGAACCTTCTGGAGTATTAAACAAACTCTTGAGTTCTATTTTTCTATTATTGTGAAACTAATTTGTGTAAAAGTACAGTTTCAACACTTCGCTGACACATATATATTTATACACACGAATTTACTTTTTTGCTACAATCGACTATAAGCAATAAACAAATGGACAACATTTAGAATTCAGTTAAATCAATTACAACAAATTCAATATACATCAATTTCAACTAAAGGAAAATATTTATATTTAAAAGTGTAGTCAGAGAAAATGTTTATTTGTATATAATCAAATTTAGGCTTATGAAAAATCTGTGTAATATTTTAGCGAGATAAAGTCTGCGGAAAAAACTGTTAACAAAGAATAGGAGCAAAGAGCAAACCAAGCTAATTAGAGACTGTAAATATTGTAGCTGACGGCATTTTATGTTCAATGTTCAATGTTGACTACGCAAGACAGCATTCAATAACAAATTTAGCAGTTTTAATTTCATTTAAGTATTGAAAGTTTCTTTTAAATAAAAATGTTAATAAAAATCTCAATTCAGCAAATAACAACTGTGTTTTAAGCAAATTTCCGCAAGAATTGTTTGGGCTTCAAGTTCATTTTTAATCGAAGATTACTAGGACTTTATTTTAGCTCGAGCTGTTCGAGCTGCACTTTATGCTATTGAATGCAGCATAAGAAAATTTCAAATTCAGCGAAAAAGCGAATCCAATAGGGAGTCAAGAAGATAAAAAGAAGCCACAATTTTTCGCACAGTGCATCGTTGTCAACGCACGAGCAGAGACAGGTGGACGTATGTAGAACTGTAGTAGATGCCACTAGGAATAACAACAATAGCAACAACAAGTAATGCTAGAAGAGCAAGAGGAACTTTAGCAAGAGCTGATAACACACTGGCGTGCCACATTGGGTTGCCTGGACTTGGGACATGCAACGTTTCAACGTTTCTGTTCTTGTTGTTGAGGTTTTTCGGCAAGGCTATTTTTTTTTGTGAACTCTTTTTTTCTGGTTGGGGGCTGCAGCGTCTGCAAGTTCTTCTTCTTTTAGCGTGGCCCATGGCTTTGCATATTAAATATGCAACAGCCGCACGCGGCAAGAACCATAAAGCACCTGGAAATGGCTGCCACAATACAGAAGCAGCAGCACCAACGGCAACAGTAGCCACAACAACAATAGCGCCTATCGCAGCGCGTGCAAAAGAATTTACGAGCTGGCAACGTCAGGCAGGTGCACGATAGGGCGCGGGGCCGGAGAGCGATGCGAGGGGAGGGTAGAAGGATAAGGAGAGCCGCAGATATGACGGGCATCCAATCATTTTAACGCAAATACAGCACAACAGATGGCGCTGCGTGTGCCTTGTAAGTTGACGCGCGAGTGCGCGAGGCAGCCACAAAACTGACAGCAGGACAGGCAGCAAATGAAACCGGTCCTCTGGCTGCATGCGGCAAATGGATGCGTGCGGCCTGGCAGCTTATCACAACAGCAACGGCAACAACGACTGCCGCAACAACAACAGCAGAAACAGCAACAGCATCGGCATCGCCGTCCGTAAGATGCTCTGGTTTATGCATGACGCCGCTGCTGCCCTGTGGTCACTTGTGGCATGCCCCAACGCGACTCCGACGCTGATTTCCGTTTGCCACTCTTGCCATCCACAGAGCGGAGCATACTTTTGTTTACGCTGCGGTTCGTCGACGCTCGCAATTGGAATTTTTGTCGCATTTACCAAAGTGCAACGGGGGCAGTGGCAGCTTGTGGCCAATGTGCTGCAGATAAATCTCATGAAATAATTACAAGTGTTACAGTAAATGCTGTTAAATTGCCGACCCTCCACTTGCCACTTACCACTTGCCACTCGCCGTGTAAAATGCATTCATGAATGAGTCGACTTGAATGCAAGCCGTGCAACGACTGCGACTGCGACTGCCTCAGTTTGCAGCGACCAAAGAGTGCGAGCGAGCAACTGCTGGACTTATGTCCAATTGGGGAAAGTTATTTTGTGCCAATGCGACAAATAAAAAAATATATGCATACAAGTATAAACGTATTTATTAAGTTATTTTATGGCACAATACGCATATATTTGCAACATTATGGGCTTATCCTGCCACGCCAGCCCCAGATAATCAATGAGCGCACTTTTTGCGTTAATTTAAATTGAAAATCAAGCCTGCAATAACACGATGCGGCGGCGCCACTCAGTGAATCTGGCACGGAAGCGAAAAGCGGTAAGCAAGACTCATTAGTTGGCATTGTTGAAAAAGTGTTGCCTGCTTTTGGGCACCGCTCAATAAAGCCATTAAAATTGGCCAACAGCTGCATTTCGCTCTGTGTGTAACATATAATAACATAAAATCGCAATTCCTATTAAATTGTTCAATGCACACAGTTGGCGCATAAAAACATTTACACTTTGTACACGTTCCGAATTTCTGAAATAGTTTTCATCAATGTTTTATATTAGTTGTTTGACTGAAGAGCTATATTTAAATTGTAATTCGAGGCATGTTTATTAATCGAAATTTTTTGTATAATTTACTACATTTTTACATGTTGTATTTAATTAGAATCCTATAAGCTACTGTGGCAATGTTTAGATTAAAATGTATTCCTATTCTCCTAATCAAGTTAGCTATTTGATTAAGCTTTCTAAAGTAAAACAATGACAAATAAATTACATCTCAAAATGTCTTGACTTCTGTCAAAATGTTCAGTTCAAGCTTCAGTTTCAGCATTTTTTTATTGTTTGAATCTTGCCAGTAATTTATGCAGTTGATTAAACTTCACTTTTCTTATTTCATATAATAAGTATATATTCTGCAGTTAATTAAAATCCTAAACTTTATTGTAACAATATTTACATTAAATTACATAAGTCTGAAGTAACACATCGAGAATGAATTACACTTCAAAATTTCTTCACTTCTGTCAAAATATTCAGTGTCAGCTTCTGGTTTGCTACTTTGAATGTGAACATATTTAATATAGATCAATAAACACTGCAAGGGAAGTGAGGACATGTACTGCAATCAGGCGTGCATCAAGTGTTAATTGCAAAGAAAGCCACAAAATATTTATGCATATTTATTTATTTACAACCAAAAGATAGACACACCGAGTGGGCGACGCATCGCAACGAGGAGAGGAGGAGAGAGGAGGTAGGGAGGTAGGACAATTTCAACCGCTCCGACCGCAAAATGTTTGCAGTCAATGGCCATTTTATGGAGTCGCCCAGTTGATTATTACATACTTATTTTATATTGGACGTTGGCTCAATGGCTCTTCTACTCGTATAGCTGCCATAGTACATATATATATGTGTATGGATCTTTTATGTTTTTTATTTTGCTTTCAGCATTCAATTTTTTTTTTTTTGGTTTGGTTTTTTGTTGTTATATATTTTGCAGAGGAAGAATTCTTTATTTTTTGGCGCAACGCCGCCGCATTGAAGTAATCACATAAATCACGCGCCGGCGTCCAGGAGCCGTCGACTGCTCAATGGCTGCTCCATTATGACGCGACTCGCAGATAAAATTCAACTCTCAGCTCTCAGCCGATGCATAGATAAAAGCCAAAGCAAAGCGAACAACAACAAAAAGACCAACAGCAGTCGGTTTATTAAGCATAATATGACCATAAAGCCAGTCGAGTCATAAGGCCCCAAATGCGACTACAGCTGGAGAGTGGGGCGCTTGGAATAGCCAAAAGGATTACCAGACACAAGGTAGCCTGGCAGCCCATTATGATTGATGAGCTATTGCGGCTAATTCTTTGCTCTCGCTTTGTTTCTCTCAATAAACTGTAAATCATGCTGCACTGCGTGCCAAGTCATAAATACAAGTACAGCTCTCCACTACAGAATTTGCACCCATCATCCACCATGCCAGGATAGTGGTGTCCTATCTTGCCCCTTGCCATGCAGCCTCAGGATAGCGACCATACCAACTGCACTGAACGCTCTAAAACGGCGTGCAGCTTTTTAATTAAGACGCCGCATTGCCAACCAAAGTAACTGAATGCAGCGCAAGACGAATATTGTATGCTCTACATTGGGAAGGACTTGATTTTAGCTTATATTTTAAAGCTGCATTAAACTTGCGAATGAGTTTAGATGAGCTAGAATTACTTAGATACTTCGTTAAGCAAATGATTATACATATTCATACTCTAGCCATCTTAAATCGCGTGTTAAAATTAGTATGAAAAGCATTAATTTTGAGAATTAAGTAGGCTCAGATACGAATTTAATACTTTTAGCTGGCTAAAATATACATTATCTACTGCAAGGATCTATGTAGCTTTCCATACAAGATGAGTGAGAATCGCAGAGCGAAAGTAAATGAATTTAGCCTGAATAATTCGGTAATATATTCACGAATTCATTGAATGTGGACGTCGACAAAGAACATGACAGCGCAGTTAGACTCAGTGCGAATGTAAGCGTAACAACAACCAAACAAGAACTAACAACAACAAGAAGAACAACAGGATAAAGACAAATGGCCAAGGCGCGAAATGTTTGACAACAGCGGACTGCGAGCCGCGGACGGACTAAAGGACAACGGGTGGCCACCATCTATCAATGCTCGCTGGCAGCGGCCAAATTGAAATGGCAGCCATAGCAATTATCGTAGCTGAAGCTGCAGCTGCAGGCGCAGAGGCAGAAGCAAAGGCATCCCCAATGCGTCGAAAGGATCAGTTTGTCGAGAATCATATATAGAAATTCCCAGTAGATTAGGTCCATTGACGATATATAACTGAATTAGCGCTCCGGGACATCCGCTTTATATGACAAATTCGGGCAGACTCAGTATTTTGGTGGCCTTCATCAGCTAGCTTACAATGTCTATCGCCATTTGGCAGTCATGCATCATCATCCGGGCAGGAGTGCAGCCTGTAATTTTTTTGCCACATTTTTGCTTCTTTTTGTAGTCTCTTTGGGGCTTTTGCAAAGCTCTCCGACTGCAGTGCATCTTTTCGTCATGCCGTTAGATTTATGAACACCCTCCTTCGTTATTTGCCCCAATGCCCAGCCCCCTGTCCGTTGGCCGTTGCGCGCTGCCTTTCGAGTCTGCCTGGCAATATTGTAAATCATTTCCAAATTATTTAGTCGCTCTCTATTCGGTATATGTATTCATATTTTTGGCGCCTTGCCTTTTGCACTAGACGAGCCGAGTGACGGGCGTTCGGGGGCATGGTCGGGTTGAATATGGTGAGTGCGGCACGTGATTGCGTTATAAATTATGAACCACTAGATTTAATCCTCGTCCCCCTCGCAACACACATTTCACCACCCCAAGCATGCCATATATAAAATGGCCTCCTTTTTTTTCGTGGCGCTGCCTTTTGGTCGTTAAAGTGTGCTTAAGTCTTTTCTAATATCTGATAAGCTTGCCAATAGATCAGCGAGTTCCAAGCCCCAAACGAGAAGACAATAAGTTGGATGTAACAAATAAAGACTTGCACCTTAAGGCATATATAGACAACTAGCCTCAATTGCGACAGAAAAAATGTTAAAACTAATGTTTATGTAATTTAGGTAATAATAAATTGCCACTGAAAAGTGGGGAGTTTCATTTAAGATAGCAATCTGTTAAATGCACTGAACGCAATGGTAAATTTAACAGCGCTGTTGTTTGGCATTCGACATTTAGCGTAACATAACACTTATGTTAACTCTATTAGCTCTATCAAATGTTCTGAAGGTGTTAACAGCAGATTGTGTTAAAGCATTTTTGGTCTATAATTACTTCGAAGCATTCACAATAATTTGTACAATAAATTGCTTTGTTTTATAAAATAGTGCCAAGCTTGTAAATTGACAGTGAAGACTGTGGATCATTTGGCATTTGATGTGGAAACATATTAAATGCCAGTTTGTTGAATGTAATTTAATATTTATAATATGCACAATATGCTGCCATTATGTTTGCATGATCTGTCAATCTACCCAATTGCCAAGCACGCCCCGCCCTCCCAAGACAACAACAACAACAGCACCTACAATAAAAGAAGCAAGTGGCAGAAGGACGAAGACGAAAAGTGGCGCTATCTATTTATATCGCTTTTGGCTTTTGGGCTGGCTGGCAGCAAAAACGCTGAAAACTACTAACGAAGAACACCTGCAGGTGGTTAATGCACCTGCATGCCCCAATCTCCAGCTCCAGCTCCAGCTCCAACTCCAGCTCTACTTGCAGCTGCTGCTGCTGTTCCTGGCCGGGCGGGTAGCGTGTGCCACCTTTTCATTTCTTCTTGTTTGCATTTGTTGTCCATTGCTGCCTGGTTTTTTTCCCTTTCTTTTTGCTGTTGCTGCGATACATACACCGAAATTGTTGCTGTTGCACGAATGTTGTAAATCAAAAGTAGGCGAGTCACACGAAGGCTCAGGTTCAGGCTCCAGCTCCAGCTCCAGCTCCAACTACATCTCCAGCTACAGCTCAAACCAAAAGCGAGACCCAAAGCCCAGGCAGCGCCTATTTGACTGGCAGGCCGAGCGGATAACGCTGGCAATTATCGCGCTTGTGCTGCACGAACAGCGGAAGCGGCAGAGGCGCCATCATGTTACCCACCCCCCGCCTTCCTCCTCCTCCGCGGCAGAAGCAAGCCAGGCGTTCCTACAAACATACATATGAATAGTGTTGCCCATTGTTTGCTGGAATCTTTTTGTGCACTGCAATTGTTACCAAAGAAAAAAACTGTTGCTGTTGCTGTTGCCGCCGCCACCGCCGCTGCTGCTGCTGCTGCTGCTGCTGGTGCTGTTCTTGTTGCTTTTGCTTTTTTCGGGCCCCCAAATATGGCCCAAACTCCGCCACTCTGGACAGCCTTTCCTAGCAACAGCGTTAGGCAGTCAGTCAGTCATTGAAGTCATTTATTGCCACCAATGTTGTACGTTGTTTTTGCTCAACAACTGTACTAAGTTTCACTTGCTGGTTGCCCGCTTTTCGTACCCTTTACTCTAAATAGAAACAAGATTCTATTGAGCACATCGAAGTGTGTGATTAACACGCAGATGAGAGCACATTTAACCTGTATTCAATATGCTGTATTAAGTAAGCTCTCTCTATATTTCCGTAATTTCCTGTGGTAATCACTATTAAAATATGAATTATAAATGCTTTAATGCTAATTTGTTGCATTGTATAAAAAGTATTGCATATTTAGTAGCGAATTTGTTATTTTTGTTTCAATATATTAAATTCCTTGCTTTAAGGTAATCAATAAATGATTATCAAGCTTAAAAAAGTCATATGATTATATTATATAATAAGATTATATATATATATTATATAATAAGAAAGGGATATGTTTTTAATTAAACTATGGAAAATAGCAGAAAATTATGTTGAAATGCAGAGCAAAGAATGTCTTTCTCACACGTTAAAACTATAATTATAAAACTGTTTTAAATTAAAATAATAAAAAACATTTTGTGATATCTTATAATTTTATTACTGCTCGCTATATTTTTTTAAGGGAGTATTTTCACTAAATATACAGGTGTATGTATGTACACATATACCTATAATGGATCTAGCAATAAAACCATTTTAGGGAGCCAAGTCTTACTATTTAGTTAAAGGGCTACGAGCTTATAAATATATTCAAGCCTAGGGTCTCGTGGAGTCAATAAATAGCTGATAAATTTTGTACTTGCCAGTGCATGGTCTGGCTATGTGTAAAGCGTTAATGGGGAGAGTGTATGTGTGTGTGTTGATAGCAGTGGCCAAGGCCTGGCCGTTTCGTGTGCAGGATATGTTTGCAATTTGTGGACACGCCGACCGTCATTTGATTGGTGCTGTTGTCGTTGTCGTTGTCGTTGCCGC
The DNA here is from genome assembly GCA_035047445.1 of Drosophila siamana. Lineage (NCBI taxonomy): Eukaryota > Metazoa > Arthropoda > Insecta > Diptera > Drosophilidae > Drosophila > Drosophila siamana. The sequence goes on from JAWNPP010000081.1 coordinate 1,349,057, forward strand.
TGCCGCTGCCGTTGTCGATTTTTCACTATTTTATATTATATTGTTATAAAGTTATGCATTTTTATTGCATTTTATATTATTCACAAGTCGCGCCAGCAAAGTGAAAGAGCTTTAATTTACAATATCATGAGATGGTTTCTCTAGTAAACGTTTTCCCGAAATTCGATATTCTATTAAGCACAGCCACCCCTGAGTGTTGTTGATAAGCCAATTGTTTGTTTTCTTAGCACAACGCGACAGTTAGCGTGCAGTACCTTACATTTTTACCATTTATTTTTTAGTTGCTTTTATATTATCATGACGCCCATTGAAAAGATGGCAGGGCAGGGCAAACATGCCAGCCAGGTCAGCTAGTCACTCGTATGTGGGCCACTTTACCCCATTTTTCCACTGACATTTGAGGCACGAGGTCTCCAAAGACAATATAAATTAAACGGCTTTCAGTGCTGACATGCAAGACGTACAAACTGCCAAATATTTTACTTGATGTAACAGCATTCACCTTTGAATTGGCATTCAAAACACTGGGATTCGTTCAGTCTATTCAGTCGAGACGGCAACCCAGTATTTTCGGGTTGCCAGATCGAAAACACACGTATCGCTGCTATAAAGTGCCAATAAGCACTTTTTTGTTTCCTCCAATTGCTGATTGATTCTGATTGCCACAGGGTGATAACAAATTGTATAATTTATAATTTTAGCAGCAATGAATTACATATGTTATATTGATGTTTTTTAACAATTATTATTTTAATTTTAATTAGTCGCGGCAATACATACAATTTATTATTAAACGTAAAAACCAGTAGCATTGTCTATATGTTACAAGATTCTAAATACTATTACTTTCCAAACTGCGCTTCACTTCGGTGAATGAAAAATGCCGTTACTTGCTGTTCATTTATTTACGCATTTATGCTTGATGCCACTCACATCACGAAATAATCCAAATGATTATTAATTGCCAACGATTTAGATACAGTGGCTAACTAATCACTGTCACATCTAATACATACAATGAATATGAATTTTATTAATCAAAACATAAATTTGAGGTTTTATTTTAACAAAATTTTTTGAAATTTAAACACGTTTTCCGCATAAATATGAAGAGAAATAATATTATGCTTCTTGTATTTCTATGCGTTATTCATTTCATAATAAACTTTTTTAGACTTTACCGCCGCAAATTGCGAATGGACGCTGAGATGAGAAGACGCGGTCTAGTATATTAAACAGCTGTTTGATGATTCCACGGCGTTCGGGTAGTGGAATAAACGGCATGAAACATTAGACAGCTGATTAATACGTCACGTGTATCCCCCGATTCATCAATTTCAAAACAATGGAGTGCGTGAGTTGTCTAAATTTAACGGACAAATATAAATGCAGCAAATGCATAGCTCCATAGTAAGTACACAATTTAGCAAACTATTTAATGCATTAGCAATAAGTCAATAAACGAATATTTTTGCAGCTGCTCAGTAGCGTGCTACAAGAAACATAAGGAATCAGCACAATGCGACGAACTCGCAGCTGCACTGAGAACAGAATGTTGTCAAATTCCAGATAGTAAATCAGCAGAACAGGAGCCTACAGTATATGCTCCTTTTAGTACAGAAGATACGGTCCCAATTGCACTGCTGCAGAAATTAAGTATGTCATTACAATTTTGCTGTTGAGAACCAAGTGTAACAACAGCTTCATTCTTCTTCCAGACAACTGCGAAACACTGCGTAAACTGCTCTCCAACCCTCATCTGCGTTCACTGCTGCAGCAGATTGATGTGGCGCACAACGCCAACCTCACCATGACAGCCGCCATGCAGGAGCCCCTATTTGTCGAATTTGCGAATGCTTGCCTGCAAGTGGTGGAACCCATGACGGAGTCGGATACAGAACGCGCCGAGTAGCAGCTGTCCAGTTGACGAATGTGAATAGTATTTAAATTCGGGTGTAAGAATCATATATATTAAAGAGTACAGATTATTTAAGAGTACAAAATATTAGAATTCAATAATTATTTGTAGTTTAATAGCCTAATTACTTGTTGGCATTGCCATTGCCACCTCTGGCTTTGGCCCAGTTATCGTCGTCGTCGAAGAGATCGTCGAAATCGTTATAGAAATCGGCATGCACATGTTTATCATTTGTGGGTGTCGGCATGTGGTCCATCATCATTCCTGCAGCGCTGCCCGACTATAAAATGCGATGTTGCGAATTGATTGCATTGTGAGCGGTTGAATTGCAATGGTTGTCAATTTTTGTGTTGTTCATGCTTCTTATTGTCTTACCTCTTCCATGTCCATGTAGCCAGCAACTTCTGAGAACATTTCGTCGACTGCTAATGAAGGTTTCATGTTCAAGTCCATCGCACTTTATTGTCCTCTTAATAATTTTGCTATCCAAAAATTGTTTATACTGTGACTGACGAAACACAAGCGTTGCCACTGTTTTAATACTTTGGGACTGTATAATTTTAAAAACTGTTAGCAGCACGGAAAAAATTGTAAGTTGCCATCTGGACTGCAGCTCAGCTGGTGTTTTATGGCATCTGGCAACCTCACAAAGGAACAATTGGAATTATCGTATTTTTAACAAAAATATGGTGCGAGTTGGACTACAAATTTCTGCTACGCTAGAAAACATTGATAAACTTGAAACAGATGCAGATTATGCCTTCTTCTTTAAATTAACCTGCAGCAACTGCGGCGAAACGTCCGACAAATGGCATGATGTCATTGAATCAGAGCGCGTGCAACAGGACTCCCGCAATCCCGATGGCTTCAACTTTTACATGAAGTGCAAAATGTGTGGACGGGAGAACAGCATTGATGTTGTGGAAAAATCAAGTGGTAAGATGCTTAAATGCACTCGATACAGTAACTAGAACTCTTTCTATATTACAGTGGCCTATACATCGGACGATGCCGGCAGCTTCAAGACCATTGTTGTCTTTGACTGTCGAGGCGTGGAGCCCGTCGAGTTCTCACCACGCACTGGCTGGAAAGTTCAATCCGCTGAGAATGGTCAGTCCTTTGAGGATGTGGATCTCTCGGATGACGATTGGGTGGAATACGATCAGAAGAACAACAACTCCGTGGGCATTTATGAGTTCGCTTCCAAGTTTATCAAACTCAAAAAGTAACGTGGCATTTAATTTTGTGTTGCAATAAAGAGAAACTGTTAACAATTGAAAACAATGTAAATAGAGAAGCATTTTTCTTGCAGATTTACTTTTCACATAGAAAATTAAGATTACGATGAGTCTAATAAATATATAAAATATAGATAATTTAACAATTAGTCGTTTAATATTATGTGTTGAGGCTTTTTAAGACACTAAGATGGTATTTATGCAAAAATATACTCGTGCTCAATACACGTTCAGTATTCATGAAATGGATGTGTTATCATTTTTCATGTCGACATACATTCGCTATATGTACATTATTTAAATATTAATATATACTCTATATATATTGTAGGTAGCCGTATAATGGAATAAACACAACGCCACTGGTTAAAAGTGATAGCCTTAGGTTATAAATTAATGAATGCGTCAGTAAGATTAAATTTTAAATTATATCAGACACGAAAAGTATTATGTTCCTTCAACTAAATTGTACTTAAACTTAAAAACACTTTTAGCCAATAAATTCATTGCGGCTTTCAGTGGCACTTGTCGGCCACAATGGGAAACCGCACAACGCGAATCTCGTTGCCGTAGTCACAGACAACTGAATCGCAGGCGAGCATCATGATTTTTGGGCATAGCTGCAGGTTGGCAAAGTCCAGTTTGACCTCTCGCGCCGGTTGACCCGTCCTTACATCCCAGACGATCAACGAACCTGTCGGAGACACAAATGCCAATTAATTGCGCGATTGCAATGATAATAAGTTGTTAACTTACCCATTTTGCTTGTTACCAAGAGGGATGGCGTTAGCATTAACAAGCTGGAATAGGCATTTGAGATGTTGATGGTGGTCAGCAGATTGCCCTGAAAGCGCTCCCACACACATATACGCTCATCCGTGCCCAGCGAGATGACGTAGCTGGGCGCACAGGCCAGACAACTGACGGCACCGTCGTGCGCCTGAATGTTGTACATGCAGGCGCCGGTGAACAGATCCCAGACACACAGCAGCCCATCCTGGGAGCCAGAGCCACCTGTGCCTGGCTGCCAACGATCAACAAAGAGGCAGGTGATGGGACCGCAGTGTCCGTGCAGCGTGTACTCCACATCCGATTTGTTGAGGCAATAAACCTGGGTAGAACATAAATAGTTTAGTGTGCTTTTGAGTGGCATGAATACGCAACTCACCTTCAGCGTGTGATCCTGGCTGCCAGTGAAGACCATGTCGTTGACCACTTGCATACATGTGATTGGCTGTTGATGCGCCAATCGCACGCCCTCCAGCGTTATCTTCATCTCCTCCTTTGTGGTCTTTTGCGTTGAATCCTGCTGACCGCGTTGCTGCTGATGCTGCATCATTATTCCCAGACTGCCCGTCGACCCAGTTCGCACATGAGCTATGGACAAAGACAGTAAATTATTATTATTACAATACATGTCTGTAAGCAATTTATTTCTTACTGCGTCTGTAGGCGGAGGTGAAGCCCCAATCGATCTGTTTGCCCTTGTAATAGGTCTCCAGGCGATAGAAGTCCAGTCGGCCATTCAGCCGGGCCACAATCACCCGGTCCCCATTCAGATGGATGTGTGTGATGCCCTGATTCCGTTTAGCGTCCTCCTGGTAGGCACACTTCAACACACCGGCGGGTGCTTCCCACAGCTCGACGCGCCCGTTGGCACAACCGACGGCAATGAGATTATCAAAGTAGTCGATGCACCAAATCGGCGAGCTGGGCAGCTTGCGCAGCAATGTGTGTCCGTCTGGGCACGGCTGAGCAATCTGCATATCATTGCGTGCAATGCTGGTCAATTGCTCGCCACTGCGACCATCCCAGACACGTATCTGACCCTTCAGGCAGCAGCTGATGATGTAGTTGCCATCCGAGACGAGGCATTCAATGCGATGCTTGTGGCCGGCTATCTGCGTCGGCACGCCCTCCAGTATGTGCTCGGTTTGCGTGTGCGGCGCCTCCGATTCGTGCCAGCTGGAACGCCATTCGGCATAGTTGCGCGTGCAGATGCAGCGATAGAAGACCACCATGGTGTAGCAGAGCACAAAGATGCTGATGCAGCACAGCAGAATGGCAAAGAAGATCTCCATGGGACTCTTTGGCACCAGCGGCATGCCACCGGGCATTACCATGGGCGACTCTCTTCGCGCATCATCGTCATTGAAGTCCAGGGGATCCAGCGCCGCAGCTAAAGCCTTCCACTGAAAATTCTGCTGCAGCTGTTCCTGTGGATTCCGCAGCAGCGTCGCCAACTCGGGCGAGATGGCGTGCGTCAGTCGAATTGTGGGCAACAGCGTCACATACTGTCCGCTCAGCGACACATTGTACTGCTTCATGATGGTCGACCAGTGGAAGTTGGACAGAAAATAGTTCAGCTCAAAATTGGGATATCGCAAGCGCAGCAACTCAGCCGCTGTCTCGTTCACCTCATGCTCCGTCTGCTCTCGATCCGTTGCAGGTGTCACATAGTTTGGCGTGCCGCCAAGCTGGCGGTCGCCCTGCTGCTTGAAGCCCTGCAGGAAACTGCTGACAGCGCCGCGAGTTGCCTGCAGATGGCGCTGCAGCTCGTAGGTGGTGCTCAGCGTGCCGTTGGTCTGCATGCTGAACAACTGTTCGAGACACCCCGAGTTGTAGACAATCGAACAGATCCACACGCTCATCCAGATCATGAAGGCGCGCTGAAAGAAACGCGTGCGCGCCCAGAAATTCACAATCTTGATGCGCTTGGGAATACGCGGCTCCTGGCCAGTTGCATGCCCCGTGTGTCCATTCACCATCGTGGCGCGATCCGAGCCAACGGCGTCGGCAAAACACAGCTTCGGATGCGACTGCGAACGTTGAAAGGTGCCTGGCACAAATGGCGGCAGCGTTGGCGGAGCTGCGCCAAAGAAGCGAAAGTCTTGGCGACTCAACGCGCCTGCTCCGTGCTGTCCATTGCCCAGGGTGCAGCTGAGCATCATCTTGGGCAGATGCTTGGCCTCTGTGGTGTACTCGGCACGCTTAATATTCATGGCCAGTATAGTGGAGAAGAGCAGCATCTGCAGCATAAAGTCGGACAACAGGCCGACAATGGCAAAGATGCAAAACTCTTGAATGACGGGCACAAACGTGGCCAGTCCGATGGTCAGTATCGTGATCTCAGTGAGCAGCGTCTTGGATATGTGCCAGCCCTCCTTGCTGAGCGCTTGCGCCACGCGTATCTTCACGTCGAAGGTGTCGTTCATGGAGACAACGCTCTTGGTTATCACCAGACTGTTCTCCAGCCCCACCAATATCACCAAGTAGGGAAATATATCCTTCGACTGCAGAGATATGGTCAGTCCGAAGAAGAAGCACAGTCCCAGCGACATCGCCAGACTACCCAATGTGGTCACCACACTGCACAGCGCCAGCAGCATTCGGGAGCGGAAAACATCAATCTTGCGCACGGAGAAATAAACGTAAACAAACACCAGCACAAACGCCACAGACAAGGGCAGGAATTCCCAGATCTTGTACTCGCCGGGATAAAAGATGTACGTGATTGTCGAGGGCTCCTCGCCGTCTCCTCCCGTTGATGTTTTTGTCAACGGTGGATAGTAACGCAACAACTTCTCCTTCAGCGTCTCCAGATATTCGGCATCGTTTTGCTTAAGGATCAGCGTCATGGCGTACTGAATTATGCGAGATCGTGCGCGCAGCGGATACCGCTTGAAGCCCGTATCCTGCATGGGCAGGCCAAACAGCATTTCCGCGATCGATACTTTCGATTTCTGTAGATTCTGTAACGGGTTGAAACAACCGATTAGAAAAGGGTTACAAGGATATGAGATAGATATAGATATATATATAGTTGATGGATGTTATAATTAATGCTCATCTGTGAAGTGCAACTTCTGTACAAAAAATCCATCACTGAATGGAAGGGGTTCTTTGATTGATTGATTGTCATATGAATCACATTGTTGGCACGCGCGAATCACGTCATCAATTGTATTCCCCCATTTCACTATACCTGAACGAGTTGATTCAATCTCAACCGCGTTTCGTTCTTGATTAAAAGCATCAATTTTAATAGCTCAGTTCAGAAATGTGGCTTACAACCAGTCAAACAAACATTTTATCGGCTTACAACCACAAAACCGGAAAAGAATCCCGCAAAAATTTGAAATTAAAAGTAAAAAAGGAGGAGAAATAAATAAGATAATAAAAAATAAATAAAGTGCTATAAATAATTTTCTTTCTAGTAAGTTTATGTTTTGTAAGCCTTATATTAGATTACGGTTGGGTTTTTTTCTAGAATACCAAATCGGCTGGAATCATGCTTGAATTTCCTACTTTAGCTAAACAAATTTTAAAACATCATATCAAATCGTAAAAAATAAAAAAGGAGGAAATTAAAGTTCTGCAAATTTTCTAAGTGCCAAAAACATTTTCTTTGAAATTTGAATGTTCCTAGTAATCTTATTCAAGGCATTATATATTGTTTCGGACTAATCTAACGAATTGGCCACAGCTCTAATCAACACACATTCTAATCAATCTTTTTGTTGTCCTCATGATTACATTATCTTTTTGGTGTGTAAACAACTTTTTATAATGAATAATGCTTAGGAAACTACTTTACAGTTTTTTTTAATTTCCAAAATTCGCTTATCGAAAGTCTTGATCATTTTTTATTATAAAGAAAACTCTTCAAACCTTTTGAGGGACTTGTCAAAGACCCGTTTCCGTTTGCCAAACAAAATATGAGATTGTATACAAAAAGTAAATGACTCACGAGTCGCGGAGTTAAAGCAGTTGATAGATAAGTATCTATATATAAACAAACACCTACTTATTTGTACCCATATATATGAGCAGGTGTGCGACGAGTTTTTGCTTAATTGTGTGTGCACAATCAATGAGTTAGTGTGCACATATAGACAGGTTATCTGGATGAACAAAAAAAATGAATATACAAAAAGTCTAGCCCATTCATTGAAGATTGCAAAATTGTATGTTAGAGCTTGTAACAATTGAATAAAATGTTGCATTGTTATGAAATAATTGTCGACCATTAACATAATGAGCATATTTAGTAATTTAATTCCTAATCATAAAAGTTCAATTCTGCATTTGTATATTTTGACGGTCAAAGGAAATTTAATATAAACTAATTAATAATAAACATAATCATTTGAACGTCAGTTATATTATGTTTATAAAGGCATTTGTAGGAAGAACCAGAAATTAAATTAATGTCTTTATAGTATTGAAATGGAAAGTAAAAGAATTAGAATGAATAATTCATTGTCTTCTGCATATAATTAAGAACGAAACTTTTAACGAACTATATTTACATATATATGTAGTACCTATATGAAAAACTATCAGTTGGACTTAAGCAATGGTAGTACAAGAGTTTTGAGTGTTTAAACGGACACGTCCTATTGTCGCTGTCTATAATTAAGGGTTTGACGTATTTCAAGTTAAGGTAGACAGTTCGGATACAAAGTGCTGTCGGGTTGTATTGATGAGCATGGTAAGTGACTGGGTAAATATCAATTTGCATCGAAGTGATGCAATTTGCTATTAGCTTTAATACACACAAACACATACTTCAAACGTAACGCACACAAACTTAACACACTTTGAACACGCTCTAGTCGAGAGTTTTGACACTTACATGATACTGAAAAATAGTGTTTAGTATATTTGTGTCTCTTGTGAAGTTTTGGGCATTCTGTGCCCACAAATTCGCCGGCGAAAGCAGCAGGCAGCCATATTCCGGAAAGATCTGATCGAGCTGACCCTGGACGCCTCGTTTAACATTCTCAACGTGCAGACAGTTTTGCTCCAGTGTGCGCTGACTGAAAGTGCAGGGAATTTGATTCAATTAAAGGCAATGTCATGTCGTACTTATTTATATACATATATCTGGATGTCTATGTATATGTATGTACACATATAGCATTCAAGAACATGTATCTACTTACTTCTCGCTGCTCTGATGATTGCGCACAATTTCGAGCAATTTAAAAACTTCATAAAGCGGCGCTCGAAACGCATCCATTAGCTGCATTTCATCCGTCCAAGGCAGCACGCTAACCCGCAGCGCAATCTGTTGCACGTACAGCGCCGGGTTGCTCTGCGCCCAAGGCAGATTGCCGCGATCGCTGCTGCTGCCATTGAACACCGGCGTGGGCGGCGACGACGACGCTGATGACGAAGACGATGGCGACGGTGACGGCGGAGGCGGAGGATAACCTGTTGTATGCATCGATCCAGCAGCTGATGCACTGCTTCCACTCTGATTAAGGGCTGGCGAGAGTGTTTGCGATGCCTCGCCAAAGAGCGGAGTGTAGCGTCCCTCGTAGGGCAAAACGATTTTGGTGGGGATGGTGCCAGGTAACGGTATGTTCATCAGTGGATAACTGTGTGAGAGAACCGTTGAGACATTGAGCAAATTAATCTATTAACACAATCAAGTAATCAAATTTGTTTTCTTTTTTGTTGCTGTCGCTGTTGCTTTGACTTTTATGGCTGTCAACGCCTCATTGGGTTTGTCATCTAACGCGTGTCTCAAACTTTCCCTCATCGCATTTGTATTTGATTTATCAACACATTTTATAGTATTCAAGGTTAGCAGGCCAAAGCAATAATAAAAACAACAGCAAAAACCAACAAGAACAATTGAGGCACGACCGAGCCCAACAATTTAATAGCTATTGACCATTGATAACGAACCTGGACAAACGAACCAAACTGATCAAACACAATTCTTACTGCATTACACTAACTGATAAGTCAACAGAGCCAATGTTCTGGTTGACAACTAAACGTTTTACGATTTCTATACCCCACTACTTATGCCCTGCCAGGGTATACTAAATGAAATACTTACGAGACTGTCTATTTTCTGATTGAAAATGTAACATCTTTATGGATATTCTTACTGAGTTAAACGCTGTCGTTGACCGTGCATATTTTAAAGAAATGAAGCAAAGATACAGTTGAATATACTTCAGATACCCGCAATCTATTTTCTATCGCATAAGAACTGTAGTTGAATTAAAGCAACTTATCGCTATTAAATAGTTTTTTATGATTTCCATGGTTAATATTGTATTGGATCAGAATTCCAGAAATTATTTTTAATACTATTATTAATAATAATACTATTATTCTGAGTTTCATCTCTAACCTTGAAATTATTCTTGATATGATTTTTTATGTCAGGCCGATAATGAATTCAGGAAAACAACCAACTTGATCTGCTGGCCCGTAGAAACTTCCTTAGCGAACATCCCTAGCAATCAGCCGCCGAAATTTCCGAATGATTTCCGATTTCAAAATAATTTCGTCTCTTTTGATCATATATTTTCTTGAGAAAGACACTATAAAAAGTCAAAAAAATAAACAGAAAATCAAGATATCCTTTTAAAAAAACACTTCTCTTGGTCGGCATAAAGATGCCTGTCCGACTTGCCTTTGACTACACTATAATGAATATTATTACTAAGTACCCTAACTACATTCACTGTCACCTAAAATAAAAAAAAATTTTCTCGAATACTTATTTCACTTTATTATTACTTCTTGGGAACTTATTTAAGTTGTCCTCTTTGACTCACTCCATTGTTATACTTGGGGTATACCCATTGGTAAGTAAATAATAATTCGTCGACTGGGGCTTATTCATCGCTACCGAAAACGCCTCTCTTTAATACCGACTGGAATTCATTTTGGGCGTGAGAACGCAAACGTGTGTGCTTGTGTAGTACACAAATAAATACATAGTTTAATATTTTCAATTATCTATTAGACACTGCCTGCAAAATGAGAATGTTCGGGGCCAACTTGAGGTCTAGACAATTTTTATTTGTTTGTTCAGCATGGATTTCCATGATTAAAATCTTTGAACGCGTGGCAATATTTTGTATATATGTATATGTATATAGAACACATCTCAAATGATTGAATAATTCAAGTGTTGTGCAAGATCTAAAAATAAAGTAGGTCGACATTATGCAAAATTTCATGGGATTGATTTAATAGGAAGCATTATATTACATATGTTATTATATATTTCTGATTCCTCTAGGAGTTTATAAATTGATAACATTGCAATTACTTATCAATAAACGCAGAATTCAATACACATTTTACATTTATTCTATATGTACGTTCATATATATTTTGCATGTATGTACATACATATATTCAATTGACGCATGTGGGTTTAACAATATTTTTTATTTTCCCTGATAATCAATAATATTATCTAACGGCAAGTAAAGCCATTTTGCATTGACAATTTGTTGTTTTCATAATACAATTAACTTGATTCACAGTTATAAAAGTGCTATGAACTCAAACGATTTCAGACTAAAATAAAACGAGTTTATTTGTTTAAGAACATAAGCTGAATAAATAAAAAACAAAATTTCGATTCGCAAATAGAATTTCGATTTTCCAGTGATTAGTAGAAATAAGAGAAGAACAGAGCAGTAATCTTTTTAAATAAATAATAAATATTCTATAACACGATTTCGAAAAACGAATGCTCTTGACATTGAAAATTTAGAATACAATGGAACGACCGGCACTAAAGTGTAGCTTTTAAAGGGAACACATGTGACTCGATTCCGAAACCAATCAAAAAAGGGCATTCAACGAGTTTACAACGCTTGTTTTAGTTAATTATTTTAAAGATCTCATCTACTTTAAAGTCGCTCGGTTATACAACTTTTATAGGCAAATGCGCTTTTAATATCTTTTAAGCATGCTATTGCACTTAAGGGTAGATCCATAAAAATCCATAATGTCCACACGCTTGCATTTATGTGCATGAATACATTTGGAATAGGGGAACAAACAATTCAAAAACTTTTGCCTGCAGTAGAGCTGGTGACGAGTGTCGCCATTGCAATATTCGCGAACTATCTACTTCGTTGACAGCTAAGGACTACATTTTCGTAGTGGTTAAGTGTTAAACTAGGGAGTGGCCATCATGGCTGCCCTAAAACAGCGCCATGCTAAAGTTCGCAGCAGAAGACCCGGCTTGTGGGTTCATGTGGAACTAGCAATTTTGAAGGGTTGCTACGCGCGTATATTAATTTCTCAGAACTGCGAGACGCAATCAGCTAAACATGCAATACGTTTATACATATGTATGTATGTAATGTACAATGTACCTATAAACTATAAACTTACCACGAAAGCAAAATCGCCATGAGGGCGATGCTGGAGGCGCATGTTGGATAGCTGGACAGAAAGAGGCCATGCTTGTAGTAAAAATGCGAAACAGAAGCTGGCAACCCGGATGCCGCTGTCGTTGCTGTAGCCACCGGTTGCGAGTTGGCTTTGATTTTTGGCGATTTATTACTGACACCGCCGCCACCGTTGCTGCTGCCATTTGCCGTCAACGGCAGCGTTGTCGACGCAGCAGCCGCTGCTGCCGTTTTGGCAGAGCCATCTGTTGCCGCTGCCATGGCCTGGCGCGCGCAAAGACACACACACTCTCACACAGAGCCAGACACTCACGCTCACGGCAGAGAGCGCGAGCCGAAGTTACACTATAGTAAACACACGCACACACACACAGAGACGAACTAATGAGGTGAGAGGATTGATGAACTTTAAGCTTAGTTCTAAAGTCAACCTGACGGAGTTCTAGGTTTTGCCGTTTTTTATGGCTATTATTATTACGCAATTCCACATATGCAACGCTTCATTTGGTGTAGGCGACGCATACGTCTTTCGCGAGTGCGATATTATTTATTAATAGCGCTTTGCTGTTGTTGGTTTCGTTGTTTTTATTGGCTGTTCTATAGTTTTGATTTTCGGCATAACAAGAAGAACAACAATATCGACACATTTTTGCATTCGGAAGTCTATTGATTTTTCTTTTTCTTGCGCTTCATTCGCACCTTTTGGCCCCACGTTTATATTTGCGCCGTCTAGATTTTTGCAATCGCTGCCTCTATCGTCACCGCAGTCGACGTCGTCGTCACTGTGTTTGCTATTGCTGTTGTTGTTGCTGTTGCCGTGAGCAATTAATTGACATTTTCGCGCATCTCCGTTGGCCGCACGCACGCACGCACACACACACGCGCACACAATCTAAATACACTGCCGAGTCACAATTGTGACGCGCCTATTTATTGTAGCGGCTTCTTATTGTTATCAAATTATCATAAAAATAAGCGCACAAGAAATGCTTTTTTGTGTGAATTTGTACAATTATCAATTGCCAGCCACTTTTTTCATTTGCTTTTCTTTTGGCTATTTAGTATTTTCTACGGCTGCGACGCAAAACTTTTTCCGAACACTTTTATCGTATTTTGTTTCTTGTATTGTACTTGCGCGTATTTCTTTTGTTATATTTGTGATATGCATATGCATATGATGACCAAATATATGCACGCTTTTACTAATTTATAAAACACGTTTTTCTCTTAAGCTGTCTCGGATGGAGCGAACTTCACGACACGATAAAGTTATCGTTCTAATAAGAACAACATTGAACAGCTGTGCCCATATTGGTCGCAAATTGACCGCAAATATCGCATGGCAGCGGTAAATGTATCGATAATATTTGGGCATGCTAAACCTATCGATTTAAATGCGCGCGATATTAAACATTATTAAAGTGACCATTTTATTGTGTATTGTAACGGAACGCAATTCAATTCAATTCAAATATGATTTGATTTTGATTATATATTTGGTTTTGAGCTCTTACGATTAAGAATGTACATATTATTATATGCTTAGCTTTGATTTTACACAAAAAACATATGTAACATATTAAAATAGTCAAGATTCAAATATATCAAATAATTAATTGAACAGGTCAGAACCTTATAGAACTTTTTTGTTTCGTTAGAAGTATAACCTCAATGAGCATAAATCGTTAGCCTTAATTATTTATATTATGTACACTTTTTTTTTCAAACATCATCCAACATAAGAACTTATATTTTGTAGGATCTATGGATCTAACTACACAGGTTATAGGAGAAACCGTACCTAGGTATAGTAAGTGTTCGAGTTTAACCAAAGAAAACTGTTATAGTCTACAAATTGACTTATATAATAGACGCAGTCAGCTATTGACTTGATCTTTCGCGCTGTACTAGTCTATTTTTGTCGTTGGCATCGTATACTCAGCCGTAATAGACTCCGTTGTGGTGTATTCCTGCTGTTGTTGCTGCTGCAGCTGATGATATAGCACATGCTCCGCCTCGGACTGTGTGTAGTCCTCACAGCCCGCTCCCATTCCCATACCCATGCCTACGCCGACAACATTGTGTATGCCATTTTCATTGGATCTGCTCTTTTGTGATCCAAACAGGAGAGCTGTTCCTTTGCTGAGGAGTGGACACAATAGAGCCTGATGGCAACAGGCAAACAGTCTGTAGTTTTGACCCTGAAAAGGATCTGACATTGCCGCGCATAGCATATGATCCAGATTAATTCCTGTGAACTGCAAGTGAACGTTTATGAATAAAGCATATAAAATGTAATAATTAAATCACTTACTATGGAGAGCGGTGAAAGTAGCACAAAGTGATAAAATAGCATAAATGCCGTGCCAATCTTAGACCACTTGAAGTCCCTCGAATCCTCAACGGTATAAGCACCTAAAATAATTCAGAGTTAGATACAAAGTAAAAACCGTATATATAGGTTGACATTACCACTTCGTAGTATGTAAATGGGTATGATATAGAGCAGTGCATGCTGGATCCAATACGTTGCCTGTTCAAAAGGATATGTTCGTCCCTCGACCTCTGGGAACATAAATGCCAGAAATGGACCATTCAAGTTGCTCATCTGTATGCGGAACAAAGCTGTTGTAACCTTAGTTGGCTTTGCAGCTAGCAGATAAATCTGAAACAATGTATATGCAATTGAGTAAAACAATTTAATTGATATTGATTTCCAATCTTACCTGTAGACAAGTTTGCACATGACATGGATTGAGAGCAAAGATCATTGAGCGACCCGCTAGTTTAAAGCCCATTTCAATGCCAAAGATAATGGACATACTGATTAGCAGAAAGAGTCGTATAGGGCTGTGAGATTTCTGAATTTCATGCGGGGGCGGCAGCCTTATAGGTGCCAACCTCTTCCATGAGATGTGCATGATATAGATGAATAGAGCTGATAGTATCGCCGACTCGGTCCAACGTCGGCGATCCGTCATGTAGTTAATACACTCGGGTCCCGTTGTACGTGGTATCTCATCCGTAATACCACCAACAGCCCAATCCCAGTCCATGTTGCTTAGCTAAGCTCTGCCTTCAGACCTGCAAGATAGACATCAAAAGCGTTTAAATTCTGTGGAAACTCTCGGCGGTGCTTATGCTGCAACCCTTATGAGGAGTTCCATTAAAAATTAACCGCATTGCGTGCTGCTAACAACCCGAAAAAACAACGATTTGTGTATTGTTTGTAAAGTTAGTCCCTTTACCAGAAAGTTTGTGAGCCAAACAAACCCCAAGTGTGCCTGGAATAGCTAAGAGACCGAATAATCCCAAGAACAACTTGTGCCCCGTTTTGTAATTGCTGACGCTAAAAAGTATGCTATGAATATTTTCTGCCAGACAGTCGTAGGGTATTCAGAATCGCAGCTATGGCCAAAAAGCTCAGTATGCCTGTCAGGCTTTCTTTTATTGTTGTTTAGCTGTTCCGGAAATCATTAAACACGAACGAATGTATTTAGACCAAAAAAAAAATAACAGAGAAACTAAAAAAAAGCGTCCGTTACTACAGCACAGGTGAACCAGGCTAGTACTTTACTGACTTATCGAGCACATTTCCTTCAAATTTGCCAGCCAACTGATGGGGGTAGCAAGCATATTGTGTGGGTCGCTTGTTGAATGAAAGGTAAAAAACAACAGCCACGGGGGGATGGAGGGTAACTGCTAAATATACGGCAAACTACATCGAGAATGAAATATTGTCAACGTTGACAGCTGCCGCAGCTGCAGCAAAACTTGGCCGACTGCCAAGATTGAAGGCCATGCCAGCTGGTCAGTTTCAGTTCAAAATCCATACCCAGACCTTAGAAACCCCTAGACAAGAGCAACTTCCGTAAGCCCAAAAATTTGAGTACGATTATTTACTGTGTGCCTACTCCAAACACATTTTTCGCAAATTAATTGGTTGCGATTGCAAATTTAAATTAACTTAGCTAAACATTCGACATAAAAAACCTATTATTTGAACTCTTAGTTAGCGTTTTACAATTTTTTTACGAATTTTAAAGCCCACTTTTTAACGCCACAACTGGCAAAATTATAAATACAACCGAAGTAATCAGAAACAACAGTTATTGGACTCCATTTTCATTGTCAAGACCATTAGAGAGACAGGTTGTTCAAAAGAGAGAGTGAGAGAGAAGGTGGAGAAATAAATTCATTTGAAACACTGGCAATTGTTAGAGCATTTTTAAAACCGAAAAGAAAAAACAAAACAGCGTTTAAGTCAGCTGTTCGCCGAAAGTGAGCAAGAGAGGGCGCCAGTTTTACTCACAACAAGAAGGCTGGCTATGATTATGATTCGATTTTTCAACTGACTTGATAATAAACCCTTTTCTTAATAACCCATATCACAAGTTATCTGCATTAAGAAACGGAAATGCATACGTATATTTTATTTATTCATGACTGTCTCTACATATGTATATGTATATATTTCTCACTTTTTAATGCTCGATTTAAGTTGGCAGCCACGTGGTTCTTTTAAAGCTCAACGCGACACTTCTAGACTCGTGAAATTTGCTGTACTTTCGTTAATGCGCGCACATTCCTAATTGTTATTTTGGTATATTTAAATTTATATTTTTATTTATGTCTATACTATTCTATGCTCTCACTTATGAAATTTGCATCGCAAATTTGCGACAAAAATTGAGATACTATTTGCGAGCCTAAAATAAAATGCGTCGCGACGTCATATGCGTCTGCGGCTGCGACTCTTACTGACTCACGGTCGGCGTCGCGACGTCGCTGAGTATGTTTTTATCCCCCACTGAGCTTGGGGATGTTTCCCTTAATGTCTCTTACAGTTTACTTTAATTTGTGGACAAATCTTTGGTTGGCTTTTTTTATGACTACTTGTATGTAAATGACGTAAAATTGTGGTGACATTATATTAATTTAAATTGCAATTTTTAAAAATTAAGCTTATTTCGTAAATATTGCGAATCAATAAAAAATTTTTCAAATATTAAGCATTTTGCAATTTTTAATGTCCTTAAATTTTCAAACTTACCACAGTCTACAATTTACCTCGCTCTCTCTCCTATGTTTACGCTCTGTCATTCAATTTCAACACGAACACATGCAAAGCTTTTGCTCTCAGATTCAAGCTTTTGGTATTGAGGTCTATGTCAATTTGGCGCGAAAATAAAGGTTGGCGGCATCTGAGTACAAAGCACACACTCGCTCACACATTAGACGGACGTTTATATATACATACGTGAGTATGTCAATACAGTGAAAGCTCCTTATCGGGCAACTACGGCAACAAATTGGATTATAAAACAAGAAAACACACCACAGCGATGTGAGTTAAGCAGCTTTAGCGAATTGCAATATGTAACGGCTCGATTATTTCATGTATGTACACACAAGTTAGTCGCTGCAGAATTCAGCAAATACTAAAACTACACAATATGTAAGAACACAACTAATTTAAAGAATCCAAAATTAATTTAAATGGTCAAGTTGAGCTATTTAATTGTTCTCATTTAGCATTTGAAAGAGCACTGGGTGTAAAAAGTGAACAAAGTGTACCGAGCGACTAGCATTAATTGTGAGTCTGGCGGAAATACTAATTAATTTGGTGCACCAAATGGCTAGCAACGAAGGGGTGACAATATTTGAATATTCAATAGATATCATTTGTCATTAGTAACGTACGTCGCCTCTTACCATATGAAAAACAAACAAGAAAACTACAATTGGTTATGCTCGACTGCAAGATACCAAAAATCTGTAACTTTGATTTGTTAATATATCTAACATGGCACGGAACAGTCACGTTGATTATATAAATTGTTTAACAAAATAGAACTACTTGCAAAAATAACAATGGTTAAAAAAAAAACAAAAACCATTCTACATACATCTCAGCTGATGACGCTGATAAATATGATGTACAGTATGATCGGTCGATCATTTCTTGTTGGTGTAAAGTCATAATACCCCCTTTACCACCCATGGGTAGCGGGTATAAGAATGGCACGCATGCATTAAGGGGATACGCCGTGGCCCTGACTGTCGATTACAATTACATATATGCTCGGAAACGGCGTGTTTAATTAGCCAATCGATAAATCGACTATGTAGAGATTGTTACAAAATAAAAACAATTACGTCTAGTACTCGATGGTTAGTGATGGTATCAATATGTAACAGATAATTTCATTGTTCATTTGAAAATTGTAATAAATTGTATAAGGGGAAGACAGTATTCACGTCTGTGCCTAGCCTTCAAGTTTCTCCTGGATTTCATTCAAAGTCTTGCCCTTCGTCTCTGGTACAAGGAACACAATGAAGACGCATGCTACGAACGATATGATGGCGAAGACAAAAAACGTTACAGACGCTCCAAAGGTATCCAAGCTCAAGGGGAAACACTTGGTGACACAGAAGGCAAACAGCCAGTTGCAGGTGCCCGCAATGGAGCCGCACACTGGCTTCACATCCTCGGCGAACAGCTCGGCCATAATTAGCCAGGGCACCGGACCGAATCCTAGCGAGAATCCAACGATAAATAAGCAGGTGGCGAACACCGGCAGCCAGCCGACTTCCGAGTCTTTCAGCCACTGGAAATAAATGGACATCACAAGCGTTGTTAAGCACATCACAGCCGCCGAGAGCAGCAAGAGTATTTTGCGCCCAGCTTTCTCAATGGACAATATGGCCAGGACGGTGGCGATGACCTGGGCGACGCCAAGGATAACGGTACACATGTCGGCCGAGATGCCAGTGCCAGCATCCTCGAATATGCTTGTGGCATAGAAGATGATCGCATTGATGCCTGTGAACTGCTGGAAAAACATCAAAGTAATGGATATGCCCATTCCCTTGATGGAGGCCTTGCGCTTCATGCCCTCAAATACTTTTGGCTTTTCTTTCTTTGAGTCAGCGATCATGGCATTAATGTCTGCGGTGATGTCGGCATCCTTGCCGCGCAGCCACTTCATGGAATTCTCCGCCTTCTCAGTCTTCCCCTTTTGCACCAGATAAACTGGCGACTCTGGCATCCAGATAAATGCGACGAAAAATATGATTGGAAGCATGCCGCACAAGATGTTCACAACCATTGGCTTGCACAAGGCACCCACACCGAATCCATAGAGAATACCATGCACAATCCACAGCTGAAAGAAGCAGCCCATTATGCCACGAATGGCGACCTCCGCAATCTCAGTCGTATACATTGGAGCAGTCACACAGAAGGCGCCACCACAAGCGCCGATCACAAAGCGCCCAATGTACAGCAAAAATATACAGGTCGCCCAAATGATGCAGCACCAGCCGATCAGCCACGGCGCGACCAACGCCAGCATAACAAGCTTACGTCCAAACCTGCCAATCAATATGCCAATGGGTATGCACATACAGGCAGCTCCCAGTGTGATGAATGAGGTCACCCAACCCCATTCATCGCGCGAAGCCGAAAAGTCATAAGCGTCGCCGTCGGTGACGGGTTTCTCCATTGGGCCGGACCAGCCGAGTGACGCACCCAGGCAAAAGGCACCGAACGCGGCCGTCAATCCCGCGATATATTGTTTTATTTGTCCCATTATTTTTACGGGATATATTGTATTTGTGAAATAATAAAGTATAAATCTAAAAACGTACAAGCAAACAAAGTAAGGAAAACAGTGAATGAGAAGTTTATGTACTACACAATCACATCATAACTGACAGTTGGGCAAATGGTATCTTAGAAACACAATGTAATTGATCCTGACTATAGTATTTTCTTATAGAATGAATTTTTGTTATGAAATGTAAAGTTGATGTGTTGCTAGATATAAATCAAACAAGTCAGTGCTTGACTGTGAGATACCCGCTACTCAGTTCAAATATACCAAAATATACCAAAAAGTATATTCGGTATTTTTGTATATTTGGTATATTTCGTATATTGATATTCCATCAATTCGTAAATATCGCATAAAGTATGAAATATACCAAGGACGGTCACATTGTCCAGAAACAAAACCACAGATGGACAGGCGGACATGTCTATATCGACTCGATTGATGACCTTGATGAAGAATATATATACATAATGGGGTCGGAGATGTTTCCTTCTACCTGTTACTTACATTTCCTGGAGTCACAAAGTAATAATACCCTTCTACCCTATGGATAGCTGCTATAAAAAATAATGTGGCCAGTAAAAATATGAGCTGCTTTATAGAGCAAGTTATTGAAGTAATTTATCTTGTATAGAATGAGAGTACAACAAAACATATTTGACGAAGAGCATTACAGAATATTATGGATATTGCAAATATATATGCGATATTGTTAAAAGACAATTACGATAAATTGCACAGAAATATATCCAAATTATTATATGTGATTATACATTATTGACTTGTACAATAAAAGGAGTATATTTTTTATGTGTGTCGTATCATAGTGTGATATCAAACTGGTGTCAACCATTTATTCATATTTCCAAAAGTTACAAAATGCCCATAAATTACATTTTAGCCAACAGCTTCTCTTGTATTTCAGATGTCAAGCCGAGCACCTAGAAGGAGATTATCGATGATAATCCGAAGAACGGCTGACCATGACCATGACTTCGACGTCCGTAAGGAAAAGAAGATGGACATTAGGCTGTTTGAGAGAGCGACTAGACACGTTATGAATATGACCAACCTTCGTCGCTCGACACATTTTAATGACAGCACGAACAAAACGGTGAACAGGACGAGAACAAAACTGAAAATGACTATAGACATGTCCGATTCGCATCCGTTTTTGAAGAACATGAGACCAATGCAGATGAAGCGAGCGCGGCAGGTGCTCTTCTGGCGCATTGCTTGCCGGGAAGCAGTCGTTTCATGCTGCACTTTATTCATCTGCATCTGTAAATCCATGAGTTGGAATATAAGACAGATAATTTCATTGTTCAATTGAAATTTGTAATAAATTGTGAAACTTTCAGTAGTGTTCCACGATTGTGCAAATCAAGGTTATCCCCCAAGTTTCTCCTGGATTTCATTCAAAGTCTTGCCCTTCGTCTCTGGCACAAGGAACAAAATAAAAACGCATGCTACGAACGATATGATGGCGAAGACAAAAAACGTTACAGACGCTCCAAAGGTATCCAAGCTCAAGGGGAAACACTTGGTGACACAGAAGGCAAACAGCCAGTTGCAGGTGCCCGCAATGGAGCCGCACACTGGCTTTACATCCTCGGCGAACAGCTCAGCCATAATTAGCCAGGGCACCGGACCGAATCCAATCGAGAATCCAACGATAAATAAGCATATGGCCAACACCGGAAGCCAACCGACATCTGAGTCTTTCAGCCACTGGAAATAAATGGACATCACGAGCGTTGTTAAGCACATCACAGCCGCCGAGAGCAGCAAGAGTATTTTGCGACCAGCTTTCTCAATGGACAATATGGCCAGGACGGTGGCGATGACCTGGGCGATGCCAAGGATAACGGTGCACATGTCGGGTGAGATACCAGTGCCGGCATCCTCGAATATGCTTGTGGCATAGAAGATGATCGCATTGATGCCCGTGAACTGCTGCAAGAACATCAAAGTAATGGATATGCCCATTCCCTTGATGGAGGCCTTGCGCTTCATGCCCTCAAATACTTTGGGCTTTTCTTTCTTCGTGTCAGCGATCATGGCATTCATGTCTGCGGTGATGTCAGCATCCTTGCCGCGTAGCCACTTCATGGACCTCTCCGCCTTCTCCGTCTTCTCCTTCTGCACAAGAAAAACTGGTGACTCTGGCATCCAAACAAATGCAATAAAGAATATAATTGGTAGAATGGCGCACAAGATATTCACAAGCTTTGGCTTGCACAACGCGCCAATACCGAATCCATAGAGAATACCATGCACAATCCACAGTTGAAAGAAGCAGCCCATTATGCCACGAATGGCGACCTCCGCAATCTCAGTCGTATACATTGGAGCAGTCACACAGAAGGCGCCACCACAAGCGCCGATCACAAAGCGTCCAACGAACAGCACATATTTACTGCTTGCCCAAATGATGCAGCACCAGCCGATCAGGTACGGGATAACCAGCAGTAGCATGACAGCCTTCCGTCCTATAATGCCGATCAATATTCCAATCGGTATGCAAATGCAGGCAGCTCCCAGTGTGATCAACGAGGTCACCCAACCCCAATCGTCGCGCGAAACCGAAAAGCAATATGCGTCGCCGTCGGTGACGGGTTTCTCCATTGGGCCGGACCAGCCGAGTGATGCACCCAGGCAAAAGGCCCCGAATGCGGCCGTCAATCCCGCGATGTATTGTTTTATTTGTCCCATTATTATTTTTTTTTATTCTTTGTCAATTTTTAAAATGTATGATAAGTAGAATATCAAATATTTTAGACAATCACATCATAACTGACAGTTTGGTAAAAGATATCTTAGTAACAAAATGTGATTAGAAGTGTAGTATACCTTTGTAACTCCAGAAAATATATGTAATACGCAGAAAGAAACATCTCCGACACCAAAAGTAAATAGATTCTTGCTCAGAGTCAAAAGCCGAGTCGATATAGCCATATCTGTCTATCCATATGACTGTCTCTCAGTATGATCGCCTAGATTAAAACGAGAAGGTTTTAGAAGCTTAAGTCTTGAATTTGAATATATGCAATCGGATGAACAACTTGGAAGTTATAAAGTAAATATCCAATATACTTTTTAATATATTCTATAATATTCAAAGCAGGTAGCGGGTATTTCACAGTCGAACGTACTCGATTTTCTGACCAAATATAGTTTTTGGTATATTTTAGTATATTCTATCGGCGTATCAGGTACCTCTCATGTCGAGCTCGTCTCGTAGTTTTCTGACTGGTTTATGTCTTTTGAGATATTTTGAACATATTAAAATTTCAATACACCAAATATACTTTTTGATATATTTTAGTATATTCAAACGTTGTAGCGGGTATCAAACAGTCGAGCATATTCGACTGTACCTTTCTGTCTTGAATTGATTGTTTTATGATTTGTTTTATGAAATGCCAAGCATATTTGTTGGATGAGCTAGACAATTATACAAACAATATTCAATATTAATATATATTTTTTCAATTTACAATTTAGAAAAACGGTTCATTTCTATTGCATGTTTTGAATGAATTAGTTTCATCTTCTGTACAAAGAAAGTGTAAGAAAACATATGTGACGATGAGCATTACAAAATATTATGGAAATTGAAAACATGTATGCGGTATTTTTAAAATGTTAAATAAGATAAAGTGCACAGAAATGTATACAAACTATTGTATGAGATTATACATTATTGGCATGTACAATAAAAAGAGTACATTTTTGAAGTGTATTGTATCATAATGTGATTTCAATCTGGTGTTAACCATTTATTCATATATCCAAAAGATACGAAAATATTCAAGTTGCCGGAAGGCCTATAAAATACTTTTTGGCCCGCAGCTTCTCTTGTATTTCCTCAGGTGTCAGGTCCTTGGTCTCTGGTAGCATGAAGTAGACAAATATCCAGGTGCAGGCTGCGAATATTGTTGAAATCCAAAATGAATCCTCCAAGCCCCAGATAGTGGCAACCGTGAGAACAAGTTTAACATTTAGAGAAGCAAACAAGGCATAGCATGTCCAAACTACGCCCGTGCCAATGGTTCGAAAACCCACCGTGAATACATCCAGGATGATCACATAAGGCAGAGTGCCCAAGCCAAGCGCGTAGAAGCAGATTAACGATGTCAGCCCGAAGAACGGAAGCCATCTGAGGCTCTCTATATAGTGGACGTTGGTGTCCGCAATAAAGAAGTAGATGGCCATCAGGCTGTTGCAGAGAGCGACTAGACACGTGGTGAATACGAGCATCGTTCGTCGCCGGACACACTTCAATGACAATACGGAGAAAATGGTGAACAGGACGAGAACGATGCCGCCAATGACTGTAGACATGTCCGGGTCGAATCCGTAATTTGTATCCGACAGTCGTTGAATGGCTGTGCAATAGGTGATAATGGCGGTGCCGCCGCAAAAGTTCTTGCAGAACATGAGACCAATGCAGATGAAGAGAGCGCGGCAGGTGCTCTTCTGGCACATTGCTTGCCGGGACGCAGTAATTTCATCCTGCAGTTTATTCAACTGCGTCTGCATATCGATCAGTTCCAATGTCACATTCTGATTACGCAACCATTTTAATGATTTCTCAGCCATTTTTGGCTTCTCTCGCATCAAGTAGTACACGGGTGATTCCGGCATCCAAATGAAGGTGACCAGAAATACCAAAGGTAGTAAGGCACAGCCATAATTTAGATACTCGTAGCATTTAAAGGCGCCCACAACGTAGGAAAACAAAATGCCCACCACGAGAAAAATGGTGAAGAACGCTCCAATTGTCTCCTTCTGATCTATTTGAGCGATCTCTGTGCAATACAGCGGCACTGTGATGATGTAGCACCCACCGGCAATTCCTTGCACAAAGCGCCCCAGCACTAGAATATACCAATCGAATGCGAAGATGATCAGCGCCCACGATCCCAAAAATATGGGCACCGCCAGCAGCATAACGGTCTTGCGTCCCCAGTATGCCGCTAGGAACCCGCTCGGAATTATCACGCAGCTGCAGCCCAGCCACAATGCCGCACAAATCCATCCAAAATCGTTCAGATTCACCGGAAATCCAGAAGCGTCTTTTTTTACAATGTAATACTGGGCGGGCGCCGACCAGCCTATTGAAGCACCCAGGCTAAGAGCTCCCAACGATGCCAAGAAACCGGCCAAATATTGATTTTGGCCACCTGGTTCATCAAATACGGTGGACATGACGTTAACAAAATTCAGAACAATACAGATATTAGCCTACTGTGCACACTGCCAATTTTCCTTAATATTAACTCCATCCTCAACTCAACGGCATTTTCTTCACCATATGTTGGGCTCACAAACCTTTTCGAAACATATTGATCCTGCACTAAAACACTGCTTAAAAAACCAATGCTGATTCAATTACGCGCCAAGTTATATAAATATATGTGCTTACCCCACATCATTCATTTTATGTTGTTTATCTTTTAAATGCTTTGTCTTTTTTAATTTTGAGACCAAAATATGTTTATTATGACCAAATAACTAGCGACGGCGTCGTGAAATTCTGATCAAATTGCAATGTCTGTGAAAAGAGACTAGTTAAAAATACTGAGAAGTATCAAAAGTGCCTTGACGGTATTTTTCTAGCTTCAAACTGAGCGTATTTACCTCAACTCATTCATACGATTCACCTCAACTCATCTAGAAAAAAAATTCGTTTAAATAGTGGGAAAACCTATTATATTAAATGGCGTTCTTTTCATACACGTTCGGAAAATATGCCAATTCAAGTCTTCAAGTCGATACTTAGAAATATTTTTTCTTAAGGAAAATAGTTTTCTAAAATAATTGCAACAACAAAATTCACGCGCAACACAATATACATATATGGTATAAAATAATCGGCATCGACGATACGACATCGATTCTTAAAATGATTTTAAAAACATCGATGCATCGATATCGGTGTTGCTCCACCTCTATTCTTTGTGCGACATAATTTACAAACAAAACAAGTGACTCACTGCGTGAACTCTTGAGATTGCATTCAAATAGCGATTAAATAGCTGTGTGATATACTCAGTGCCAAGTGAAAATCAAAAGTGTCAACATGTCGCTAGTGTCGGACGAAGAGTGGGCGGAATTTAAGGTCTGATTTTAACATAGCAAACATCGCAATTACCTTATTGACGCATCTTTTCTACAGGTTAAATTTAACAAACAGTATGATGGAGAAGAGGATCTGAAGCGTCGTGAAATTTTTGAGAAATCCAAAGCGAAAATCGAGGCCCATAACAAGAAATTTGAAAACGGCGAGGTAACATGGAAAATGGGCATTAATCATTTAGCGGATTTGACCGAGGACGAATTTGCTTCGTATTGTGGAAGCAGAAAGCCCCAGTAATATTTGAATCTCCAAACCATTTTTTGCTTTATTATGCATTTGAATAAGAATCTTGAATATTTACAGTCAATTACACATAAATAAAAAGACCAGCATTTAAATATATTTAGCTGTTTGAATACACAGTACTTAAAAATAAGTTGAATTACGCATTTATTAGTTTACGGTCATTGGCCACACTCAGAACTGACAACTGTTGCTATGTTCAGTCATGTGAAATACATAACGTATATGCATTTTACTATAATCTACGAAACGCGCATTATTATGACATAATATTAATTAGCATGGTCCTTCATATCACCTTGCTTCTATAAATAAAAGGATATATCCATTTAAGATCCTTTGCTTTAACAACGCGAAAAATATTCATATTACAGGGTACGATGAACGGAAAAAATATTTGCACATCGTAAGTAACGGCATATTCATCTTGTGACATGAATTTAAAAAATTTCAAATAAAACGCAACTATCGACAATTGGTTCCTTTTGTTTATGCCGTGAGAAATTGTGTCGATAAACACTGACAACGATGACTAGATGTAGCCCTGGTGACGAGTGTATTTATCAGTTTTCCCAGCTCGGGCCACACTGCAGTCGATATATAACATTTAAAAAGTTTGTAAACTTTTCGTTTCGATCACATTGACACAGACACGTATAATATTTGTTTTTTATTTGCTTTAACAAGTACCAAGTGCCTTGCGCGTCCAAATTAAACTAAAGTGCATTTTTTTGTTACAGCTTCACGAAGCAGCAGCAACACCAAGATGTTCCGAATTATGCGTGCGCCATCGATTTTGGCAAAAAATGCAGTCTCCTCAATGGTAGGTTGCTTTCTGCCTTTAACTCTTTCCACCCAACGTAAAAACCGGCCCAACTGGCCAAGTGCTGCATTATACAATCGGTCATGCGTTTGCATTTACGTTGACAACTCACTTAACAAGTGTTGTAAACGCGAAGATGTCAAGAATATTACCCCAAAAAAAAGCAGCCCTCGCTGCCCCGTTGTCGGTGCCATGTTATGTAATTTGTTAAATTCGAGCGCTGGCTGCACCGACTGTTTTTCTCTTCACTGACATTGCGTAAATGCTACATGAACATGAATTAATTGTGCATTAATTAATTGGCCAAGTTGCAGTTGCAGATATTAAGTTGGGGAACATACTGCTAACGCCGCGCCCAGAGGTTATGTTTTTTCCAGGCCTTAAGCAGAAGTTTGGCCAAAAATTCCACCCGTGTAGATTAACTAGCCTAACATACTTATTATTCTCTCTTCTCTCTCTCTTTGTGCTGATAAGCAAATTTCTAAATTCTTTCGGTATCTTTCTTTTTGGGTGACTGAGAGCTTCAGAGAGGGAGGGGAGGAAGGAGGCGCGTCTGCAACAGCTGATTATACAATTAACAATATTGATAAGAGCGACAGTTTGAAATCAAACATGATTCATTACATAAGCGACTAAGTGTCGTCCGTGCACCGCCTTCGTTTGCAAACCCATTTGTCAATCTTCTAAAGCGTGTGCCGCTCTCTTAACTGCAACACGCACACACATAGACATGCGTGCATGTGTATTTAAGTGTGTGTGGGCATGTGCTAATTGACTGAGCCGAGTAGCGAAATCACTTTCATAAGACTAGCACATGGCCCCTCGTTTAACTAGTACGTTACTAGTCACACAGTGTATAGTCTGCAACCAGTCACCTTTACGAAACGCGAATCATGAACTTTATAATCCACAAAAGTCTACGAAGTGGATACTTCGCGACTAGTGCAATTGTGACAAATGTCAAACGAAGCTTATCACGCTATTGACAAATGCTAATAAGCACGGTAATTTTACAGTCAAATTAAGTAAGCTGCTGTTCGAAGATAGCATGCGTGTAAACGAGGCCCAACTGCTCTCTATAATTTAACTAATCATACTGCAATTTTTTTTCTAATTACAGCGCGTCGCCACAATTGCTGGCGCGCAGCGCAGTCTTCACATAGCCGGCGGATATCAGCGGGCAAAGTCGGCTAATCCAGACGCCATTTCCAAGCAATATCCGGTAATTGACCACTCATACGATGCCATCGTTGTGGGCGCCGGCGGGGCTGGATTGCGTGCCGCATTTGGCCTCGTTGCCGAGGGATTCCGCACGGCGGTGATCACCAAATTGTTTCCCACACGTTCGCATACAATCGCCGCTCAGGGCGGCATCAATGCGGCGCTGGGCAACATGGAGCAGGACGACTGGAAGTGGCACATGTACGATACGGTGAAGGGCAGCGATTGGCTGGGCGACCAGGATGCCATTCACTACATGACACGCGAGGCACCGAAAGCTGTCATCGAGCTGGAGAACTACGGTATGCCCTTCTCACGCACCCAGGACGGCAAGATCTATCAGCGTGCCTTCGGCGGTCAGAGTCTTAAGTTCGGCAAGGGCGGCCAGGCACACAGATGTTGCGCTGTCGCCGATCGCACAGGTCACTCGCTGTTGCATACGCTGTACGGCCAATCGTTAAGCTACGACTGCAACTACTTTGTGGAGTACTTTGCCATGGATCTGATCTTTGAGGAGGGTGAGTGCCGTGGCGTGCTGGCCATCAATCTGGAGGACGGCAGCCTGCATCGCTTCCGCGCCCATAACACAGTCATTGCCACCGGCGGCTACGGACGCGCCTTCTTCTCCTGCACATCGGCACACACGTGCACCGGCGATGGCACCGCTTTAGTGGCGCGTCAGGGCCTGCCCTCGCAGGATCTGGAGTTTGTGCAGTTCCATCCCACGGGCATCTACGGCGCTGGCTGTCTGATCACCGAGGGATGTCGCGGCGAGGGCGGCTACCTCATCAACTCGAAGGGTGAGCGCTTCATGGAGCGTTATGCGCCCGTTGCCAAGGATCTGGCGTCGCGTGACGTTGTCTCGCGTTCCATAACCATCGAGATTATGGAGGGCCGTGGCGTAGGACCCGAGAAGGATCATGTCTATCTGCAACTGCATCATCTGCCACCCAAGCAGCTGGCCGAGCGTCTGCCCGGTATCTCCGAGACGGCCATGATCTTTGCCGGCGTGGATGTGACACGCGAACCAATCCCAGTACTGCCCACCGTGCACTACAACATGGGTGGCATCCCCACAAACTATCGCGGCCAGGTGCTCACCATCGACGATAACGGTGAGGACAAGATCGTGCCCGGTCTGTATGCAGCCGGCGAGGCAGGCTGCAGCTCGGTGCATGGCGCCAATCGTCTTGGTGCTAACTCCCTGTTGGATCTTGTGGTGTTTGGACGTGCCTGTGCCAAGACAATTGCCGAGGAGTGCTCTCCCGGTACAACTCCGCCTTCACTGAAGGATGTAAGTATGCTCACCCATTCCAATGACTCTTTTTTTAACGGTTTTTATTTTCCAGAACGCTGGAGAAGCTTCGGTTGCCAATTTGGATAAGCTGCGTCATGCCAATGGCCAGATTACCACCGCTGATCTGCGCCTGAAGATGCAGAAGACCATGCAGAACCATGCTGCCGTGTTCCGCGATGGCCCCATCCTTGAGAAGGGTGTGCGCGAAATGAAGGAAATCTACAAGCAATTCAAGGACGTTAAGGTGGTCGACAAGTGAGTAAACTCTGTTGTTTTACTCTGCATTTTACTCATTGTAGTCGCTTACAGATCTCTGATTTGGAACTCGGATCTGATCGAGACTCTGGAGCTGCAGAATCTGTTGGCCAATGCCCAGATGACTATTGTGGGCGCCGAGGCAAGAAAGGAATCTCGTGGCGCACACGCACGCGAAGATTTCCAAACGCGCATCGATGAATACGTGAGTGCACTAAATACTGTGTTGAATGTAACTTTCTGATGCAACGATTTTTCTTCACAGGACTACAGCAAACCTCTGGACAGCCAAACCGAGAAGCCCCTCGAGGAGCATTGGCGCAAGCACACGCTCGCCTGGGTGAATTCCGAGACCGGCAAGGTGGATCTGAAGTACCGTGCTGTCATCGACAAGACGCTCGACGAAGAGGTGCAAACTGTGCCCCCGGCAATTCGCTCTTATTAGAAGAATCCTACTAGACACACACACACAAACACAGCACACATACACACACGCGCATACATACATAAGCATGTCTACTTAAGGGCCGGCAGTCAAAATTGATTGATGATCAATGTCTCGATAAATTAACTTGCTGCTGCTTTCTACATAAGTCAAAATTGTACAGAAATGACCCGTTACTTTGGTGTGTAGAGTATAGTATATGATTCTTTTTTATGATTTTGTCCTCTGACCAGTGCCCTCCACGATTACTCAGATACTTTTTATTTGTTCCTCGACTATTCAGATTGCTTTTACTTTATAATTGTAACCAAACCAAATTTATGCGACAGACTTGTGTGGAATGTAATGGAAAAGTAGCTACAATGATGGTAAAATGACGGCGGCGACGTCTTTATTGTGAAAAATACGTCAGGAAAACAATTTTCTAGTATTTGTTAAATTTATTAAATTATTGAAACAAAATAATATATTAAAGAAAAACAATACTACATTTCAAGCAACTGCTACCTCAACCTTGAAACACATGCACTTGATTAAGTTTCACATTTAAAGCAGTCAAACTATTCAAAGCAACCGTATTAAAGCCCATGGGACCGCATATTATCGCGTAACTGAAGCACTCGCTGCGCTTCTCGCCGAACAATGTAGCCAAGAGTTCCTGGCTTATGCGGCCAGCTTGTAACTGTTGCTCCTCGACTGCCTGAGATATGTAGTGGGTGCATGTGAAGCGTTCGTCGGTATCATGCAGCAACTGCAGCCTATGCCTCAGCCAAATATCTGCGATCGTCTTGTTAAAGTACAACAGATGCAGACGCTCGCTGTAGGAAGATAATTGTTAATCGATAAATCAGTTACGCAATTCAAATTGATAGAACTTACAGTCGATTCGATTGTCGTTGCAGCAAGGGCTTGATCAGACTTAAGATGGGCGTGATGCCACTGCCGGCAGCCAGCAACAGAATGTTGCGATGTGCTTCCAGGCTGCACAGTTTTAAGTTGCCGCGCGGCAAGCTCAGCTGCACAATGTTGCCGGGTTGGAGTTGATGCAGTTCCTTGGACACGGCGCCATTCTCGTAATACTTTATAAGGAACTGCAACGTGTTCGTGTCGTCAACTCCATCGTTGTTGGAAGGCAGGTAGCTATGTGGCACAGGTGTATAGCTCCGTTGCAGCACTTCGCCATTGTGCGATACTTCTATGTCCAGATGATAACCCACTGGCAGCTTGAGTAACACCTGTTGCTGCACACTCTGCAAGCTCAGCTCGAAGGAGTCATGATTGAAGTGCTCGCAGCGTTCCACCTCGAACTCCAAGTGCTCCTCCTGTGTAAGCAGCACATCGAGTTTTTTGCTCTCATGTGTGCCGTATGTTGGCCATGGCTCTGGCTCCTCTTTGCTAAAAACCACTTCAATTTTGCCAGTCTCTGCAGCCGTGCGAACTGCTTTTGGTGGCCATAGGACGGCGTTACTGAACGTGAAGTAGAAAACATGCCAATTACTCTCCAATTGCACTCGAATCTCTAGAGTCTTTAATGTTTCCTCAGCTATAGATCGTTTTAAGAGCAATCCAGGATTTGCCAAGCGACGTGTATAGAAGCAAATAGTAAGTTCGCTGCGCTGCTGTATCCAATCGAAACGCGGCACAGTCTCCACGGGCGCTGGAGGTAGCCGCACAATCTCTGCCTGCACTCTGGGAGTTGCGTTTTCTTTCAATGGTCCCACGTAGCACTTGTTGAGCAACTGGGGATAGTTGACCCAGGCGTGCACCTCGTCAAACAGTTTGGTGGCATCGCGACCAACGCCACGCATCAGTTCATCGATACCGCCGGGATGAAAGTCCATGTAGCGTGTAACATTGAAAACGCGGCCACGTATGGACATCCACGCGTCATCGACTCGATTGTGGCGCGATAGTTCGTCACGTGTGACAGACACCACACGACCACCAGTGCCAGAAAGATCTGCTCCAGAATTGCACAGACGCACCCAACTCATCAAAGAAAAACCTGGTTTCAGAGCACATTTGTTGCGCGGGTTACCCGTTGCTGATCCCGAGGTTGCGCCATTGGAGGATCCCGTTGAAAGCTTCTGTTGTGCTGTGGTAGGTAGTTGCAGACTGTTCGCAGATAATGCGGCCACAACTGGCGATTTAAGCGGCACTTTTTTATCATTTAGTGTGGGCGATTTTAAAGCGGAATCGCTCATATTGTTCACTGTTTATGATTTAGACAACAGCTGATTTGAGCAGTCGATAATATCGCATTTAAAAAGAGTTGGTCGCCAATATCATATTGGCAATATAAGCATTGATGAGCATCGATAATACAACTTATAAAATTACTTGGTCGATGATTTTTTGAATTCTTGCATTAATCGATATTATCAGTTCGAAAAAAACTGTAAGCTTTATAATGCAAAATAAAAGATACGAAATACAAAGAATGCTGATATAATGTAGATGTTTTTTAAATAACTTGTGTCGCAAGAAACTTACAATTCATTGCATTAGTTTATATGTTAAGCAAAATGGTATATTTGGAAATTAAGCTAGTGGTCACACTGCCGCATACAATAGTCATAAACAACTTAGTACTTGAATCGCAGTTCTTCAATCAGTCTTCAACGAGTCAGTCAGCTGTTTGGTTCTGTGCGCTTTGTGAGTAAATCCAGATGCCGTATGTTTATCGCCTGACCAGCTACAAATCTAATATTCATACCAACAATATTCATTTGAAAAGTGTTCTTTTCGTTTTGTGTCATTAACAACACGCATTTCTAATTGGCATAAATATTGCTCGTCTGTTTACGTGTAAATGTGCGAGCGTGTGTATGTAAATATAAATAACGATAATAATTGGCGCTTTATTTGTTTGAGTTATTCTTGACGAACCGGTTCAATGCAATTTGCGAAAAGAGTGAAAAATAGTGCAACACTAGTCATTCAATGCTACGTGGTTTTATGCAATGCACAATTATAAAAACTACAAAAACACAGACACATCTATGTATCTGTATGAGTGCAGGTGTTTTCCATTGCTTTTGCCTATGCATTTTTAATCCTTTTGAAAATTGAATATTGAAACAATTGTGTGTATGCATGCAAAATGTATGTTGTTCTTTTAGCAGACATAGCATGATGTCATATTATTGGCAGTTTCTCAGTTCCTCTGACCATCGCCTGCTCCATCTTGCCGTTAACCGCTAGCCGGTCGTTGTGTTTGCCTTCCCACCTTTCGCCACCATGCTAGAAATACACACCTACACCTACGCAGCGCAGACACTGACGGATGTGTGTAGATGACTATTCATTTCATTCTGTTTGCCATTTAATTAGCTGCACACGCAAGTAAAAGCTCTCTTTCCTCTCTCTATCTCTCTCTCTTTTTCTCTCTCTCCCTACCACTCTCCCCGACATTGTATTTTTCGTTTCGTTCCCACGCAACAGGAGAGCAAAAGAGCAACAAGTGTGATGACTTAAGTTAATCTTATCTAAACGCAATCCACCATAATCATTCTGTTTGCATCGAGTGTACATGAGTAGTTTGCTCTTTGGCTCACGCAAACGACATAGATAAAGTTTCGAACTTTGCGCGGTCCAATTGGGAAATGTATGCGTTATTCAGAAATTCTCAGATTACTTATTTACGGCACAATTTGTTTGTTGCCATGTGTAACTGATTGCCTGCATATTCTCCAGTCGGGCAATTCAATTAAACTTATTACGCAGACAAGCTTTTGCTTGAACAAATTGCGATATGCTGCTACAACAACACTATCTGTTGATAACAAATTGCTCTAGCGACGATAACAACAATTATAGTTCAAGCCATGATCATGACAGACAATTTAAAAAAGGCCGCCACTCAGACAGTGAGCGCGACAGAGATAAGAAGCCCCCAAAGAAAGAGAGCGCACTTGAGAGTGAATATACCCCGCAAATTTTTGTCTGACTATCGAAGTGATATGACATTCTATTTTAAACCAGAAATCTGAAATGTATTCAAGTCATTAGGCATGTATGAATTTCGTGTGCGAGACCATTTTTAACCTGACTTTAAGTGTTATAGCCACGATATTATGAGGTGAGCACTGTCGACCCCTACGCTATAAGCGTTCC
Source organism: Drosophila siamana (assembly GCA_035047445.1). Lineage (NCBI taxonomy): Eukaryota > Metazoa > Arthropoda > Insecta > Diptera > Drosophilidae > Drosophila > Drosophila siamana. The sequence goes on from JAWNPP010000081.1 coordinate 1,383,562, forward strand.
GTTTTACACATTTTATTTTACGCCCTTTTTTATGCAAATACACCAAGTTAGTACATTTATTCTCGGTAAACATCCACGTTTCTTGGTCTAAAAGTTAGATTTCACCTGATTTCGAATAATTAGTATATTTACTAAAAGTTTTATTTCCAAGTGTTTTCTTTTAATTAAATCATTAGTTACACAAAAAAAAGCAGTTGTGCAAGCCATTTAATTTGTAGTATTTTAGGATTTTAAATTGGTTTGCAATATTTACTTCAATTGAATTCCGTTTAATTTAAATTCACAATAAGTGTTAATCAATCGTAATGGATTCCAGACACTAAAATAAAAATTAAATACATACATATATATTTTAGCTATGTAAAGTTATCTAGGGAATAGTATATTTATAGCAATTGGCATTAATTTCGATGTATTTCATTGTCTTGAAGAATTAAGAACTCTGATGCAAGGTATTTTGTGGTCGGACCCCTAGAATTATTTATAATTTTTCAAAGAGTTGTTTAAAAGTACATACTATAATGTTCTGTTTGTTGTCCCTATATATGTAGATTTACCCATTTGCTTATTGCGTGCTTTATGACTGCTCCTGCACTTTTGAGTTCCCCCATTTGACAATCGTAAAGCTCTGTCTCAGCCTAATACGACACAATTCACTGAAATACGATAAGATAAGCATGCCACACAGAGAATAAAGATTTTAACAAACGCATATAGCAACGATAATAAACTTGATAATATGTATATTGTGGTTTCTTGAACTACGGTGGCGTTTAGCCGTGTTTGGGCTATTTGTGCCTCGATATTAAAATATCATCAAAAGTTTAACGAATTCACTCAAGTATATGGAAAAGTTTTAGTTCCCAAATTGTAGCGCATTCATACAAATGTTATTTATTTTTCATTTGGGCCTATGTTATGATGTTTCGAATAATTGTATACTGATATGGGTAATTAAATAAAAACACAGTATTCCAGAGAGACTAAAACTAGATTTTATTGCGTGGTAGAAAAACAGTATTAACTTTGCTTTTAAAAAGCAGGGTATGCTATAGTTTATGCTGACAAAGTTACGCATTCAATAATCTGTTGTTTAGTCATACATATGTAGTTCCCGATCTGCCAGTCAAAGTTGTTGCCGCCAGACATCGTAAACTAGATAATGTATGACTCACCGTGGAAACTATACGTCGGGGAACGTGGCACTTTCTATATGGCTGAAAGTAATGTTTATCAGTATGTCGGCATATTGTTTAATTTTTTTGTTCTGGACAAAATTCTATTAAATATTATTTCACGTAAAGCCAATTGAATGGGCTTTAATAAGAGATTCAAATGAGGGTTTCAATAAATACGCAAGGATACGATTGTATTAAATCGATTTTGCTTCAATTGATCGATAGGGATACTTAACGTTAAGTGCATGCTAGCACTTAGAGAGCTGTTAGCCAGAGTTTAATGATATGTTCGACTGCGGCAAACAGCTTTCAAACTCAATACACCCTTGGGAAAATCACACTCGCGCTATAATAACACTAATTTCATGGAAATGTTTACACAAGATTGCTGGCAAATAAATGCTATCTATATCTGTGTTTACTTCGTTTAATCTTAATTGCGAATCTGTGGAATTTTTTGCAGAATAGCCCCACATGGATAGGAGGAGCTGAAGCTGGATAATTTTGACTTCTCCATCAATTCCCCAACGATTTAAGCGAGAGCCTAACATTCCATACCAGAAATATGCCGGCACACCAGTCACAGACGGAGAGCGTGCCTCTAAAACGCACCATAGGCGCCTTTATATTTGGCCTGCTGCAGGCCTTCTTTCGCCTCATCTTCCGCCTGATCTATGGCGTCAAAGGTGAGCAGATGCCCGCCATTACGGATCCCATACTCCTCGAATCGGCCACATCGCTGGCTACGAAAATACGCAATCAGCAGGTGGGTCACAGCAGCTCTCTAAATTTATTTGCCGTCAATAATAAAAGTATTCAAAATTGCAGCTGAGCAGCGTTCAGGTGCTGGAATCGTTTATTCGCCGTGTTAAGGAAGTGAATCCACTGCTCAATTGTGTGGTGGATCAGCGCTACGAAGATGCCCTTAAGGAGGCAGCTGCAGCCGACGAACTGATCAAGTCCGGACAATACACCGCTGAACAGTTGGCCGAGCAGAAGCCTTTCCTTGGTGTGCCCATTACAACCAAGGATTGCATAGCGGTCAAGGGTATGTTGACTAAAATAACTTATGCCAAATTGTCACTAAAATACAACATAATCTCAAGGCATGTTGCACACGGCTGGTCTCTGGTCACGACGAGATGTGCGCAGCGAAAAGGATGCTGAGGCGATTGCGCTGATGCGCAAAGCTGGCGCCATACCATTCGCACTGACCAACGTGTCCGAGGTGTGCATGTGGTGGGAGAGCAACAACACCGTGCACGGCAGGACGCGTAATGCGTACGACACGAATCGCATCGTAGGCGGCTCCAGCGGCGGTGAAGGCTGTGTGCAGTCGGCAGCTGCTTCGCCGTTCGGTCTGGGCTCCGATATTGGCGGCTCCATTCGCATGCCGGCCTTCTTCAATGGCATTTTCGGACACAAGCCCAGCAAGCTAATCGTGTCGAATAACGGACAGTTCCCGACGCCATTCACTGACGAGCAGAACTCATTCCTCGGCCTCGGTCCCATGTCTCGATTTGCTGAGGATCTGCGACCGATGCTGCAGATTATGGCTGGCGAGAAAGCCAGTTTGCTGCGTCTAAACACACCAGTGGTGCTGGAGAAACTGAAGTTCTTCTACCAGGAGTCCGATGGTGGCGGCAAAATGGTGTCAGCAGTGGATGCGGATCTCCAACTGGCCATGCGTCGAGTTGTTCAACATCTTAGCAAAAAGTTTGGCGATTCGCAAGTGCAACGTCTGCAGCTACCGCAAATCCGGCAATCGGCGGCCATTTGGTTTGCCAATATGCGCGACGATTCTGGACACGGTTTCGACTTTCAGCTGGGAGATTTGCGGTACGAAATTAACACATATCTGGAGCTGCTCAAGTGGTTCGTTGGTGCTTCGAAGCATACTTTCATTGGCCTAACGACTGCTGTGATGGATAATGCCCAGTGCCAGCATGGTTCCTCCAAGTATAATCATCTGGTGGCCAAGCGAAACGAGTTGCGAGCCACCATTCAACAGCTGCTGGGCGACAACGGTGTGCTCATCTATCCGACGCATCCTACGGTGGCACCGTACCACAATGAGCCTATCTTTAGGCCCATCAATTTCTCCTACACTGGCATCGTGAATGTTCTCGGCTTCCCGGCAACCGCTGTCCCGCTGGGACTGGGCAGCGAGGGATTGCCGCTGGGCGTGCAAGTAATTGCGAATTTCAATGAGGATCGTCTTTGCCTGGCTGTCGCCGAGGAGCTGCAGCGTGCTTTTGGCGGCTGGAAGCGTCCCGAGGTTCGACTGTGAGCCACTGGGGCGCAACCGTTGCTGTAGATGTGTAAGTTAGCTAGTAGCTGGATGGAATTGTACACTGGGTGCCCGTTATAGAAGCCCACCAAATACTACTCACATTTGTAAACCAATCCTATTGATGTGTCCCATGATCCATTTGTTTTATATGTATGTGTAGCGTACATAAAGTGTTGTATGTATGGGCTCCAGTGCCTGGTATATCAAAATGTCAAGAGTGGTTATTATTATGACAAATACGTATGTATTTACATTTATATAATGTTTTTAATCGTAAATTCGTAAGCAAGCTAAGCAGAAATCATTTGATTGTGCAGTGAAAATAAACATGTCTAAACAATATACAATTAGCGGGAGAATTTCTTTTACAGTCGTCCCCAGAACACTTACTCTTTGAAGTTTCACCGTATTGGGCGTCAGAGAAAAAAGAGAAGAGAAAAACAAAAACAAACTCCACAAAACTGGCAACCAATTCGCTTCGATGCGGCGAAGGCGAAAATGTTAACTAACATTGATCAAGCACTTAATTAACATTACAACGTTGGTTTTGAATTTCTACTCTCTAATATCTGCAATTTATTATTTTAGCAGTATTAAAATATTGATAAACATACTTATTCCATACATGCAAATATTACATGTGAAATGTTGCCGAATGACAGAAACTCTATAAGGTTGAATTGAATTACTACATCAAAAACAATTGTCGGAATATGGCATCTAATATTTGTAACTGTTCGCCACTTTGCAGGCAGAAACTTGCGCGTCAGAACCATCATCAAAATTCGAATGCGAATGCGAACACGAATGCATCTCAAACAGGACGACGAGCTGTCCTTAAGCTCAAGAGTGGACGCAACAGTAGCCACAACAAGGTGAGCAAAGCCGATCCCATCTCGCTGAGTTTCCATGACTCCTGTTTGCGCATGTCCGATGTCCAGCTGCTGCACGGACCTCGATGCTTCAACGACCAGGTACTTATGCCCGATTTCAAATTTGAGGGCCTGTTAATAAACTCGATCATTGCAGATTTTCGGCTTCTATTATGAGTATCTGATGCATGTAAAGTACAAGAACAACAGCGACATGTACTTTGTTACGCCCGAAGTCACTCAGTGCATGAAGTATATGGACGATTCTGAACTGAATACGTTATTTGGCGGGGAGCAAAATGTATCCCAGAAATCATTCATATTCTTTGCGTTAAGTGACACTGAAAAGAACAAAACGGGAGGCGCCTATTGGTCGCTGCTTGTGCTCTCGAGGCCGGAGAAAACGTTCTTCCATTTCGACTCGTATGGCAACAATAATACGGGCCCATCGATGGAGATAATGAATCAGGTAAAGGAAATGTTCGGGTTTCGACAAGCGAAGTTCCGTCCCATGAGATGCTTGCAGCAGGTGAATGGCTACGACTGTGCCATCCATGTCATCTGCATGACCGATCTAATCGCCGACTATGTGAATCGTTATGAGGTCATTGAGGGATTGCCCCTCCTACACATGGACACTGTGAAAGCCAAGCGGGCGGAGTTGCTCAAGCTAATTATTTCGCTGGGCGGCTCCGGATAGACACTCCATCTGCAGTGCTTTGTTTTCTTTTTGTTTGATTTAAATTAAATTATATTAATTGAAGAATGTTGTAAAAATTCTGGGAAATATGAAAAGAACATGAAGTTTGATTCCAAATAAATAGTTTATCTAAGTGATAAACATATATGATATTTTAAATTTGGCAATTTATTTTTACTCAATTCACAAAATGGCTTACTAAATAGATGATTCGATTCAAAGCTACAAGGCCCTTGCCTGTTTGGATCATACTTAAATGACGCATCCATAATATTTAAGCAAATAAAAGATAAGTAAACAATAGTATTGCCTTGAACAAATAAACAATTTGTTCAAAGTTCATTGTTCCTGTTAAACAAGATCAGTTTGCTTGTCTCTTGCAATATTAATATCATTTCTAATGGAGCATCAGCTTACGTTCAACACTCATTATCAATATTTAGCAATTTGTGTAAAAATAACAAGACAATAAATTCCGCAGTACATACAATATATAGTTTACATTATATTCAATACAATTTATGAGAGTCACACACAAGTTTATTGATCTAATCCTTGCCGCCCAGCGAGAGTATTAGTTTAAGGAGCTCGGCTCGCTTTGAAACTACCCTATCCATTTGCAACAAGGGCAAGCCCTCAATGACCTCATATCGATTCACATAGTCGGCAATGTGCTCGGTCATGCAAATGACGTGGATGCCACAATCGTAACCATTGGCCTGCTGAAGACATCTCGTTGGACGGAACACGGCCTGTCGAACTCCGAGCAAAGTCTTAACCTTATTGATTAACTCCAACGATGCATCTGAGTTGCTGTTGCCATACGAATCAAAGTGAAAGAATGATTTCTCTGGTCGCGAGAGCACAAGTAGCGACCAATGTGTCCCTCCTGCGTTGGCTGTCTCATTGTCATTCAGCGCAAAGAATATGAATGATTTTTGATTCGCTTTATTCTCCCGAAATATCATATTCAGGTCGGAATCATCCATATACTTCATGCACTGTGTGACCTCGGGTGTAACGAAGTACATATCGCTGTTGTTCTTGTACTTCACGTGCGAAAGATATTCATAATAGAAGCTTAATATCTGCAAGACGCATGTGCATTAAAGTATCTATGTTACATTCCATATCTGAATTAAATACCTGATCGTTTAGCCATCGCGGTCCTCGAAGAAGTTGGACGTCGGACATGCGTAGACACGAGTCATGGAAACTAAGCGATATGGGATCCGATGTGTTCATCGTGATGTGATTGCTGTTAGTTCAAACTTAAAACCTAATGTGTATTGAGTATTTTGGTTTCAAATGTCAACGGCCTGAAAGACTAATTGAAAGTACACATGCAATTTTAAATTTAATAAATAGTTGTTCATGTCTCTGTAATGCCTTTAATCCATTCAAAAGTAATAAAGTAAATATTTCATTTAAACATATGTAAATATTATAACAATTTTAGCTAACAACGATTCAAAAGTGTTCCCCACATTCAAAGTCAACGTTGATATTTATGTTAAGCTTATGTTAATGTACTGTTAATCAGCATTGTCTTTCTGCCGTTACAGTTTGAAAATTGAGCAAAGAAAACTTTTGAAGTACCAGTTCAAATGTTGAGTGTGATAACTTTGAATTGCAACAGATAACAGAATTCATGATGGTAACATCATTTTGTCCTTAATCTTTATTCTATTGTATTGATATCGGACAACATGGGGAACTATCGAATGAATAAGTGTAGCACAACAAAAAGCGAAAAGTTCCGGCAATGTGCCTTGCAAAGCAGAACTTACCTTTTATGGTTTGGTTTCAGTTTGATCCCAGTTTATGCAAATGGTTGGAATAAACGCTTTACTGCTGGACAAAATTTTTAATTTTTAAATTTACAGATAGAGATATAAGCTACTATACATTTTGCATCGAAAAATTTGTTTCCTTCTGCCTTGTTTTCTCAAAGTTATTTTTTTTTATTTCTCAAAGTGTGACCACAAAAAAAATTCCCAAAAATACACGTTTAACGCCAGTGAGAAATACCATATAGACTAGTATTTTGGGATATTTCCAGAATGCTTAAAAATGTTCGTTATATATTGCATCTTATTGTTTTCAAGTTTCTTAAAAAATAATGAATCCGTCAGAAAGGTTTTTTTTACCATTTTTTTAAATTAATATCTAAAATTAAAAATAGAAATCCATTTTCTCAAGAACACAATTTTAATTCGACAGCAAACGCAATCATAAACAGCATACCTTGTTCTCTCGAAGACTAATAGGACAGAATTCAGAAGCTTTAACAAAGTTTTTTTCTTATATAATAGAAATAATTAACATACATTTTAGCTATATGTCATTGAGATGTTTTTTAAGTAAGCTGTATTATCTGTACTTTTAAATTTAAAACTGGTTCCAAACAAAATTTTTATTATACAACGAAAGTTCGGAAACTCAACTACGATGACAGCAAAAATTACAGTTCATAAACTAAAAGATGTTGACTTTGACTTAACGGATTGCTGCCGTATCTGCAAATGCCGTGGCAAAGGGGAGGGGCAAAGTGGAGTCAAGCTTCGTCCACTGTTTAATGGTCGCCGTTTAACTCGTATTATAGCCAACACAATACACATAGAGGTTTGTCAATGAAATTAATAACTAATAATACGTGTACAAATCAAAATGTGAAATGGTTTAGATAAAGGATTTGCCAGGATTACCACGTTTTATTTGCGAGCATTGTTTGTACTTGCTGAAAACGTTTTCCGTTTTCCAAGTGGATTTCCGGCGTTCTGAAGAGAATTTTAAAATGGCTCTTGAAGCTCGGAAACATTGCCACATGGACTCGTTGAATGAATTCTCAAGTTCTATTGAAATGGAAAAACAAATAGACAACGATCAGAAAAGTGCGGCACTTGTAACCAATTTCCTGAAGAAGACTAATAAGAAAAGTAACAAATCAAAATCAAAATCAAAACTCGATCAAATCGACAATTAACGTTTAATGTACCTAATGTATTTACCACGAATTTAAATAGTTGCAAAAATTTTGAAAATAATATATATGCACATGAAATTTAACAACTGGGCTTGAAGTGGTCTGGACACATGTGTCGCTTAAGATATAGTTCATCAATCATGTTCTCATCCTCGGTTTGTGCAGGGCCGCATTCTGTTGTCTTCAAGTCAATTGACGCGCTGCTGCTCTCCGAAAAATGCATAGGACCATCCGCTGGTGTCCAAGTGCCGCTTTGGCCTTGGGCACTTATCCATTTTATTTGCTTGTTAATCTAAAATATTATTTTAATGGTTTACTGAAGATGAGTAGTACCATCTTACTTTCAACTCACCTTTCTACAACATTTTTTTTGATTACTGAAACAAAACAATTCTGCCACAAATTTATAAATGTTTTTCGGATGGATTCGAATAGCTTCTGTTATAATCACTCGTATTATGGCGCGTACCTAAAATGGCACAGTAAAGAAGTGATAGCAAACTTGTTATTCTCATAATAATAATACTAACCTCAGGGTGTCGACACAAATACGCCCAATCACCTTTTCGCATATTTCTTGATACATTTTTAATTGTTTCGTCAACTGGAATTAAATCGTCGTCACTATCTGGGTTTTGACGAGCATATGTGTGCACGTCCGTATCGGAGTCATTGAAAATTCGGGATGCCTGTCGAACATTCATTTTATTTTTGCTGAGCGTTTTGAAATTATGACGAAATGAATACCTAAATAAATTTTGTTTATTTGTGTGTGTCGTAAATATAGGGCCTACTACCTAAAAATATTATTGTGATTTAAAAAAATTAAAATTTAAAAAAAAACCCAGCTCCGTGACAATGCGTATTGCAGCATTGCCGTGACCAGGATTCGAACCTGGGTTACCACGGCCACAACGTGGGGTCCTAACCACTAGACGATCACGGCTATACTGGGTGCTTGTCTATTGCTGTCTAAAACGCACTTTTCAGAGGCATGCGTGAAAATCACAGTCGTGGACAATAAGCAAACACGAATTATGGTATTTAAAATAAATGTAAGCAAAGTTTTTTTTTTAAATACTTATGCATTTAATCGAATACTTTTTGCTTAATATATTTGCACTCATCTGGCTAACTACTTTAAATACTTTGTTTTGTTACATTCGGTATATTGGACGTCGCTTTGATAACATTCGATTGATTAGTCGTTGCTTTTGACGTTCCAGTGGCTGTAGCACTTTCCATCTTGTGGTTTTTGAGCCGTTCCCTGAATTGATACTTTAATATACCCAAGTCGGTGTTCAGTCTGAAGCTCATATCAGGCAGCTGCAATTGCCAATGTTTAATGCATATCTTCAAATATTGTAAATTACTTATTACCTGATAAGTGGCTAGTAGGAAATTGCAACGGACGCGCTCTTCAGCGATTTGTTGGATTATTCCCTGTACTTCCTCGGAATCTAACATATTATCAATGATGGACTTAATACTATCGTCGTCATCCAATCGTGGCACTTTCGACTTTGGAGAACTGCTATTCTCCGTTTCATCCAGAGGTATAGATTCGAATTGTATCTCATTCTCAACACCGTTGCGCACCGTATGCTGTGTTTTTCGTGCTCTGTGGCGAATTGGTGTCTTTGCTTCGCTAGATGACAAAGATTCTGGTGACTTGCTGCTGGAGACGTCAGATGACTCCTTCTGTTTTTTCGGCGTCGTATCATTTGAATCGGTACCAATGATAACTGACGTTTTCCTTTCAGGTATTATTGTTTCCGGCACATCGTCGTCAGAATCAGGAATTTCAATTGAATTAAACATTTCGTTTGTTTGCGATTTCTTCTTCTTCGCGGTAAAATTAGGGATGGCTTATTTTGTTTGTATGTCAGTATCGATTATTCGATGGTAACCCTATTAAGTTTAATTTTTAGCAGCAATATTATAATTATTGCAAAATTATCTAAGCAGATGCACTTATATCGCTCTTTACGTCGAAGATGTTAGCATCGATAATGAAAACAATTAATGAAAACGATAAGCGAAATATGCAGTTTCCCGGTTATATCGATTTCGACGCCACAGAAATTAGCATCGATACTTCGTGGTATCAGAAAACAGCAGTAACAACAACACTCATATACTGCGGACTTGTTTTCTTAGCGTTGACGTGCGTGGGCGAATTTCTTCGTTTTCGAATTGAGCTTCAGCCAAAATTAATGTAAAACTATATTACTGTCTCTGCATACAGTTTGCTCCAGGCAACAGCGGTCGCAGCAGCCGTAAACAAAGCGTTTTAGCATACTAACAACACAACAATATGGGAAACACCGATTCCAAGCTCAACTTTCGCAAGGCTGTCGTTCAGCTAACACAGAAGAATCAAAAAATCGACAACAGTGATGAACAGTTCTGGGAGCAATTCTGGCAGGCGCATCAAACGACACTAGAGGATGTATTTGCTCTTGTTACGGCCAACGAAATACGTCAAATACGCAAGGATAATCCCGCCAACCTGGCCACACTCTGCTACAAGGCTGTGGAGAAACTAGCCCAAGCTGTCGACAGCAGTTGTCGTACGCAGGCGGAGCAGCAGTGTGTGTTGAACTGTGTGCGGCTGTTGGTGCGCATTTTGCCCTACATCTTCGAGGATGACAAATGGCGTGATTTCTTCTGGAGCAACCTGCCGGCCCAAGAGCAGGCCAATCATGGCCAGACTGTGCCGCTGGCCCAGTCGCTGCTCAACGCCGTATGCGATCTGCTTTTCTGTCCCGATTTCACTGTAACAGCTACTCGCCGCCCAGGTCCGGACAAGGCCGAGGAGCTGGCCAACATCGACAGCTGCGAGTACATTTGGGAGGCTGGCGTAGGATTCGCGCAGTCACCGCCACGCAATTCGCACATGGAACGCCGACGTACCGAGCTGCTGAAGCTGCTGCTCACGTGCTTCTCGGAGCCCATGTACCGCACGCCCCAGCAGTCGGAGGAGCCCAACAAGTGGATTGCCTACTTTACTTCTGCCGACAACCGACATGCGTTGCCGTTGTTTACGTCGTTCTTGAACACAGTGTGCTCCTACGATCCAGTTGGCTTTGGTGTGCCATACAATCATCTATTATTCCAAGACACCACTGAGCCGCTGGTCGAGGCCTGTCTCCAGCTGCTCATTGTGACGCTCGACCACGACATGGTCGTGCAACTACAGCAACAGCAGCAGCAGCAACAACAACAACAGCAGTTGGCTCATGCCTCGGGCGGCGTGCTGGTCACGCCCTACGACGAGGGCGGCTGTGGTGATAATCTGTTCATCAACTACCTGTCACGCGTGCATCGCGATGAGGATTTCCACTTCGTGCTGAAGGGCATAACGCGACTGCTCAACAATCCGCTGGTGCAGAACTATTTGCCCAACTCGACGAAGCGGCTTCATTGCCATCAGGAGCTGTTGATACTGTTCTGGAAGATCTGCGACTACAACAAGAAGTTCTTGTACTTTGTGCTGAAGAGCTCCGATGTGCTGGACATCCTCATACCCATACTGTATCATCTGAATTATTCGCGAGCGGATCAATCGCGTGTCGGACTCATGCACATTGGCGTCTTCATATTGCTGCTGCTATCTGGTAAGTTATGCTGATTTTCCAATATATAAGTATAAAATACTTATTTTATGATTGCCTTGCAGGTGAGCGCAACTTTGGCGTGCGCCTGAACAAGGCCTATTCGGCCACGGTGCCCATGGATATACCTGTATTCACTGGCACCCATGCGGATTTGCTGATAACAGTATTCCACAAAATCATCGCCACGGGCCATCAGCGTCTGCAGCCGCTGTTCGACTGTCTGCTGACTATACTGGTGAATGTGTCGCCCTATCTCAAAACGCTATCGATGGTGGCCAGCGTGAAGTTGTTGCATCTACTGGAGGCATTCAGCACACCATGGTTTCTACTATCAGCGCCCAGCAATCATCATTTGGTTTTCTTTCTGCTGGAGATCTTCAACAACATTATACAGTACCAATTCGATGGCAACTCGAATCTAGTCTATACAATAATACGAAAGCGTCATGTCTTTCATGCCATGGCCAATCTGCCCACGGACATGGCTGGCATTGCCAAGTGTTTGAGTGGCCGCAAAGCGGGTGGCAAATTCAATTTGCCTCGAGTGCCGCAGCGCAAGCAGACCTCGGCAATGACCAGCCAGGAGCTGCCATCGGCTCACGTGCCCGACGATTACGTCGACGAAGAGGAAGACGAGGATGCCGATGATGCTGATGTGCGATTGGACAAGGAGTCGGTAGCCGAGGAGGATCTCGAATCCGAAACAGAATCCCACGAGCGCTCACAGTTGGGTGACTCGCAATTGGACACAGGCGCGGTGCTTACTGCACAGGCTGCAGAGCCGGGCACGCTGAAGACATCGCTGCTGGACACACCAGCCATTGGCCAAATGACGGAACGTGAACAGGCGCATCCAAACGAGAAGCTTGAGCTGGGCAGCCCCAGCGCTGGAGGCACCAAATCCGTATCGCCAACACCATCGCGTGAGGATCAAACACGCCTTTCGGTGGCACATCGCGGCAGCATACGCATGGTGCCCGGCGACGGAGATCGCTGGACGCCAACGCCCGAATGGATTGTCTCGTGGCGCTCGAAGTTGCCGCTGCAGACGATAATGCGACTGCTGCAGGTGCTGGTGCCGCAGGTGGAGAAGATCTGCATTGATAAGGGCCTCACTGACGAATCGGAGATTCTTAAGTTCTTACAGCATGGCACCCTGGTGGGTCTGTTACCCGTGCCACATCCCATTCTGATACGCAAATATCAGGCTAATTCCGGCACCACGGCCTGGTTCCGCACCTACATTTGGGGCGTCATCTATTTGCGCAATGTGGAGCCGGCCATTTGGTATGATACTGAGGTCAAACTGTTTGAGATTCAGCGAGTCTAGAGACCTAAATTAGTAAGTGGAACACCAAATGCAGCAGCCACAACCGTACCAACAACATCAACAAAGTAGCTTACCCAAAAACGAAAACAAAAAATGAAAAATACGCTTTTGCATTTAACGTAGTTAATTTATATTTATTTTATAATTCATTCCAAAAAAAAAAAATTATCAATGTTTTAAGCGGTTTCTCCAGGTGTCGTCAGAACGAAGCAAGCATAAACCAAATGAGGCTTTATCAGTTCGCTCATAGCGTAAGTGTTCTTTTATCTGTACTCTGTAATCAGTTGTCAAACTCTAATTGGCTTTCAATCAATCAATATATTTTGTATACTTTCAATTGACCTATTCGTATCAGCAAATATTTATTTTACTCTTAGTGTATTTTAATTCGATATATATTTACAAAATGTTCCTTGTGCCGTAATTCGCTTAAGTAATTTATTTTTGTTCTATCTCAAGCTGTGCTTTTAGAAAATAGTTTTCCCATAGTCATGTTCTCTTTGAAAAAGTCTCACAACTCTGAAGAAACCCAAAACAATTGAGAATTTTACGTGCGCCGTGTAACTTTTTGTGTGTTTTGCTTCTTTTATTGGTAATAAAACGTTCCAAAGTATACAAATATTTAATTATTTAAAACAATGAAACAAACTCCTTACAAAATACCAAAATCAAGCTTTATGTATTTGTTTGTGTAATAAATTAGCTTATTATGTGCAATGTGTGTTTTTTAACAAAGTGGTAAATATTCATATGTACTTACATTATCCCTTATTCCAAGTAATTGTTGGTGATCATTTGTTTTCAACATTTTTAACGTAAATTCAATATAAGTTCCATTCATGACAAGTTAAACATATAAATAAACTAAATATATACACAAATTGTGCAAGAATTTAAACAGTCGATTATATTTGACGTGGCTAATATTTAAGATAAACTAATAAAAAATGTATTGTCATCATGTTTTTTATGCTGTATCTCCGAGAATGTTTGATCGAGAGAACAAGTCGTAGAGTCTTGGATTTATCCTTACTATAATTGAAATTAACTTTGCACTGCGTAGTTCTATATAGTTGCCTTTATTTTGCAGTTTCTGGACTTTGAAAGGCCCGAAACCAAAAGACGTATTTCAGCATAAATAGAAATAGAACTGACATAGCGGCAAATACCATTGGCTTTTTGGGTGGTGTGGGCGTATTTTCATTGTTTTGCATGGTGGAGTAGTTGTGTGTGTGCCGCAGATGCAATGCTAGGACCACTCCATAACATGAAGGAAGCATTCGTTGTCACAATTGATTGACAGCCGGAGTTGGAGTTGTTGTCGTCGTGGTTGATTCAAGCGAAACAGGAAATATACTGAATTTAATTAATCCTCCTTTTTTACGTTTTTGTACAATTTTCCCAATAACTGCGGGTTCCTTAATGGTTGCTTCGATTGTCTTCACTATGCGCTCCGCGTTGCCGTCGTCGGCCCCACTCGTGCTGCCTTGAATCAGGATGCGCACCTCGTGCCGTTTGGTCAGCCATTTGGCTATGTTTTTCAGTCTGGAAGCGAGATCGTGTTCGGTTATGCGTGCACCAATGGTCAAGGATTTCTCTGACTTCTTGCCCTTATCGGCAGAAGATTTCGTTGCGCCCCTATCATCCTGGTCATCTGCTAGCATCTCTGCAGCTGTGACCAACCTGTAATAAATAATATCGAAATACACTCAAATTCCTCAATTGGGTATCATTTATACTCAACCTAAAAACAACTCGACCAGTTTTCGCATCAGTCTGATTTAAGCGCAGCAAGTGCAAATCTCTCCGCTTTGCGAGTTTCTGCGCTTCATCCAATGTGGTGACAGTCGTGGCTTGGTTTTGTTGTATCAGGGTAATCTTTTGTAACTTGTTTGGCTTTTGTCCACTTTGCTTTGTGTTTGCCGCTTGTGTAAGATAACGACTGAAAGTCAAGAGTTGCAAGCCCTGTTGAAGCTGACTCTGGTTGGGTACTGGAAGTGTTCTAGAGTATCTTGGTGTATGCAGCGTCAGTTGCATATTGCGAAATTAGTTTGTGTATCAGAAATAATCGCTGTTGCTGCATTTTTATTTATTTTCGCTGCTATTTGTTGCTTTTCAGAAATATTGTTTAACACGACAGGGTTGTCATCTGATTGCAGCTTAAGTATTTCACACTTCGTCGAAAACGTATATAAATATTAAGAAATTTAAAAAGATATTCTTAGTATTAATATCATCGTCGCGAATTTAATTTGTTAAACGAATGTTTAACTGAACAATAATAATTTAATGACTGGCAACTGTAGCACAGCTGTTGTGCTCATTAAGCTATCGAGTGAAACCTCACCTATCGATAACAGAACTGGGCGATAATCGCAGGCAGCTTTTGGATTCTTTTGCACTTGTGGCAACTCTTATCTTGATTTAATTATTTTGTTATTTTATTTTATTTTATTTTAACAGTACAATGTCCTTAATAAACCTATTTGACGTGCCTCTTTTAATTTAGCGGATACTATAATTATACAATTGGCACACTGCTTATTAGATAATGCTTGCACTCATCCCCGCCTTCTGTTGTAATTACGTCTTGGATCAGTGTAGATTCTTTCTTCTTGCCAAAATTGTTGCTGTGCTCGTTGTGCGGCTAAAATATTTTCACATTCTGGCAACTCCGCGGCTTGCACTTGAAGTTGTTTGAATTCGGGGCGACGACACTCTTGACACGCCTCCCATTTACTGAACTTGTTGACATTTCTATCGCATGGATCTACCGCAAACAACATGCATTCATCACTGCAGAAATTGTAGAACCAGAAATTGCCCAGAATTGTATCATTCTGGCAGCTTGGACTCGTCCTCAGCATTTGAAAGCAGCGCTTCGACATGTATTCGTCGATTTGCGGTTCGTTGGCTAACATATCATCATTCCTACCTCTGCCATAGTTGTTGTTGTTGTTGCTGTTATAGTTATTCATGTTGTTGTTGCGTCTTTGCCAAGGATCGTGGACATTAGGCGGATTATTTAAGTTTTGATCTTCCATATCTCTGTTCCCGTTGCGAACATTTGAATATTGGCCATAAAAGCGCTCCTCGGGCTCACGGAAGGTGTTATTTGGTCTCCGTTCATATGGCGCACGCTCCTCATAATTGTTTGCTGGAGTTTTACGCGGCTGATTGTAGGATGACTGATGCGGCTTAAAGATTTGCTTTGGCGTCCATTGAGAATCGATTGTCTGCTCTTGACCCCATTGATGAGTGCCCTTCAAGTTGCCCACTTCAAAGTTAAAAGGCTTGCGGTCATCATCGGTTGGCAGCTCACCAAATGGTTGTTGATTGTCCGGTTGTCGCGAATTGAAATCCTGCGAGCCTCCATACTGGGTATCGGGGTCAGCGTCTTCACCGGATAAGTTTCCCAAGCAAGATGCGCCCGAGCAACTGCGAGTGTCCTGCAGGCTCATATTGTGCACACTCTGGCACTTCTGCTCGGCTCCAGGCGTGATATACTGACGGTAGCGCGTCTGATAACCATCGCCACAAGTGACGCTACATGAGCTCCATGGGCTCCAAGTGGACAACTGGCACTCGGCCCGTCGCTGATAGGTGGGAATGGGTTGGCCGCCCATTTGGAACTCCTCGAAATCCTCCAGTTTATTTACTGTCTCTCCCATACCACAGGCTTCGCCCTCACACTCGCGTTCTTCATAAAGCGGCACATTGCAGTTGTAGACTCTAGAGAGTTCGGGTTGTTTGTAAACACGTCGCTTGTACTGCATGCCTCCGCCACATTTCGTGGAGCACTCAGTCCAACCTGACCAGGGATGCGTCTGGCACTCGCGTGGCACATCCTCATCGTTGTTGGCTGTGAAGACGGGTCGATGGGTGAGCTTAATATTCTCTGCCCTCAATAGTTTGACTCACTCACATTCTTCGTCCAGACAGCGGCGCTCGTAGACGCGTTGGCGACGTATGGTTAACACGGCCATGGGCTTCATGGGCTTGGCTGTCTCATCGTAGAACGGCGAGCGCGGATCGTTGGGAAAGTCGGAGCGCATGCGCCTGATGACGTCCGGTGGTACTTGGGGCTGATCGGGCGACTGACGAAAGCAGCACACAAACAGTCAAAGAATTTATTTTTTCTTGCTATGCATATAGTTACCGTATAGGTGGGACCTGCATCGGTGCCCACGTCCCAGGGATACAAGTTGATCACTTTGGAGTCCAGCCAGGTGCAGTTGCGCAGACACAGCTCCAGTCCGCTGACGCCCACAATCCAGTCTGGCGAGGGCTCGATCTTCGAGGCAAATGATATCATATGATGCACTGGATCCACGCGCACCGAAGCCATCGACTTGCTGTTGAGATTGGGGAAGGCAGGCCCGCGAGCCTTAATAATCGTGCGTATCTTTTGATCCTGAAAGAGTATGTGAAGCTAAAATATGTAGACTCCCTACTGCACTACAAATCTTACGCGAAAATTGATGCTGAACTCGCGGTCCAGCAGCTTGGAAGTGCAGTGCTCCGCATACTGCTTCACACCTTCGCTGGCCAGGGCGCCGGACTCCCAGAAACGATAGTCGGAACTGTGCGCAGCGCCAACGAGCTCACAGAAACGTGTCTCCCAGCCGCGTGCCGGGAAATACCTGGGATGCAAGTTGCGTGACCAGACTCCTTCGAATGTGAGCTGAAATGACGAAGTGCAATACTCATGAAAGATGTGCGAACTGGAATTGCAGCTCACCTCGTAGCGCGCCTCGTCGCAGGCACAGCAGGGAACACTTATGCTGGGTCCCGTTGGCTGGCTCTCCACATCGTCGACAACCTCCTCGCAAATGCGTCGCGTTAAGCCGCCATCGTCCATGTGCCACACATCGCGATGCTGCAGTACTGTGGCACGTATCAATATGCAGCCGCTGCCGGGCTCACTGGGCGCCGTCCAGGTGAGATGCATATGTGTCTTGGGATTGGTGTTTGTGTTCTCCACCATGTTGATGCAGTTGGGACTGAAGCGGGTCTCGATCACATCGTTCAGCTCGAATCTACCCAGGTCAGTCATGTAGTTAAAATCTCCGGTCTCGCTCTCCAAAGCCAGAATGAAACTGATGTAGCGATGGCCGTTGAATGCGTTTAGAGAAACTGTTGAAAAGTTGTGGAACAATCAATGATTTTCGTACAACTGAAATACACGTTCTGAGGCGTCTTATCGGAGAAGGCCGACCTTGAAAACATCGCATGAATCTTTCGTGAAATTCGCAATGTCCTGATAAGACCAGCCTAGCCGTCAGTCCGTCACATTTGTTTACAAAACAAAACAATCCACAAACAAATATTGCGAAATCGTTGTGTAGTTGGAGACCTCGTCGGATCGTACATCAGACATTGAAGTTCAAGCGCAAGGCCAATGAACTCACGCTCTCACCGTTGTACTCCTGACCGAGTATATACGTTTCCGGATTGCCAGTGATGCTTATCACATAGTTCTCATCGACTGGCGACTTGGGCGTAGCCGTGTTTGCCGGACGACGTGTGCAGATCAATGCTCTGCCACTCGATGCCAACGCGAATAGCATCAACAAACGCCACATTATTTAAATATCTCATCCGAATCGTATTCAATAGTATTACTATGCGACTTTTAGCTACATGAACGTAGAACTTGACGATTTGAGCTACACTTGAAAACTGAGCTAAGCTATGGAACCCAACAAACTCTGTTGGTTTGCGAAAATCTAAAATTGGGAGACTGTAGCTGATAAGCTCGAAGCCGGAGCAAGCTAGCTGAGCTGAGCGACCGGCGAGAGCATGCTTATTTTTCTGACCCACTGATACAAATACACTTGGAACGCTGCCTTATCGCTCGAACTCACTCGTTTCAGAAAGAAGCGTAGGAAAAACAATCTGTGCCCGTGGAATTATGCGTAGAAATTGTATAAGCATCTCTTAAGAGGGTTGAACCTGAGTATTGAGAGATGGGCGGAGCAAGAAGTAAGAAGAGCAAGGAAGTAGTAAATCTCTTCCTAAATGACTCAGACTAGCCACTGCTCCGAGTATGAGATACTCGGTAAGAACTTGTAGAGCAAACAAGAGAAATTAAGAGTGAGGAGGGCAATGAACCCTGTATCACCGAACCTAATTTTCACCTTACATAATTAAATAATTTTCAAATTGGATGATTATTATGATGAAATTCATATTTATGACAATATTTAACAGCTTTAAAATATTTAAACAGATAAAACATACGTTTATTCACCAGCTCGACTTCTATATTTATCGGATTCAAGAGTACATTATCATAATTATTAATTTACTACAGGCGATAGAAATACAAACAAAATTGACATACAAATTGAATAGCTCTTATTATGTATTTGATAATATACTTGTAGATGGCAAGACATCTCAATATTCTACAGAGTTGTCTAGTTGAAAGTATTTGAGCTATACACATTAGGAGTTAAGTACTCAATTTAGGCAATGCCGCCTTGAACAATATTTGTAGTTTCTCAACTTTATTTCCTTGGCTCAACTGCCGTAGTAACCACGTCTGTTCGTCTGTGACGTTGGCTGTCCGAATCCCTCGCCAAAATCGCGACCGCCAGTGTCATAAGTAGTTGCCCTCGTTCTCCTCCGAGCGGGCCCAGTTCATTTGGGGCTGCAGGCAGGTGCCTTCGCAGGCCATTAGAGTGCGAAAGCGATTGTTGTTTTCGTCGCAGTTGTCCGTGGTGAAGATCTTGCACTCGTGGGAATCGTGATCATAAAACCAATAGTTACGCACGATCACGGGACTCGCCAAGCAGGGCACGGTCGAGGCGAATGGCTTCTCGTAGCAATAGTCCTGCACCAGCTTGTAGTCCTTGC
Source organism: Drosophila siamana (assembly GCA_035047445.1). Taxonomy (NCBI): domain Eukaryota; kingdom Metazoa; phylum Arthropoda; class Insecta; order Diptera; family Drosophilidae; genus Drosophila; species Drosophila siamana. Next base: position 1,403,402 of record JAWNPP010000081.1, read on the forward strand.
TGACATCCGACTGATGGTCCTGATAGCGTGCGTTGTTCGTGTAGTCGTATTGCTTGCTCCTCATATCTTGGGTGTTCTCCCGGTTGACTCGATTGTCCTGCCTGTTGTCCTGCCTGTTGTCCAGCCTGCTGTTCAGTCGATCTTCATTGTAGTTAAAGGTAGCTCTGTTGTCACTGCGTTGATCCTCGTAATTTCGCGGTAGACTGCCCACCAGTGGTTCTTTATGATAGCTGTTGGAGCGATCAAAGTCAAGCGGCCGCCGTGGATTCATATTGTAACCACGCTGATTTATCAGATTGGAAAATGTCTTTGTTGCTCTCAAAGCTATTGCTATTCCAGTTTTGGCCACGTTGATTTGTCGTACTCTTGAAATTGTTGCTGTTCCAGTTTTGGCCACGTTGATTTGTCGTACTCTCGAAATTGTTGCTGTTCCAGTTTTGGCCACGTTGATTTTCGGCTTGAAAGCTATCTTTGTTACCATCGAAGCTGTTGGTGTTCCAGCTTTGTCCTTGGCTCTTTCTGTTCGCCCCAAATCTATTGCTGTTTAACGCGTTCCAAGCTGTAGGATTAATGCTGTCGTCGGGCTCCGGCAAACCGTCCAAGTCGCCATTGTCGGGTATGGTGCCGCCACAATCGGCGCCCGTGCACGGTCTGGACTCCTCCAGCGGCAGCCTGATGGCTGTTTGACAATGAGACCTCGCCTGCTGATTGTAGTAGTCGCGGATGCGCGTTGAAATGCCGCGACCACAGGCCTTCGAGCAGGGCGACCACTCGCTCCACTTGGTTAGCTCGCATTCGGCAATTGACTCGGGACCATCGGGATTATTATTACCGTTGGGATCGCCGTTCTCTGGATCCTCCTCTGTGCCGCATTGAGTGCCCTGACATTGACGACTTTCGTCCAAGTGCCTGTCGCAATTGTAGCTGGCTGCCAGCGAGGGGTTTTTGAAACTGCGAAAGCGTTGCGAGTAACCGGGACCACAGCGTGTGCTGCAGTTGGTCCAGTCGTTCCACGGATGCGTTGCACACTCCAGTGGTCCCTCTTGCGGCACTGAAAAGGCAATAGAGCTGAGTTGTCAAAGCGGATTTGTTAATGACAAGTGCTTACCCTCCTCACACTCGCGTATGTACAACTTCTTCCTGGTGATGTAGAGCGTGGCCAGTGGCTTCATCTGTGCTCCGGTATCGTCGAAGAACGGGGAGCGATAATCACTGGGATACGTGGACGTAATGCGACGTATGACATCGGGTGGCACCTGCGGCTGGTCAGGAGACTAAAGGCAGAAGTAGAATGCAGACTCTATGGGTGAATAAACGACGACGTCTCACCATGTACGACGGTCCTGAGTCGGTACCAATGTCCCAGGGATACAGATTTAACACCTTACGCTCCAGCCAGGTGCAGTTGCTCAGGCACAGCTCCAAGCCAGCCACGCCCACAATCCAGTCTGGCGAGGGATCCACCTTGGCGGCCAGGGATATCTGGTGGTGCTGTGGATCCACGCGGGCATTCGCTAACGTTGTGCCGTAAACATTCTGACGGTATCCAATTCCAGGAGCCTTGATAATGGTGCGCACCTCGCCATTCTGATAGCGAAATAAAGTGATATGAAAATAGTAAAGAACGTGATTAGCTGTAAGATACTCGATCTATTATTCGATAGCATGTCAGATTTGATTGTTATTATAGGGATTCCCAAAATTCACTCTAATTCCCTATAAAGCAAACTATTTCCTAGCAGAAATTGGTAGCTCTAGCTTTTAGAGATTCTTTGAAAATTTCCTTTGAGGACAACTAAAGAACCAAATTTAGTCAAGACTATTTAGTCGTCTTCTAAAACAAACTTGTTCTGCCTTCGACATCGCAGATGCAGCTGCTAAACTTTTCTCAAAATCACCCAATTTTAAATGGATTTAACAGTTTATACGCGGTAGCCTCAGCATTTAGCAAGGACTAATTGTATACTTCAGCTTATGACGTAATTTAAGTTTCAATTAATAGTTTCTTGGGGTGTTTTCAACGAGGGCTAATTGAGTACTTTAAGAGATCCTAGGTACATTGCCTTAAGTAAGACCTCTGATTACCGAGCATATTTCGTACCTGCGTGTTTTCTCTGATCTCCTGCTCTAGCGACCGTGTGGCTCCATGCTCTGCCATCTCTCGCATGCCCAGGGAAGCCCTTCCGCCATAAGCCCAATAGCGATAACTGTAGCTGTGCGAGGCGCCAATGACATCGCCAATGCGTGTGCGCCAGGCCTCGCGAGGAAAGTCCTTGGCATGCGTGTTCCTGGCCCATTTGCGCTCTAGAACAATCTATGATTGAATCGAGAGAGATGAAAGTGTCGCGAGAAAAGGCAAAAGGCTGCGTAGAGTCACCTCATACTTGGCCTCATCGCAGGCACAGCAATTCTGCAGCGCAGGCGTCAGGTTGTTCAGCTCATCTATCTCCTCGGGACAGATGCGTTTGGTGAGGAAACCATCGTCGATGAACCACACATCGCGATGTTGTACAACACCCGCCTTGATCAGCACACAGCCGCTGTCGGGCAGCTTGGGCGCCACCCAGGAGACGTCGATGCGCGTCTTGGGATTTGTGTTCGTGCTCTCAATCATGTTCTCGCAGCCAGCACTGAACTTTGTCTCCGCGTCGCTGAACAGCTCAAAGTGTCCGGTCATGTCCTGGGCATTGTAGCCAACGGTTTGATCCTCTGCCTCCACGACCAGCGTGAAGCTAATGAACTTCATGCTGACGGGACAGGAGAGCGACACGTTGTACTGATGGTCGGGTATAAAGCTCTCGGGATTGCCATCGATCAGTACCTTGAAGTTATCATCGACTGCGGAGCGTTCGCCGTTGGCTCCTTGGGGAACGCGCGTGCAGCCGCCTCGAACATGCTGCATATGTATGCCACAGATGAGGATAAATATGGCCAGAATTTGGCACATTTTGCCGTAGAAGACGCACAATTGATTTTTGGCTACCAGTCGCGGTCACAGCTCGCAGAGCACTGACTGAAATTGGGTAAAGCGCTTCCAGTAATTGACCGCACGACTCAATTATTTCCCAGACCCACTTTAATTGAGTTGAGTCGCCACTGTCAATGCTTCAAGCAACGCTCTTCAATAAGTCTTCCTCTAGCTAGATACATATATACATATATATATTATTTTCTACGCGACAAAGCTGGCTTCAATTAATTTATTTTGCTGAGGTTCTTTCAACTCTCTAGACGGGGACAGTGAAACTGTATGCAGACTTTTATGTGGGTCAATGATATTCAGCAGACAGCAAATATATTCAAAAATAGAGATTTTCGATGATCTTCTCGTGCTTACTTGCAATGCGGAGGTGCAAGAGTCCACAGGAAAACTTTCTGACTGTCTAAACGACAAATCAGTGAGAACTTAGGGGCTTAATTTCTGCGAGAATACACAATACTATTTGGAGCACTTTTTTCAAATAGTTTTATGATATTGATCAAATATATTTTGAGATTCGGAAGCAAGTAATCATGACTTTTTTTTAATTATATAGTATGTATCAAATAATTTATTGAAGTGAGAATTCATTACTTTCTTTAATTATATATGTCAAATAATTTATTGGATAGCGAAAGAAGGATTTGTCGCTATAAGTTAATCTTTACATTTTTGATGATTTTTATAAAATTTAAGCATTTACTTCAAGCTCATGCGACTTTGTTGTTTGTTGTAACATATTGATTAGATATATGACCATAGAGTTCACCCTCTTCTCACCACTTCTCGGGGTCGTCGTTGCTCTCCAGCTGGCAGGGCAGCATGAGGCACTTCTCGATGCGCACCCGGTCCTTGCACTTGTAGCTGAGGTCCGTGTTGAGCAGCGTGCGCGTGCGTTGGCGCACCGCGTTGTCGCCACAGCTGGCCGTGCAGGGCGTCCAGGCGGACCACTCGGAGTAGCGGCACTCGTCGCGTGCATCCAGCGTCTGCAGCTTGGCGGGCATGTGGCGTCGCTCCCCAAACGCACCGCTCACCGAGTACATGTCGTCGCAACGCTGATAGCAGCGATCCAGGCGCACCAGGTGCTTGGGACACTGCTTGCCGCCATATTTGGGAGTGCGCAGGACGCGACGCGTCTTCAGCTGGACGCCGTCGCCGCAGCTGGCGTTGCAGCTGTGCGCAATCCACTCGGAGACGAGGCAGTCGACGCGTTGCGGCTGCTCGGCGCTGAGGCGTTCGTGCTGCAGCTCCTGCTTGTGGCGCGGCAGGCGGCAGGTGTCCTCGCACTCCTCCTTCGACTTGAACTTGTTCTGGTTGCGATCGCAGCGATCCGACCAGTAGATGGCGCACTGATCGCTCACGTGATCGTAGTACCAGTGGTTGACCACATCGCTATCGCGACAGTGGCTGTCGACGAGCGTCTCGTAGCAGAAGTGCGGCACAATGGTGTCGCAGTTGGGGTTCGTGCAGTTCACCTCCTCGAGCAGCTTGATGTGGCCACAGGGATCGCTGCCATCGTCGTTGGGATCCTGCACGCCGTACACCTCATTGTTGTTCCACACCTTGCGCAGACGCTGCCGCTTCCCGGTGCCGCCGCAAGGTCCCAGGCAGGTGGAGAAGTCCGACCAGGGGGAGACGCCGCACACGGGCGGTATGTAGTCCTCGCTGTGCTGACTGTAGCTCTGAAAGTTGCGGAACACCGAGCGCTTCTCGTTGGAGCCGGACTGCTCGTCACCGCCCTCGGGCTGATCCTGCTCCGGCTCTGGCTCGGCGTCGCCTTCATTGGCAATCTCGCCGCCGCATTCGCTGGCCTCGCAAACCTTTGTCTCCTGCAGACGCACCCTGCTCGCCTTCTGGCACTTCTTCTTCGCCCGCCGGTTGAGATAGTGACGGGTGCGCGTCATCTCGCCGGTGCCACAGGTCACCGTGCACGACGACCACTCGCTGAACTCGGACAGAGCGCACTCGGGATCGCCGCCAGTGTACTCGGCCTCCGGTTGGGTGCCCTCCGGCACCTCCTCGTTGAACACCGCGCACTTGCGTCCGTTGCAATTCTTCTCCTCGCGCAGAGCGTTGTTGCATCTGTGGCGCTAAAGGCAACAAGGGAAATGTATTAAATCTGGGCAGCAAAGTGGCAGAAATAGTTTCCTTTATTACCATTGCCAATGTTGGGTTCTTGAACTCGCGGGTTCTGTACTGTTTGCCAGGTCCACACTTGGCGCTGCACTCATCCCAGCGACTCCAGGCGAGCGTGGCGCACTCCGGAGGCAGTTGCTCAGCTGCAGGCATAATATTTAATTAACGGATAATGGCAGTTGTTTGATTTACACTCACTGTCGGCTGTTTCGCAGTTCTTTTCGTAAAGTCGCCGCCTGTTGATGTGCAAGGTGGCCAGTGGCTTCATCTCAGCTCCATTCTGATCGTAGAAGGGCGAACGTGGATCATTGGGGAAGTTGGATTTGATGCGACGCACAACATCGGGCGGCACTTGAGGCTGATCAGCCGACTGCAATTGAGAGGGGAGAACGGATCAGAAAGCGAAGTTAAGTGACTGTCGTATAATCCTTGACAAATTAAGTAATATTAAATTTGTTCCTTGACTAGCTGTCAATTTTATGACTCAATCATTAGCAAATTTGCAGCTGCTATTTATGTAATAATTAATGTTGTGGCTGGAGACTTTGGGACACTGTTTCATTAAAATAACTGTTATACTACACATTTTTCAATTTTTGCAAAACAGCTTCTAGTTAATATGGTCATATCAAATAGAATACAAAATAACCAGGAATAGACGTAAGCTTGAAGTAGCTGTTTAAGAGTAAATTTAAGGTAATTACATGTAAGCGAGTATTTAACTATTATTAACTAATTATATATAAGAATTATAAACTAAGTTGTTTAGTAAAGTTATTAAGTAGCCACTTAAATGGCTTGAAACAATTGAAATTATTGTCATGAAGACCGTATTTACATTTTTTTAAGTAGGTCGAAAGACAGTTAGGAGTGCATTGCCATAATATCTACCTAATTAATTGTACTAATATACGAAAACACTAAGGTTTAATCAAATGAATAATATCGCTGTTATATTAAGCTTTGCTCGAGTCACCCTGTGCTCTATAATGCGCTGTTCGCACTGGTAAAAAGTGTAAACGTTTATTCTGAAACAAGCAGTCGATATGTCGATTACGCTAGCAGATAAATGTGACGCAAGTTATGAAATGTTTTGAGCTCCACTTACCATGTAGGATGGACCGCTGTCAGTGCCCGCGTCCCAGGGATACAGATTGTGCACCTTGCTCTCCACCCACGAGCAATTGGGCAGACACAGCTCCAGCCCGGAGACGCCCACGATCCAGTCCGGCGAGGGATCCACCATGGAGACCAGCGAAATGAGATGGTGATTGGAGTCGACGCGAAACACGGCGAACGTCTTGCCGGTGACATTGGGAAAGGCAATGCCACGAGCCTTGATGATGGTCCTGATGTGCTCGCTCTGATCCTTCAGCTCGCTCTCGAGCGTGCGCGTCGAGCCGTGCTCGGCCACCTCGCGCAGTCCCTCGCTGGCCAGCTCGCCGTACTGCCAGAAGCGATAGTCGATGGTGTGCGAGGCGCCGATGATGTCGCTGAAACGCGTGCGCCAGCTGTTGGCCGGAAAGTCCTTGGGATGCGTGTGGCGCGACCATTTGCCCTCGAAGGTGAGCTGCAAGTGAAGTTCATACATCATACATACATCAATTGATCGCTATAGTCTATCAGCTGTCTACCTCGTATTTGGCCTCGTCGCAGGCACAGCAGGGATCCACAATGCTGGGCTGCGTGTTGATGTCGTCGACCTCCTCCTCGCAGATGCGTTTCGTGAGCAATCCGTCGTCCATGAACCACACATCGCGATGCTGCATCACTGTGGCACGCAGCAGCACACAGCCCTGGCCAGGCGTCGTTGGTGCCACCCAGACAACGTCCGCATGCGTCTTTAGGTTCGTGTTTGTGTTCTCAACGACATTCGGACAGCGCGGACTGAAGCGTGTCTCTGACAAGTCGATGATCTCAAAGGCACCCATCGCATTTGCATCGTCCTCAACATCTTCATTCTCCAGCTCGACCGCCAGCATGAAGCTGACAAACGACAAGCCCGAGTAAGCATTCAACGTGACTATCAAATAGAAATGCAACCGAGATTATTATTAATTGCTGCACCTCTCTAATTTGAACTCACCATTGTACTTCTGGCCGGGCACATAGCTCTGAGCGTTGTTCGCAATATTGATGGCAAAATTATCATCCACCGGCGATTTGGCTGCTGTGGCGCCCAGCGGCACGCGGTTGCAGCCCTGCACAGCCCACAAGTTGCAAGCGAGTGCCAGCAAAGTGATGAGGTAGACGCACATAATAATGCTTCTCGATCTGTGCTTTACACGCTCTCTTCAACCCTTTGATTGCTGCAATTTAATTGTCATTCGTTAGATTTTCTATGCGACTATTTCAGTTTCACAAGCAAACCAACTTATATTCTATTTATAAATATGTTCGTCTGCCCAATCGGATCTTTTTAAACAAGTCTCGCACTCAATATCTGTTGACATCCTGGTTTTTCAAGCTGTGATTTATCTAAGCATTTTTATAAATATTTTCTATATTATATTTATAAAAGTGTTTGTCGATCATATATTTTTAAATAAGTTCATGTTTATTATTCAGTCTGACTTTTTCAAGCTATTTTTCATATAAGCTCGTTGATTTATCTAGTGTAATTTATCTAATTACGATTTAAATATATTTCTCAGCTCTAATTTTATTTTATTTATAAAAATGTTCGTCTATCCAATCGTATCTTTTTAAATCAGTTGATATTTATTATCAGCCTGACTTTTCAAGACATTTCTCATGTAAGCTGGTCAATTGTGATTTATCTAATTATTTATGTATATATTAATATATGTATAGGATATTCTTCATTATAGACATTTCCGACTTTCCAAATAGTACTCTTGAAATAATAAAACTTTGAAAACTTCTCTCTATTTATTCTCAATCTGGGTTTGCGAGATATTTGCCAAACAAGCTGAATAAGTGTGACTTATCTAATGTTCTATATATATAAATTCCATATCCTATTTTTAAATATGTTCGTCTCTCCACTCGTATCTTTTTAAATAGTTAAATAAGTCTCGGTTTCTCACGAAATTTGGAAGAGGCGTCTATCAATTATCATCCCGGTTTTTCGAGCTATTTCCCCTATAAGCTGAGCTGGAGTGTGATTTATCTAATCGTTCCCAGGGTTTAGCTTAATTTCACCACTTCGCCATGCCGGAAACCATTTTGTTTTGCCATTTCATGGCTCGTGCGCACGCTTAATTGCCTTCAATATGATTGGTTGTATCGAATGTCAATGACAAACTCGGATAAATATGCCGTTGTCGTTAAATTGCAATTGCTCTTGACATTGCCAGTGCTTCGATGGACGTGCATGCGGCCAAATTAATGTCAGTCTTACGTATACTTGATCTGTTTTGTTGATCTGCTGCTATCGATCGATTCGTCATTTGTTATTCGCTTTAATATGCACTTTCTATTTCGCTGCACAGCCGATTGCCAGGCGGAACCTAAGTCTGATCCCCCTAGGCAAACGCATTTACATATAGTCCCTAATATGATACGTCACTGATTAAATTCAATTGAAAATACGCAGAGCGTCATTTGAATTGTGCGCTAAACAAGCTAGTTTTGAGTACTTGCTAAACTACCAGATACCCATTACTATGCTCTATATCTGCCACTATAGTTACTGTTTAAGGCACCCACTTTGGCTATTTTTTGTGCAGTGGGTAGAAACGAAAGCGATTGCATTAGAAACCATCATTAAAATCACTTTTAGGGCTTCGCTTTGCACTGAATTTGCTGTTCACATGAATACTTACGTATACGCAATAAAGTCAGCCAGAAATGCGGAAAATTCGGCAAAGTTTCACCTGATTTACAAATATTACATGAATTATTTAATTTTCTTTAGATTTCTTGCTTTAACTTTGCACTAATGCGAAAGCACTCAAATGTTATCTTTAGGCACTCAACGCATCCACAACCGTCTCGCCAAACGCTCGAATCGCAACTGAAATGCAAATTGCACGATTGCTGCGATAATCGGCATCGCCAGTTGAGCAGTTGAGCGTCTGTCTGCGGGCTGCAGACGACCGAAGGGGGATGGGAATGAAAATGGGTATGGGGATGAGAGAAACCAGCGCTGGTGTGACTTTTGTGCTCTGCCTTAGTCTGTTTCCCTTCGCAATTGTTTTCGTTTCGACTCTTTGCTGTTCTGTTGTCATACGCATATTCTAAACAATCTCATGAGGCTCTCAGTGGATATGAAGTGCAATGATAGTACAGTGGTTCAGCTAATTAATTTACAGCAGACATTTACTGTAATTCTCAGAACTATGCATTTGATTTTCTATAGCAGAATTGAGAATTTTATGTATTCACAGAACATTAATCGATCGATTTACTCGACATACATATACATTAAATAGAAGACATTGTAATAAGAATCCATAGAAAGCAGGGAAGAGTTTAGTAAAGATCTAATTAAATATTAATTATCACAGACTAGCAGCCAATATATTTACTCGACGTAAGGAATTGTAATAAGAATCAGAAAAGTATGAAAGAGTTTAGTAAAATTACAATTAAAATTTGAACTATCTATTAAGTGCTGAAATTGAGCAAATTAACTAAAGCCCACAGCTTTGATAGCTGAGTTTGTCAGAATAACGAATTTTATTTGGTGATTTTTATTCTGTACTTTAAAATCATATAATTTAAATTTCCAATTACTAAAGAGCTGAATTAACTTCGAGATATTAACATTGTATACCTGTTACCTAAGTTTATCTTTTATTCAATTTGAATTAAATTACAATTCAATTTGGAATAGGCTTTCACACCCTACTCTATATTTTGATATACAACTAATGCAAATGATCTAGTAATACCCCGCTTGCAGATAGACACTTAGCTAAACTGACATTATGTGTTGATCAATAATTTATATACTTAATAGGCTCAGAGTTTAGTTTTAGCTTAGTTTTAGCTAGTTTTTAGCTTCCTATAAATAATGAACAGATAAAACAAAATAACTTCTATATATTTAGCTGATAGTAAATTCAACAAAGAATTCCGAATGCTTGTATAAAGTAGGCTTTACTGCCAGGCAAATTTGACATTGACTTTTCAATTTTTTTCACACATTTTCTTCATTCAACATCAAACAGTACACCGCTGCGTCTCGTATTTCGAAATTATACATATTTTTTTTTGAGTAAGCTAGTATCCTTGCAGACTTTTGTGGACAATCGAATTTATTTTGGAATTGAAATACATAAGTAATAAACAGGACATCAAACTACAGACCGTGCCATGATGCAAAATTCCAAGTCTGACTCATCCAATCCAGCGGCTGTAAGCAATTTAACCCTCCTGCCCTAACATATATGTCTGTATATGTATATAAATTCGATTTGCAGATAAAAACGCCTCAGCGTTCGTCATCTAAAATTTCGTTGCGTGCAAAGTGCAATGCGGTTGTCAAAAGCCCAAGAGACTCCTCGCCACCGGGCAGAGTTGTGAGAGAGGACTCGTCCATGACCAGCATGGGTTCGCGTCCCACCGATTTCGACTCTGAGGATTCGACTGCCAAGCTAAGGACGAAATATACTCAGCCTCGCATGAATAGAATAACTGAGCTGCGCCTTAAACGCTTGCAAACTGCGCAGACACATGGATCAAGCAATGGTAGGTCGCAAAATACTTAATTCCTTTCAACTCGTTAACAGAATATCGCTCGCTATCCAGATTGTCAGCCAATTGTCGCCTCGCCAAGAGCTAAACGGAAGACGGAGACAACGGCCGCTGTACAAGTGCCAACAGCGACAGTGAACAACGAAAGTGGTGACAAAGCGAAAGACAAGAATTCGACACCATCCCCTCAACAAGCAGCAGCAGCTTCTCCAGCAGCAATTGGCTCTACTGCATCATCCCCGACACCGCCTCAACTGGACACCATGCTAGATAAACTTGCAGACCTCCAATCGGATTTCATGCAGCACGTGAAGCATCTGCGTCAAGATGGTCAACCGATTTCGTGCAAGTTTGTGACCATGGTGCAAAACGAACAATGCCAATTGGTTTTGCATAAAGAGGATCTGCTCTCTTTGCCCAAAAATATACGTGAGTTTCCATGGACACATTGGCTTTGATTTAAAGCTAAATCCGCAATATATATTTTAGCCGCTAAGTCGGTGGGCGATTTGAAGGCACTTTGTCGCAAAACTTTCGATGGCACCATACAGCCAATGTTTGAGGATTTATACAAGGATGTTACAGCTGGCGGAGTGAGGCGTGAACAACTGCGTTCCAAGATGCAAGAGGATTTGGTAAGTTGTGATTAACGTGTGCCCCGATCAGCGCATGACAACTGACGCTCCCTAAAAGCAGCAGAGCAAAGTGGAGCTGATCAACGCGGAGCTGAGCAAATTGTGCTGTGCTGGAGACAAGGCGGATGCACCGTCCATCTTGCGATCGAATGAACACGATCGCCTGGTGATCGATCAACTGCGAGGCGTTGTCTGCAAGCTGGAGGGCGATGTGGGCGACACCCGCAAGAGTCGTGATGAATTCAAAAAATCGCTGGACGCTGTGCAGAAAAAGAACACGGATTTAGCTATCGAGTTGGCCGACAAGAACATCAAGGGCATCGAGCAAGCTGTTCTCATCGATGATTTGCGCAACGAGCTCAAAGTGTTGAGGCACACGTGAGTCTAAAGTGAGACAATGCATATAATTATAATCGTTTCACCGTCACACGACAGCAACAAGCTTGCTCAGCAGCGTGTGAAAGACATTGAATCGAGTCAGGATCAGTCCAAGCAGCTGACTTGCAGCCAAATGTCCGAGCTGCAAACGCAACTGGATCAGGCTTTGGCAGAGAAACAAACTCTCGAAGCGCGCTCTGAGGAATTGGCCGAAAGCATTGCAACAAAGGATCAACAACTAATTGCGATGCAAATGCAGCTCGCTGAGCTTGAGCGCCACAAAGATTGGCAGTCTGTTCAGAGCGAACAATCTTCGCACCACGAGGCGGATTTAGCGCAAATCAAGTGAGTGCAAAAGCAATCGAAAGAATACGAGTTAGTAATTAAATCAATTTCATTGTTTAGCGAGTTGAAGGCCAAACTCGCTATCAATCAGAATCAATTTGCAGCCCAGGTGAAGGTTGAGCAAAGTCTGCGGGAGCAAGTGCACCAGAAGCAGAAGCAGCTGAATGAAATGGAATTGAAGGTGTCACAACTGGAGGAGTCTCTTGCGCACCACCGCAAGATAAACGATGTGCGTAGCGAGCGCATCGTTCACCTGGATCAGGAGATCAAACAACGCGAGCAGGAGAACATTCGCAAGCTCAATGAGGTGATGCTGCAGTCGAGCGACAAGAACACGATCATCACACAGGTAACGCAACGTAACGTAGCGTGCCGCGATAACGCCTCCACCATTGTGTATTGCTTTCGTTTAGATCACCAACGAGTTGGCGTCGACAAACGAACAGTTCCAGAATCTGTGTGCCACGCTGAGCATCAAGCAGACGAAGCTGCACAGCCAGGAGCACGTTATCAAGCTGCTGGAGGAGAGCAATGCGCGCAGCGTGAAGCTCCACACGAAGCTGGGCGAGAAGAATGCTCTGCTCAAGGATGAACTCGAACACCTGAGACGTACAGTGTAAGTTTGTGATACGAGCCAGAGAGCAATGCATAGATGGTAACAGGTTCGCTAGATTGCCGCAACAATTGGTCAATGAATACAGTTTGTAATGCACAACCAACCATTCATCAATTCTGTCTACTCTCAGAAATAACCTAATGTTAGGCAGTGATGGCGCCGAAGCGGACGTTACAGACATTCTGGTGGAATAAACACTGACAGTTTACTTAATATCACCCAAAATTTCACATATTTCGTGGTAAGTTGTTGGCAATTTAGCGCAATCTATTACCTCGTCTTCATCTGTCTTAAGTGTCATAACATATTTCTTAACTTTTGCCACTCACACAGTCGCCTTTATGTCAAAATTCTGATTGGCAATAATGGGAAAAATATATTCGAGCCGGTGTCGCCTGAAGAACACAGTGATGAATAATACCAACTGCAATTCGACAAATAATACGCGTAACAATAAAATCAATAACATGCAGCTACCACATAGTCAAAATTCTCCAACGGAATATCGTTTGCATAGCTCATAAAAAAATATTTTTATGTTTAATCTTTCAGTTATATAAAGTTTCACATATATTTAGATCTGAATTGAACAATTGTTTTTGTTCGTGCCCAAATTATTCAGTCTCCTTATGTTGTGATCAATCTTATTGGGCGGCAATTCAAAAAGCCCGATTCAATCGCATAGCTTATGGGTTTCAATGATTTTGCGAACATTTAATTGAAACGATTTGGATTTTGAGCGCAGGGTCGTACACACAAATCTAGTTCCATCTAGCTCACAACCGTAGCATACTCTTATTATTATTATTCACAAGCATTGTCAACTCTGGCGAGCAAGTAAGATGTGGTGCTCGTTGCTCTTCGCAGCATTACGTAGACTTCTTCATGGATTATCAGTTATGATTCGGGTTAGTCGCACTGGGTAGCTCGTGAAGGGCGGTTGCAGCATCGAATCGACTGATCGAAAAGCACACACCATATACTTGAACAGACCTTGCATATTATACCAAGTTGTGAATTGTAAGCAAAGTGATATTTATGGCTGGTTTGGGTTTGTAATATTTCCAAGTGTTTTATCTCTTGTTTCCGCATACATAATATATATCTGTTAACATCATGAAGTGAGTACAAAAAAATAAAATATACAATTTTGGTAAAATACAGCGAAATTACAAAAATATTCTTATTTTTTTTTGATAAAAACTGCAAATTTTGTATTTTTGTATCATTTCAAATTCATATGTAGTAGCTGCGATGATATAAGAAGAATTTTGGGTGTAACAGCGAAATTTGAAAATATTTCTTTAACTAAATTCATCTACTCCGTTTTTACGCATTTATTTGTCAACATGGAATATTTTAAGTTATTCGAAATTATAAAGTTACTTGAAAACAAATTGCATTTTAAATAAAAATTAATTAGTATTACATACACATTTTTATATTAATTAATTTTGTATAATTACAAGTCAAAATGAGTCTATTTTGAAGTCAATTATTTGTTACTAATTGGACAGGAGAGCAGCTCAAGAAACTCATTTTATATTTGTTTAGGTCTGCCACCGAATGTGGAAAAAAAAACTAGTGATAAGACTAAGCTCATTTCAAACTAACTTTTAGATAGCTTATTTGGGCTAATTTTGTGTATTGACTCTCGGTTAATGCTGTGCAATAAAAAACAAAGATTTACGTGTGCGCCGAGAAACATTTGGTTAAATTACTCAAGTGTGTGAAGTAAGCTTAGCAGGGACTGTTGATAAACTCCATAAGAGTGGCATTTTGGCAAGATGAGATAGTGATTATTAGTGGGCTTGAATCTCAAGTACATAATACAACAAGACTTTTCAACAACTTTTTGAGAAAACGTAATTTAAAGAATGCTTACAATTCGTTTGTTGTGACAACATTTGAGGGTTCATTTACATTTATTTGAAAATTGTGATCATTGTTTTTTTTTTTTTTTTGCATTGAACTCGACACAATTGACGGAAATATATAGATAATCCTGCTTCCGAACAAATAAGGTTATTGCTTTCCTTCCATTTTATCAGCAGTGTGACGAAATGTTCATTGATGGCTGTCATAAGTATTTGTTGTATTTGTGAATTTGTGTCGAGGAAGAATGTACAAGCACTGACTCATTAATTGTATTTAATTGGAATGCAGCAGCAATGCAACTGAAGCTCTAATCATTTACATTTAACAAACTGTATTTATTAATATAAATAGAGAGCAAAAGCTTTAAATAATTTAGAAAATTTAGAGATCACAAAGTAACGGATGTTATATCTAAGTTAGGATGTACATATAATATTATTCTCTAAACTAAGTATTTATTATCTTTGTGAACCATAATATGGAAAGAAGTGTCTGGGTCAAGGAAGAATATATACACACACTGATTTTTAAATTGTATTTAATTGGAATGCAGCGGCAATGGAACTCAAGATCTAATTATTTACTTTTAAAAAGCAGTAATTACCAATATAAATAGACTGGCATTTAGCAATAGCTTTAAATAAGTAAGAAAATTTAGAGATCGCAATGATGACATCCAAGTTATGATATACATATAATATTAGATATTTGCATATATTTTATATTAAAAGCAATATTGTAGAAGAAAAACATGCATGGCATTCAACTTAGAAGTAAATAACTCAGATAACTCAGATTTCCGATCAATTTTTTTGAAGGCCTAAAAGTCGAGCCCCTGTCTAAATAATATTTATGATTTACGCATAAATTGGTAATAAACAGAGTCGAGCCCTTTCGTCGAAGTGACGTAAATAAGCAAGTTAAGCTAATATGTTATTGAAATTTATCAGAACCTGAAAATATGAGGCCCATTTACAGAGTATCATCAAATTAAGTAGAGGCTGTATTTAGAAGAAGAAGAAGAACTCAAGCTTTAAATTTGTATTTTGTGCATGAGTAGCATAAAATGAATATCAGAAAGTCTTGCCCCTTTGACGTCAATGATGCTTTGTTTTTGAATAACTTCGAGCTGAGGTAGTGTTAAAAAACCGGAATTGATCCTAGGTATATTTTTAATTCGTAAACATGAATTTGGATGCAAAAGTGCAGACTAAATATAGCATTAGCTCTGTGTTTATTAGCATACAGATTATGTGTTTGTGTAAAACTCACGCATTAATTAAATAATATTGTTGACATTATTATTATTGTTCTTAAATATCTTTGAGCTGAGATGCCGCTTAAAAAGCTGAAACCTGATTGAAACAACCAATTAATGAAACTGATTGTCACAACTGGGCCAAAAAGTGTAAAAGATTAAAGTTAAAATGCTAATGGCTTATTGACAGCTTGACAATTGACTGCAGTTTTATCAACTGCAACTATATTTAAATTTGATAGCACTTATCTGACGGCAATAATGTAACACAATCTCTAATCGACATTATTGTGATTTGCAGGCAGCGTGTGAGGCTTATAAAAGTTCCATTTGCATCCAGCTGATGCACTTTGGCGCAACGCAGCTCGATCTGTTCACGGTAGTTAAACATGGAGGCGACAGAGTATGGAAAACTCAATAGATTGATGAGTGGCAATATTGGCATAAACCTAACGAATGAAAAAGATTGCGTGGTTTATGCGACAACAACTGAATTGGTAACAACTAAAACTAACAACTATTTAAAACAATTGAGCCTAACGTCTAATCTCGGAAATATAGCTAACAATGGAAACTAACAGCGAACTGCGAGCAACGGAAGAACAGCAGCAGCCACCAAAGCGGGATCAGTGGGGCAAGGGCGTCGAGTTTCTGTTCTCGTGCATTGCCTTAAGCGTGGGTCTGGGCAACGTTTGGCGCTTTCCGTTTATAGCGCTTGAAAATGGCGGTGGCGCCTTTCTGATACCCTATCTGGTGGTGCTGCTGCTCGTGGGTCGTCCCATCTACTACATGGAGGTCATCATTGGCCAATTCGCTAGTCGTGGCTGCATTCGCGCCTTCGACATGGCGCCCATCATGAAGGGTAAGACTTTAGTTTAGCCCATGAAGGCCGTGTTTAATGTCCAAGTTTCTACTTACAGGCGTCGCCTATGGTCAGGTGTACTCCACGGCACTGGCCACCACCTACTACGCCTGCATCATGGCGCTGACTATACGCTATCTGGTGGTCTCCTTCTCGGAGGTGCTGCCCTGGACCTACTGTCTGGTGGAGTGGGGTCCACAGTGCGTCGCTACAGCGGCCACGGGCGGCAATGCCACGCATACAGGACAGGGTATCTCTTCAGCCGAGCTGTACTTTACGTAAGAAGTCGCTGAAATAAATCAGAGTGTTCCCAGCTAAGAATTTCCACTGTTTGCAGTCGCACTGTTCTACGCGAACCCGACAGCTTGCAGGATGGCGGCCTTGGCACGCCAAACTTGCAGATGGTCTTGTGCCTGCTGGCCACTTGGATCATCATTGCCATCACCCTGTCCAAGGGCATACGCAGCTCCGGCAAGGCATCCTACTTTCTCGCCCTATTCCCGTACGTCATCATGCTGATCCTGTTGGGCAGAGCGCTGACGTTGCCCGGTGCCTGGCAGGGCATTGCGTACTTTGTGCGGCCACAGTGGGATCAGCTGCTCAATCCGCATGTGTGGTATGCGGCCATCACCCAGATGTTCTTCTCCCTGGCCATTTGCTTTGGCACACTCGTTATGTACGCCTCCTTCAATGATTTCCACAAGCAAGTGCACAAGTAAGTCACAATTAAATTACTTATTGATCTGTTAATAAAGTCATTTGTCGTCTCAGAGATGTCATTATCATTACGTCCATCGATTCGTTTACCTCCATCCTGGCTGGTTGCATCATCTTCGGCATCTTGGGCAACCTGGCCCACGAGACGAACACCACAGACATCGCGAGCGTGGTCAAGGGCGGCGCTGGTCTCGCCTTCATCTCGTATCCCGAGGCCATAGCCAAGTTCAAGTATTTGCCGCAGCTGTTTGCGGCACTCTTCTTCTTCATGCTGCTAGTGCTGGGCATTGGCAGCAACATCGGCATGGCCTCCAGTGTGATCAATGTGGTCAAGGATCGCTTCCCACAGCTGCCACACTGGCAGCTGGCCACAGGCGCCTCATTGCTTGGCTTCCTCTGCGGCTTGGTCTACATGACACCTGGTGGCCAGTTTGTGCTCAACCTCGTGGACTTTTATGGGTGCACATTTATCGCCCTGGTTTTGGCCATCGCCGAACTGTTGGCCATCGGCTGGATCTATGGTGTGAAGCGACTGTGCAGCGACATTGAGTTCATGTTGAACGTGAAGACGAGTTTCTACTGGCGCATCTGCTGGGCGATTGTGGCGCCCGGTCTGATGTTCCTGGTGCTGGTTTATATGCTCTTCAGCTACGAGCCACTGACCTACAAGGGCGTCGCCTATCCGCAAGAAGCCTACATGGCCGGCTGGCTTATCTGGGGACTGGGCGTCGCTCAGCTGCCCTTCTGGGCCATCTACACTATCTGGCAGCAGCCAGGCAACAGCTTCATTAGCGTAAGTTCATTTGCATTCCCCCATGGCCACGACCACCTATATTTTCAAGCAATTCCCCTTTTTTCAGAAACTCAAACTCGCCGTGCAATCCACAGCGGACTGGGGTCCTCGACAACCGGAGCAGCTGCAGGCTTATCTGAAGCATCGTCTGCAGGAGGCGCAGTCGAAGACGAAACGCAGTGGATTCTTTATGGACAACATATTTGGTTAGTAAAGAAGACTCGGGCAGTATTTGGCAAAGGATATTTGCTTTTTATAATTTATCATTTATCAGTAAATTGCAAATTGTAATTGTTTCGCTCAAAGCTACAGGAAAATATTGAAAACATTTCTTTGCGGATTTTTTATGCAATACATTTTGTTTTACATTTATGCTAAGCGACTTTAGCTGCGATTTTAATTAACTATTATTATTCTAAACGGAACTAATGCTTAACTAAATTAATTTTGTTAAATGTATATGATTTAATTTACATGTAAATTAATTAAATACGATTATTGTTTAGCAAAACTAAGTTGGGCATCAGAAAATCAAAAAATCGTTTACACAATAAGATGATATATATTTTTTATAAATACAAATTTTGAAATTAAAGATAGATTTCGTTGCGGTTTCAGTGTGAGACTTACAATTGCTTGTATTTGAATAAAACTTAAAACGTTAGTTAAATAGTATAAATAAGTGATTATTGTTATTATTGTGTTTGATTCTGCTCCAATTCAATACACATCTCATCGAATCATGTTGTTAATTATCACAGCACTTTTTGATTTCATTTTTGTTGTGCAAAATAAGATTTCCCGAACAAAGGAGAATATTATGTCAAAACTAAGGTATTTACAGTCCATCACTTATGGTTTAAAAACTACGCTACTTAGCTTTTTTGACTTTATAACACCTTATAATTAGCCTGATTCAAAGTCCAACTTTCTTAGCAAATTCGACTCAAATATAGGATTAGCATACTTTCAGGATGATTAAGAATGAAGAAAAAAACAACGCTTTTCACTAATATTATAAAAGTAAGTATGCTTGAGGAATTTGATACGAAATTGAGAGACTTAGACTAACGCACAAAAATATTGGATACAATTAAAGAATTTTATTGTATATTATTAACTATTCATATTTGGCTTGCTTTTAAGAAATTGAACTGGCTATGATGTTAATTAAGTAGAGCTGTTTATTGTTAACATTACTTTTAATTTTCGATTTGTTTGTTGGCAGATTTTCGTTAGATTTGGGCAATGTTTTCACATTTACATTTCTATATATATG
The DNA here is from genome assembly GCA_035047445.1 of Drosophila siamana. NCBI lineage: Eukaryota > Metazoa > Arthropoda > Insecta > Diptera > Drosophilidae > Drosophila > Drosophila siamana. The sequence continues at coordinate 1,422,943 of JAWNPP010000081.1, forward strand.
TATATGTATGCAGCACTTATTTTTGATTAGTTTTAAAACCCATTAAATGTGGTTTCTCTCCTCTCTCTCTATATATGTATATATATATATTTATTCTATACATATATGCAAGTACATTGTGTAAGTGTGTGTGTGTGTTTGTGTTTGTGAGCATATGTGCTAGTTAAGAATTGACATGTAATTTTCATAGCCTACATTTCAGCCCAATTGTATTAGTAAATTTAAAAAATTCAGCGTAACTTGGCTATAATATAATTAGTAGTATGCTAATATGCTCTTTGAATTGAAAAACTATACGCACTGGCTAAAAATGGAAGTGGTTTTAACATTTCATTCTAAAGATATGGTCCTATTAATTGTTTCGCCTATATGCTTATGTTATGTAGAAAATTGTTTAACAAATACATTACGATATGAGTTACCTTGAGTATATTGTCTACCTGCTAATGATATTGCCTGTCTCTGAGTGTGTATGTGTCTGTATCTGTCATCTGTGTCTGTATCTCGATCTGTGCCTATTAGAGTCAAAGTTCTTGTGGGTGCTCATTGCAAGTGTTATTGTATATATTGGGTTTTAAGTAGTTTAAAATCGAATCACTTAACTTGCAGCTTTAGCATTTGTCGTGCTCATTTTGTCTCTTTACTATTTACAGCATAGAAAAATATAGTTATAATTATCGTTATAGCTATAGATCTGCTCTAGAAAGTCTGTATTGGTCGATAGAGGCCCGTATAGCCGCAGAGGCGGGCCCGCAGTGCGGGTATCAAAAAGGCGGCCAACGATATATCCTTTAACAGGTCCGCACACTCGCAAACCAGCAGATACATTTTGTCTCCCTTCTGTGAGGTGCTCTTGTGCAGTGCGATTCGTCGCAGGCCCGCAGCACGTGGCAAATATCTGTGGAGCAAACAAACATACATACATATATGTAAAGAAGTGTCGACATTGCGGGTTTGCCAACCCCAAACCCAAAACTGCAACTTGCCTGTACAGCATACGAGCGCCAGTCCAATAAAGCCAATTCTTTTCGAATCGCTCGCCGTCGTCGCCTTCAAAAACCTGAAATTAAATTTTGCATTTTTCATGCAACGGGGGCAAGGAGAATGAAGTTGTTGTAGTGTGATGGGATGGGTGTCAAGGGTCAAGCCAATTCCACAATGCCTCCTCCACTCACCTTGAACACGCTGATAATGTAGCCTGTGGCCGCTGTCTGCGATTTCTTAAAGCTGCCCGCCTCATTCGAGGGCAAAACCAAAGGTGGCCGGCAAATGGCGGCTACCTCGCTGTAGAGGTCCAGAGTGTGGGCGGCAGTGTATCTGATGGGTGGCAGTTGTGGGGCATAGTAAGAGAAAACGTAGTAATTGAAAAGCGCAAATATAAAAGTATTTCTATAGACATGCTTAAATAATTATTGTCGTTGCCAAAGTCTCTTAAAGTCTGCGTTATTTTGCTGACTCGAATTATAGAAGCAGATTAAGCAAATAGAGCTGTTACATACATTGTCATGAGGTACTGGGAAGGAAGTCATTAATTAATATTTTCCTAGGTTAATACTCTTTAATTAGCATTATGTTTATATCTTCTTATAAAAACATAATTTTGTAGTTAAATTAAATATAATAGACTAAATATGTGTAGTTAGTTCTGAGTCCTATTTTATGCTCACTTGAGTGTTTTCGGCTCGAATTTGGAGAGCGATGAGACGCGTAGGCTGGAGTAAAAATTCGATGGATCCGTTTGCATCGTATTAATCAGATAATACGAGATGAACGGAAATTCAGCTGCAACGAAAATGACGCATTTAACTTAAAGACGCATGTCTCTCTGACAGCTTTGACACATACAGCTTTTCTCCATGTTGGCCAGAATCATGCCGCCAACAGCAGTGTTGGCCTGTTGCACCTCTGTCAGCAGCTCGGCGGCAATGGCGCGTTGCTTGAGCAGCGGATGCGAGAGTGGCGACTCCATTACGGGATCGATGGCTTCAAGTGGACTCATCAGATGCACAAGTATGCACAATTTGGGATCTGAGACTTCCAGCACACTCAGCGGACTGGTTGCTTTACCCTCCGCGTTCAGAGCAGGCAACTGAAGAGAAAGAGAGAGAGAGCAAGAGATAGTTTCAACTCTGAGGCTGACTGAATCAATTTTGATAGCATTACGGGTATGCCAGCGGGCAGAAAGCGATCAACACTATGCACTGGAATGATGAAACAGTCTCGGTCCAGGGTCGCCAACGAAATGGGCTCGGCACGAGTTGTTCCCGCGGTGCCACCGCCACCAAAGTTGCCTGTAAAGGACAATGTGAGGGCATTAGTAATAGAAACTAGTTGAATGCTTCTATGCTACACATTACGATACAAATATTGTACTATACCAATAAGTAAAACATAAATTATTGACTCATTTTGGCGCTTAGATATTATCGTTATAAGAGATTTGGAAAGCTTGGTTTGGTGGCGCAATTAAGGCAATTGCAACAACGGGATCCCTTTAAAGTGAAAGCTTCGTGGAAACTTTGGTCGATTGCTGATCACATTGATTAATTAGTTAGTCAACTACTCAACTACTGTGTGAGCTTTGTAAAGCTTTTGGTTTGGTGAGCATATGTTAGACAGTGATATTCCTTTCGCTTGCCAGAAATACTGAAAACTTTACGTCTTAAAAGCTTTCGCATAACGAAACGTAACGCAACGCAACGTAACGGAACGCAACGAAACGAGGCAAACGCAAAACGCAAACGCATTGCAAGAAAGCGCAAAAGCTTCTAAGCAAGTTAAAACATGTCTAGCTTTCAGTATTCGTTCAACACAATAAAGAACTTTGCACCAACAACATCGAAACGAGAAAGAACAACAACAAGAAGAGAGATCACTGATTGAGGTTAGGTTTAGATTTAGGTTTTAGCGTAATATCAACAGATTATTCTCGTGTATTATTATTATTTTATCTATGTACTTCGTGTGTGTGTGTGTATGTGTGTGTGTGCGTTTGTGCAGTTGTGCGGGTATTTGGTAGTTGGGTGTATAGGAAACTGGGACATTGCAGTGTATTCGAGGCACAACAAATGCTGATTGTGAGCATAGCATAGATGACATTAGTTTTGTCGGCAGGCTGGTTGCTTGCTTTGTATTCTTGCAGTGTATTCGACTTTATGGGCAGCAACAACAACAAGTTGACAATGTTGATGATCAAACCTTGCCGCGTTGCCGCTGCGGCAGCTGTTAGCAAAGTGCTCGTCGGACTGGACGTTTGTTGTTGCTGCTGTTGCTGGTAGAAGTAGGCATGTTGCTGCTGTTGCTGCTGCTGCTGTTGCTGCTGCTGCTGCTGCTGCTGGCCAAGCTGCGACTGCAACGGTTGCTGCAGCCGGATGAGGCTGTTATTTGTGCTGTTGCTGTTGCTATTACCGCTGCCGCTGGTGCTGTTCCAACGCATTAGAGAGACGGATCGATCGACGAGCGGCTGTGGTAAGTCCACTTCATATGGCATGGATGGCAGTGTAAAGGACGTGGCTGTGGTCGGGGTACCGGGTATGCCCGATAGTGCGCTACATCGTTCTGCAATGGATTCTGTCGATATTTTATATGGACACACAACACAAGAACAAAACAAAAACAAAAACGTTTACAACAGGGTTGGAACTCTCGATTCGAATTGTGATTTGGGGGTCATTTGGAAAAGTGCAAAGATGATGCGTCTATTAAGTAAGTTTAAGTTTACTCCACATTGTTTATTTTATTGTTTTGTTTAGGATTCAGTTTTCATTGTTTCTGTTGTTGCAGTTAGGCACAGTTTAGAAATATATTTATATATGTTTATTTACACAAAACTAGACATATTATCACCTCAGTTTGATTAGTAGGCATCGCATTTCTACAACTAAATGTTAACTACAACTCGCTTCACATACATACACACATATGTATATATAAGTATGCACATTCCATTCGCTTGACCTTTTAATAACTTTGAAAACATTTAATTGTGTTACAAGTGCGCACATTCAAGGCCATTACCATTGCCATTACCAGTGTCATAGCCAAAAATGCCACAACTTACAACTTACGTATTACATACAAATCGCCTCTCGCCCTAGAAGCCAAGCCAACTGGAAGTTTGTAGATTAGCTTGCACGCGGAAATTCAATAGTGTTGTGACTTTCGGGTGGCCAAACTAGAAAATCTTCCATCTAAATTACTTTCAACGATTCCTTCATGCGAGCCTAATTGAAGCCTGCGTATTTGTTGTGGTCCAGTTTGCGAACAAGATGCAAGTGGGGAAATGTAGCTTAATCGGTGGACGTGTAACAGCTGTTATTGCAGTCTACGAGTAAAACAAATGAGTTTGCAGCCTCAACATTCTCTACGTATACTTTTGATATTCTAGCGTATGCGAACTACACTCAATTTAACTAAGTTTGAATTTCTACTTGATTCTTAATGCTTTTACTATGAGTGCATATTTACAGCTCGATGAGTTTCATTTTATTCAACGATCTTGATTTCTTATACATCTCTGGCGTATACTTGATATTCTTGTTCTTACGTATACACAATATTCTTGTTACATTTTTCCTTCATTACAATTATCTTACCAATTTATAAAATGTTAATATATACTAGATTTTTAACGCTTTTACAATACGTTAATTAACATTTTCTTAACTTGATACGTATACCTTTAATTTCTATTGATTTCTAGTGCATATAAAATAATATAAATTGCCAATTTTATAAATGAAACCTAACGTATATCGCAATATTTATGGCCCGCAATTTATTGCGATTCAAATTCAGCTGCATCTAAATCACTATAAATTGAATTGCATGTATTATGTATTGATTATTTATTTTATTTTTTATCGCAGCTCGTGTTCTAAGTTCAATAGCTATTCCAAGTGTTCTTTCTACTCTTGTGAGTGCTTCTCAAAATGTTTGAATTGAATACGTTGTAATCGAATGATATATAAAACGTAAAAAACATGAGTTTTGAGGTTAATGGGTTAATGGAGCGCATTTAATCGAGGCGGAGGCTGAAGCGAACATAATAGAGCAACAGAGACAGATACAGAAGGTATAAAAGAAAGACAGAAAAGGACGGAGACACAGACAGAGAGCGAGAGAGAAAGAGAGAGAGGGAGAAATTAAAAGTGGTTGCATGTCGACAATTTACCTTCGCCCACATCATAGCCGGGCCGATTGGGCGAAAAGAATAGATGAGTGCGATAATGTATCTCCTCCGGCTGCTGGACGAGTCCCATGTCCCTGGAGCGCTTGGTGCGGTTCGCTTTCGACTGGAGTTTGCCGCCGCCGCCGCCAGATTTGCTGGCGCCCTCGCGGAAATTCTTGCGAAACATTAAATTCATTTTGCTGTTGTTGTTGTTGTTGTTCTTGTTGTTGGTCTTGTGTTTCTTGCAGTGATGTTTGTAAATGTCCTGTGTAACTGAATGGTGCTCGACTGAATGTGGTATTCGTGATGTGGATTGTGGTGATAGTGGTTACGTTGGTGGTGTTGGTTGTGGTGGTGGTGGTGTTGGTATCGATGATTACGGTGGCGGTGCTGCTGCTCCTGTCTGCTGCTGTCCGACCACACTTAATTAATACGTATTTGTTGTTGACGACTGGATTGTGAATGAGGTAGATTCAGTGGGCAAATTTGTAAGGTATATCGTATGTCGCCAGTGTGAATTTATTTACTGTACTCGTTCCTGCCGCACTTGACTTGGTTCATCGAGTATTTCTCTCTGTGTGTGTGTGTGTGTGTTTGGGTGTTATTAAAACAACTTACAGTTTACGTTCTATTTATTTACTTTCGTCATTCAGTTTCACTCAACACAATTTATTTGCATTTATCCTGGCGAACAAATTGTGTTGCTCTTAAAGTACTTGCAATAAAAGCTGCATTCACAATATTGTGTTTTGTGTCTCTGTGTGTGTGGCAACAGGTAGAAACGACTTTTCACCGGTTTTAAGCGAAATTGTGTCAAACAATTTTGCGCATTTGCTTCAGCGATTTCTCAAAAAGTTGTCATTTTGTGTTGTGTTTATTTTTAGCCTCTTGGCGACTTTTCTCAGCGCATGTTTTTGGTTTTTATAATTTGCATTTTAATGAGAGCAGAAAGCAACATTTTAATTAGTCCGCATTAGCCATGGAAATGTCGCAATTTCACATTTATTTCGAATTCAAGCGAAATGTACAGCTCTTTATATTCAAAATAGCAAGTTCAAATTGCATTAATATTTACATCAAGCCTTGATTTGATTTGTGCTTGGCAGCTACTATTATTTTCAGCAGCAACAAACCCGAAATGTCAAGAAAATCAGCGCACAATAACAACATGTGAGTAAAAGTATTGTTTTCTTTTTTTTGTTTTGGTTTTTTTTTATGGCAGCTACTGCGGAAATTACCCATTTCCGCTGCTAAGCTGTTCACAATTGCTCAACGCACACGAGTCGGAAACGCAAACAAGAGCCTTAAGTTGCTCGCATATAATTTAGCGTACTTATACCCTGTCTTCGAAGGACTAAACATAGTCTATACTTTTCGCCTCTATACTTTACATTAGTCGGCACAATTATTTTGACGAAATCTTGTTTTGACTTTCAAACGTTGCTTTGCTTAAAATCGTCAAATAACGGTGCGAAAATTATGCTCAAAACAAATAAGTCGATTTTTAGCTCTATGCAAGCCAAATTTTATTTTGTTTACCGTTAGCATTCAGTCTCTGCTGATAAGAATGCATGCAGACAATGAGTTTTGGCGTATTTGTATTTTGTATTTTATATTTTGACAAAATCATTGCGTACATACTTTCAAGTTGTTGAGCACGAGAAAATTAAATAACTATGAAAATCTAACTATTGTTATAGGGTATAATAGTGTACATCTTTTGCGATTTGATTGTAGTCCTGCCTGGACACGCAAGCGACCAACACGTAAAACCCAAATTGTAAAAGGCCGGCAATTAGTTGCAGTCAAAAGGGTTCTCACTGTGTATATATATATGTGTGTGTGTGTGTTTGAGTGTGTGTATTTAATTAGTTCAAGACACGGCTCAATTAGTTTTACTGCCGCATATTGATTGCCAATGTGCGATAAATTTCGACAACAGCATTCGACATCGACATCGCTGCCTGAAATGGCTAAGCCAGCAAATTGAAAAGTTCGAAAGTAATTTACAACAACTGCTGGCCAGTTCCGCAGCCATCAAAGCGGATTTGGAAATCACTTTGCTGATTTATGGCATGGAAGAAGTGCTTAAGGCCCTGAGAAAAGTTTTAAGCGACGGCACATTGGAATAAAATTCAAAACACAAAATGAAGGTTCTTTGCCCAAACTGTTATTTCTTTACAATAATTTGAATTAATTAGCGACTTTTCATAATTTCCAACTGCAAGTGCATTTAATTAACTTAATTTTTGGCAAATCATTGAGTTCACGAAGTGACTTCTAATGAAAACAGAAAAGCGATCAGCAATACATAGAAGAAAAGAAGTCGACTGTAAAATACCCGATATCCACAGACCAACAATATCTTTGATATATTTAATAAATTTGTTAAAATCTAAAGTCTAAACAGTTGAGTCCCAAAAAAAGACTACTTTCAACGTGAATGAATTGTTGCTGTTCACTACAATCAAGCTTAAGTCCTAGAGTAACAATAGATATAATTAGTTATGAAAATAATAGCTTAACGCTAATAAATTGTTTTAGGCAATTGCGATAACTTTATTAATTAAGCTATATCCGAAGACTAGCTGTGGAAATATTAATTAATAAAAATAAAAATGAATGAATTGTTGTTGGCAATTGTAATAAACTTATTAATTAAGTTCAATCCAAAGAGTAGCAATAGGATTAATAATTTATGAACTGCTCGTCATCTAAGTTGCATGTAAGTGACATTCATTTGAAATAAGTGGTATTATCAGATAGAAATCGCTGAATGAACAGCCAACATCCTCTGTCATCGCACAATTCATGAGGAGACTGAAGGCATCCTCAACGATCCAACACACAAATGGATCATAAAGTTTTTACAGCATTTCACACTCAAGTGCCTTTCGAAATGGACTTTGCACTGACCAGCAGCAACGAGTATAATTAATGGCTTAACGACACTAATGTTTATCCCTAGCATACTCTATCTACGGGCAATCAAAATAAACAGCACTGAAACAATCAAGTCAAGTAGAAAGCCCACAAGAGTGAGAGATAACAACCAAAAAAAACAAAAAAAAAAAAATAGGAAAAAAACATTTAATTTCGCTTGTTCCTCAAATACATTTTGTGCCAGTGCTAAAAATAAATAACGAAATGATGTATATATATAGTGTATATATCTTAAATTAATAGATGGCGCGGTTCTTAGACAGGCGAAGTAATAATGTAAAGTGCGAGTCGACTGGCAGTTACCCTCGTAATAAACATAATTGGTTGTTTCATAAAACACACAGTGTATAGAAATTGAATTCCTACTCATATAATAAATAAAAACCATCAAACCTTGCTGTAATTGTTTGCAGGGTATGCGATATAAACTAAATCGAAACGAAAGCAGTAGCAAAGTAGATTTGAATATTCGTGAGGGCTGCATTCAAGTTGTGCTCACACATGACCTAGCCAGAGAGACAGACGGCCCTTGACCTTGTGAGCGTGGGCGTGTGCTGTCGATGTGTGCGTGAGCGATGAAGTCGTATGTATGTACACATGGACTTGGCTGTAGTAGATGTGGAATAGAGTGCGGCGCTTGTTAGTTGTGGCATGAGGCGGCATGTTACCATTAAATTCTTTGAATTGACAAAACTGTGTGCTTTGTGTTCTCGCCAAGCACTTTGTGTGTAATGCTTTGTGAAACTGATTTTCAATTGTTTATTAATTATAGCAGACATTGGTACATACATATAGATACATGTTAGCTTAGCTCTTGGCTTGAGCCAATTAGTTATTGTTGGCGATTTAGTGCAGACACTTGAATTTCCTACAAGAATTATTTATATATTTAGAGTTGCTGATTGTTATTCGTATATTTTATACACGACCATTAAATTTATTATTATTTTCTATATTTTCTGTAACACATTTTTTTATATTCTTGGTATTCTGAGTATTTTTTTCTCACTCGTTTGTTTTATTTGCCGAACGAGTTCTCTTTTTTATAAGACTTATTGCACATTCTATATATATATATATATATATATAGGTAGCATGCTTTGACTATATAAAAATGTTTCTATGTAGGGCATGTACAAAAGGCATTTTTTTGTTGTTGTTATTTTTGTGTGTGTTGCTTATCCTGCCGTGAGGCATAACAAGAGCAGCTTTTGCGCGACCTTAATGCGAAATTCAGTGTCAGGCGGGTCGGCTACGTAATATTTATGCGGTTTATTGTTTGTTGAGCAATTAGCAACAGTGTCGCTTAGTTTTTTTTTTTGGCACAGAAATCAATATAATTGTATAGCTCATTACGATGGGAACTGGGTGAACTGGGTGAATTATTCAATGTCGCTCAAAACTGATGAGATGCGGTCGAAACACCTTATAAATAATACACACACGTCAAGTAGCCCAGCACAACACGCAATTTCACACGCCTGCGAAACACACACGAAGACACACACACACATACACACACTCACACCTGCACATCCGATTACAGTTTATGTCACATAGATAAAGTCATTTGTAGTTTGAATTTAGCTTACAACTCGACAAACGAATAACCCGAATAGAACTTTGAATTCGAATGCGAACACGTTTCGACAACGTTGCGTTTAGAAATTCAACTGGCACTTTTGGTAAGCTTTTCGCAACGTATTCGCTGCCGAATCTCTCAGCGGAATGCTTTTCATTAACTCAAATATGACGGCATCAGAATTCAAAACTTGTACTTAGCGAAAATGAAAAACAACAAACAACAAATGTGGAAAACGTGAGAAAAAAGCTTTCGTCACTTGTTGCGCATACGCCGTGTGAACTGTCCGCGACACACATTCTGCCGCACTTTCAATATTTGAACATTTGTCGGTGTGCCTGCTGTTGATACAACAGCCACAGATATTAAATATTTATTATACAATTTTTATGGATTTTTCATTCGCCGCCTCAAAGTACCGCACATCGCAGCAAATTAACGTCAAATGAAATGAAATGAAATGAAATGTTATACGGGCACTATGGCTATCGCTTTGTGTGTATACAAGTTAAAGCGTAGGACACAAAACCCACAAAAATACAACGAGAAGCACAAAACGTAACAAAAACGCAAACAATTTAATATGTATACTAAATAGAAAGTGTAGATCGACTGTGAAACACCCTCGTTAACGGAAATTGAGAAATATTTTGAAGTAGTCAACAACGCAAGATCGTGGATATTTTGAAAATGGCATTCCAAATGTAAGTAATTATGTTTTAGAAAATTAATGTTACGAATGCAATAAAAACTTCCTTAGTCAAAAATTATCTTTTAAATTATTATGACGTTTGTTTTTTGACTATTTTTTAGTGGAGTTTAAATTTATTATTAAATTTAAATAAGTCATTAATCAATATTGAACATTACTACTGTCAAGTGAATTAGACTTACTCTGGCGCCAGCAGTAACAGTAACAACAGCAATAACAGTCACCTTAACAGCAGCAGTAACAGTGACGTTGGCCGAATTCTCTGCTGTAAGCAATACCCCTTCTATAGCTGACAAATGTGGGTATTTCACATAATAATCTTGTTTTTGTATTTTCTGTGTAATTTTGTTATTGTTTTTTTTTTTTTTTATTTTCTGTCCTTATCCTGGCTGTATTGCTGCGTGCTTTTCCTAGCGTTTTATTGATTATGTTGCCGCTGCCGCAGTCGGCGACGCCATCGCTGTCGCTGCCTGCCAACTGACAATTCCCGTAACTCCCGACCTCAAACTGAGCAAGCGACTGACTCTACGTCAGCAGTTTGGGGAAGTTCGAAACTGCCTCGAAAGTCATTCGCCTTTTGCTGCTTTTAATCTGTTTTTCTTCTATGTTTTTTTATTTGTTGTTTTTTTCGATTTCTGTTTTGTTTGCGCTTTCTGACTAATTTGCAGCCATAAAACCGCTGAACTTAGTTGGCCGTATTCGTAGCGAAAGCAAATTTCGGCACGTGCCGGAAAGCAAGTTACTCACAACTCGACAAATTACAACGACAATTACAAATGTTGATTGTCTGCGCAAAATGAATGAGCGGCGATTAAAGCTTTAAGAATTCATGTTAATGCAATTATGAAAGTATATGAAAACTATGAATGGCTTGTAATCAAATCTGTTTTGCTTTTTGTTTAGCGTAGTGCTTGAATTAAAAACTCTGCCTTTTAGCTCATCTAGCCAGATGGATTTACAAAGCTTTTACTTCTTGCAAATGCCGTATGTCATGTTGCATTTGACATTCAAATGCCGGATTTCGTTGCATTTCTCCCGTGAGAGCACACGTGATTTACATGTGTTTAAGCTGCAGCTGAGCCAGCACCAGGGATGCCACTGCACCATCGCCCAGCTGCGTCAACGCTGCAGTGGTGTCGTGCATCAAACTGAGCCAGCTTAACTGGAGCTGAGAGAGTGTAGCCAGTATATTTGTGACAAAAGCCAACAGCATTTTATTACCACATTTTCTTGGGCTACACGCAATTTGCAGCGTGCAGCGTGCCAGCATGCAACATGCCACTTGCCATTGTCCCGCGTGGCAGCAGCAAAGTGAAGACAGTCACAAGACAGCTGTAAACAAACTAAACGACCTTCTAAATGCGCTTTGCAATGCAATGAATTGAAGGGAAACTTGCGGAAACACAGCAACGACTACGCAATACCCTAGAACAGTAAATAAGAAATGCTTTTAACTGTGTTAGTGCTTCAAACAAGACGATTTCCCATTATAAATATATTTCTCTGAAATGCTGCATTTAATTGCCCAGTTTTTTTTTAATTTGCTGCACTAAATCACATTAAATATTTTATGGGTTGTACAAGAGTAGAAGAGAAACTCTTGATGGCACCAGCACTTGACCGTAACCAGGCAACGAGACCAATTCGATCCGAGCCATAAACAATATAGAAGTGTGCCAGCTACAGACTATCGCAAGCAGGCCTAACGAGTTGACGGAGGCGGCAGACGTTAAGGATAATGCACGTTGTGATGGTCTAAATGAAATTCGTTTGCTCATAAATTTTAAATGAATTAGTTTTCATGACTCTGCTGCGGCTGTGGCTGCGACTGCGGCTGCTAAAGTGTCGCGTTGCAGTATGCGAACTTAACTTGGCTTATATATGTATGTATGCCTGTGCTATTAACCATTACGTGCCACTTAACGTGTGCATAAATTGTTTATGCAAAGGGTAATAACTTTTAGTTGGTGCTTGGCACTGTCCATCGCTCCATTTATTTCTATTCGCAAAGTTGAAGCTTTTCCGGCTATATTGACTTAACTTGCGTTAAGCTTTCGCCACAGCCAATTAAGTCAGCCGTAGTTACCAGGGTCGACTCAAACCACTCATCGTATGCATACGTATGCCCAACTATTCCCCCTGGATCCCTGCGCTACTGTTCAACTGTCATTTGGGCTGAAAGCAGCTGTCAAAATGTTGTATAAACTCGCCTGATAAGCGATAAGCGTCAATGATTGATATACGACTCGCCTGGGCCAGGGCAGCGCCAGATGTAAGCATCTATTGTATGTACGCATATGTTCTAAAGCTTCTGGTATCAATAGGGGCACTCCCTACGTCACCCAGGGCTTATCGCTATCACTCAAACTATGAGTAGCAGCAATCAAAACGCCATTTGACGACGACTTGTTTCAGTCGTTCACTCGCTGCAACTTTTCAATTTGCAGTTGTTTAAAAAAAAAGAGTGCTAAAAAATTTGCAATTTATCGACCGCATAGCAAAATAAACACAACTGTGAAGGAAGGAAATGAAAGAGAGTGCTGAATGGAAAGTGTTAGGGAAGGGGTAGTGGTAAAAGTAAATCTTTTCTGCCTGCTTTTGGTTTCTGCTCGGCATCTCCTTTTGACCAGTTTATTGCTTTACAGCACCCACAACCAAGAGCAGCAGCTTCCCTCACTCACATCTTCTCGCTGAATTCACTTGCACACACACACACACACACACTCTCTCTGTCACTTTCACACACACACACACTTAGTGAAAAAGCATAAATTACAACGTCATTCATTTCCGTCATAAAATTGAAAAATGATGTGCAAATTACGCGTAAATACCAAAAAAATTACAAGCGCAAAGAAAAACGAGAGTACGCAATGAAAATGTGCGGCCGGAAAACTACATATTTCTGTTACTTTATGTTGTGCATGTGCTTTCACAACAGCCAACTTCATTGCCATCGAAAATCGGGCTAACAAGGCTATAATGGTTCTCTGCTAATGTACACAACATTAGCACTCATTGCTGACTCTAAACTTTACCAAACAGTCTGCATATCTGCATTGATTTCAGCAGAATTTGAGGAATGCAAAATTTCAACACTTAACTGAAGCTTTCTATGCATTGCAATCAAAGAACATTGTGAGCTATGTGACCAACATAAATACTTAAGTTTTTAGGATATACAGGCAAACCTTCATTGTACTATAATAAAGCATTTCATAATGGTGAAATGCCGTATTTATTGTGCAGCTATTCTTGTTTTAATTGGTGTTACATTGAAATGCTTATTTCTATATTAAATATAAATATCTTCTTATATAAACAAACACATACAATTTATCGAAGTTTGCAAATTACAGAAGTCACGTAGACTAATTCTATATTTTAATGATACTACTATAAAGCAATTCGAATGCTGAGATCGGAGAGATGCAGCCAAAAATCAAACAAATCAATATATATTCAATATATATCATATGTATTGTATGTGGGGACGTTGATGAGTTCCATTTAATACGAGAAACTTTCCAGCAAAAGCTTAACAATTAATAGCCAACATAAGTTTTAATATACAAGTATTTTATTGATTGTCGAGGCTTTGAAACAAATATATTATTATTGTTATGTGTTCTTTTAGGGCAGGTGCTCGAGTTCGCATTGTATGCAGCAATTAGTGTTATTTATTTGCCAATTGTTCTGCGGCGTATTATATTAGATTTAGGCAGTATGTAAATTGCCGCTCAAATTGGGGAAATAATAAAGATTATGGCTCATAATAGTCGAAACCAAAGGCACTTATTGCTGACAGTTTGTGACTGCATATTTGCATAACTTTGCCCCACGGACGACACACACACACACACACTCACATGAAATTGCCACTCATTGGCATACACACACACATTCACACACATAGTACGTATTGGGGCAAATATGCTGATATCTAAATAATTTGTTGCCTGCTGACACAGTAGTCGTAAGCTGGCATAAATGCCGAAACGACGACACGTCGAAAAACCCCCAGCTGTAGTCCAAAGGTCAGTGCCAACAAATGGACAAACAATAGCCCCCTCCCCCCCCCCCCTTCTCCCTCCCCGTTTTGGTCGGCTTTATTGCACAATATGGCTATGACTGTGGCTAGATGCGCATATGAGCCAATTTATGCTTGATTGCCAAAACGCAAGTTGAACCAGGAGCCGACTTGACTTCACAAAACTCACCCATGTAGTCGCATTGAAGTGGCTCCGGCGGCTTCTCGTGCAGCTGCCGGAGCCAGTGCATTAACGTGGCCAATTTGCTGCGTTGTGTATTGGTACGCTCGCAGTTGAGCACACTGGGCTCAAACTCGTAGCTGACATCCAGTTTTGTTAACTCGAAAGCGCGCTGCATAATGTTCTTATACATTTATTTATACTTGTTTTTTTTTCTTTTTTTTTTGGGGTAGTAGATATTAACCACTAGACACTTGAGGTAGAACTGACATTGGGTGCTGGACACTGGTTGTGAGACTTGGCGAGTTTCTCGTTTGATAAGTGCCACCTCGTGTCTATCGTAAATTTGTGCTTTAAATCAGTGAATTTTTAGATAGCACCAGCCAAACACAGCGCCAGACGATGCCACACGACGCCTCCTCCTCCATGTCAATCAAAATTGGCATTGGGTATTTTTTCCGACAGCTTTTCAATTACTCACACAACAACAACAACAAAAAAGATGGGAAAAAATACAAGTCCATGGGTAAAATGGAATCACAAATTTCACATAAACATAAAAAATCCCCAGCTAATTTTTGCTGTCATTATTCATTCGGTTGGCTCGGCGAAAAGGCGTCCATTGTAAAATTTAATGGTGATAAATCAGACAAATAATTCATCCCTAGTCCCCAATTCACACATCCATCGAATAGAGGGCAGACTCGTATAGTCGCTTGCTATAAAACTTGTGCTTTCATCATGGAAAATGCAAATGTCATAAATTAATGCACATTTTTAGGCGCTGTCAATGACAGTTCTTTTCGTATAAATTTAAATACATGATATACAATCTTATACCATAAACTGTGGAAGTGGGTTGATAAGTTCAATGATGTAGGTTGCCTTAAAGTTATCAGAAATAGACTATGCTATTTTAGATACGTACAATACAGATTACAGCGAATAGTTATTACTATTTTAAAAGTGAAGTTAAACATTGATTATTTTTATCATTTTAACATTACTTACAACGTTTGCAAATCTAGCCAAATTCGTTATAAATTTTGGTCTATAGTATTTCATAATCACAAATCTTAATTTTGTAATATAGAAATTTATTTATTTGCGTTGATTTATATTGAAATTTTTTTTTTTTTTAAATTTTTTGGGGTGTGGTTTTTTGGGTGGTACAGCCAACACAGTATGCTACTAAATACATTCATTCTATCTGCAAATAATTTCCTATGACTTGTCAGGTAAAGTTTGTGCTCAATTTTGTTTCAAAATAATAGTGTTAATATGGATATAAACTATGTCAAAACAGACAAAGTTCAAAACACACACAGAGAACAGATAAAGATATTTAAACAGTTACTTTTCTACCCATAATGTTCTGCACTTTAGTGTGAGTTTTTCTTATTTTTTGCTTTGCTGGCATGAAAAACAGTCATGGATATTTAATAGTCGAGCAAACCATTTATTATGTCCTTTTGTTATCTATTTAAAATAAGTTTTGGTTATTGGTGTGCAAATATGAAGCAAAATGGGAATACTGCAGATAGAGGATATTTTACACACTGTGGTTTTAGGCTGTATTTAAACTTTGAGAGTAAAAAGAATTAGGATTGATTGATTAAGTAAGAAAATGTTATATATGCAAATGAATGGTGACTAAAATATCACATGTGCATATTAGCGTTTTAAATAGATGCCCGATCTCAACGCGCACTCTAACTGCGATAATATAATCCATGCTATAAATAGTCGTGTTCTAATTGGACTTATCAGCGAGTCGCATGACGGCTACCCCCAACCAAGTGTCGATTGTTAAACACGCTGACTTTGCACTTTAAGGCCACAACTAATCAAACATTTCTCAAATTTGACAGCGGGTATTACGAGCAGGTGGGTGGCCGATGGTGTTGTGGGAACAATTTGTGGCACTGCTACTGCAAGAGTGGCAAGTATTTTGATGTTGGGTGAAAATGTAATTATAAATGATTAAACAGGCGCAGCAGACAAGTATTTTTGTGGACACGCTTCAAGTCGGTCTTGGCCGGGATACGTGCCTCAGCAGAAGCAATATCTTTGGCATTCATTTTATTTGCGCATTTCTTCATTTTCTTGATCCGCCAGCAATGCCAACTCACTGTGAAGGGTACTAAAAAATAATGCCGCGGACTGCGGATAAGCAGCGCAGCCAACATATAAAAAGACAACCAGAGCAAATAGCAGGTGGGCGAGGGGCGTGGGGGCTTGGGCGACATGGAGGCGTTGGGGCGTCGGGGCGTTGGGGGTGTGTCAGTCGGCAAGTGCAAACCCATAAATTTCACATATGCGCTGGCCGTCGAGCCGCCCGCCCATTTCTACTCGCAACATAAATGAGCCTCTACCCGAAAGGGTTTTACGACCAGCATTGTTACAGTTTGGGCGTGAAACTGGAACTGGAACTGGAAGTGGAAGTGGATCGAGAACCCGCAGCACTCGCCATTATTCGCGCTGTAAACAATGACATTAGTGGAACGCTTCGCGTATGCATTAAATATTTTTATTGTTAGACTTTGGGGATGCCATAAAAATTGCAGCATATTTTCAGCATTTTAATAGCATTCGCGTTTTTATCATAAATAAATCACAGTCACGGCCGATTAGAGAAGCGTTGGGTCACTGAAATTGCCTAGTGAAAAATTCAAATCCTTAGCGAGGCTTCAGATTGATTTTCATGTGAATTATTTATTCATTACTTTTTTATAACTGTGACCGCAGCATGTTGTTGCAATTATTAGCTAAAGTCTGTTAACAATGTAAAAGTAATCATGATCATGCATCATCACAAATTATTTGCATTTTTATTATTATATTTAAGTGACACTTCTCGTTCGATGGTTATTTCCGAGTATTATTTAAATTATTTGACTCAAACTTAATTCGTTATTCGTATTTTTTTTATTTAAGAAAAACTTATAAATGCACATGAATAGCAAGATTTCTTCCACAACTCTTATAACAGTTAAAAGAAACAATATTAAAAATTTATTTAATTTACTTCAAGTCAAGCTTAATTAAAAGTAGACAAAATCATTTGGAAAATGCGAAACGCCGATTTACAAAAGTATATAGTATACTTTACGGGGTCCTAGATGCCTCCTCCTTTATTTTATTTTGTATTTATAAACCCATTAACCTTTTGTATAGCTGGTATAATAATATATAAAATAGTTCAATTTGCTTTTGTATTGCAAACACAGACTGATTGACAATGAATAAAAAACTGCATATGAAAACATATTGTAATAAATACGAAGTATTTATAATGAAAATTTTGTTAGTTAAATTGTCTAACAACCTAATACAACTGTCACACTCATTCTATAGAGCGAATATGCAAATATTTATTAAGCGTTATTTAAACATTCCATTAGATTTAATTAGTTAAACTGTCATACCTAGTTATAACTGTCAAACAATGAAATTTTTTTCTAAATATTCATTATAAAAGTAGTTTTCAAAAGCAAACTTATGCCAGGCACATAGAGATACCGGCAAACCTTGTAGATCAGGGGATCCGAAGCGACAGTTTCTTGGGTTACCTTTTGCTAAGTTACCATGCACTTCTATCGCTTGGGTTCAATCTTATACTTTCATAAGAACTCCTCGACATTTGTTAATGCAATCGGCAAAGGAATATGCAGTTCGGTGCGATGTGTGTTGTAAATAAACCTTTTTAATAAACTGCGGTAAAGTGGATTTATCTTTTCAGTTGTCAGATGAAAGACTTAAACTGATTTATCTGGCTTACTCGAGCAGCACATAAAAGGCCGAAGGAAGCCAGTGTGTAAAGCCATTAGGAGGCCATGAGACATGACATAACGGCAGCAGATGTTGAGATTAGTTTAAAGCAAATGCCAGCAAAAAGGCCGGGCCAATTGAGTCGAGTCGAGCTGTGCTTAGCCTTGGCATTAGAAGAATACCCAGCTGTCCATACACTGACAACTCCATTTGGACCTGACTCTGACAATCGTTGGCAGCGCATCAAGTCAATTGTGTGCCGCGTCTGCAGAAATTCAAGGTCAAGCACAAGTTCAGCCAAATTAGCAACTGATGCAGTACCAAGTTGCGAACAAGCCAAAAGTCAAACAGAAAAAAAAATCCACCTGCAGATTCAATAGCCAACTTGGCGCGGCCATAAATTGTGATAAATGAAGCGAGCTGCCATGTTCTCCGGCTACTTATCAACGTTGTCCAGCAAACGCTTCATACAAATACCAATGCTGCCTGAGCATCAACAGCAACAGTGGCGCTGGAGGACCCGCACAATAATTTACACATTTGGCAGTCAGCCAACAATAGCTGTGATACGACACAACAACAGTAACAACAACAACCAAAACAAAAACAAAGCCAATGACATAATAAAAACAAATGCAAAAATCGCATTTTCGACTGTTGCTCTTCTTGTTAACTTTTGTGTTTTGATTTGGTTTTGTTTTTTAGTCGACATTTTGAATGCTTTGATAAGCATTTAACAGACTTCTGTAAACGGCAAAAGAGCTAACAGCGCGCTGTTACTGCAACACTGTTAACTTACAGTCGTATGGAAAGAACTCTGTTATTTCAAATTAAAAATAAAACACGAGGTAAATCATAAACAAAAAAGTGTTTAGCAAAAGAATAAATATAAATTTACAAATTATAAAATTATGATTTGAAGAGATAGTTACAGTTAGGTAGCTATAACTTCCACAACAATGGGACGTATTTCAAATTTTTAACTTATATTAAACACCTCACGAAGCTACGAAGCTAGTCGAAATCGCTAGTAGGAATTTAAATTTAATTGCATGTTAGAAACTAATAACACTTTAATTTTATTTTAGTCAATGCCATTTTAATTCATTTACTCCATTAAAAGTGTCATTTAGATTCCTTAAATAAGTTGCTTTCTTAAAATACGCATATTTAATCTAAATACCAATCTAAGCAAGACGAAGCAAAAAATAGGCTACGGCAGAGATTTATTTACTATAGATATCTCATTGGTAACGTATCTTTGGCTTCAATCAATCATGCTGAGGCTCCAGTATTTTGTAGCTTCAATTTGTCAGTGTAAGAGTTGTATAAAAATCGATTTCAGTGCCTTCTGCTGGCGAACTAGCTTAGGATCTGATGGTGGGGTTTAGAGCTAGTTGAAAATTCAATCAGCGAAGCTAAGGTCAGAATATGCACACTATACACAAACGGCAGATTTGTAGCCATGCGGCGTATACGCAATTTTTGTTTTGTTTTCTTTTATGCATATGCAACAGCATCAAGCGCTGCATAAATTATACGGCTCGTTGCACGTTGCACATTGTATATACCTCCAGCTAGGAAACGACTCTTCGCTGTTGGCTGTGCAAGCACTGAGCTCACCATCTAGCGCACATTATTGACTCTTGTTTCGCCGTTTTTGAGCTAGCTGAGCGCTGCAGTTAATAATAATTTAACAGCTGGCTAAAAGCGCCTGAATACGCTTTGTGGGTTGCCTGTGATTCGCATCATCGATCAATGGGCCGCTTTAACAAATAGCTGCTAAATGGACGATGAATGATGCTGGCTGATGCTTGGCCCAGTCTTGAGTAGCTGTTTTGTGTGTCAACTGCAGCATAATTATGCGAGTGGAGAGTAACGACCACTCGTTACTTGCAACTATGTCGCTTTCTTAATCGCCACTACTGTTGTGTGGACGTCGTCGTTGTTTCTCTGCTGCTCTGTTCCATTTGCTGCTGAGACCATAAATTTTAAATGATATTGCAATGCCGACGGCGGCGTTAAGCGCTGTGTGCCAGGACACACAAACACAGCCTTGTTGACGGCAATAAAACTTGGCTAATTATAAGTGATGAGTGTGTGTGTGTGAGTGTGTATTAACGCTTAGCAGCACAGAATGTCAGTGGAATTACTTAAGTGAAAATTTAAAACAGTGAATGCTGAATA
Source organism: Drosophila siamana (assembly GCA_035047445.1). NCBI lineage: Eukaryota > Metazoa > Arthropoda > Insecta > Diptera > Drosophilidae > Drosophila > Drosophila siamana. Next base: position 1,443,519 of record JAWNPP010000081.1, read on the forward strand.
AACTGATTGTTTACAGACAGACTAACTAAGCACACAAGACTACTGAACTGCATGATTTGCTGTTCATTCCTCTTGCTTTAGATGCTGCCAATTGAGCTGGTAAAGAGATGCTCTTTAAGGTTCCCGCTGCTCACTGCCCGCCTCTTAATTTCTCTGTGCGCCTCTGCAGCCTAGAAATTGATTTGCCATTTGCATATCGCATTGACAATGAAATGGCAATCAAAGGCACGTGTTGGCAGCGGCAGCTGCGACTCTTGCCACGCAAATTGCCACTCTTAAAGCGTTTCGGAAGACGAATACAACATACAACGAAGACAACACACACGCACACCTGAAACATGTCAAGGCAAACGCAAAATAAACACAGAAAAACAATGAAAAAAAACACAAGATACAAATAGAAATAGAAACAAAACAATATCTGGTTGAAGCATCTCAATTGATTGCCAGGCACAAATGCACATGCTACAGCCCTTTTTTCTGCTGCTCAAACACAGCCAACAATCGTATGCCAAAATTATGTTATGTCTTGCACTCCCTTTACAGCCAACCCCCTCCACCAACCGGCTGGCAAATGCTAATTAGCTGCAACTTTAGCTGCTTACCTTTGCTGCTGGGTCCGTTGGCAGTCTGCAGCGAGGACATGGGTATGGCGAGGCAGTTGCGCGCCGTTGTCACTGGCAGCTCCAGATCCTGTGGCGGCTCAGATCGCGGACATGGCGTATACGCAATTTTGCTGCCACGACCCGGTGTTGGACTGACGCGAGCATGCCGCCCACCTCCAACGCCACTCCGCCACCGCCGAGAGCCGCACGTTCACTGGCCATGCCGCGTCCAATTGCTGGGCTCAAACGCTTACAATGCCATCATCCGAAGCCAACGGCTATTGCAGGCTGCTCGGTGTCAATCCTGAGGCTTGCATGTGGCAATAACGAAGTGAAGCTCCCTCCGTTTTTCAGCTGACTGCTGCAATTGCAATTGCTACTGCTACTGGCCCTGAACGGGGCTAAACAGAGGCGGGCGCGACAAGGACACGCGGCACGAGACACGAGACAGTCAACACGCGACAAGCGTTTCGTTATTCTAGCTGCACTTCACCTTACTTCATCTTCTGTTATAGCTTCAGCTTCGCCGTTTGCTTCGGCTGCGGTGCAAGTTGCAATAATAAAAACAATAACGACGCCAACACGAGCCCAAAAGCAACAATGACGACGACAACTAGAAATGTCAACACTAAAACGCGCAGCAAAACTTTCTCTGTCGATATCCTGGCAGCAACTGAGCAAAGGCGCCAGCCGCCGACATCGTACAGCAGCAGCAGCAGCAGCAGCAGACGAAGGCAGCCTCATGTCTCGTCGTTAAAATGCACGACAAGTGCCGAACGCTTCAAAGCAAATAAATTGCCACAAAAAAGATGCCGCTCTTCGCTCTTCTTCGGCCCGTTGCCAGCCACATTGTAGCATCCATCTAGCGTGCTGCATAGCTGCATCACGAGAGCTTTTGTGTTGTTTGGCTCAGGCAGGCGTAAGTGGTAGGCTTTTTTCATTCACAAAATGAGCAGCAAATGGGCGCGTCGTTGCCAGATCGTCAGCAGGAATATTGCCATTTGAAAGCTTTCGTGCAGTGCAGACTGCATTTCCTCGCAAAAGCTTCATAACAGTTATCGAAATGTTGGATAGTTCAAGTTTGAGCTGATTTACTATAAAGTCTTGTAGACAATTAGTGAAGATGCTAATGTAAAGCTTCCTTTATGCGAAAGAACTTCTGTAACTGCTTGTTTTTTTACTTTCAGCCGTAGATGGCGCTCCATAACTGCTCTCATTTTCCACTCTCCACTTTCCAAATTAAACAAAAGTATTTTAACTATTTTATTTTCAGTTTTTATTGGTTTTGTCTATTAATTAGAATAGATTCCTGTGTTGGTGAATATGTCCTTCTTTTTTTTTTTTTTGATTTTGTAGTTTTTTGCATTAAATGTTTAGTGATTTTTTTTTTGTAACAGTTTACTTTTTATTGTAAGTTACAACTGCTTGTTGTATAGTACACATACATTTCTTATAAGCTAGAAGAAAATATTCAAGCATCAAATTGTTAATGCAACTGAATTTTAAAATACGCATACTTTTTGAAGCGCAATTCACATGCTCTGATTAATGTTCTATTAATTAGAATTAACGCTACCATTTGGAAGTTACACATAAATTATTTGTTCCTCGGACTTTAGTTATTATACTATGTCACTGAGACATTATTTATGTTCAACATATTTGAATGAAGTTTTGAGTGCGATGTTTGAATTATAGTCTCTTCGTTTATTAAAAATAAATCCAAAAAATACTACATTTTCATACAGACAGCTCACGAACAAAATTGTACTTAATATAAAAAACGCATTGCATACAGTTAGGCATTTATTGAAAAGCTCATTTATTAAATTCATCCACACTGGTGCTACCACTAGTGTACACTTAATAAAATAGGCATACAATGCAGTATATAATTTGGTATGCTTAATAAAATACATATTCGATTAAGCATAGCATTAATATATATAATATAATATACAATTATTGTTAGTTTCAAGGGAATTTAAGCTATTTAACCCAATGGTAAGTAATAATAGACTAGGATTTAAATTAATTCCAAAATACTCAACTAAATAAAATGCAAGAATAGCTTACCATCATTTTTCAAAATATAAGACTTTTTGATTCTATGTATTCGTATCTTACTAAAATTTAGAGAGACATTTTTGAATTAATTTTACTCTATCTACACTGTTTTTATGGTACACATAAAAGGACATGGATTTATAAAGTTCAGAACGAAGACTCTGATGCCCACGGTTATACAAATTCGAAAGAAGAAAAAATAAATATAAATATAGCAAGAGGCAAAGCTGACAGTTTTTTTTACGAATTCTTCGAAGTCATATTTTTCGTTGGTCTCATTTGGATAGATTGATGCAAATTAAATTTATAAATGCGATAGGAGAATATAGTAATAGGCGTAAGATGTATCTGTAGTCCTCTTTATAAAGAGCATAGCAATCCAGGACAATCCAATAGATGTTTCCAATTTGAAGTCGTCAAAAATAGGTAAGTTGTACGATGAATGACATAATGAGAATATAGTGTTGATTAATTCTGCAATAGCTAAACATTTGTTCCGAATAAGAAGACCGCTAACGAAACAAAAAAGTAGTATTAAGGGAAGCGTATAGAGATGCACATTTATCAGCCGGATTCGTCATCGCACATCGCATATTTCTATTAAGCAGAAATATAGATTATCTTCAATTTAAGTTCAGATAAGAGTTGCGAAAGATCATAGGAATATATAAAAGAAAACGACAATTTGCTTTGTTTTGTTTCGAGGTTTTTAAAATGTTTGTGTATTTTTTTAAGATTTTTTTTTTGTTTTGTAATGTTCCTGTTGTTTGTTTAGCTGTCTGTTGATTTTCTTTTATCAATCTTTTACAATATATTCATAAATATATATACGAGTATATATAAGATTATATATACATAATATATATATAGTATGTATGTAGTTATATGCCGGCAAATATTGTAATATCATTAGTTTTGCTCAAATTTTAACATTTTGCAAATGAGTTTATAAATATTTAACACAATTTGTTTGTTGCATTTTGTAATTCATCATTTATTTGCATTTGCTTTTTTCTAGTTCTTTTGTTAGGCAAAATAGCTAAATTAATCAATTAGGGACAACTTCCATTTCTTTTCTTCAGGTGTCATTTCTATGCCATTGTTAACTTTTTTCAACTTGCATTGAAAATACGTCGAGTTTTATTTAAAGTTGGGAGAGTTGCTCAATCGATTCAAATAAATACATTTCTTGACAAATTCGTGTGCAAATACCATTATTTGCCACTTTAACAATTGCCTTGTTTCAATCTCCAATCTTAATTTTTTTTTGTTTTTAGTTAGAAAAATTCGTGTGTTTTTTTATTTGTTAATTAAAGTTAATTTTAAGTTTAGAGTTTTGAGTTTTCCCTTTATAAGTGTTATAGAGACCTTTCTTGTTGCTTGCAATAAGTTTTGCATTAGTTTAATTTTGGTTTTAAAACTTGCACAAATTTCGCTACAAAATGTTTTTTATCATATCATATTTTTATTTTGATTTTTTTGTTTTTTTTTGTTTTTTGTTTAAAAAAAGTTATAGAAAAGTTGATTTTGCATGGTGTTTGTTTTTGTTGTTCTTGTTTTGCCCGTGGAACGCAAGGAGCTTGTTCCAAAAGATCAAGCAAATAAAAATGATATATGTTTAACCATTATTTTTTATATATATATATATATATATTTATAGTATATATATAAGGTATTCCACACCAAACTTACAACATATTATAAAATATAGTGTTATATTATACTCACAGTTGATCTATGCAGTGGAGAAGAGTGAAACGAAAGATGGGACAGATAGTGTGTGTGGTGTGCAAATCTTTGGTTGGTGTGGTTGTGTGTTGAGTGTTGTGTACGTGTGTGTATGTGTTTGTATGTGTGTTAATTTAGTATATAGATAGAGTTAGAAGACTTTCAACAATAGCAACAATAGCTGAGGGAAACAAGCAAAGTGATATATACTTAAAAAGGAAACAAGGAAACAACGTTTTCGATATGAAATTAAATTAAAGCCAAGTTAACCAAGTGGTACAATTGTAGTTTAGTTTATATTTATTACTCTTTTTATAGATTTTAGTCGAGCTGTGGCCTTTGCGCACCCAATTCGATTCAAACGTCCCTGTTCAACATCCTGTTCAAACAATCCCTTTCCGTTTTTAACTGTAGCTTACCAGTGCTCAGTGGTAAAGCTGCAGCTGCTGCTGTCGCAAAAGGCGGTGCTAATGCGATTTTAGGATTCGCTTGTTGTTAATCGATAGAAAGCTCTCACTTATGCTAAGCCACATATCCGCACACTTGTCTACGCACATTGTCATATATGGATGCATGCGCATACATATATAATAATATACTATATACACAGGGATATGCGTTTGCTTGCCTTTTTGCCTTATATGTTAAGTACGATTTTGCGACAAATGTATTTGCTTGCTGTGCTTTAGTATTTAACTTTTTCTTGTTTTTTTTTTTTTTGTTGTCTAGTTGTGTTCATAATATAATAATTTATTTGTAAATATATATATATATATTTATATATGTATATTGTAAATTTATGCTGCTGTTGTTGTTGCTTCAACTTCTTCTACTTCTTTGTCTAGTTTGCTGTTGTCACTTCGTTTCAATTCTTTTTTTATTATGTGTGTGTTTGATGAAATCTTCTCTTCCTCTCTTCGCCTCTGCTCCGCACATAAATATTTAATTTGTATATTCTTTATAATAAAATTATGTTAATTTTCTCATTATATTTATTTTATAGATATATATATATATATATTTATAGGGTAGTTAATAGTTTTAACTTGCTTTGCTGCCTCTTAATTGCTAGAGAATTGTGTAGTTCGTGCATTTATCGGACATACATACATATATATATATATATATGTAAAGTCTATGCATATATATATATACATATATATCATGATACGATATACTCGCAGATGCGCTACAAATTTTGGTAAAGCTGCCACAAAAGCCCTTTCGCGCAGCTCGCCTATTCCTATTCCATCCGTAAGTCGAATTTCGTCATCCTCAGTGCGCCAAGCTGGACTTATTAACAGCCATAGCATAATACATAGATATATATGTATATATTGAGCACATCCATATATATATACATCTATATATATGTACTATAATCGCCGCTTTGTTTTAATTTAATTTTATATCGAAAATGTATCTGTAGCTGGTTTTTGTTTTCGTTTTTTGTTTTTTTTTTCATAATTTTTATTTATTTTTTGTTGTTTGTTTCTTTATATTTATTAATTTTAAATTTAAATATAATTTAATAAGAAGAATTTGTTGTTTGATTTTACATTATTTATAATATATATATGTTGTATTTATAATATATTTTATTTCTGGTTGTTGTTTTGACATGCGTATATCTGTGTGTGTGTGTGTGTGTGTGAGTGTGAAATGTAAGTGTAATAGTGTGTGAGTGTCGTGTTTGTTGTTGGTGTTTCGTGTTTTGTTGGTGTCTATATAAACGTTGTCAGTTTTGTTTTCATTATCGCAAAAATTACAAATATTGGTTTTTTATTATTTCGTGTTTTGCCTTTATTTTTGCATTTGAATTCGACAAGTATTGTTTATATTTTGAAACAATTTATTTTTACAGTTAGCCGTTGCTGCTGTCGCCTCCGTCTCCAGATGGCGCTGCTTGCCCCGCTGCTGGCCCATAGAGGGCGCATTGCATGTTTGCTTTTCTCAATTGTTGCGGCCACTCAAAAAAGTTGTTATTGCTGTTGTGATTTGATTTTGTTGTTCTAGTGTGTGGTGTTATGCCAGTATTTTTTTTTTAAGTGTAATAGTTTAATTTTTTTGTATTACTTATAACATGCTTTTTTGTTGTTCATTTATATTTAAACGGTGACTTCATTAAGTTTTGCTGCTTGTTGTTGTTGGGTTTTCCTTTCTTTCTCTTCGATTTTCATGACTGCTGTCTGTTTTGTTTTTCAATTAAAATTAAGTGTGTGTGTTTTATTTATTATAATTTTCATGTAATCTTTATCTTTTCTGGGGTTTTTCTCTCATTTCTTGCTTGTTTAAATGATCTTGCTTTTTCATTTCTTTTACTTTGTTTCTTTTGTTTTAAGTGTAAGTTTTTTTCTTTTTTTAAGTTTCTTAAATGTTGTTTTTGCTTTTGTTTTATATTCTTCTTGTTTTGTTTTTGTATTTTTTATGTTTTTTGCTTAACTCTTTGTTGTTTTTTTTTAAGATCTTTTACTGGGGTCCATAGCAACAGCGTGGCGCGATGTCATTGCGCACAGCTACAGTCTTCGTCAACATCTTAAAAAAATAGAAAGGCTTAAAAAGAAATAATTTAACGCTTCACTTCGATGTCATCATAGTCACGAATTCTGCAAAGAGAGTAGAGAGGAAGCACGTGATTAGAAAGATATTTTCATTTCTTTTATAATATAGAAAGAGAGTACTGAATAATGGGAGAGACAGCGAATATAAGCGGAAAAACTGCCAGTTTTGACTGGCGTCAGCTAATAAACCATATAAAATTTATAGGTGCAAAGAAGACACAATTCCAAATATCATTAAATAACACGATATTATAATGTTTGAAAACTTTTTAGTGCTTGCCGTGATTCATAGCAAAATGGCTAAGGGCATAGAGAAAACACATTTACTGATTGCGTCGCATCGGGGCAAGTATTGTGCGATAAAATTGCTTTTCGCTAGATAAAAGCTGCACATCATCGCCACAATCAGAGGACGTCAGTGGGCACACCTCGTGCGAAAGGCGAGGAGAAGAGAACTCTTGATGCCAAATTGGCAACGTTTTCTTCCTCGAAGTGTTGGGACGTTGGAACGGGCACTCGTCCCCGATTTATCAGGTGTTTGCATGCAGCTCCTATAAATAGACAAGTGACAGCCTGTGTGTGCTCCCCTTCCCTTCCCTTCCCACGGTCATTTCATTCGCCCCATCCCGCAAGTATTCATTCGAGCTCTCGAGATGCTCGTGTGCGACGTGCAGCGTGCAGCATGCAGGCGATTGGATAGGGTATAGTTATTGGTCGGGTCGTCGTTGTCATTTCGACGTTGCAATTATTTCGCATTTCTTTGTTCGTCATTCTCAGTAGCCGCGCATTTTTGAAATATTTGCAGCATGCGGTGGTGGTGGCCCCTCTTGGCCAACCACCAATGAGCCAACATCGCGTCACATGGCACCCTGCTGATTGCAGGTGTTAACTGGGTGGACAGACAATTAAGGCCAAAATGTAAACGTCTACCAGCGTTAACATCAACATCAACATCAATAACAAAGAGTTAATGAAGCTGTCGGCAATAACATTGAATTTTTAAGGATTTCGCAGGTGTACGACGTATATAAGAATATACAAAAAGTAATTTTCGGTAAATGAGGAAATATATTACTTTAAAATTGCTGCAACTAGGAAATGTCCACACCCACAAACAATCTCGTTAAATAAAGAGTTCTGTGCCCAATAAAAACTTAAAAATAAAACGTTATTATAGCCAGCAACGCGATGCTCAATATATATTCGATTACAAAGTTCAGGGGGCACGCCCTAAGCCATTTACATTGTTATAGTAGTAGTCGACGGCCGTATCCTTAACCCTCTGCAAATATGCAAATCTACCTCCAGAACCCAACCCAAAAACAAAGTTTCAAATGAGTTTTTCCCGTGTTGTATTCGCTAAAAATGCGGTGGGGGCGGGACTGATTTAGGGCTCGGTTTTGGGCGGTTCCTTGACATTTTGGGCACCTTTTTTTTGTTTTTTGATCAAATTTCTTAATGGATCGAATGTTATTGTTGGGGTTGGGTCGCAATTAAAAAAACATCAAAACTCTCTCGTGAGCTATGCACAAAGCTGGCAAAGAATGTGCGCTCGCTTGTCATTGTGTGTGTGTATTATATACATACATATATATATTTTTAGGCCAATTTTCGTGTATTTTTATTCGAATTTCTATAGTTTTTCGCATAGCTTGCTGTCTCTACTTTGCGAGTCGTTTTTGTATTTCGTGTTTTGTGGTTCTGCTGTTTATCTTTCGTCGTTTTGTTTACATTCGCCAGCTCAATGTATGTTAGATACATTCGATAGTGTTTGTGTGTGTTTCACACTCTTTTCTATCATTTTTATTTTATTTATTTATTTTTTTGTGTTTTTCTGGTAATATGTACTTTATTTCGCCGCGCTTCTGTGCTAATGTTGAATTTGTTTTTCTTTTTTATTTTGCTTAACATTTTATTTGATTTTCGACTTGCGTTTCGTTTTTGTTTTAATTTCGCTTCTTTACGTTTGTGTTTCTGTTGCTGTGAGTTCGCTTATTCTCATTCTGACAACATTTTTATATTTGGCGGATGGCCAAAGTAAGTCTCATCCAACAAACACACACACACTCACACACACACAGCTATAAAGAGTTGTCGGGGTCTGCCGGGTCCGGCCCATTGTTTGTGCTATATAATTTTCGCATTCCGGGCTCACCCCCGAGCAGCCCGGTGGGGTCTGGCGATCTCCCGACCCGCACCCCGTGACAAGACAACAATAGAGACTTTGGTTAATTGGCAATAAGCAAATGGCAACTCGCATTTATTTATATTATGCTCATTTCGCCGTATACTCTATATATGCATGTGTGCGTGTTATGTGTGTGTGTGTGTGTAGATCGGTCAATGTTCAAGAAGCTCAGCAAATTGCCTGTTTGGCAGTTATTAGCATTGCTCCTGCTCGACATTATTGCATAACATTCATTTCATTTTAATTGTGGCCAGCGAATAACCTCTTAATTCTTTTATCACATCCACATGCTTAACAATTCTCAATTAATCTCACTTTATAGATTACGAGTAGTACAATTGAATTGCCCAATGTTTCTGGCACATCTTGCAAATGGAAATCGAAATGGAAATATATATCAACAGCATTATATGGCCATTAAACAATTTACAAGATAAGATATCTTGTAGTTTGCTTAACCCACGCACACACATCTAACAACATTCGAATGCTTATCAATGCTTTAGGTGTGCTTTTATCGTAGGCCACTTTTCGTTGTTGCCCAAAATGTTGTTGCCAACTTGCTTCGTGCACCTTCGGGTGGCATTGAGAAACGTTTCGAGATTGTGACAGCTTTGACACATTTACTTCCTAACTAGATTGGCCTGATCGAGAATCAAGTGTTGGGCGTAATTTGCTGTCTCATTTCACGGGAAATTCACCTATTTTTATATTGCTTCATTGTACAGGGGTGTTCATAAATTGCCAGTGATTAATCTATCTGCTGATCCGCCAAGATGTGCGCCAAACGATTTTTATTTGAACTTGAGGCACATTGCTTAAATCGGATACGAAATGTAGTCGTTATAACGAATGTGTATTCGCACATACACAAACACTGACACACACAATACAATATACAATATATATTATACCTACATAGTTTCTAGATTTGAATCAGTTCGATTTTGATTACCATGGGCAAGCAAATAAGAGAGTCCGTGAGTGAATAGTGAATGGGGGTCGGTCATTATTTCAGTTTCAGTTTTTTTGCCCCTCCCCAAGTACAATCAAAGCAATGGACTTGTACTTTTGGAGGTGTATGAACAGATCTTAACGCATTGAATATATCAACACAAATGTGTGTATATATATTTACATATATACATACATGTGTGTATTGCCTTTGCAGTTGTTTTCAGTATTAGGTTTTTCACTCTATTTCCCACAATTGTCTATTCAATTTGAAAGCAATTAAAAATTTCGAGGAACACAAAACAATCAAAGCCAGACATATGTTTTGCTACAAACCAAATGCTCGAAACTGCAATACCCTATGAACGATAAATCGAAGAACTAATGTTTGCTACATAAGCGAGAAGACCAAGATCGGATTATATCCGAAAACGAAAAGAAAGTAGCTAGCTGCTCTACATCGCTATAATTTTGATTGCTGCTGCTGACCTTCTGGCCTTTAATTGCAGGGTATATGGAGGCAAGGAAAAGCGAATAGAATAATATTCTGGTTAGTGTACGCATTGAATGCGACTAATGAATCAGCATATAGAAAATATCAGCAGGCGCAACAACAGAAAGTAAAGCAAGTGTCAATTGTGAGTGTTTGTCTGTGAGTGTGTGCATGATTAAATCGAAATATTTTGGCTAGTTGTCAGCACACACACAACACAGAGATGTGTGGACATAACCTAACAAAAGTGAATTGTGTACAAGATGGCTGGCAATTATCAAAGCCAACAACAACTGTTGTGAGAATATCCAATTAGTAGGATGACACAACACAACGACACGCGACACATAACATACAACAAATCGGTAAGCCGCTTAGGCGAGTGTCGGACATAAGGAGGATTGAATGAGCGAAGTGTGGTGTGAAAGTCGAACGAACGAACGAGGCAGGATTATGATGCGATGCAATGGGGCGCTTACCTTCGTAATTGACCTGACCATCACCATCGATATCAGCCTCGCGGATCATCTCATCGACCTCCTCGTCTGTTAATTTCTCGCCCAAATTTGTCATCACATGACGCAATTCGGCCGCTGAAATGAAGCCGTTGCCGTCCTTATCGAAGACTCTGAAGGCTTCCCGAATCTCCTCTTCACTATCGGTGTCCTTCATTTTGCGTGCCATCATGGTAAGGAATTCTGGGAAATCAATTGTACCGTTACCTAGAATAAAGCATATAACATTAGTTTTCACATCTATTTCAATTAAAACTTAATCCAAATACATTTGTGCTTCCCTTGCAACGTTATAAATACAGCTCTTTAAAGACCATCTACTGCAGCTTTGCTATTTCTTCTATATTAATTGCACAAAGCATTCGCTCTGTACATGCCATAAAAATGTTCTTGAACGTCTGTTAACTGGGAAGTGTAATAAATGTTTGAACATTTGGCCCCCAGGGTAATTTACGAGTCGAAACATTTTTCTTTATTACGGCACACAATCGCTAGATCCGTATAAACTGACTCACAAATCCCTTTAGGGCAACACACATTGTCAGAAATCCCTGGGCCAGTCGTAATCAGGTATACTTTTTATATTTGTCTAAGCTACGCTTAAGTTCTCCTGCTTCCCCCTCACCCCCAACTTTGTTTTTTGTTTATCATGTGGCACACGTGGCGTATACGCAACATTGTGGCAGCATTGATAACTTTGCTACAATATAGATAAGCTAAAGCTACAGCCGTAGTTTGTTAAGCCAGCCAGCCTTTTAAATCGGCATTCGGAAGTTCGTCCGCAGCTCAAGACCCACGCCCAACGAATATTGAGAGACAGAGGGCACCGCTCCATGACCGAATTTCTCGTTATACTAATTGAAAAAGTTCCTCTTCACATTTCTGTTTAAAGTTTGCGAATAGTTTTCCGCTTTTCAGTTGCTGTTGGTCTTCACATTTTTATAGCTCACTCTCCATAACAAAAAAAAGTTTGATAAACCAGAAAACTTTTAGCCCAAGCTGAGGCCTTAATTGTTATTGACTCTCTCTCTCTCTCATTCTTGTGCATAACTTCTGTTCTGCCCCGAAGAAGAGAGGAGAGCTCGTAGTCAATTGTATAAAATATATCTCTAACTAATGGCTGTTCTCCCTTGTGTGTGCATCATTGCAAAGTTAAATAAATGGAGCATGGGTCATATTTGGGATATTATTTTATGATAATGGCATACGACGGCAGACACACACACACACACACTTAAGATTGAGATTGTTTTGCGTCTCAAGAGCTGCGCACAAGTTTTCCCATTTAAACTTTGACCATGTACATAAATTAAAAGTGTTGGATAAATACTTGATCTTTGGTTGAGACTGAAAACACAAGTGCCACAAAGAGCACCTAACAATCAGCGACACGTAAACAATGCTGTAATATACACCACTGAAAATAGTTACATTTGCATTTCACATTTCTGACGCTAGTTGTAAATCAATGATATCGCACCTACAAAACATCGTTTGAACCAAAAAATTAAATTAATGCGTTGCCATCACATTTAATAGCCAAACACAAAGTAATTAGTGCCCTTGGCTTTGCTTCTGGATTTAATTTCGAAAACAAATCAATAAGTACGCGCAGAACTATAAAAATCAAGGCGATTAACAAACACGTTAAATTCACTTCAAATGGCTAAATAAATAATGAAAACAGAAACACGCAAAAAAAAACAAAAAAAAAACAACAAAACAAGTCCGAAATATAAATATATAGTTTAACCAGAAACAATTTGTACGCAGTGGGTAACATTTCAATGTTTATAAATTAGCCGCAATGAAAAATGAATAAAAAATCCTCTAATCTAATGGAAAAAATGTGCCCCTAATCGAAGTTCATATCAATAATATTGAACGAATTAAATCACTTAATAAATAATAATCATGGAGATCTAAACAACACAATATAGACTTGCGCATACCCTAAGATCACAGTTATCCATTCCCATAAATCAAAAAAAAAAAAAAATGTCTTGAACATTTTGTTGTATGCTGGATATATTGAATCATTGAAAATATAAATAAAAGTATCTTTTAGCCGATCAGCCTCGTTGGTCTTCCATGGCATTTTTGGGGAACACCGGGTTCGGTTCAATTCGGATCGGTTGAGTTTTATTTCGATCGGTTTGCGGCGCACTCTCTTGTTTATAGAATCTATATTTAAAACATTTGACGCGAACTCTGTCGCTGCTTTTGCCTATTTGGCTATTTGGCTATTCCGGCAGTGACTAACATTAGGATTTCCCCCGACGTAATATTTCTGCCATTTGTGTTGGCCAATAGACGCGCTTTAGACAGTCGGCGTTAACAAACGATTGACAAGGCTCATGACGATGACCAAGACGCTGCCAATGTCTGCCAATATCTTTTGGTTTTTGGTTTCCATTTCGCCAGGCAGCCACCCCAGCACCCGCATCATATCCCCTGCCCCCCCTACCTCCTCCTTTTACAACCACCGCGAGTGCCGCGGATTCGCCACGTTTGACGATTCGCAACGTTGCGCAAATTTTTGCAGACAATTTAAAATTTTAATAAGATTTGTTCATTTTTTTTCTCGCTTATTCGCACGCTAAATTTAGTTGTGTTCTTGGTGGGAATCGTGGGACGCGGTGTGAGTACAAATCTTTTTATAAATAACACATAGGGGTTCCTTGCGGTTCGCTTGGACATTTGCTTAAAGTGCAGTTTGGTTCGTTTTCATTTACATTTGCATATATGTATGGGATGTATGCGGTACATACATACATATTTCGGGACAATTTGTATGTTGTTGGTCAACTCTCCAGACGTCATTTCTGAATAGGAATGGACGATTGTTAGTGCGGGGACGAATGCGACTAATGGCGTCGTTTGTATGCGGCTGCAGTTTTTGGACATCGTCAACTGGCGACGCTACCGAAATTTTAAGTAATGAATGTTTAATGTTTCCGTCTATTGTTCACAGAGACTACAAAATCCACACTGGGCCATGTGAGCGTGTGGGCGTTGTCTGTATGAGGAGGCGTGCGATTCTCTGTGAGTGTTTTTTCTGTGCATTTCAAACAGTCCATAGGTGGTGTATATATTTTATATAATTTTATGCACGAAATGCCATTCGCCTGCTTAGATCGTAAAATAAGCTATAATATCGCGTATAACATGTTACTAGTCGTCAAGCCTCATGAATAACACGGTGAATAATAGGGCAAAACTAATAGTTTCGATGGAACGATGAATCCCATTTACTTATATACCTAGTGTACATTTTACAAATTAGTTATTTGTCTCGGGCATTTCGTTCTGCATGTGTTGAGAATGGAAAGTAAAAGAATATTTCATTTTTCAACTGCTGAAAGATTTCACTAATTCATCTGACACAACTTTGGCTTAATCTACCAGGTATATAAATTCTAACTTGTCAAGAACTTAAATGTCATCATACTAAAACGAAGTATACAAAAAAAAAAAAAAGCTTAAGTGAATCCCAACTCGCACCACATCAGACAATCATACATATATACTCGAAGCACACATACAAATGCACTTGATGAGCGGTACTACAAAGGAACTAAAAACCTCGCAAAGTGCTGCTTGAGCCAAAGAAACTATTTATAGCGTTGCTGCTGCTGCTGCTGCTGATAAACATCACTCGTTCAGTCAGTCATTCAGCCAGAATCCGCCCACCTGCCAGCGGCGAAGAAGTGAGAGCAGCAGAGACTATACAATGTTCTATCATCTGCACCTATCCACGTGCTTTATGTGCTTGTTGTCCTTTAGCAGATTGTGGACGCATGCGCTGCGCTAAGCGTCTCTGCTTTGTGCAGACTTTTGCAGAATTTGCCCTGGATTTTTCATCACATGCGCACTGTGTGCACGTGCAAAAGGAACAACAGACACAAAATAACTGTGACAGCAGCAGCAACAACAATAAAACAGCGAGTAAACGAAAAAGTAACAACGCCAGCAGCGCTGCTTCCAGCATCCAGCCTCTGCAACAACTCTGCGTCTGTTGAGAGCGAGAGTGAGAGAGTGAAGCAGCGCAGCAGCAGCTACTGTTGCTTTTGTTGTTCTTACTGTCGGATGTGGGTGACTTGATTTCGGTTTTCGCAAATTTTGTCGTCGTCTCCTTGCACTTTTTACTTGTTACGCTTTATACGCGTGTCGCTCGCTTGCTCGTGTATGTGTGTGCGTGTATTGCTGTGTATTTGGTGTTGGTTCTTGGTGTTGGTGCTCTGCTTGGGTGGGGCATGTTTTATTTTTAAGCTAATTGTCGAGCTTTGGGGCATTATGCAAACAGAAACTGCACGAAAACGAAACAGGCACGCATACACACACACACACACAAACGCACACACACACACACACACAGACACGCAAGCAGACGCATACATAAAGCGTTGCGCGTGTATTTGTGCGCATAAATAAAAAAGTGATTTATAATTTGTGAAAATTTAACGAAAACGAAGGAAAAATTACCGAATGTGCGATATATTCTCGACACATTTCACAATTGCTAAAAATACATATAAAAAGCCACACGAGCATCCCTCTTCTTCTTCCCCCTCTCTATCTCTCACCAACACCGCCGCCGCCACCCGCCACCGCCACATTCCAATAACTTGCAAATTTGCTGAGTAGTTTTTGGCGAAAGGTGAAAAACCTCAAGTGGACGGACAGACGGGCGGCGTAGTGTAGTGTAGATCAAAACTTTTCTCATTTTCAGAAATGGCGCACGGCGGCGTCAATCTCAAAAAAAGAAAAATTAAATAATGAATTCATTTTCTACTACTAATTTCAGCACTTTTCATTTCCCGTATTTATCGCAACCACCTTTTGTCACACATCCTGTGCATTTCTGACAGCCAGCGGCAACAATAGCGACCGACAACTAAACAGCAACAGCAACAGCAATAGCAACATCAAACAGCATTAGCCAGAACAAGAGCCAAATATTTTTGGTCTTCTATTTTTAATGGCTATGACGTGTATTTGTTGCATATTTTTAGCCAATCGCAAAGAAAACCAAAGGAGAAAACAAAAAGAATTCATTTCTTTCCGTTTCGTTTCGTCCGTCTGTCCCTCCCACCTCCTCCACCTCGACACAGTCTGATCTGATCTGTTCAATTCTTAGCTCATTGGCTACTGTGGGGATGTGTTTCAAGAATAGACCGACCGACCGCATCGAACAGTTTATAATTAGGGGAAAGGGTTCAAAGCAATTAGCCCAAAAACACAGAAACTAGTTCAAGAATTTGGCAATCAAAACAGTTCTATCGATGAACTGTTACGCTATATCTGCTCTTGAGGTGCATAACATCTCAGAGATTTTCTATGCCGCTAACGTTTGCGAAGGGGGAGTAGAAAATGTAATTCGGAAGAAAATGCACTTACCGTCAGCATCGACCTCGTTTATCATGTCCTGGAGCTCGGCCTCTGTGGGGTTCTGTCCCAGGGAGCGCATGACTGTTCCCAACTCCTTTGTTGTGATGGTGCCATCACCGTCTTTGTCGAATAGCGAGAACGCCTCTTTGAACTCAGCAATTTGTTCCTCTGTCAGCTGATCGGCCTGTAAAATAGAAGAGACGAGTAGAGATGCGAATTAGTTTTATGATAATGCTAATGTGCAGCGACAAACGAAATTTTCATGTATTTTCGCTTTATATAAATACCATAATTAAGTTTTTGATTGAACAGTCTCTTAGTTCTATTTGTATAACTGATAATTAATTGCTGTCAGGTTTATGATATGTTTATGAATGATGACATAGGCGACGCTGACTACTTGATCTATGCTCAATGCCAAAACCGAAAGAGAAACTGACAACTCTGTGTGTTCTCTTTTCTTTTATATCTATTTTTTTGTTTTTCTTTGGACACACACATTTTCATTTGTATTTGTTATGTATGAAATTACAATGGAAAGTGCGTCCCCTCCCAAAGATACAAGATCTAGTATACATATAGAAACAAACACACAGATACTACACTGTGTTTGAATGTCGCGAGGAACCAGAACGTCAAAGAATAGCGGCACTTTGGGATTCATTTGAATAATTTCGCATATTGTTTGCACTTAACAAAACAACAAAAGGCGCCAGACAGACCCACCGAGCACACATATATCCATACATATACGCATACATTTGTATGCAGGCACATAACTAGTGATACGATTGTGCTCATATCTCCACAAACCTATCTGAAAGGTGTTAGGTTTCGCTGACGTCAGTTGTCATTTTTTTTTTTTTTTTTTTTTTTTGGATACACAAAACCAGAATAAAGCGTTCGGGAAGTCGTCAAGCCAAATGTGAATTGTTTTCCTAGCAAAAATTGCAATCGGAAAGAACTCGATGCGAATTACACTCGAAATTCTTATTTAGCAGACTCTTAGGTGTCAATATTATAAAGCGACGATACTCGTCTAATTTGTTTTCATTAACTTGCTTCACGCATCAGCTTTATACATATATGTATATATATACATAAACAATCTAAGCGATAAGGTTAATAATAGAAACACATATTATGCACCCTTCTACACCACTAACCGACGTGATTAAATTAAAGAATCTACGTCAGAAATAAATGAGACGAAAGCCCTTCAAACAAGTAGATTGTGCGCCTATGGAAATAATCGGTATTCTGAAACAATTATGAGATCATATTCAAGTTATCCTACGCTAATAAAATGTGAAAATGAATGCGCAAACCTAAAAGTTCTGGATGACGCATAAATGGGAAACAATTTTTAAGCATTACTCAACGGTTATTCTAGGTCTGAAAAATTGCGAATGTTTCGAGCTTCGCGACTTCTCGATAAATCACAAAAATTTGCTATCTAATCAATGGGCAACTTTAACTTGTATTAGACACGTAGCTGCACTTCAAGGCAAGTAAGTCTCTTATATAATAAATAATTCATGTTTGCTACAAACTAAGCCGAAGGAAGTTTATTTAATCATCGGGCCGACTTCAGATCGGAGAGCTGTAAAGTGTGTGTGTGTGTGGATTGTATTGAATTTGGGTTGCGGCTTATCGCGGTGGCCTGATAAAAACCAAAATTGTGGACATTAGTAAGCTGGTTATGTCATGGCTGCATGACTAACTGCTTAAGCCAATAGCCAATAGCTCAAAGCTGATTAAACCTCACGAGCTCAGCGCGACTCAGCTTTAAATGGTACCCAACATCCTACAAAATAACCCCACCTTGAATGGCTGAATCGCTGGGTGTGACGGAATCTACCTAATTGTCAAACCATATATGACGCCCACCCCCTTTGCCAGGCCATATTGGCACCTGTCCATGTTCATATAGCGCGAGTGCGATTGTATTTGTCTATACAAGTATATGCCAGTGTTTAGATTTCATCAGGCAGTGCACATGTGATTCAAATGAAGCATAAACATTACTTTTAATAGCTTTCTCTCACATTCATTTCTTTTGATTTCTCCCTCTCTCTCTCTCTTTCTCGGTCTCCTGGCTTGGTTAACTAGTTAAATCGTCTTTTTGCCGGTATTTGCGACCAGCAAAACAAGTTGCTGCAGTGCAAAATTATTAATATGTTTATCAACATATTATGAATAAGTCTCAAATGCCGAAGAGAGTCGACGATCGACCAGTAATAACTGGCTTGAACTTCAACTTCGCAATCGAAATTGAGTCGAATCATAAGACAAATGTCTGACTTTTGTTATGATTAACTCGGCAAATGAGTCACATACATAAGTAATAAGAGAAATCAAGCAAGGGTGCTCAAGCAGATGCGAGTGGTCGACATTGAGATGCTCTGCACTTGAACAACTATTACGATGATGTTGTAGATTCATTTTATTATCCAAATACCATTATCTAAAATTCGCAGTATGAATAAGGCGAGAGGAAGTGAATAAATAATACAGCAATCTACGTATGTATTTGATGAGATAATGTCGTGCCGCGCAGTCAACAAACTTTGAAGATCAAGCTCTGTTTATCCACACAAACACACACACACACACATATACAAACACACCCAAGACTGGGTGTGCATGCGAAAGATAGAGATGGGGGTGAAATATGAATCACGCCTTAATGCAAAACAAAATATTGAGCACGTAAAACGATTTGTTTTAATTAAAATCTGTTTGCATTCTGCGTGAGCTGTAAAAAACGCTAATTTAATTAGGCAACGACCGTTGACAGGGGGAGGAAGGGGAGTGATGTGGGGGTGTGGCGAGGGTCAAATATTTTCTTGTATTTTCTTATCAAAAGGCAAACGCAGCAGCAAGCAAGCGCTAAAGCCAAATAAAAAGTAAAAGAGACAGCAGTAAAATAAGGCAAAATGAAAGAAAAAAAGACAGCAACAACAAAAATTGGATTATGTGCGGTTAATGTGGCGACGTCGCCACGTTTGGCGTCTGGGCGGGCAGCAAGAGTTCTTCATTATGCTGCACGCTGCACACACGTTTGCCCCGATACAATGAAATTCTTGGACGAATAGCAAAGTGGAACAAGCAGCAGCAGCAGCGGTAGCAATAACAATATGGCCAAGCCAAGCCAACAACAGCAAACAGCAGCAGTAGTGGCGGCAGCGTGCCAGCAGAGCCAAAAGCCAAACAGAAAGCGAAACAGCAAAATAACCGCAATGCGGCAAATGAAACGGTTATCGAAGAAAACAACAAAACGTAACCGCCGCAACCGACTGAGCGAGAGAGAGACAGTGAGAAACCGCGCAACTCAGACTGAGAGACACCGACAATGACAACGAAAACGCAAAAGAAAGCGCACGCGGATAAAAATGAGTGGACAGGCGAACGAAGGAGATAGCGAAAGAGAGAAAGAGAGCCGACTCTGGGCAAAAGGCAATAGTGATAGCACGAACACACGAAGCACTGCGCAGAATTGGCGAACCAGGCAAAAACTGTGTGAAACGGTTATGCCAGTCGCAAACAGAGAGAGCGAGAAAGAGAGAAGCAAACGACACGAATCGGTTCGGAGAGCAACTGCTGTTCGTGCATTCGGAACGGTTGAGCTGAGCGAATGCAAAAGAAACGCGACAAAGCAGAGGCGACAACAGAAATTCCACAAAAGCTAAAGAATTTTTCGCCGTTTCGTTATTCTCACATTCTCCATGCGCGTCTAACCTCAATTTTTTTGCGGTAAATAAAGCGAAACGAGCGAAATACAACAAGAGCAAAACGAAAAACCGAAAAACGAATGAAAAGAAAAGCCAATAGCCAACCAGCCAATAATGCCGGCGTCGCTGGAACAGCCGTTTTTGCTGTTGCGGCGGCTGTTGAGCTTTTTGTTGTTGTTGCCGAACAGCGGTGTTGCGCTGATAAGCAAATGAAATAAAATTATTTATGAGCAGTTGAATTATGGTTGATAAAGTGGCAATGAGAACGCTTTCTTAGCCATTTTGTGGCTGAAATAAAGCAATTTTTTGAAATAAACACACAAACACCTATGCAAGTAAAAAGCAGATGCATCGGCAAAGCGGTGAAAAAGGGGCAAGCGGCTGAATTTGCGATTTGCTGATAACGAGTTTTAGCTGCTTGTTTTAATTTCAAGTTTCTGCTTTCGTCTGCCTACCTACCTACTCAATTAACAAAAGGGGCGTGGACTGAATAATTAGACATCTTTTGAATTGCAATAAGCAAGAAATTTTCTTTAAGGACAATTTTATTAGATGTTTTCGCAATGCAATAACAATGACTTATTTACCCACATTAAACACTATTTACTGTTTCTGCGAATCAAATGAATAAACATTTAGCCCATATAAATATAATTAGTTCATAGTTTAAAAAAAAACGCAAGATTTTCTTGGTATAATAAAGAAAACAACAAATCGCAATAATTTGCACACATGATGAATGTTTTATCTATACAAATTGTGTGTGACTCACATTTAAACAACCCCCCATTGCATTTACATATTAAAATAAAAAATAAAAAAAACCTGTTCCCTTTTTTAATGCCAACCCCTGGGGATGATTTAGCCACAGCTGCCTCAGTTAAGGGTCAACAATCCAATTGGACGCATAATTCCAATTGGCACATTCCATTTTAGCTTTTCTTTTCGTCCGAATTTTCAATGTTCGCGATGGAAATGTGAATGTAAACAATGAGAAATCTGGAGGCGAACATGGTGTGTGCAGAAGAACACGAGTACTTACCATTTTTGTAGTTGGGTTTGTTTTGTTGTGTTTAGAAAGAAATGTAGCTAAAGGTTAATCCGCTGCTGCTGCTGTTGGCGGCGCTGCGTTTGCTGCTGTGGTATTGGTATGTGTAAGTGGAATTAACGTTAACGTTGAGACGACGGACGACGCGCGTTCTACGTTCTACGTTTAACTTGAATTTGCGTTTAAATTTGCGTTTTAAGCAAAACTTTTAACACACTGCAAAAAGATTAAGAAGAGGAGAAAACACGATGCTTTTAAAATGAACTCTCAACTAAGTGTAAACGCTCTGTAAGCGGCAACAGCAACAGCAAAAGCAACCAACAATTTTCACGACTGGGTCAAAACGAAGTAGCGTCGTTGCCGGCGGCGGCGAACAAATGAAATGAGGGAATGGCGACAAAACGTTGTCGTTTCCTCCGTCCGTCAGTCGGCGACGCCGACGTCGCCGCCGCAATGCCGCTACTTTGCTACTCTCTTTACTTTTTTTTGTTCTCGCCGTGGCAATTTGTTGTTGCTATTTGTTGCTCTGCCGAGCCGAATTTTGGTATAATTTTTCGTCTGGCGTTTTTATTTTTTTTTGTTTTTTTTTTTCTATTTCTTTGGCTGTTTGCTTTGGGTTTTCTATTGTGCGATATAATATGCGAACACACGCGCGCACACTCGTTTTATTCTTTTTTAATACATATAGAAAAAACTGGTTCGATTTTGGTTTGTACAAATTGTATTTGTTTCATATTCAGTGAATTTTGTTTTTCCATTCGATTTGTTTGCTTTATTCACGAATTTGACTTGCCCTGTGAGGCAGGCTTGATTGGAGTCCTCTTCAATTTGAGAAACATGTAGATTTTTTATTGAAGGTAACTCACGATCCTAATCAGAACTTGCGTCCGTAACGGTTGACAACTCAATTGTAACTGTACCGTTTAAAACCCGTAAGCGTACTACAATATTTTTGCACTGTTCTGCTGCTACTTCTCTGTTCACAACAGTCAAATGTTAAATATTTTCTGCAAACTTTCTGTTGATGCTCAAATGAACTGCTTCCACGGTGTCGTCTACTCAAGTGAGCTGGCACAAGTCTGAAATGCTTTTCTATACTGCTACTTAACATTTTTCATGTTACCTTGTGCTCTTTGCTGCAAAAAAAGCTAAATGAGCGAATCGGTTGGTGTACGAAACGGTTATGCATGCTCCCGCTACTGATTGCAGTCGCTTTTGCTTTGCTGTTTTGCGTGTTAGCGGTTCAAAATTAGAGAATAACGAAATTGTGCGAACTGATAACGGGCGCGCCGGCGCTTTTGGCAAATGTTTAAATATAGTACAAGTGTGTGTTTTTCTATGACAAAAGTGCTTACTGATTGTTGTATTCTTCAAAACAAATGTTTATTGTTTTCGAGACACCGGTGCTTACTCATTGTTTTATTTTACGATAACATGATGCGTTTGGTATGTGAATTTATTTAAATTTTTTTAATATTGTTATAAATCGTTGAAACATGTTTTATATACTTTAAATATTTTTGCAATTGTTTTATGGTTTTATGAGTGTAGTAGTGCATAATCTATAATAATTTAATTAAACATATGTTAATCGTATTTTTCAATTTGGAACTAAAAAATCCATTGCGGACAGTATATTACTTAACAAGCTTTATTCACCCTTGCGAAACGAATTGTATAAATAATACACAAATACATACATGCTTGTATGCTAGTTTGCCGGTTTTTGCCCATTTCTTTGCATTCTGCGCTTTTTGCCGCAGCGAATTGTCGCAATGTGTTTCTTTCAACGTTACAGTGTCGCTCAATTCAACGCATGCCAACAAGTTAAGTATGTTAACCTCTGCAAATTAGACAAGTAGCATGCCATGGAGCGACAGTGGCCGGGGTGGACAGGCTACGATGTGCAGCGTGCTGGGTAAGTCTCACAACGAAAATGAAGTAACAATGCAGCAACATTGGCTATTGGGCGAACTGCGGCGCTGACGTCGTCACTGGCGACAACAGCGACGACGACGACGACAGCAATGCGCCATTTTTCGCAATGAAATTCGGTTGGGGACGTCTTGCTGTCCTTCTGTCTTGCCGTCCTTCTGCCTTGCCTGTCTGTCAGTCAGTCTGGCTTAGTGTGAGTGTTAGTGTGATTGTGTTGGGTAAACATTTTGCCAGTCCCGACAGAAGCCCCACAAGCACCTCGGACCCCCATCCCCCAAACTCAGGCCAAGACTCGTCGTGTTCTGACTTGTCAATGCTTTCGTCGCAATGCGTTCAAAATTCTTCGTTCAATGCTCAACATCAATTCTTCTGCTTTTTTATTTTTGCGACAGTGGCGGTTGGCAAATGAGCACTATTTGATATAGAGGAAAAACACATTTTGAATTATTAAAACATTTTTGCTGTTATCTGTAGTTATAATCTGGAAATTACCATTCAAATTTCATTCGTGTGGCTCCCGCGACTTTTGGGAAGAAACAAAAGCACTATTTTAAAGCGTGCAGCCACAATGCCATCTTAATTAACAGCACTGTTATTCAACATTTTACCTAATATTTTAGCATGTCGGTAGAATTTGAATTAACATTTTCTAAGACCATCCAGCACAATAGCTGTTAATTTGAAACAAATGGAATTTATTTTTAAATTATTAGAACGCCTCGCTTAAGTAATTACTTTTTCAATAGCTTAACTTTAGCTTTCTTATTCGCAGCGAACTTATTTGTTCAACATCGAATTGAGCACACTATTGCTATACATTTTTAAGTAGTTTGCTTTAAAACTGTCAGTGCATCATAGAAATTTACCCCTTACCATTTGTGCCATTTTCGTTTAAGTAAAGAGGGCCAATTACCGCGATTCATTTGGCCATAAAGCAGCTGGAACGTTTTCAGTGTGAGTTTGCTAATTGTCGACGAAATAAACCGCCGTCATTAAGCCAGAGAATGGTATTTTAATAGACCTACACAAAAGGTGGGCGAACTGTTGTGTTGTGCTGTAATAGGTATGTACGTATATAAAAGCAGTTAGGCAGTAGGTTGACTTCTTAATTCTTCACTTCCCATGAATTTCGACAGAATGTCAGCAAAGACTCGAGAGGGAAAAAGTATAAGAACACAAATAACAGAAACTAAAAAGCTAGAGGCGGTCAAGAAAATGTGTGGAGAAAACTTCAAATGAGAACAAATTTGATCAGCATAAAATAGGGTTATTATAAGTGATATTTTTTTATTGCATTTTACAAGGAAAGCTGCTTAAATCATTACGTATATAGTCTCGATATAGTCAATTACTTCTTCTTCTTCCTGTTTTGACGTCGAGCCTTCAGACGTTGATCACGACGCCATTTCAGCCAATACTTTTGTATCTGGCGCGCAGCACGATTCATCATAA
Organism: Drosophila siamana; assembly: GCA_035047445.1. Lineage (NCBI taxonomy): Eukaryota > Metazoa > Arthropoda > Insecta > Diptera > Drosophilidae > Drosophila > Drosophila siamana. The sequence goes on from JAWNPP010000081.1 coordinate 1,468,190, forward strand.
ATAGCAAAATACGCTGCTGTTGTTTGCGTTGCTCCTCTTGTTCGTATTTGACCACAATCTTATTGTAAACGGCCTCCTCTTTGCGATACGTGATCATAAATAAGTCCAACTCTTTTTTGGCCTCTTTGTATTGATCCTCCAGATCGAGATTCTCACGAATCTTCTCGCCAATATTGGTATCAAACTTTTGCAAAATACCCTCCAACTGGATCAGCAACTTGTTTCTATGCACCAAAAATTCTATATATTATATACAAAATGTTTTTTTTTTTTGAATGTCTTTTACATACTTTTCAGCTCTAGCATCTTTTTCGTTTAGTGCAATACTCGCTATAAGACGTTCATACTCGTGCTTGGCCTTCTCCAGCTCCTCCTCAAGATCTTTCTGCTTCTGCACTGTGTTTTTGTGGACATCGCGTAGAATGCGACTGCGTTGCTCGCTGTAAGACAAGCAAAAGAATATAATATATAAAGCGGGTTTAACTTAACGGCATTCAAATTTCTTACATTTCGTTTTGAATACGAACACTATTGCGCCACTTTCTGTTGGCCAAGTCGGTTTCGAGCTTTTCCAGTATCAGGAATTTCACCGCCTGTTTCCAGCGAAGTATCGCGTTCCTCGACTTCAGTTTTTTCTGATAATAGGCTGTGCGCGAACGAATTTCCTCGCGCTCATGATACATGACGTGCAGCTGACGTTCCATGCTGATCTCGCTCTTTGCTGTGCGCCACAGATGCCGCTCGGCCACCGTTAGGATGGTGTTGCAAGCCACAAGGAGCTTTTTGTCGTCGTTCGATAGCAAATTGACCAGGCGAGGGAACAATTCGTAGATGTGAAAGTTGCGATGGAAGTAATCGATGATCTTGACAACATCATGATTCAATATCTGCACCTTGACCGTATCCAAACTCTGTAGCTTCTCCATTAGCAATACGGCCGGCTCATAGAGTGTCCCCTTAAGTACACTCCTCAAGTGATCCATATCGTCGCCCAACTTTGGCAATATCAACGACATCTTGATGCGTTCTATTGACGTCTTTATGATCCGGAGAACATTGTCAATTTGTGTCTCCCGAATACGTGAGAAATCTGCAGATTGAGCATAGAAAAAATATAAATTTTCATTGAAAAAAGCATTCATATAACTTTATACCTTCTGCGTATCTGGCATCTTCAGTTGCCTGCATTTCCTTGATGTTTTATGTTTTTTTTTCGTGCTATAGAATTTTTCGAAGATGTCCTCGTGTAGTACTTTCTGTAAATATTTTTCAGTACTGAATACTTATTGAGTGTAGAGGTGCTCTCTGAAAATAACAAATATATTACTATGTTTGCTGTTGCTAAGAAACAACAACTACTAAGTTTGATTTCTCTTTATAAGCTAAAGTATAAAGTATAAAGTTTTAATCTCTAAAGTACTATACTCTTATTAAACAATAAAACAAAAGCTTAAATTCATGCCAAAGGGCAATAGAAAAGAAAACATTTTTTAAATGAATAAAAGAATAAGTAAAAGTAAGCCTTCCGAAGAATACAGCAAATAGTTACAGTGAAAATTGCGTGAAATCGCAGAATTTTGCGATTTCGTGATGCAAACTCGGAACCTAGTTGTGTACATATATTATATTTTCTTGTTGATTCGCTGGGTATGACAGCGCAGTTTGTGCTAAAAATAGTGTGCGTAGTGTGGGCGTGTAATAAGACTATGGAACGTTAGTTGCACTATGCAATGTTTTCGAATGATGGACATCGTGGGCGAGGATTTCTCTTCTTTTCTTTTTTTTTTGTAGTTAACTTCAGTTGTGTTTGGAAGAATGTGGATGTGGGTGTGTAGGGGTGGCTGTGTCGCATTACGTCAACATGAATGAAAGCTGGGACAGACAGAAACAACAGCAACTACAACGAGAACGACAACTACAACTACAAACAAGTTGCAAGAATGCTAGAGGCATTTCCGTTGACTGAATGTGTTTGCCAGGAAGCGCTGAAACAGGCGTATCCCGACCGAACTGGAACCATAAGTGGAATACAACCATACAAAGCGTTAACAAAACTGGAACAATATTATTAAGTAAACGAAGCCAGTGTAGCTTTTAATTTAATGAGATCTGATAATCTGTGGTGTCCAAACTACACATGGCTATATTTATTGCATGTTGAAATTAATCAGTTATATAGATAAATTGGCAATTAGCCTAGCTTAACTTATGTAGTTGCGCCCAAGGGAGGTATTCGGATAAAATGAATACTAAAAATTATTACTTTTAAAAAATTAATGAAGAATAGAATAGATGTAATAATTTATAAATTAAAATAAAAAATATGTATTATAAAATACATATAATAATAATACATTTATTGATAAAAAAAGTGCGCATTTAAAAATAAAAAATGTACAAAAATAGTAAGAAAACGAAGTCTACACGGTCAAATTTTTATAGTTAGTGTGTCATAAACATCTTTTCATTTGGACAAAATTTTCCTAATGGGAAATTTTTTAATTTAAAGAAATTTTTTTTTTTTATTTTTTGTTTTTTTGTCCCTTTTTTTTTCTTTTCGTTTTTTTTTTAAACACAAAAATACCGTAAAAGCGAAGGTCAATGATAGCATGTCCATCTAATAGAGTAGTCCGGCTATTGGAGGTGGCCACTAGGAAAGTTTCACTAAACGTAAATAAACTCCAATAACAGTAAATGCAATATTTGTTATTGAAGGTCTTAGGCATGTTTTACGATATGACACGATATATGACACGTTTTTAAAATAGCTGCATTGACGCACAATAAGCAGGTGAATTTGAAGGACCTCCAAAAAGCTCACACACTCTCTCAAACATACATGCTTACACCACTCACACATACGTGAGAGGGAAGCAACCGCAGTATCAGCTGCGTCAGCGTCAGCGCAACAAGTATGTAGAAGCAATGGTGCGAAAGGGAGGATGAAGCAAACGGTCGAATAACACAATAAAATAACAGCAAGCGAACTCGGAGGCCATCCTAAAGTCGACAGTCCCTTTTTTTTTGTTTGTCTGCATAAAATGCTGCAATGCTGACGAACAACAATAGCAACAAACATATTACGAGAGTATGTTTGTTATTGTTGTCACAAGTGGGAGGGGTTTGGATTTCCACTCACCGTGGAGACGAAGGCGAAGCTTACAATGTAAATGCGTGATAAAGATGGTAAGAAAGGCGTTGGCAATGGTCGAGGCACGAAAAAATGACGCATAAACAGCAATAGCAACAGCAGTTCTCGAGGAGAGCGAGAGAACGTGACACTCAGAACAAGAGTGAGAGAGTGCGATTGAGATTGAGAGTGCGAGAGTATGAGCGTGCGCCCAGAAGTATGCAGCAGTTTTTTTGGCGGTGGCCTCGGCGTACGAAACAAATGGCCATGCAAAGCGGCACCGCAGAAAAACGTTAACGGTTCTGTAAAGAATGTGCAGAGCAAAGCGCAGAACAAAGAGCGACAAGAGCGCTCTCTCTCACTCTCACTCTCTCTCTCTCGCTGATTCTCATTTACTGCATGGCCCACATTTGCAAGGCTCAGCTGTGGCTGATTTTTACCGTTTGGGCTGCTCATTATGTCGCTGCTGGCGCCAGCGCTGACGCTGCCGCAGTTGCAGTTGACGTCGCCGTCAGCATTGGAAGCATTGCTGTTTAATGTTGTATGGACGCGTATATTTATTTTTATTGTGCTGACTTTATTTTCATGACTTTCTATGACTGCGACGCTTTACTGAAAATTTTGCTGTTACGCTTTACCCAGCCGCATTGCAGCTATAAATTTGTGGTTTGCACTCGCCTTGGAAGTTGACTCTTTTGGCCACAAAGCTAAACGAGCTGTCTTGAGATTTGCCTTTATGGTATGTGGATTAAGTGAGGGAATTGCAGAGTATATTAGCGGTGAAAGGCAGTTGAAACTAGCTACTGATTGTGAATAAAAGCAAATTTAGACTGAAATCATTTTTAATTCTTCAAACTAAATTAGATTAGATTATTATATCGTATATTCTTTCAACTTTTCAATTCAATAAATACTTAAAAAAAAAATATTTTTTTTTTTAAATATACTATTAAATTTTACCAACATTAAAATATAACATAGAAAACGAAGTCTACACGGTCACATTTTTAAAGTTAGTGTGTCACAAACATATTTTCAGTTGGAACAAAATTCTAATAGCCTTTCTAATGCGTTTTTAAGCCAGCAGTCTCTTTATTACTTTAACAAATTTAATTAAGATACAGTAATAAAGTCGTTGAGTCGCAGGCTGTTAAAATAACTTCTAGTGTTTGTTGAATAATTTCAAATTCTTTTGTTCTGTAGTTCTGTAACAACTAAATAATATATGATAATGTGCAACCCTCTTAAATTTTGCATCATTTTTATATGCCTTTTCTTAGTCTTTTCCTAGGGCCTTTTTTACTGGCGAAAGTTTATCTTACAAAGCGTTTCCCGCTGGCTGTGTTTTCAGTTTTCATTTTTTTTCAATTGAGTTTCCTTCAAGACTGCGCTCAAGTTGCTCTCGAACTTTTGTCCTTTGCTATCTGCTTGTGCGATTTCGGAACCTTTTGGCTTGCCAGTAATTTGAATTTTTTCAACTGTGAAGCCAAAACGAGACCTCTCGGGTCGCTGTCTAGGTTTTATTATGACCTCTAGCTATACGGTGGGGGCGAAAGAGTTAAGTTATCTAATAAACTGTTTTCTATGTCTGCCAGTGTGCGTGTGTGATGCGATTTGTGTGTTCAGCATTCGGATGGTATTAAAAAAGTTTTCTCTCTACGTGCTCTCTACGGCTAACGTGATTTTTGGGTATAATTTAATAAACTTACAAAAAGTTGCCCCACATTTCACTAAGAGCGCGGCAATCGCCAAACTTTTCGCTTCTTCCTAAGCAATTAAATTGAATTTTTTTTTGTATCCCGCCCCACTTGCGCATTTTCACGTTTGCGTTGCACAAAACAAACGACAGAATTTCCTTTGATTGTCGTCCACTTTACAATTTTTGATGTCGGAGTTTTTACATTCCGTCTCACATAGTTTTTTTTTTTTTTTTTTGGAGGCAGCTCATTCATTTATTTTCGTCAGTTGTTACACATGTTTTGTCATGGTTAGAGAATTTGGGGTGTGTTGCAGGAATATAAAAATAAAAGACAGTCGTAAAACTTTGTTTTATTTATTTTTTTTGGCGTTGTAATTTCTTGTTTTCTCAAACACGCGCCCAAAAGTATGCAATAAAAATTGAAATTGTCTTTTAGTTTTATCAATAAACGCATTTCGCATTCAGCTCATTTTATAGCCTAACACAACAGTAAACATCAGTTGGCTGTAAGTGTAGAAGATGATATAGTTATTTCAAGATTATGCGCAGTGATTAAATAACAAGACTATTAAGAAATTATAAATCCTGATGTGCAGCCGGAATGAAACATACTATAATTCATATTTATATGAAAAATTTCGAATCTAAAAATTATGCTGCTCACAAGTTTCTGTAGTTTAAAATACTTTGAAGATACAAAACTGACCTTTTTCAATAGATTTTTTGAATGATTATTACAAGAATTACTATTGAATTGCTGACTAACTTCTGATCAATCTGGCTTTGTATCATTTCCTCCATCTCTTGAATCAATTGTGAACAAATGTTGATGATTGTGGGATAATGTTTGTGGCCAAGATCTTGGATATATTTGCCAAAAGCCAACGTCAACTCAATGGCAAAATGGTCGCACGTGTAGTGTCATAGGACAGGCGATGGGGCCACTTTCATTTGGGTCAACAGCGACTATTTGGACTGCGTGATTGATGAGCTATCCGTGTACAAAATTCAGTTGTCAACAGCCAGGCGCACACGCCCATCAACATCTCACAGGTTGGATGGAGTTCATTAGAATATCGTTTGAATCGGAGTCTGAGTGCAAGTTTAGGTTGGCGGCGCACTGAGACAGTCCTAAGCAGGAAAATAAAAAGAAAATCTTAGGGAAACTCAAAATACAAATCCAGCTCAAATTTGCCTTGTAATGAAGTCGTGAATAGCGTTGAGGCTTCTTGTGCATGCGCGGCACGCAAATTTGTTGCCAATAAGCAAGCGAAAACAATTTTTATATGGCTTGCCAGCGACTGCGGGGCTCAGGAAGACAGAGAGAGAGAGAGAAGAGCTGCCTTAGTTGCCTATGCGTGCAGCATACGCGTCTGGTTTGCTTATACATTTCGTGTATATATATATATAGTGTGTGTGTGTGTGTGTGTGTGTGAGCACATAACATTTTTGTTTGGGGGCAACTTCCTCGCCGAGTTGCTTAGCTACGGGACTTGAAATGTAGGTCATGTTGGGCTGGGAGAAATCGAGCCACGACGCTAACGCTGCGTTCCATTTGAACTCTGCACTCGCTACATTCCCCACTCACAACTCACACACACACACACACACGCACGCAAACATACATTTCCGGGCCGAAATAAGAGAGAGAGGGAGAGGAGGGGATAAGAGCGTTGAGAGTATGGGCCTTGGTGTCATGAATACTTTACCATGGGGCGTGGCAAATGGGGCACAGCAACACACTAACTCAGTGCCGCACGTACCCAGACTCCAACTCTCTGTCATATCTGGTTGTGGGGCGTGTTCATCAACTGCCTCATGCTTATTATAATGAAAATTTCATTACAAAATTGAATGTTGACGTGTCGCATGTGTTGAGTTGAGCTCCAGTCGCTTCGCTTACCACAGTCACCACCACAAGGACCCATTGAGTTTTACTGCTGGCTATGCCAAAAATAAGCTTTAATTTTATACTGTATTCAAAAATGCGTATATTAATTGCACTCGTTGAATGTACAACAATAAAATAAATGTATGTGAAAGGGATGTTTATAGCTGTTAGGGTCTACAGGGATATAATAACTCTGTGACGTAGCTGATAAACTAACAACGAGTCTAATCCGTATCGATTAGAGCCTAAATTATTTGCGAGATCTTAAAGTATTATTGAAACTTTTATAGACCTCAAATATAATTAAGGTTAAGCTTATTTTAAAATAATATTTAAGTAAGAAGGAAAAAATGACTTACTGCAGATTTAGTATTGATTTAATATAAATATCAATTATATTAGAATAACTTGCTGGAAGTGCGAATGATTTGATAAAAAGTTTAACTGGAAAAAAGTATTATTTATTTTTTATTTATTGTAATTTTTCTTACCTTATAAACAAAGTTCATTGCATGATAACATAAGCAGTAACATAATTCGCATGTGTTTAGCAGTAACAGAAATATTCTTAGACCCACTGTTAAGCTTAGGTGGTTCACACTGTTAGCACTGCTCTCCGCCCTGTTCTTAATTATCAATTATATTAAAATAACAGCTGGAAATTCGATTCATTTGATAAAAGGTTTAAGTCGAAAAAACTGTAGATTTATTATTTTTATTTATTTATTTTTGTTGATTTATTGTTATTTTTTTGCCTTACAAACAAACCGCATTGTTATTTTTCTTACCTTACAAACAAACTACATTGCATGATAACATAAGAAGTAACATAATTCGCATGTGTTGAGCAGTAACAGTAACAGACCTAGACCCACTGTTAAGCTAAAGCCGTGCACACTGTTAGCATTGCTGTCTGCCCTGTTTTGTTATCGCAATGAGTTATGTTGATCCATGTCGACTTAGGCAGTTATCACTGGGACTATGCGTTTATCAATCACTCATTCCAGTTGGCATTTTTTGCTGGGGTTGCTGTTATTGTGCTTCATTCATTCAGCATGTACGTGACTTGAGCTACAAAAAAAAAAAATGTATTCTCAGTGCACTCTGCAGAAGCATTTGCTGACCCGGTTCGTTTGCCAAAAAAATGTTGCTGCTGCATTTCGTTTGACCATTCGACCATTATTTATTTGGCGTGCCTGTATATCTTAAACTTCGTCTTTTTCTACATTTCGAGACATGAATTTACTTCGTTTTTCTTCTTATCGTTGTTGTTGTTCATGTAGTCTTTGCCAATGACAATAATTTGCAATCAGGCTAAGTGACGCTGCACATTCTGTTTGCCTTCGTCGTCTGTTTTGTGCGAGTGGTGTGGGATTTTTGGGTAAAGTTTTTGGGACCAGCTAGGTTACGAGCCAGAACTTAAGTGCTTGGTTGCTATGGTTGTTAGCAGGACTTTTAACTTAATGCGGATTGCCGGTACAAATTTATTATTGGATAACACATGCAAGTGGAATTGACTGGAGAAAATGCGCTGAAGTTGCTGAAAAGTTTGCGCATGCGATACGAAGTTGGTAATTAATAACCAGCTTAATTAAAAATTAATATTACGCAAGCTGCACGCTAAATTTCAAATTCACTACCTAAAGATATGCTTAAGTTTGGCTTTAAGTGTGTACAAGATGATTGGAAATGTGTTAGTAATTTAAATTTACATATTTCTATGGCAAACTTAACTTTTCTGATTAACTTTCTGCTCGCCAACTATGCGACGTAACACAGTGCGTATGCGCAATTGAGCAAGCGCTGTTTGCAATTGCCTCAGCGTCTTGAGTCTAGACATTGATGCGAAGGGGGGAGGGGGGGGAGCCAAGTGGAAATTGTGTAAGGAGGCAAGCTTGTAAAGCACATGTCAAAATGACTAATAGCTCATCAAAGTTTCATTTCAACCTTTTTCATTTTTATTTTCGTTCCTTTTTTCTTCGCTCGACGTTTGCGAGTCATTTTTCTACTTGGCTGGAGAAACTTTCGACAGGCATTTATGAAGTAAAGTTTGGTGTGAAGGCGAGCAAAAGGCAATGGGCCATTGACTGGCGATCCACACACACACATACACACGGACACACACACGTTATGAGGGTTTTGTTGTAGTCTGTTTGTTAGCACCCGTTCAAATTGGAATTGGTGGCACATGAAATAATTTGATTTCGCAAACAAAAAAGCTACAAAAAGAAAGCCAAAGAAAAAAATCATATTTGCGAGTGTAAACAAAATGTTGACGTTTTCGTTTTGGGCTTTTCAATTTCCCTGGCCTCGTACACTCTGCTCGTGGGCGTAATGAGACGCTTGGTGCCTTCAGCCTGCTGTGTTCATGTTTTATCGATACTCCGTGAGGGCAGAAACGACAACAACAACAACAAGTAGAGTTTTCTAACTGGCAGGCGCCGCATTTTCCATTTCGTTCCATTCCATTTACCTTTATACCCTATAAGCTCTAAGCTCTATAAGCACAAGGATACCAAAAGTCTTATCACTTTAGACTGATGACGTCGATCGAACACGTTATGTGCTGTCAAAAATATTGCGATTGCTTAAACGTCTGCAGGGTAGCAGTCAGTCAGTCACTCAGGTGACGCACATTTCGACTTGTTGTCGAGTTACGTTTGTTTGCCATCCGAAAATCGGTTTTTGCGGACGCCCAACTGACACGAAACCCTGTCCAGGACATGAACAAGAGCCTTCAGCTAGACACTCGTGTGTTTGTTTGTATGCAGCGCAGACACAGAGGCAGACGGACGGACAGATGTACGAAGTGCCAGTAGCTACGTTTATGAGTATTGACAGGAAATTGGGACTGGCAGACAGGCAGATATTAGGACGATTCTTGCCCAAAACCACAAACTTTTGATTGTCATTGACGCGCCGCGTGTTGAGTTTGCGAAAAAAAAAGCGGAGCCGAAAGCGCAGGCCTCAATAAAACTGAAGCCAAAATGAAAATGGGCTCGTGTTATTAGCAAATAGACATCGATACTTACATATATATATATACATACAAACAGACACATATATGGATATATATCATTTCCCTTTTGTTGAGCTTGCGTGTGCGCCTTGGTTTTCTCCTCTGCGGGTCTTTGCTATATAATCGCCCAAATAAAGCTAAAAATAATTTGAATTTTATTGCTGCAAATGACAAAAACTTTATATATTGGTTTGATTTATTTGTTTAACAGCAATTGGTTTGCCCCATTAAAGCGCCCCGTGTACAGTTCTCTGACTTTGCTGTCTGTCCCGACATGTGGCATGTGGCATGTGGCATTCACCAGATACATATGTAGATAGATAGATCATTGTTCAAGTGTAGAGAGAGACTAGAGACACTCATGGCCTCGGGGACACACCCTTTAATGGCTGGTCATATTTGATGTTGGCAATCAATAAATGCCGCAACTCAATGGTGAGCTGAGCGCTCAATGTCTAGCTGATGGCAGGAAGAGATTGAGCTAGTTTCTAAAGCGAACGTTGAACTGTGTGAACTAGAATAAAGTAAGGAATACTGTGCCATAATAATATGGACCATATTAATGAATTTAAAGCAAGTGTAGCTTCTTATCTTAATCAACAGCAAACTCATGAGCATGTTAACAATCCCTCGGATCAACATTGGCCTAACAGATGGTTAACAGCAACTTACTCTGTTAGTGGCGTATAGTTTCCTACAGTTCCACCGAATGATAACAGCAGCAGATTCATCTTATGTTATTCTATGCATACACGAATCGACCAACATATGACTAACAACAGCTTACTCTGTTAGTGCCCTACAGTATTTTTAGGTTTCTACAATTCCACCGAATGATAACATCAGCAGATTCGTCTCCTATTGTTTCTTGGTCCAATAACAGACAGTAGCTAACTCTGCTAATGGTCTACAGTATTTAGCAGCAGCAGTGGATACATACTGTATGTACATATATACAGTGTCTCAACTAATTGATCACGGTCGTATGTAAATTGTGAATATGTATTTATAAAAGAAAAACAAGCTTCGATATCTCTAATTTTCTTATTATATTTGTTATTACTTATAAAAAACAAAAAAGGTTTGGTTTCATACTATATTAGATACTTAATAACTAATTTAATGTGTTCCTATGAAATGATCAATAAGTTGACCCAAACAAAAAAATTAATTTAATATTTTGTATGCTCTCCACGAGACTTCGACATACCTCTGGTGCTATTTTATTTCAGCAGCAGCAGTGGATATATACATACATACATACATACTGTTAGTGCCCTAAAATATGTATTTATGATCCCACTGAATGGATAATAGGAGCAGGCGATCACACGCAACACACACACACATACACCCATGCACTGGCATGCTCTGTTAATGTCTCTTAATTTTATCAACATCACCCATGGAAGGGTTATTAAGAGACAATGTTCGCATAAAGCAGCAGCTGATAATGCGAGAAAAAATCGCTAGATTCGAAATATAAATCATAAATTTAAAATAAGAAGAAAAATAATTTAGTAATTGATATGTGTTTATAACAAAATTGTTACAAGCAATTTGTGCTTGAATTTCTTAAAATTTAAAATGAAATTTGTCCAGCAAGGTATTTTAAAAACTAACACTATAATATACTATATTTCTATAGAAGTTATCTACAACCAAACATATTTAGGCTATTTATCGAATATAATAAGCCCCTTCTACCACAAACCCACAAAAAATAGACAAATCAAAGCAATGGGAACTTTCCCTGAGTAACACATTATTGATATTATAGCTTCGGGGGGAGTCTGAATACGATATGACTTCAGTACAGTTGGCCACAATAGATGTACATATGTGTGTGTAGACATAAATCGAAGGGCTATTATTCAATTAGCGTGACAAACGCACCTCATGCATAATGAACGATGCAGCAAGAATCGAGCCGAGTGGAAGGCAAACATACTGTTCGCTGTTATTGCTGAACTCGTAAATGAGCTAACTGTCAGTGAAGACAAGGAACAGCAATAACAAGACGAAATTGATGACAGCAATTGATTGAAGCACAGATACCCTACGAAAAAAAAAGTTACAAATTGATTAAAAAAAAAGAAGAAAAAGTTGTTAGCTTTCGTTATAGATAATTGGCCCCAGAATAGTTTCCACTTAAGTAATTCCCTGTGCAAGGCAAGTCGAAATTACTTAGTTCATGAAGAAGGCTTGCAAGAAAAGTGGAAATGCAACTAAGCCTATTAATAGAGCCCAGAAAATGTCAGCAGAACGAACGGTAGAAAGCGCATTAAAAATGCAAACGGAGGGCAGCTGCAGAGCAGGCTGAGAATCAACAATGGTAAAATGAAAGTGGAAAATAATTAGCCATGTTGACAATACAAACAAACAAGCTTTACACAGAAGAACCGAAAGCAAAATGTTGGCCTGGCGAATACCTTACAGCTGAATGTCCTTGTAACAAAGTTCATATAAATAAGTCACGTTTATTTAAAAACAAAAAAAAAAACTTTGTAAAACGTCAAAGTACAAAAAATAAAATAAATTTGCAGCTATTTTTGCATCGTTTTTTATAGGGTATGAGGGCTAGAAAGTTCTATCACACACTGATTGCTTATATTTGGCTTTAATTTTTGATGACATTTTAAATGGTTGCGTCTGAATAATTTACCTTGCCTGAATAACGCGCAGAGTACAAAAGAGAAAGAAAGCAACAGCGACGACTATAACCCATTTGTAATTTATGTGGCATGCAACCGGGCGACTAATTAAAGCCGAGCTTCGGTTACTTGCTTCTGTTGTTATTATTATTATTATGCTTATCCTTATTCAGTGCAAACGAAACTGCTCAAGCTTCATTCGCCTGCCAGGCGGCGACCTGAACATTGTTAATAATTTTTGCATTGCATGCAACGTCAACTGGCAAACGGGCAACCGGCAAATTGCCAGGGGAATGACGATAGGCATAAGAAGCCTCAACTTTATCGCCTTTCCTCTTGCCAGGGATTAAGGGTGCGATAAAGTAAAACAAGCAATGCGAGGGGCATTATAACATCAAGAACAACCACACAACATCAGCAACTGCAGCACAAATAACAACAGTAAAGGTAAAGGAATTCTGCACATCGACTATCTTAATGCTCTTAAGCCTCTGCATCTAGAATGAATGTTCAAAAATAAAGCAAGTTATTAACTTTTGTCAGAGTTCCAATTCGATTTTTAAGCACGCGGAACTTACTAAATTAATACAAAATTAATATAGCGTGGGAATCAATATTATTAAATTCAGGAAGATTATGAAATTAATTTCTTATAACTAACTAGCTATATAATCATGCCAGATTGTTTATTTGCCACTATTTTATCTCTATCTATAAATTTTCAGATGTAGTGTATGTGAGAGGTCGAGATCTAGAAACTCTTTGCGCATGTATAACGTTCCATGAATAGACGATTGTCTTCTGTGTTGGGGGGCTAATAGAGCGTTGTGAAATGTGCATATATTATAGAATTTATAACATGTTTGGTAGAGTATACAACGAGACGCACTTAGCTGCCACACAAACACACATGACTTGTCAGGTGGGCGTTTTACATTTACAGCGAGACATGCAACTAAATGAGCGCCTGGCATGACATTCCAACGCTCCTGTTGATGAAATAAACTCGGCTCTTGGGGGGCGGGAAATGACTATATAACTATATGCGCGTGTGTGAACAATCTGATAGCGCACACAAAAGCTTGAAGTGGCACCTCGAAGCAACTGAAAAAGAAACAACTACATGCAACATTAAGTTAGATTTAAATACCCACATGCCTTTCTTCTTTTTATTCTGAAATATTAAATGTGAGCACTCTAAAAGATGCCGATGCTGATGCCACCAACATTAAACCATATTTGCAGCCTATGAAATATGTAAAAAATCTGTCACACTTTTGCTTTCAATTTAGACCTTTTTCGCTCGCTGTTTTGTCTTAGCCAAATCTATTTGCCCAGTCCAAATATTGACACAACTTCTTAGTCGGCCAACATTTTGCAAACGAAATCATGGTAAAATCCATTACCGTTCACTTTCATTGGCAAACATTTAGGCAACATTCGAAAGTTACGCCTGAACTATAAAAGACTTGACCATTTAGATCATGTGGATCAGTCGAAATTGTTGCGCCACATCATGAAACCAGTCACCCATCTCTTTGTCTGCCTTATCGTGTTGTTTAACCTAATTGTGGGATTGCATGCAGGACTCTTTTTCGTGAGAAACGGTGTCATCTATTGCAAATTTAGCACCCGAGCATCCTGCGATAAAATCACACCCACTTGTGTGAAAATCACAGCCACTTCACCGGCAACTAGTACGTGTAAATATTATAAAAACGAGTGCCAATATGAGATCGATCGATGTCTGGCAAAATCAGGTAAGTGGCTATAATTGAATAATCACCCATACGACTCAAAATCTACTCCACAGAATATGGGCGAACTGGTGCGCAAACTGTTACGAGTGATTGCAGTACTATTAAAATAGGATCTACTGGGACTTGTTAAGAGAAACTAGTTTACCATGATTGAAACCGTCGAATATACTTTTCTATTATTTATTCCACCTTAATACATAAAATGTGAAATGCACATATTTTTCTATAAACATCAATAAAACTGCTTCTTGTATAACTGCAAATGTAATCAAAGTTCCAATAATATATATATGTAGTTAGTTAAGCTGTCTTAATATCTATGGATATAATCGTCACTGGAGAGCTAATAATTTTTATGGCAACATTTCGCTTGTGTTCTGTTAAATTCGTTTTAACGCAGATGCGATTCTAAAGTCCGCTAAACTCGGCAGTCGATGCACGCTTGTCAAACCGGAAACAGCAGTGCGTCCATTTTGATGATTGCGTTTCCGTTGGCCATTGCGATGGAAAGTGGAACAATTATTCATTTTATCATTTGCATACACAGCCGCATGCATATGCAGGATGGAGATGATATATGTATGCCACAGTTTTAGTGTGCTCTGAGTTTTAATTGCAATCGTAAAACATGAAAGCGAATTTACCATAAATTGCATATTTTCAAGGCAAAGTACAGCCAAATGTGGTTATGGTTGACACAACCACACACACACACAGACACACACATTCTGCCTTCCTTTTTGCCACATTTGCACACACAACCATTCAAATGGGAGGGAAAATTTATGAAAGTACGTTTTTAGTACTATATTTTGCCTTGAATAAGAAAGAGCGCCTCTGGATACAATTTGAATGCAGCAACAAAAAGCATGCAAACTGATTAAAGTCTCTATGCTCAAGAGACTGGCAGATTACAAAGTGTATTTGCTGATATTTTTCTGTTTAATTTAAGGTTCGATTATCTGCTAAATCGAGCTAATGATTGACTTATCTAAAAAACTTAAAGTTAAGTTCACATTACGTGTAAACATATAGTATTTATTTGCTAAGTTGCGAGACATTTTTATATGGCGTTATTGTAATTTTCTCTGATCAATTTAAAGACTATTAACAGCACAGGGCAGCCGTCGATTCATGGGCAAGCCTTGGCAATATTTCAAATTTGCCTTCTGGTAAACTGAAAATGCAAAATGATTGCAGTTCGATTATTTCTGATTATTTCTGATAGTCTACGGCTCACTTAACATACATGATTGTGTTTGGCTTCCGTTGTTATTGCAGTTGGCCAATTTTTGCTGGCACTCGTTTTTAAAGTGTTCACAGAGATTGGTGCGAGAGAAGCGTAGACATATTCTCTTGGTTTGATCGCAATTAGTCAAAGCTTGACGACGACAGCGTGTCAGACTGGAACTTGAATCGCTCGATATTGTAAACAGGCCAGAAGTTGTGGCTAACTGAGCAAATGCCAGAGCCAGTGAAATTAATTGAACGGCATTCATTTCTCCAATTCGAAATCAAAATATAACATGGGTGAGTTTTCAAAATTGCGTTGTCTTAAATACTGATTTTTTTTGTATGATATCATTATAAAACAAATTGTATTCAGTTCCATCTGTATTTACTTTGACAAAATAAACTCGCTACTGATGAAACTCGCATTAGATGAATTTTTGCGATTTATAAGCGTTAATTACCGACAGTTGCGCAAATATTTAATATGTATTAATTGTGAATTATTTGAAGTTGTTTGAAGTACGCTACAAAGAGAAAAATATGCATAAATTTCAATAAAATATCAAACTTTTTAAAATGAATATTTCAATTTGTATGAGTATAAAATGCATGAATGATTCACATCTATGTTTTTTTATCTCAATGCAAATTAAAGATAACTGTTCACGTATTTTGAATTAGCAACAAAAAGAGTTTATTAAAAATGTGTTAAACAATATATTGTCAGGAATTTAACCGCGTCGTCTGCTTATATAAATGGGTGAAACATTTGACGATGATGATGTTGAGGTTGATGTTCCAGCGCATTGCCTACGAGTTCCCACTGGGATCCCCGAGCACATAGACAGGGAGACGGATGTGTAGGCTACGGAATTGATGCATGCCTCATAGCGAAGCAAGCAGCTGTTGTTGAAGCGCTTACAGAGATTGGAACGTCCATAGCGACCGCAGACATTGTTCACCCCGAAGTAGTTGCAATTGGACAGCACACAAATCTTGGGGCCACTGCTGCTGTTGAGGCTGCTCGTCGTGTAGTTTTGGCCGTCGATTAGAACGGTGTACAGAAGCATCAGGAGTGCCGAGCAAAACAGGGCTTGTTTCATCTTAATGAGCTATGCTTGACTTATGTATGTTAAATTCTTTGAACGTTCCACTATTTATAGTTGAGTTCTAGACATCTCAGATAATTGACCTTTAACTGGCATTGAAAACTTTAATTTGCAAAACATATTCCAAGCACTTGTGCACACAAAGCTGGCAAACTTAATTATTTATTTGTTTCTATCGAATTGATAAAACATTTTATTTTACTCGCCTAAAATGCCACAACGCAATCCAAAGTGTCTTAGCTTAAAACCATTTTAATTTCTGTTATATAGACATGCTTAAAAGCAGGCAATGTTTTTTTTAGTATGTTTGCTCCACCCACAGGATCTGTTCATAAATTTTGCCAGTACAACGATTAGACAATACATAAGTCTGGAGAAAGTTCTTGTTAATTAATAAGTTAACCTATGAAATGAATGAGAATCTGTTGGAAGAATACATAAAAAACATGTGATGATAAAAGAATATTTGTAATAATATGCAATATTTTGAAACTACGATGAGTCAAATTTAAATTGAATTTGAAATAAGTGCATGTTAGAATGAATATTAATTATACGCATGTGGGTTGTTATTGGTTTGTTGTATTTTATTATGTATTTACGCCAAGTGCGATTCACTTTAAATAAAATGAAGTTAAACACCTGTAGGTTAAATGACATCATTGACAAACTTTTCACACCTGACCATGCATCGAGGTCATGGTCCAACTACTTCAGTTTAAGCAATAAAACTTGTTGCATACTTTTGTGCGGCAGCTGAAATTCGCAGTTATTATTTATTGTGTTGCTGCACAGGCTCCTGAATTACAATTTACGTTACTGAGCCACTATATATTTAAATATATAACTGGTTTTCATTAATTTAGTAACCACACCAAATCATGAGTATTTGAGCTTCTGTAGAAATAGACCAGTTAAGAAGGTTAACTCGATGGGTTACTCGATGTCGATCTACTCTTGAGTATTTAGTGCACTTAAAAAGTATTTACAGCAACAAACAGCTTGGCGACGATCAACAACAATTACACATACAAATATTCAGAGTATTTACAATGACTGACAACGGCATTTGGATAAATCGACCCTGTCAGTATTTTGGGCTATATCGAATTAAATTTCAAAGCAATGCGCGTGTTTTGAGCGCCTTCTTGGGGCGATGCGTTGAAGCCATCAACAAAAAAAAAAGAAATAAATGAGTAAACGTAAAAACAAAAAAATAAAATAAACAAAACATAAACAATTAAGGTTTTGCTGTTTGTGTTTGTTGGCTCTGATGTTTGTATAATACACTAACAGAATGTACTTCGAATAAATCTATAAATACGTTTCTCGACTTGTTTTACTTTGTGAACTGTATTTATCTCTTTGTGTAAGGTATTAAAATGTTTAATATTGAACGACATGATGTTTTTTGCAGTTTTTGCTTGTTTGAAAATTCCAAAAACGCACTTTTTAAAATGCCGTTGGTCAAGGCGACCCAACAGCCAACGCAACGTTAATTGGCTGCAACTCAATAAATTGCTTGGCTTTAAGATTGATGAATTTTGCCATATTAGAACTAAATACTAAAAATGTGTAGCAAAAATGCGTTTTTCGAGAGGTATAAATTTGAATTTAATTTCTCAAGCAACTGGGTCACATACGAAGGCGTTGTGGAAAGGGGGCGTGGATGTTAACCGCAGGCAAATCACACAAGTTAAGAGGCTCCAATTAATGGACGTTCAAACTGTCAGCTGAAGTTCTAAGAAGTGCATAAATTTGCAAAATAAAATTGTAATTTTATGTAAATTGTTCACCAATTTTAAAATATGCAATTCCCACTGAATATATTAATAACCAGTAACACTCAGAATTATGAACTTATTTTGACGCAATAAGGTTTGACTTTACAACATGGATATAACTTTTTGTTTTTTTTGTATTTTGACATATGTAACATAGATAAGTGGCTCCGATTTGTTTATTATTAATCACCCATTTATATAAATTAATTGCAATCGGCTATTCAAAGTCGATTTTTCCCAATGTGTTATACATTGTTTGGATTGAATAGATAAATTAGCACCCGATATGCATTTACGAATACTAAAAGCTAATTGATTGCCCAACTTATATACATTATGAAAATATTTCAACTTTGGAAATCACGCTAAATTTAAGTTTTAATGTAAATGAGCCAAAGACAATAACCAATTTAAAAGCAGAAGCAAACGGCCAAAAAGCCAATGGATTCGATGTTTGACCACAGTTGAGGCGAGTGAAGAAATTGACGATAAAAACAAAAGCCGAAAACAAATAGGAATGCGAGTGCGAGTCCGAATGTCAATGGGAATGGTGAACTGCATGTAAACGATTGTTGTTAAACTTGAAAACCCAGCCATGGACTGAAGATATGCGATGTCTAAAATCGTGCTGAAGACGCATCGCATCATTGGTGACCGCAACGAGTTTTCAGATCAGGAAGCTAGAAACAACAACTTGATGATATCAATTAGTTTTTTTCTTTTGGTCAACGCAATGCAATTGATTGCCAACGGTCCATTTTGGTGGCAAGTGCAATAAAATTGTTTAGTTTATTTAGTGGATGCGGCGCTATTACGATTGGCGTGATGCTGCCAATGCGGCAGCTCCCCCATTTGGCCAACAACAACAACAATGGCAAACTTTCACTTTCGACCGTTTCGTTTTTTGGGCAGGTCAGTTATGTGGAGATGGAGGAGTCTTGGCTTAAAGCCCAAGTCGCAGGCTAAGTCCAACTGAGTTTTGCTTTGCCATGCCTGACTGCATTTTCGATTTGGGCCGCGATTGGAGCTCATATAATTATTGTGTTTTAATACCCTGTAAATCGCGAGAGATTGCTGGGTGGTTAAAGACTACAAAAATATATAACAAGTCAGAAAGGTACAGTCGAGGGGGCTCGACTGTGAGATACCCGCTACCCACCTCAAATGTACTAAAATATACCAAAATCTATATTTGGTATTTTTGGTATATTTGGTATATTAATATTCCAACGCATCCTAAATATCGCATAAACTCCGGCATGGCTATATCGACTCGGCTGCTGACCCTGTCCAAGAATTATAATACCCATCTACCCTATGAGTAGCGGGTATGAAAACATTATTGTCTGAATAGTTGCATATTTTATTAAAAGTATTTACAGCATATCTTGCTGTCGTGCACTGTTACCAACTCCAATATTCACTTGCTTGCTTTTCTAAGCTGACTGACAGATATATAATGCCCCAGTCTGGGGCTAAGCCTGAACCAGAGTCGAACTAAGCCCACACTCTAGTTGCATTTTGTGCTTGGACTCTGGCTAACAAAATGTTGTAATATAATTTTAATTTGTACCAGAAATGATTGCCAATTGCCGCCGCTTAATGTTGATTATACAATTTTTGTTGCAAGTGGCTTATTGTAGCTTTTTTGTTTGCCACCCCTCTCCCCTATCCTCCTCAACCTCATTGGCTTCTATTTCTGCGCTTTTTTTCATTGCAGGCGTTTCGACGTTTAAATGAAAGTTTTTTGTGTGGAGTAGTTAAAACTTTTGAGCGCCACTTAAGTGGAAATTGAACACAAAATTTGTGTAATTATTTAGCCCAAGTCAAAGACTTGGGGGCGCCAAAGATCAAATCGAGAGTGGGCCATAAATGTGCAAGTTTCGGCGAGGCTTCAGCCCAACTCAATTAAAGCCAAGTTGTGTTGTGTGCAGTAGTCAATGTTAACAAGCGCAATCGTCGTCGTGTGGTCAACTGTCGAAGGCCTCCGGTCTGCATATCTATTCAATATCCGAAACGCGTGATAATTAGGCCCACAAGTTTGGGCTGCCCTCAAATGGTTCAGTGCCCTAATGAAACGCACAGCAGCTGTCTATCCTCCACCCAATGCCCGCAGTTTGCGGTTCACAAGCCGTTTGTGGCTGTTGGCTGGTGGCCAGTTAATCAGGCTGCTGTTTGGGATTGGGCAATGACAATATTTAATTGCTCATACGCTGTGGTGAGCAGCTGCTTGTCCAAATCTGTGCATTTGTCGCAATAACCGAATCGTTGCCGTTGCAACTGTAATCTGTGAGGCATGCATGTGCGGCATGTGTGCCAAGAATGACCATAAAGCTATTTGAGCCTGTCTAATTTAAACAGCAGACATCGTCAGCATCAGAGACAAAGTCATCGTCAGACAGAGGCAAAGACAAAGACAAAGACGCGTTCGCTTTTTTAATTAATGTTATTTTCGTTTTTAGCGCTAATTAGAGTTACGGCCAAGTTAGCCATGTTGGCCAAGTGAACCAAGCGCAGGCGTGGCAAAGCACAGTTGTTGCCCCAAAGCTAGCCGCAAGCCGCATGCCGCACTCGCAACATGTTCGACGTCGAACCAATGCAAATGAACCGTCGCATGTTTGTCACTGCCAAATTTGTATAATCGTCATGAGTGTGTGTGTGTGTGTGAGTGTACTTAACGGTGTTTGTATGACCGACAAATAATATATCGCCAAATATAGCCTCCAAATGCCATCGCGGTTTTGTCCAGCGACAGCCCAAGAACCTCAAAACTTTTGCTGCTGTTGTTGTTGTTGTTGCGCGTCTACGTGCTGTGCTTGTTAATTACCATACAATTTTACCCTCCTCTTCCTCTCCACCCCCACCCTCTGCCTCAGGCGTCGTCGTCTTCTTTTGCCGTCTTCTGTCGCCTTCTTTTTGCTGTGTTTGCTTTGTGTAGGCCACAATTAGGATTGCAAAATACCTTGTGTTTCTGTTTTTCTGTATTTCTTTTTTTCCTGATATTTATTTGCAGCGACAATACGCAGAATATTAATAAGGCCCTTCGAAAAATAACAGTTGGAGGTTATTGATAAGTTAGTGAATGTGATAGAAGCGTCTCGATGGAAACCATCAAGTTAATAACAAAAGAAGTCTCCGAGGATTCTGAAACTGTATTGGAATAGTTATTCTTAAAATTTAATAAGCAAAAATTCAGAAAATTTTGAGATGATATCATGACGATTAAAACAAGGATTTTATATTTAACGCTGTTTAAAAGTAAATTTAAAATCATTGTTTAACTAGCGAGTGGACTTTAAGTAAAGAAATACATTAAACAAAATATTAAGAGTTCCCTAATTATTAATTTGATATTAATGATTGCAAAAAATAAAACATATTAAATTTTATCAACCATCAATTATACTTTATTTAACTAATTGTAAAAAAATAAATAAATAGAAAAAAATTTGGAAAAAAAAAGGTTTAAAGAAATTTTAGGGGGGGAGGGTAAAATGTATAGCAAAATTCAAAATATTTTCATTTAACATTTCAAACCACCATCATAGACAACTTTTCAGCAAGATTCTTTAATCCCCATTTAATCATGTTGTCAACTGCATGGATGAGCATTTATAGCCCCGTAAAATGTTTTTGAGGTGCTGATTAACCTTCAAGTTCTAGCTCTAACTTTTTCTGCATTCAAATTGAATTATTTTCTATGCTGTTGATCTCAACATAGCCATAAATTCCAGTGACAAATTGACAGTATTACTCGATTTGTGATGAAAACTTCTCTATCATTGTAGGCTTTGCTTTCCTCTACATTTTAACTTAAACACACTCGTTGAAATTGTAAAATCACTGCGACACTAGGAACTAAGACTAGGGAGCAAAAAAAGCTTTTTCCAAAATCTCAATTAATTGTTTTTGTTAAACATGTCGAGCTACATTGCCAGAAAAGGGCCGTTGATTTACTCCAGCCTCGGCAGATGGGCGTACAATATGTCGGGCTTCAATCAGTACGGTCTCTATCGAGACGATTGTCTCTACGAGGACGCAGACGTGACTGAGGCTGTGCGACGACTGCCGCGCAAACTCTACGATGAGCGCAACTATCGCATTATGCGTGCGCTGCATTTGTCCATGACGAAGACGGTGCTGCCCAAGGAGCAATGGATCAAGTACGAGGAGGACGTCAAGTACCTGGAACCCTACCTCAAGGAGGTCGTGGCTGAGCGGGAGGAACGTGAGGAATGGAATAAAACCCATTAAATTGACTACTGTTAGAAAAAAAACAAAGCACACAATAAAACTATAAGCAACATTTAATGTTAAGCGCGAGTTTGTTTTTTAAGTTAGCAAAAGATCATCTGGAATCGTGTCTGAATCTCCGATCTAGTATGCAATTCTTAGCTCAAGTAATTTGTTTGTTAATTGCCTTCGAAAGACATATTTCGAGATGAAATCTTGATAGTGCATACCTTAAAGCAGCTGAAGGTGATTATTCTAAGATAGCAATCCTAGACACAAAAGTAAATTGTTTTTATGATCAGATTTAATTAGAATTCCTTCCTAGCTGCTAACATAATTGGAGCCACCTGAATTGAATTAACAAGATATTAAATCGAGACAGGAAAAGCAAACAGCTAAAAGACTTCAAGACTCTGCAAAAGTTCTTTGAGCACAGCACAAACTTGACTTGAAGACTGGCAAAAAACATCCATTGTTGGCAACGCCCTCAAAGTATCCCATATATCACACACCCTCGCCGACATAGACAAGTTGTGTGATGAGGCTTCAAGTTCAAGATACAAATTTTGTATAAACAATTGCGTGTGTGGTATTTGTACATTGTGCATTGTTGTATTTCTTTTTTACTTCGTTTTTGGGAAGCCGCAAAAAATGTTTTGCGCTTCCGCGTGCCGCGCAGAAATATCTTTTTTTGTTCCCTTCAGACAAGAGATGCAAAGTCAAAGATACTTGTTTGCAAGCCACAACACTTGCTATTGTTTTTTCGTTGTTGTTGAGGCGGCTGTGTGCGGGAGTTGCGTTTTTCACAGCGCTTATCACACACTTCATTAATTTTGTTTCGCTTTTCATTTTGCATGCCGCACTGAGCCGTAATTATGGGTACAGTTATGCCTCTGTGTATCTGCCACAGAGTGCTGCAGATACACATCAAGTTTCACTTTTAATTTCGCCTCTGCGGCCTTCTTCTGCTGCTGCTGCTGCTGCGAGCGTCTTCTCTGTTGCAACATTGCATGCTGCACTTGAAACCGAGTGCAGCGACTCAAATTGAAATTGAAATTGCTACGCGTGAAGAGCTCTGCGGCTCAGTCAGCTCTTACTTATGTTTGTTAGGTTTTTGCTAGTCTTGTATCTATGAGACACTCGTATTTGTTAAACAGCCTAACGCTAAACGCTTCTACAGTTTGTTGCCACTTAGCTGCCACTTTTCCATGTCGTTTCAACGCTTCGTTAGCAAAATAATCAAAATGATTCGAAAATAACCTTTGTTATTTTTGGTTTTGTTATGATTTTTTTTATTATGTATTTTGTGTATAAAGAAATCATTAAAGTAATTAATGTTCCACGAAGCAGGCAGATTTCTAAATACGAAAGCTACAAAAAAAAACTTTACTAAACGGACGCAACAAATGAGTTTACGATATGTATCCGTCGTAAAACTGAATAAACTAGAACATCATCATGTCAAAAAAAACTTCAATGGCACCAGCTGAAGCGTAAATTAAAAGCTCTAGCTCTAAATATAAACGTTTATCACACCCCTTGTGCAACTATACAGGGTATGTGAGTCTCATAAATCATATATAGAAACGCTATTCGTTTACAGTTCAGCACTTACAAGCAAATCAAGTTGTTGCCATCACATGCAAGTAATCGCATTTTTCACATATTTTTTACGGAAACTGGCAAAATAAATACATGTTTGGTGCAATTTTGAGCGAGATGCTTCATTTGCTTAATCTTAAGTATGCATGAAACGGGGCGTTGTGGCGTGCAACAAAGAGGAGAATGAAGGAGGACAAGTTCAATGGCTAGAGCTGCAAACACGGCGTATGCGCAATTTGTGTGGTGCATTAAACATTAAGCGTCACAAGTTAATTAGCTGGCCGTAATATCGCATACGGCGCACAGTGTACGCCAATGCATATGCATAATTAAGCGCAATTTAATTGTACTTTTTAATTGGCGGCCGACGGTTGGAAAAAAAGCCGCTGCGAAAGTTGCAAATGAAATTGAATTCGATACGATTATTGTGCCCGATGCAGGCGCATTAAAATAAATGGCATTTCAAATCAATACAGCATGTATTAATTTAATTAAGTATGCTTACGGCAGCTGGATTTCCCATACACAATAACGACTGCTATTAGGCCTTGATTGTTGTTGATTAAATGTTGGTGCCCATTTTGCAGGACAATCAAAGTGAAATGGTTTTTGTACTTGCAGTTTGAACTGAATTAATCTAATCTAGTTGTGAAAATAAACAATGTATTTTTTAAAACAAATGGTTATTATCAGCGTAACGAATTCAATTTGGAAAAGAGTTTTTTTTTACATGTGGCAAAATTTCTAGGCAATGCGTTTTGAATGTTTCCTCGCTTTTCTACT
Organism: Drosophila siamana; assembly: GCA_035047445.1. NCBI lineage: Eukaryota > Metazoa > Arthropoda > Insecta > Diptera > Drosophilidae > Drosophila > Drosophila siamana. Next base: position 1,493,087 of record JAWNPP010000081.1, read on the forward strand.
AATGGTTTCATTGCATTTCACGCCCAGCGTCTGCAATTGTTTGGCGCCTCTTCCCAAGTTCATTTTACAGCTTTACAACTTAATTGGGCTTCAGTTTTCAACAGTTTTGAGTTACCCAATTCGCGTTTGCGTTTGTGTTTCTCGGCCTATAATTAAAGCGCTCAGTGTCAATTGTCTGGTGCTTAAAATTCGCCCAAGGTCCAAAGGTTTGGTAATGCAAAAAGAAAGACATGAGATAATAATATTTAATCATTGTGATTATGGTATCAAATGAGAGCAACTATCATTACAATAAAGCTGACTTGATTTATTGATCTTCATTCCGCTCTTCAGTCGAGTGCTTTTTTGTTTGTGCCTTTTCCTCAAGTCGTTTGTCAAGTCAACTCAATGTGAACACAGCCCCGTGTAATCAGCGTTTTTAATGCGATTTTATTTACTTTTGCCGCGAAGCCATGAAGATCACATAGTCCACCAAAAATGCTACCAATAACAACAATATTATCAATAGAGCTTTTCAAAGTCTTTTTCGCATGCTCACCATCATCATCATCATCATAACGATTACGCGTCATCATGACGTTATTGATCTTGAAGCAGTCTCGCAAATAACGCGACAATTTCAACACCTTCTTCTGCTGATTTCTGCTATTTGAACACTTCGCACAGAGAGCTATTCATCAGTCATTATAAGGAAATCGATAGCTTTTTTTTTTGTTGTTTGCTCTTCGGCAGCTATGCAAATTTATAGCAAGCACTTTTTTAGTGTTTGATTGCCGCTGATCATTTGTGTGTTTTATAACTCAATTATAAGCTAATCATTTCCTAACGGCAGCTTGTAGGAAGGGTAAAACTCAAAAAAAATGATGTATATATTTCATACTAGTAGCACACAAAACTTTTGACAATTTTTAGTTAATTCGCTAGAAGCACTTTTTGTAATTGCAAGTGCCAAGTGCATTTTTAATTACCCAGCAGACCAAACATTTATTTTCGACATTAATAATGATAGTTCAGCAGATCTCAAGCTGACAAAACTAGCGTTTGCTCATTTGTAAAAATTGCAGTCATTCTTCTTAGGGTCTCCAAGATCTCAGTGCACCGATAGCCATAAGAACATCTTTGAAACTTAAATGCAATTTAGCTTTTTAAAAATCATCGGGTGGCTCCAATTCTTACACAACAATAAACATAAATTACACAAATTCTCTTTTTTTAGTTAGCAAAAGTTATTTAGTTGGATGAGACTTATAAATAAGTATATTTTAAGTCAACTTTTACCAATTTCGCAGACGCGATAACACAAATAATTGATTTGTTCATTCAACATGCTTCGTTGTAGAATTAAATGGAATATGAATGTGAATCTGTAGTGGACAACAACGCTGGTTGCATAATGCAATTTTGCAGTTTGGGCATCTGATGTCTTCGTTACTCGCTTGGCTTAATTGTTAAAATGTTCATTTCCATCCCACTTTTAGCGCGCAGCAAAGTTTTTGATTTTCAGCAACAAAGCGCAGATTAAGCAAGCTTACCACTTAGGAAAGCAACAAAACAACAACAACAACAACAACAACAACGACAACGACGACAGCAGCGAGCATCAAGACAACAAACAACGCACAAAGCCAAACAGCAATCAACAAAAACAAATTAAAACTCGTCAAAGACAAACAAAAACCGAGGGGCAGCAACAAAAAGCCAAAAGACGATAAAGCAACTCACAGTTTTGACCAAATTATGCCAAAGTTGGAGCTGATGATTTGACTTGCAGTTGCAGTTGCATTTGCAGTTTTGCTGTTCATTATTATGATTTCTGTGCCAGTGCCACTTGAACCCAGCAGCATCTTCAGATGGGGATCTTTAAGATCTACGATTCGCCGCTGGCCCTCAAGTAGAAGCTGTCGAAAACGGTTTTTGTAGTGATGTTGCATCAACAATTGTGCAATGAGAGTGCAGTTAAATATGACAAACAATTGCTGATATCTCAAAGGTAAACAGAACAAAGTTGAGTGTTTGCAGGGTATCGCGCAGTCGAGCTCACTTGCCCATTATACTTATTACGTGCACCTTTTCTGCTGTTTGTAGACAGACGCAGACCAACTTTGTCCAAATTGAAAGCGAACTTGTAAAGCATATTTGATAAAGAAGGAAACAGAGATTCAACTGTATTTTATTGCCGGCCCAAAAGTTTTGTCTTATTTTATTTCAAAGGCACAAACTCATATGCTTTCATCCAGAAGTCCTACACGGACATGCTGACTTAATGTATTGTTTCCCTGTTTCTCATTCCTCGTTCCTCGTTCCCTGTTCGTGTTCGTGTTCGTGTTCGCTCTTTGCCAACCCACTGGATGTCCAATGGGCACTTGGCAAACTTTTTGCTGAGTCGGCAAAAGAAATGGGGAAACAACAGACAATAACAAGACAAATTTCTTGTGGTTTTGTGTGCCGCACACGTGCGAATCTCACAACAATGACAATGGGAAATAAGAGCATGTTATACGAGCGCGAGTACGAGTTTCGTTTGCTGTCGCCGTTGCTGTTGTGGCATGAGGAAAAGGCCATAAAGGTGCAGGTCCAAATCCACTTACATTCATCTCTCAAATGCTGTGAAGCAAACTACCTACAAAACGCAAAAAAACGAACGAAAAGCGAATGTGTTGCAATGAAACGCATAGCGCGATAAATGCAACCATAAAACGACATATGAAAAATCGAAAGTATGCACAATTGACAGGCGGGGCAGCAGCAGCAGCAGCAGCGTCAGAGTGGCAAAAAATATCCAAAGCGTTGAGCTACAGTTCGTTGGAAGTCTGCGGTCCCTCGCTTTGGGTGCTTGGGTGCAGCTGGCTCTAACGCCTGGCCATAACCATATCGCAGCATGTCGCATGTTGCACAATGCCAAAGTCGTCGCGCAAAATTAGAGCAGAGATCAACGAGCTGCTGCCGCCGCCACCAAGCAAATGTGAGGCAGCTGCTGCACAATGGCTGCAGGCCTATTGGGTGCACCAGCTGCAACCGGTTTCCTGTGTGCCTGTGTCGACACACATACACACACACATAATGTATGCACCATTTACCTTAATCGAACATGTGCCCATGTGTGCAGAGGTATTTAGAACACGCAGAATAACTTTTATCGCAGTTAAAATCCACCAATTGATTGCAAATATCGTAGAGTTTCAGTTTTCAGATGACATTCCATCGATGTTGAATAATTTCATTTCATGTTTCTGTACTACCAAAAAAATTGTGTCAGCAGACAAAAAGCAACTCTTTCATTCATTCTTGACCAGCCATCATCATCATCAACCAAGTTAGATCCATAATTTGGAATGTAGATTTATTTATCATTTACGAAGCAGATCAATTTATTTGGAATTAAAAATGTAATTCACCGCCTTCTAGGCAAAAACTTCACGCAAATCCACAATTAGCCCAGTAATCTTGCAATTTTACAATATTTGTAGCAAACCGAGCAACTGAATACAATTTATTTTTCCTAGCTTACTTATTGAGCATACAACCGAATAAAACTACATGTTAGTTGCTATTAATCATCAGTTAGTAGATATGTGTGTGTGTGTGTGTGTGTTATATGTATATAACAGGTAAGCTGTTCAGCATTAATGATCAACTGCTGCTGCAAAGCACTACAGAACTGCAAGGCAGTAACAGAGTTAGCTACTGTTAATCATCTGTTAATAGATTCGCAAGTGTGTGGGTATGCAAAAAATGTTAACCTATGCGTGTCATTTGCATTTGAGTGTATTTCTTGAGGCGGCGGACCAAGAAATTAAAGTGGGCGCTTGAGCTTCGTGGGCGTGATCAAGCAGGCGAGCTTCACAAAGATTTCCCAGCTTAAATACGTGAGCATGTGCGCGTGCATGTGTGTGCTACATTGCTATAAATTCAGGTATGCAGTACTGCAGTACATATCCACAGTAAGCTGCTGTAATCTGTTCTTGTATGTTATGTGTGTGCGTGTGTGTGAGTGATGCCATAAATATGTTAAGTCTGTATGCGTGCCCGTTGCATGTGTGTTTGTTCGTCTACACATGGGACCTAGTAATTAGAGGCACGTAATCTGCTAAGTGGGCGTGGTCAAGCAGGAGAGCTTAACAAAAGCTAGCAACTCTGTTCAGATGTGCCTTTATGCGTGTGTATTTCAGATCAATTGTAGCTGCTGTTAAGTAACAGAAGGAAACTATGAACCAATTTCTTCTGTTATGCTGATGTTTTATTTTGTTGTAGACGTATTAGAATACTTATTAGAATTGTGCTAAGAAATTTTAGTTACTGTTATACACGAAGTTTGTTTTTCAAATATCCAAATTAAGTTGGAAATTTCGATCGGCTTGCTTAACGGAAAACTCGTATATGTCACTTAATTGCATGATAAACAATGCCTTAAAGTTTATTTAATATTTATTAGACAGATATAAATTAGTTAAATAATCGTAAAATTGAACAAAATTGCTGTTCAAATTACTGGTGAAATAAATCAAGTACTTTAATTCACACAAATAGCAAAGTGAATTTACACTCAACGACTGACATTACAATTGAGTGTCATGAAAACCGCAGCCCAAATAACTAACCTGGCCAACACACAAGCATCGCACCCGTCAAGAGTTTAGCTCAACAAATGCTAGATAAATGGCTAAAATCAATGAAGCCCGCCAACACATTGAAAGTGAAAGTTTTGTTGTTGCCGGGCCAATTATTTGCTTTTGTTAATGAATAACGCGCACCGAAAGGTGAAAAAAAAACAAAAAAGCCAAAAAGAGAAAAAAATGTGCATAAATTATTGTATGTTTGTCGGCTAACTTGTGGTGGAGTTATGCAGGCAAAGCGAGGGAGGGGCGCGGTGAAGGCATTACAAATACCAGATGACAACGAATCATCAAAGCCCTCCCTCCCATTTCTCACAATTCCCACATCGCAGTCGCGGTTCAAGTTTAAAGGCTGCACATGATGTAATTTCGTGCATTTCTTTTGGGGCCACACGTTGAACTTGGGCTGCTGGGTTTCGTGTTGGGCCGCGATTACGGCTGCGAATTTACATATCAATGGGTCTTAAAGCGAGCGCACCTCTGACAGTCTCTGACAGTGATATAATCAGTTAACTGTGGCTTAAATGGGTTGTTAATTAATTAAAGCCAAAGCGTCAGCATGCGTTAGGTCAAAGTTCGAGTCCAACATGTTGCCGCTGAAAACTCCACTTCCAAAACATGCCCAACAACTGCAACAAGCGAGCCTCAAACCTCGTTCGAAACGCAACACATCCATCGAACCCACTTCACCAAGTTGCGATCCCCAGCCCCAAGACCACAAACAGTTCGTTCATTCAGTTAAGACGCGAGCGCTGACGACGGCGCATGCGCGACGCTTTCATCAAACTTCGGTTCGGCGCGGCCCACAATAATAATAATCATAAAAAAAACTGTTTTTTTGACATGTCCGCTAAGCGTATGAGTGGTTACTGTGTGCCGCGTTCGAAACATGCTTAGAATTGGCAAACCGATTGACAAATTAGAAAAGATCAGAAAAAGTGTGAACGCAATAGAGAAAAAGGCAATCACAAAGAAACCAAATTAACAAAAGCTTAAAAGGTGAATGAATATCTCCGTTTGGCAAAGTGTGTCAAATGCAAAGAAAGCCAAACAAACTAACAAACAAAAATATATTCCAATAAGACGCACAATTTGGTAATGTTACAAGTACAACTACATATAAAAAGATGCGCAGCAGCAGCGGCAGCAACAATTGATTGTGGGCCGATTTCAGACATTATGCAGGGGCTTGTTTGCTGCTGATCGCGTGGGCTTCAGCTGCATTTCCATTGTGAAGAAGACCATTTTGGGTGCCCTCATGGCTAATGTGGGATACGTTGGCGATTCTCATACGCCCAGACATCAGCGATGCGACGTTTCTGAGTCACTTCTTCTTCAGGCACTTGCCATTCTTCTGGATGTATTTTGTTTTTTAGGGCGCAGTGGGGAACGTGCTTTGCATCGCTCTGCGAAAGCTGTTAAGGTGACAATCAGCAGAGAACATTCCATTTAAATGATAAAGCGTTGACATACTTCAAATGATGTATGTAAATTATGTATTTAGAAGGCGACTGAAAGAATTTTGTCTCCTTTGTTAAGGCTACTAAAATAACTTGGTATAATTTGAATAAACCTAAAATAAACACTGTCAATAGCTGAATGAATAGCTTGCTACTAAGAGTAGTACTTGAACTTGTGGATGATTTCACGCAGCTAATTAATATTGTTCATTACTTTGGAATTCGCTTTTCAAGATGCTCGTTTTGCATAATTCGCAAGGTCGTTAGACCATGTGGCTAAAATAAACAAGTTCCGTGGCTTCAACTTTTTAAGTCGCAGCCAAAATATGCAGATAATTAAAATAATAATCAACTTTATTCGGTTGTTTATGATTAAAAATCGTATAGTTAAAATAAATGTCATTTAAATATGAAAAAAAAGCAGGAAGCACTTACATTTGTTTATTCGCGTAATCCTATTGAAGACATACAGAACTCTGTCTGATTTAACACAACACCTGATTTTCATTTAGACCAGGAATAAACACAAAAGGAATGACAAGTTTTAGTATATCTGTCATTAATAAATTGTCGCAAGCTAGACAAAATTCGACTTAAACTCTAGTGAATGGAAATGTTTTCACATAAAATATCTTTCATTATGAAATATCATCTTTAAATCAAAATTCCACATAATTAAAAACTGACATTGCAAATAAGGATTCAATAACTTAATTAAAATTCCTTTGAGAGTTATTTAGTGAGTTGAGTGGCATTGAAAACAAGTCTGCGAGCTCTTTGCTTTTAATGACAGATATTATGTTTGCACTTGCACATTAAATTCAAGTTTATTGATATTGAAAACTCAACATGCATTGCTTGAATTTCAATTGCAGTTCAACTACTTTTGTCCAGCAAGTCGAGAGTTAAACCTGATCTTGACATTTTTGATATGTAAATGAGAAGAACACGGGGCAATCTAGTAAACTTTGGCCAATATTTTGCTGCACTTGAAGAATACAGTCAGACATAAAGTTAAGAACACAGACAAGAGGTAGGTGAATTAATTAATTTGCACACTGTCGGACGATGGCAAATGGTTTGCAAGACTACTCATAAAACCACTGTTTGTTGTCAGGCACACTCGGCGTATACGTAACATGCATTTATGCAACTTATCAGCTTCACAATTTCTGTGTACTTTGTTGCATGCTTCAGTGAGCAGCTTTGCGAAAAGAAATAAATCAAAATTGTTAGCAACGAGATTCCATTTATTTGCGTGCATCGATACCTAAACGTGCGAGTTTCCCATTTCTCATTTAGCAATCTATGGATGTCAATTTATATGGGTTTTTCTTGTCTCGATTGTTGTTGTTATTACTTTTTGCGTTGATGGTCGTGTTTGCCATATAAATAGTCGTTGCCAGACAATTTCATTTGCGTGCCAAAACAAAGTCACGTTGCATTGTTTATATTGCAATTTATTGTGTGTATTTTATAAATATTTTGTTGGAAAAACAAAAGAAAAGCCAGTAAAAACAAGAAAAGTTCGTTGTCACCCTCGTTTGTTATTGTTGCTGCTGTTGTTGTTGCTGCCGTTGTCGTTGACGTTGTCGTCGTTGTGGACGGGGTTCGGTGTAGAGGCGACTTGACAGCAGCCGCTAGTTGAACATGGAACCCATAGAAATGTTAATCGATCGGCCAAGAAATTAAAACAAAAAAATCCCAACCGAATATGAAAAGTATGCAAATGTGAACACAAAATTGCGAACGCCAGCAAACAGTTGCATCACTCTCAGTCAAATGGGCGTGGGGCACAAAAATAAACCTGGCATCCAATAACCAATAACTAATATTTTCAATACCCTCGAGGTATTTCAAAATTACAAATTGAACGCTAAGCAAAAAGTCAAACAATACGATGTGAGTAGTAGTCAATGAATAGTAAATAGACAACGATATGATGCTAAAACAAATACTATACGTTGTATTTGGTATTAAACCCAAAATAAACATGATATATTTGTGTTTGATATCGCATGCATATGTATATATTGTTGACTTAAACGCTTAGACCTTATCTCGTTAGGTTGTTTTGCTAAAGTAGGTCTCCGGCAGAATTTTATTTCAAGGGCCAACAACTTCTGCAGATCTCTCTGAGACGACATCTGCGAATTTCAAGTTCGTACGCAAACTTTGATTGATGGTTACATTCGAATTTCGCAATTTTACTGCCGATATAAAATTAAAATGCGATTAATTATGCAACTAAGGTTTGGTTGCGTTCGATTACTTTTCATTTTATAAAAGGTTGAATGTTTTATTATTGATTTCAGGGACAAGCTATTTAAAATAGTGCACACAAATTTCTAATTAAAACACAATTCAGTTGGCTCGACTTTAAGATACCACCTCCTCATTTTTGTAAACAAGCTTATTTGAGCTATAATTAATATGCGTTTACAATTAAATTTACACATATTTCAACATAGTGAACCACATTTTAAGTAAGATGCAGCTTTAAATATGATTGTTTAAGTGAAGAGAAACAAGATTTAAGATTTGACATTTGCCAAATAGCTTTTAACTTTATGAAAATAAAATATTGCCATTTGTTAGTGACGACTAACTGCAATTAGCAAACTGTCATTTCAATAAAAGATAATCAACTTTACATGACACATCCGGTAATTCCCTGCAGCAGCATCAGCTTGAATTCAAAGTATTCGATTTTCCATGTGAACGATTTACATATTTTAATTAAATTTATGCAATGCTTTGCACAATTTTTGGTGTCACTTGCATTCATCTACATTTATGCAACAAGCCGCAGGAGACTTTGTAGTTATCCGCTTTCGCAACTCTTGTAAAACAATATAGGAAATTTTAATCATAATGCTAATTTAACAAGGTTGTAGATTGATAATTATATTCATAACGTTTATGCAGACTAAGTTAATTTTAATTTAGTATTCTGTAGTCGATCGCGCATTGATTGGAAAACTTTGTGCACTTTTCAGGCGAAATGAAAATGTAAATTAGTCAATTATAGTTAATGTCAACTTGGTGCAGAAAAACTTGAAAATTCAAATAGGCTAATAGGGTTCATTGATTTTGTGCTGAGCTAAAATGTTTTATGAGTTATCTCAGACTGTATAAAAAAGAGCATATATTTAATAAGTATTATTACATTTATGTCGGCATATTTAAGAATGTGGCTACGTTCAATTAAGTACCTTGATCTCTGAGATTATGAGATGTTTCATATTTGGATTTAATTTTCATATTTGGATTTTACTTATTTTTTCTAATTTATTTTCGTTCTTAATTAATGTTAAAGTTGTGTTACAAAACTATTGATGAAACTCTTAATTTATGTTCACTATTTAAACAATTCAGCTTTAATTAGACTCCACTGCGTGTTGTTTGTACAAATCAAATTGAAAATTTATATTAAATTAAATCAGATAGCATAGCAACAGGGTATCTAAGAGTTGCACACTCTCGATTAAAGCCTACTAATTTTTGTAACATTTAGATAGAAATAAATAAAAACAAATGGCTGCGCTAAACAATAGTTGTATCGATTTTCGTTGTTTTCAAACCAAATTGTTAGCTGGCAAAACCCAAAGACTGTGGAGATTGAGTCCGATTGAGTTGGCGAATGCATAAATTGTGACACCTGTTAGACGAAGGTGAGCTAGCTGGTGGCAGCTACATGAACTCGAGACATTTATAGAGTGTGGCATGCAACATCAAGAGATTTGTCGGTACAAGATTTACCAGCTCAACTGGTTGACTGCTGCTGTCTGCTGTCTGCTGTCTGATGATGAGTGGCGGAAGACGGGAAGACAGTGTGCTTGCAACGTTCGCACGCTTACATAAGCGAGCCATTGAAAATATAACCAGTTACGCACTAAGCTAACACTCTCCTCTCCTCTTTCTCTCTCTTTCTCCACTCTCCGCTCTCTTATCTCACCTTTGCAGCATGCGGGAACGCAGCCAAACAGCTCCGCGGCGACGTCGCACGGGTCCCAAGCAGGCGCTGCCCGTGGTGGAGTCGCCCTACAATATGGACAACACAGAGGATATTTATGGAACGACACTGTTGCCGTCACAGCGCTGCTACGTGGATCCCTGGGATCTCGAGAACTATGATTATGTGCGCAAGAAAATGGACACAGACATTGCAGTCACTGTTGCGCCCGATTACGAGACGGCTTTGGACTACGAACAGGCCTCGCAGTCGCCAAGTCCAACGGTGGCGCCGACTTATGGCTATGGCAGCGGCTTGGCCTCCACCATGCCGCGTCCGCACACGAGACGCGTCTCGCGCACTCAATGCCAGCTGGAGTGCTGCCGCCTGCCAAGCAGCCAGAGTCGCAGTCGTCGCGCCCAACACAAGGAGCCACTGTATGCGGCACGCAGCGAGTTGTATGGGGCACCGCCCAGTCGCTATGACGACTACATGGCCACCATGACCAGGCAGCTGCAGCTGGACGACGAGTACCAGCAGGAACAGGAGCTGTATGCCGAACAGCGACAGCTCTACAACGGCTGTGGAGGTGGCTGCCCCCCAAAAATCAATTGCCAATCAGATGCTGTACTAACCAAAGCTCTCTCTCGCAGGTGTCTCGAGTGCCAGTTCCACCGAACAGCACTCGTCCATTGGCGGCGATGAGCTGCCCTCCAGGACGCTGCCGCTGCCACGACGGGCGGCCACGCTGCAGCGTCGCCCCGTGGCCAGCCAGTTGAAGGAGAGCCGCCCCAGCTATGGCACAGGATATGGCACGGCGCCGCATCCGCGTCGCAAACGTAGCGCTGCCAGCAAGCCAATGACGGCACCACAAATTGATTTTCCCGCACCACCGCCGCTCTCGCCCGCCTACGACTATTGCAATCCCTATGCTACGATGCCCTATTGCAGCCTACCGGATTGCGACGAGTGCCAGCAGCAGGCGACGTCCCTCATCTATGCCGCCCCATCGACTCTGTACGGCACGTTGGCCGGCGGACGGGCTGCCATGCAGTCGATGCAGTGCGATTCGCCCAGCGACTCGTCGCTCTACGCCGGAATTTATGCGCGTAAATTTGGCTTGAGCAAGAAGGGTCTGCTGCAGATCGATTACTCGTGCAGCTGGAGCGACTTGGATCGCGTCATGGGTCGTCACTACTGAGCGGGAGGAGAGCGCTTGTCACGTACGTGGCTTGGTCTTGGGTTTGGTTTAGTCGCTAGTTAAACTATTCTTAGTTAAGATCAAAGATCGGCTCAAAGCTCCGCGCTATCTGCGTACACTTGCATATAAGTCATAAACATACATGCAACTCACCCATATATTGTAAACACACATCAAATTCGTACCAAATAATTAAACATCATTATGCTTAGTAGAATGTTGGTCTACTTTTTTATTCAAGTAGTTGGTGAAACTTTGCAATTTTGGCGGAGTTATTTAGAGATTCTTGTAAAGCAAGTGTATCATTTAAAATTCTATACATTTTTCCGACTACTTCTTTACATTTTCTAAACTTGCTTCCTAAAAGGAAACAACAGGCTACTAAACATACTGGCTTACTCTTCTGTGTTTTTCTGTTATTTCTTGCTTACAATAGCTCAACATTTCCAACATTTAATAAAAATAAAAGCAGAATTGGCGTAGATACTAGGAGATTTTTCAAAGCAATAAAATCATTGAAAATTATATTTTTTGTTGGCCACTTTTTACATTTGTGAGACAACAGACAAATAAACAAACAGGATTTATCTTTTATGTTTCTCTGTTATTTGCTGCTTTCAATAGCTCAACATTTAATACAAATAAAAGCAGAATTGGCGGAAATATTAAGAGACTTTTTATAGCAAGTAAATCATTGAAAGTTATATATGTTTTGTCGGCCGCTTTTAACAAATAAGCAAACAGACTTACTCTACTGTGTTTCTCTAGTATTTATCGCCTTTAAATGATACTTCAAGTTAATATCCGATAGATAGATAACAACGACGTTCTGTAAATTCTTTAATTTCAAACACTGTACAACGAATTAGAATGAGAAATTAATTCAGCGCACGTGAAGAAACTACTCAATTGAATTCTACACAATTTGCCCAAATTATAAGTAATCTATATTAACTAATCAATCATCAGTCTAAAACAGGTATGTATCTAACTCAATTACCATATGTCAACAAATAACCGATGGCATTAACAAAAGCTGTCCAACACATTGTGTGTTACGAATTTACATATCCATGTGGCATTTACTTTCACTTACTCCGAATTATTGAAAGCATTGTTCAGAAATTAGCTGGCATTAAATGGGATTTGAGGCGCACAACAAAGTTCATCATAGTCAGAGTGCCAAAAAGGTTTTCCAAGCTACTAGGAAATTGTCAGAGCAAATGACGTCGCATGCAAAGCGAGTTTTCCTAATTGGCCACCTCATGAGCTGAGTGAGGGAATAGAGACTCGATGACGTCATAATTAATTAAAGTGAAACAGTGAAAAGTATTCTCCTTACTCCTTATGTTATACCCTTTTAATAGCAATAATCAAGTGGGTTATTTGAAGGCTAGTTTGCCACTGATTTGCCTTTCAAATTGCAAATCAGTTGCTGGGAAAATCACAGAATATTATAAACTGATTATAATAATCTGATTATAATATGTCCAAGAGTATTTTGTCTTCGACATCTAAGTCAACGATTTCTGTGTTTTTTTTTTTAAGCCCGCCTTGTTGCAGTGGGCGCATTAATTAGTCTTTGGAGTTCTAGGCACACGAAACATGTAATTTGTTAAAAAGCTGCTGCGAATTGGACACATTGGACGATGTTAATTAGCTGCTACCAGGCAGAAGCTACCTAAATTATGCACAGGCCCCTTTAATGGGACCGTCAGCGTATAACTTCCATAATGGATGGCATTGAAGTTAATGCGGAACTGGCATGAGATCATACCGAACATGGAACAGAGGAAAATCAAGTGAAAAGTCAGCAAATTAATTACTTTAACAACTGAATGACAGCGAATGTAGCTAGCAAGTGAAATTCGTGATCTCAGTCTGTTTAGGGATAATATTATTATTTTATGTCTAATCTGTTGAACGTTTACACAAAAAGCCTTCGTTAAATATTTCCACGAATCTGATTAAATTTAATTCGACTGAATGTTCTTCAGCGGTTTCAGTGAACTGTTGTGCATTGCTTGTGGCAAATACAGCGCTTCTCGCTCAATCTTCTGCACACTTATGTATGTAGGGGCATGAATATGTACATACATATATGTACATAAGTACATAAAATCAATGAGACAAATACGAAGAAGCACATTTTTGCAACATTTTTTCTTTCGCTGCGAAAGCGATTTCAATTCCTCAATCCAATTTACCTTGTGCAATACCAACACGAATACCAATATCCAACACCCTATTCCCAACACCCAATGCCCAACACCCAATACCCTATACCCTATAACCAATACTAATACCTCTGCCAATACCCAATACCAACAGCAGCTCAAACACAAATACAAACACGAATGAGAGAACAAATACAAAGCGTAAGTAAATCATAAAAAAGCAACGTAAAAAACGCTAGCGAATTCTAGATGCACACAAGACTGCAGACGTCTGGCATGAACAACTTTTGGATATCCTCTAGTACAACAGTTAAGCACACTTTTGGGCAATTGAAATGAGTTTGATTTTGTACTGTTTAAGTAGGGTATTCTTGGAAACAAATCGTGCAGCGTGGGTTGGGTTCACTTGGAGAATGCACATAAAAGCGCAAATATTTGCGCAACATTTTCAAACATCATCGCAGACGTTGCCATAAAAATCGAACAAGAAAATATGCAAAACGAGTCACATAAAAAATATAAAAACGAATGGCTAAAGGGGAACTCAAATACAGAAAGACTAAAAATATTTCTGTCTTTTTTCGCATTTTTCTTTTTTTGTGCTCGGACTTGCTTTTATTATTGTATAACATCAGAGATATGCATGCAATGACGACGGCGCCTAAATGTATGCCACACTTTCTACACCAGTACCTTGCAGAGTCGCCTCTTCTCTCTTTCCCACTCTCTCTTCGGTTTCGCGTGAACACCAACTGCTCCATTAGTATTTGCATTTATGTGCGGCGCCAACTCGACACAACTACAACTCTTGTGCCGAGCGTCTCTTTGACGCTCCACTCTTTTTTATGTGAACATGCAAATCGCAGCGAGAATATTTCGCACTTCACTGAATCGATTCGGTTGTACATAAGTAAAGGTCTGGTGCGCAATGTGCGCTACAACTTTCATCCTGCCCGTTACAAAAAGGTGTTCAATTTGAAACGTCAACGAAATGACAATCAGGGTTATTCCGTGAAACGAAATCAAATCAGTTGCGTCAACTTCGATGCGCATGGGATGCAATTTTGAATTCCGAATTTATGTAAGATTCAATTTGCAATACATGAAAATACATTTGATCTTTGCAGTCGATTTCGTTATATTAAAAAAATGTAATTTTTGGAATATCAGAACACAACTCAAATCCGTTTGAGAGCTTGCAAAAAACTACCAACTGTCTGGTTTGCTGTAGGAAATTCAAAATTAATTGTCAAGTTCTTTGCACAAATTGCACAGCATTGTTATTGGCGATTGCAGCTCAATCTGTTCGTTTTTGCCGGAATTTAAAAATTTATAAAAAATAATACCTAGTTACAATGTATCTGAATAACAGGACTTAGACCTGCAATTTAAATAAATTGTTTATGACATTTACAAATTTAAAATATGTAGTATTCAAAATTTCGTGATACAGATATTACCTAGTAAATTCGTTGCCTCATCAGGACTGAAGATATATTAAATGCTTCCGATTTTGTCACGGTTTGGCAAACATTTAAATATTAATGTATGGTTTTATTTTTCGTAAATGCAACATATTTGTTTGTATATGGAGATATTTTTTAACTGTATGTGAGCTTAAACTATGTCAGGGTAGTTCATTTGATACGTTTTTCAACACTCAAAACCTACGAATGTGTAATAAATGCTGCAATGGCGCATCAATTAGCTTTTTCGCAGCGTTCGAGTATAGCGCCATCTATTAGTTTATTAATGCACTAATTTTAATGCAAATAAGATAGCAAATTAAGATTGCAAGTGAGCTAATAGATTAATTAGTCAACCAAGTCAGAAGAAAAAAATTCGCAGCAAACAATTTAATAACTATATAGCAAATATTTAAAAAAAAAAAAAAAAAAAAAATAAAAAAGGGGGGGGTTTGGGGGTGGTCTTTTTTGGTTAAATATGGAATTTTCATAAAAGTATATTTTGGCAGTACCAATAAGTTGTATAAAATAAGTAATATCGCAGCACGTTATACGTTTCAATAGCTGACTCTATTTAATAATATCAATTACATAAAATTATAATTTCCGCGACTAATATTGTGACCACGATAGGTTTGGCAGCCAGATAAATATATACTGCTGTATGCTTGTGTATTATGGATAAATTCAAGTAACTATATTTTGTTCACGGGCTGTAAGTTACAGAAATTAATTCGTTTTCTTAGGCGATTAAACTGAGTTGCGTATAATCGATTTTATGATAATTATACATTGTAAATCCGTAGGTATTATTGCTCGATGTCCAATTTGACAAATAGACTGTCAATAACTAAGACCTGCTTTTCACCGCTCTCATCGGTGTCGGATTCATCGCTACCATCACTACTATCAGTGACGTCCCCACAAACGGAAAGATTTGCCTTGGCCTGCTTCAGGTGTTTGATGATGTTTACCTCCAGTTGGCCGAAGAATTGATCGAATTCCTTCATCTTGCCGCGAGCGTGCTCCAACATATTTCTTGCACAGATCGTGTGTTTTGCGTTGGCGCCTTTGCATTTGGCAGTGTTGTCCGCAATTAGCTGAATGTCCTGCAAATAGTCGGCGCGACTCTGATAAACTTGATTTATAATGTTATTTCCCATTGTTTCCAGATCCATTGGATTTTTGACAACAGTGTTGTTGACTTTCTTTTTCGCTTGCTTTCGAAAGGGAAAGCTGTCGGCGAAGAGCAGAATGTCATCGTGCACCTTATCCAAAAGATATGACAATGCAATCTGATCATCATTGTGAATCACTGTATTCTTTGGCATCGCCATAATGCGCAGCTGACTTATTAGCGGGCTATAAATCGGGATGAAGTTTTAATCAAATGACAAACAAAATTTGTCGAAAGTTGCAATTAGTTTCTACCTGTCAATTTCTACCACTTCAATTATTTTGGCACTTGATAAGAAGTTTCCCAGCTATGCGACTATTCCAATTTTCTAATGACACTAATATACATAGGTTGAGATAGCGATGTAATTCCAGCTATCGACAAATGATGAAAGCTGTGTATCGATACATTTAGGGATTGACAATGTATCGATTTATTGAGAAATTATGAATATTCATGGAATTTTAAACATTCTTTTTATTTTAATAGTCGCTAAAATAAAGCTGCCCCGTCAACTTTATGTTAAGATAACATAGAACTTAAATTATTAATATCAGTCATTTAACAGAACAATGCAATGTTAAGACATCGGTTGATTAACAGCACTGTTAACAATAGTGAAAACATGTGTGGTAAAATAAGCACTCCTTTTTAAAACATAATAAAAAACATTTTCATACAGTTTAAAAAAGCTTGATGGAATTAGACGTGAGAGTCTTTTAACTTATTCGAAAAAGGTAAACCTCTAAACAAATCTCCCTGCCTATTTCAAGCTCGCCCCATTATTCATTAACGCTCGCACATATTATATGAAATTTCAAGCTGGTAAAGAATTATTAAATACCAGTCACGCAATTATCTCTTTTTAATTCCTTGATTAATTGCAATGATAATCTTTTCAGTGAAAATTCTTTTCATCTTACCGTAAAATACGAGCTAATTAAAGAGACCTTTCTAACCATTGTTGAGTCTGCCCATTGTTTCTAAATAAATTATTATGTGAAAGTTTTTCGTCTGTGAGCCTTTGGAAAATGTTCCATGACGCTCGTTGGCGTTGCAACATGTCAAAAATCTGCAACGAAATGCTCTCATAAATTACAGCCAGCTGTCAAAGCTGCTCACAATTGTTGTTGTTTTGCAATGTTGCTATTATTATTATTGTTGTTGTTAATCGGGGCACATGCAAACAATGGGGCAGGCTAAAAATAAACTTGAAAACTTAATTAAATTTTTTTTGTTATTCCAAAAAAAAGAGGAAAAGAACAATAAAGTCAGGGGATGAAAAACAGCAGGAGCAACCTCCGAACCTTTTGTGGAACGCGCACACACACGCACATACCTATATATACATCTCCGAATATATTTACATATACAACAGAAAACTGAGTCAGTCAGTCAGTCTGCTTTTCAAAATGTCTGACTGAGGATTTTGTGCTTATGCAATTTACCAGCCATTTTGCACCTTGCAATATGAGAACGTTTCTCGTTTGTACCCTGGACTAAGAGGAGTATATTAGTTTGAAAGTAACTCTCCTACGTAGCGTAGGTAAGTCTCCTTTTAGTACTGAAAACATTTATATTTCATCAAATTCACAGCTTTACATATTTTAACGTTTCAAATAAGCAATTGATTTTGCATTATAGGGTATTATCGAGCAGATCACTGTTTGGCAATCTATTGTAACTTGTTTTTAATTAAAACACAGCTTGAAGGTTGCAAATATACGTACATACTACACTCACATATAGTATATAGGGTATAAGTATGGACAAAGTATGCCCCAGGTTGCCATTTGCTAATGAATAAGTTAATTTTATCCTGGCCGCGTTGCGGTTCCTTTTCAGCAGAACCCTGGTTCCCTCTGCCTCCCGAACAAGTGTTATTTATGCGGTAAATGCCTGTCGCACATTTTAAACCCTCAAAGTGGTCATTAGAGACTTTGCTTCACTTCGTACACTCTGTAATTTCAGCACGCATACACGCACACTCGCTTATAGAGCCTGTTCAGAGAGAGGTTGGTGGGGCTGCACTGCGTATACTTAATATTAAAAGGAACATATAGCCAACGTTCTAAGTCACGTACAACAATAGTTTGCACTAACAGTAGACACATAACTACATACGCGATTATATACAGAGCGAGCACATATTTACTTCATTCTGCAAAATGCAAATTAAGTCGTCGCCCATGGTGTTGTTGCCATTATGTTATGCTACAGCTAAAAGAGGGCGTAACTAGGGCGGGCATTTTAGTGGCGGCGGCAAGAGCAAAAGTGTTGAAGTTACGTAAGCCCCAAATCCATTAGTTGAAGCAGCTAAATTAAAATAAAAAGCTGCTCTGGGCCCCCTGCAGTTTTAGTCGGTTGGGGAGTTTGGAGCACAGAAGCAAAGAATAGGGGCAAGTCAACAAGTGCTATAAAAGGGAATGCAGCTTAACTATAAAATGCCCAACTCAACTCAACCCAGCTTTTCTTTGTGGTACGTGTATATATGCTATATGCTCCTAAACGACCTTCCATCATCGGACCCTAAACCATGCCGGACTGTAGTATTCATGCGGGAATGTCAGCAATGTGTATTTACTATTTACTATTTACTATTCATTTATACGTGCACGAATGTCCATCTATCCATACACTATATCAAATATTTTATTCTGACTCAATTACTATAGCACAGCCCAAACCATAAGATTTAGAACTTTTCGATATTTACGAAACATTTCATTGTGCCCTAAGTCGACGTCACTCAAAATTTCAATTTTTAGTTTATCGTTGGCAACAGACATGTCAGTTGGGTGTAGATCAGAGCCTGAATCATTTATCTTCCGCTTATGCAAATTTTCATTAGAATGTCTGTTGGCATTTGCGAAACCATCAATAAATTAGGCAAATCCTTCATCTCGCATTTTACCTTGGGCAAGACAAATGCCTACTGGTATTTTATTTGACAGAGTTGTCAAGCCAGGAGCTATACCACAAAATTAGGATTACGCTGAGCCCAAAAAAGAATTTATGCAAATAACAGAAGGCAAACTAAGAGCAAAAATGAAAAATAACAATTTGCAATTTGTGTGCAAAAAGGCAAAAAGGCCATTAAACAATCTGACAAAGCAACAATTAGGGCAAAAGTTCAGTAAATTATACAAATAAAAAACAAAAACAAAAACAAAAAGTCAATGATATTCGATTAGCAAATACCCTGTCTACACTATAAAGCAATCAGCAATTTTCACGTGCTGAAGGTAAATGTAAAAGTATATTTTATAAAGTCTGCAAAGCTATTTTCCCTTGGATTGGCTGGGCAAACCGCAGCACAAATTCTTCCCTTCCTGATAACCACGAAAACTATATTAGAATGCCAGCCGGTAAATATTTTCATTTTGTGCTGACATTGTGTGTGGCAACTGTAAAATTTTATGCAACACACATACGTGGCAATGGCGTTGCCAACGTGACGAGGCCAAACCGAGTCCTGCCTGCCTGCGTATAAATTTCTTAGCCACCTTCCCATTTCGACTACAGCCAGAGCTGCTGGTGCTTTTGCTGCCTCTGCTTGTGCTCCTGCTTCTGCTTCTGCTCCTGTTGCCAGTTCAGTGTCAGTGTGTCAAGCAGCGTGCGATGTGGAATAATTTGCAAAATGTCATTATTAGTTTGGATTTTGCGCAGCAGCAACTGAGCAGCAAAGGAAAAAGAGGAAGGAGAAGAGGAAGGCGAATAACAGCAAGACATGGAACATGACAAAAGAGAGATATTGAGAGAGAGAGAGGGAGTAGAAACCGAAGCCATCCGCAGGACAAAACGGGCACGTTCCTGTCTGCCTGCCTGCCTGCCTTTCTGCTGGCTGCCTGCCTCTGGATATATTCGACCCGATGAAACTGCGTTCCCAGAACCCCACTCGTATATCATCATCAAGGCTGGAGACAAGCTTACGTCCTTGCGTGCGTTTGTGTGTGGTGCTGCTTTTATTGTCTACTACCTGGAGGACACGTAGCCGCCGTCGTTTGCACCGTTATGCCATACGCATAAGCAAACACGCAGCGTCAAAGAGATACAGAAAGGAAGAGACAGAAACAATGAAATTGGCCTCCGTTAACTGGTGGCTGCTGCTGTTCCTGCTGCACAAACCGAGGCAAATCATTAGGCAAGCAATGTAAATGAAATAAACAGGATTCTATGCCGGCGCAGGCCTAATTCATGCGCAGGACAGCTGGGATAAGTCCAATGATGGATTGCAGCACCAGCGACGGCAGCAGCAGGAAAAAGTGAAAAGGAAAAATTGAATTTTTCGTTGATTAAAGTTAAGGCACAGGGATAAATAGCTCGTCTGCATACCAATCAAATAACATTAACGAAATCAGATCAAACAGGTGAATAATCGATTTCGGTTCGTCTGCGCAAAGTTAATTAAAAAGATATCAGCAAAAGCTTCTACGCTCTAAATTGCAGACACTAATTAAGTATACATTTCATTTTTTTGCTTATGCTCCATAGAGCTTATCAAAGCAGTTTATATGATTTCTATTTAATTTACGTATTCCGTTTTATTTGCTTGATTAAAAATCTAATAAAATTGCGCAAAAGAATTTTCTACGCATTCCTAACTAAAACATTCAAACTTATTGCTCTGCTGCAGCACAATTTGCGCGAGCGAATAAAGGAAATTTGCTGAGATGTCAGAAATGTCGTGCTCGTAAATTTAGCCCGGCCCTCTGCCCCAGCTCCCCCCACTATAAAAGTGATTCTATATAATGGCTAGCAACAGGTCATAAACGCATAACGTGCCGTGGCCGATATTCCTTGTTTGATGACAGACTGAATCACGTTTTCCAGTCACCTGGCCAATTGGCTGTATTATTGACGGGACGACTTCCACGAAATGAAATTACGCAGTGTACTCAGAGTCAATGCTGAGTTGAGCTAGAGGTGAAGTAGAGGAAAAAACAAACATAATGTCTGTCAACTGAACCGTCTGTCAATCAACTAGTCAGTCAGTTAGAATGGAAGAGGAGGGGCGTGTCTTATGTCAACTTTGGCATCTAATAAAGCTTATGGAGCGCAAAATTGGATTTGCATACATTATTGGTTAACACAAGTGGAAAAGCAGGAAATTTGGGCCCAAGTCACATGGAAAATGGAGCACACAAGTCGCAAGCTCAGCTCTCTAATGCGTTAATGGAAAATGCTTTTCACATTTCCCCACCACACACAGTGGTCGAAAGACCGTTTAATTCGAATTTCTTGCCAATTGCCGAGCAAAGTGTTTGAACACAGAAGCGGAGCTGAATATTCGAATGTTCTACTAATTGCGATCGAAGGTTTTAATGTACTGCACTCCACCTTACAATATATTATCTATAATGATATTATGATATATTGTATTTGTTTTTTAATTTAATTAATTTAGATTTCTTGAGCATATATACCATACAAACATATTTATATTCTCAATAGACAGGTTTTAATGTACTGCACCCACTTACAATATTTTTATAGTTTGTTTTGTTTGTTTTTTATTTATTTTTGGACAAACATATTTATATTCTCAATAGACAGCTAACAAAAACAACAACATATTTCTTCTAACTGAGATTTAAGTCGAAATTATAAAGTTTGTTGCTCGTCTTCTGTAAGCTTTTATTGTTGTATATAATTTGCAATATTCCGCTGGCTGTAAGAAATGAAAATGTTTGAGACGTTCCTGAGCCCAAGCCGTTTGCATTTGACAAAGAAATATCAAGAAAGATGTTATTTCATCGACTTTCAAAAGCAAAACTCAAAGCCTTGGCTCCTCACATTTAAGACAACGATTCCAAAGATAATGTTAAGCCCATGTCATGTCCAAACGTACTTAAGTGGAAAAACATGTTGAAACATATTTAATGCCAAATTAAAATTTACTCATCTCCTGCTACCTGTTAAGACAATTTAAATGAAGGCGACGTTTCCAAAGTTAACCCTAAAAAGGCTTTAGATACTAATTTTATTAAGTGATTTAGTGCCTACATTTTTAAAATCGAATGCTTACGATTTAATCTCGTAAGCTATACAATGTAAATGTAGTCAGTAAATGAGCTCAGAAATTGATTAACTTGTAATTTTGTACCATATTTTGTTCATATGATGCTCTTAGCTCTGCGATGTGTAGACAAACAAGATTTAAGTGAAGCAGTTTAAAAAAATCCGAAAATGGATTGACGCTTTAGCTTAGCCCAATGTGCAATTGGCTGAAATTTGGATTCGGTGTATGTTTTGGGTGTGTTTATATTTGATTGCCGTTAATGCGATTAACTTTAGCTTCGACTTCAAAAGCGACTAAATTTGATTGCCAGCTGGGGGAAGCCACTGGATATCTGAATAGCTGGCCACTGGCAACTAGCTTGGCTGGCTGGCTTAATACGACACGCCCCATAAATCTCCAAGGAGTAGTTCCATGGTTCGTGTGGGCGTCATTAAAAAAAAGAGGAAGCGTTGCAGCAGCGTTGCCAGCTTGGAGCCAAACGGCAAGGACAATAAAAAAATTAAAATAAAAATGCGGATAAAACTGAAAAGTGAATAACGCTGTTGGTTTTGCCTTGAGTTTCCAACCACACAAATATATATATATATTTGTGTGCATATATATGTACACACGGGACCTGCATTTTAATGCGCTGCGTCGTTATTGCGCCTAGAAGCACACTATGGCCAGTGGCAAAAGGTCAGCGTGACGCGTCCTGTGGCTGCCTCTCTGACTCTGGCTATGGTTGTGGTTAGCTGTGGCTGTGGCTCGGTTTCTCTGGTTGCATGTGACTCGCTGTGGTCAGCGCAAAGGTTTTAAATTACAACCGAGGTAGAGCTGCTTGTTAGTGCTTCTTATGTGGCTGTTTTTTTCCAGCTCCTGCCACTGGCAGGCAATATATTATGGACACGTATGCACACGTGTCTGTGTCGCTAGATAAGACATTAGATACATGGACCACCATGGATAAATATATGTGTACAGCGCAATCATCTTACTGTCAGCCATAAAACAGCACAAGCCTTTAAAGTGAACATGTGAATTTCCACACAGCATCTTGAAGTGAACTGACGCACTTGCTGGCAATTAAAAGCCAATTATAAGGCTATTGAATTACACAATTTGCATATAGAACTCGGACTCCAGCTCGGGTGCAGTTCTGTGTGAATTCCAGTGATCCAATTAGAGAGTTGAAATGTGCAGCAAGCGCCACGTGGCGTATGAGCAACGCGTTATGAAATGTGCTACACACACAGACACGCAGACATACCGACATCAAGATATTAAACATTTTCGCTTTTTTTAACAAGCCATGAAACGTGCATGTAAATGAAATTCGCTAAACGAATTTTCGTGTTTAATGGTCGCACCCAGGCAGGAGGTCGCTCCCACTGCAACGAAAGAGAAGAAGGAGCGCACAGGGTGAGCTGTGGGCGGTCAGCGCAAATGACAACGGCGACACATTTTGCATACAATGACGCTGGCGGGCGGTCAAGGGAGCAGGGGGGATTGGCGAACACTTGACAGCCACAGATGTCAGATGGACAACGTTCACTTGACTTTTCCTCCTTTTTCTTTTATTTTTTTGTTGTTTTGCTAACAAAGCCAAAACGAGCGATGCGAGCGGCGCGAGGCGCTGAGTGTGGCAAAGCGTTGGTTTGAGGGTGGCAGCGACAAGCCATAAATCAATTGACAGTGCAGAAAAATTGCAGAAAATTACTTGATATTTACGGTCAGCGCACACACAGCGGCTAAAGTCGGGGGAGCCACGTGGCTGCTGACGACGACGCCGACGACGACGAGCAGAAGGTGGGCGAAAGTGGATACCATGCCCCTCACCGAATGGCAGGAGAAGGAGGAGGAGGGAATGCAACAAGTTTTGCCGGCATCAATGACATTCAAGGACAGCCACATTGTTGGCCATAATTACACATGTTGACCATCTTTGAGTGTGCCACATGGCGCATTAGTAATAAGTGCCTGCCAGCACACTGGGCCAATCCCAATCACTGACTGACAATGTCCGAGCATGGCAACGCAGCACAGAGCTTCGTCCCACAGTGCCGCATAAATTCCGCAACGTGGGCAAAAACTGTCAACGACAAAAAACGCAAAAGCTTTTATGAACTATTCTCGTTACATTGCTGCGTCCTGCTGTGCCGAGGGTGAGTGGGGGGGTGAGGGGGACAGTGTGCGCCACTGTGCATGTACGTATGTAATTATTGTGTCAACTGAGGTGTGTGTCAGGGAGACAACAGCCAATATCCTTGGCAGCGCAGGGCAGAACCTAAGCCTGCTCCAGCCTGTTTGTTGTTTATGGGTCGAACTAGACTCATAATTGCATTGTTGCCGTTGTAATTACTGGCAAACATGCAGTTAATTAAAATCATTAAAATACCTTTGAGCCAAAACAACAGACAACAACAAGAAAAGCGGCAGCTGCCGTCATCAGCCACCAGTCACCAGTCACCAAGCGAAATGGAATGGCTCCCGGAATGGCCTGGGGAACTGGGCCAAATGACACTGCCTGCTGCCTGCTGCTGCCTACTGCCTGCTGGCAGCTTTAATTTCCGACACACGCCAGTCCTACACACACAAATGCCGTAAAAAATGCAATCTATCACCGAATTTTCAACACACTATCTCATTAAATTGTAGCGCAATGTGAGTAAGCAAAGATTGAAAGTAGTTCGTTGAATGCCTCTTTCTACACCATGTGACCTAAAGACCCAATAAGTTCGAATGCCCTTGCATAGAGTATGCACAGTAAGGTGACATGCTGTCAGCAGAATGCGTGCAAATTGCTTTCAGCCCAACGGAGGGTGTATTAAAATTGTCATCGCATTTGCAATAAGGTCAAATGAAAATGCCAGAAAGTTCAGTTTGAGTTTAGCTACAAAAAAAAAAGAGTCTGTAGATCGATAACAGATCAAACTCTGGTGGCAGATCAAATGAACTTTGCTGAAATACTTAAATCGTATTGCGTATTTCTGTTACGCTATTTATGGCTGCAGTACCAGGCAGTTCCTCGTCGCCAATCATGGGGCTGTCAGTCACCCATTGATGAGAGAAGTCTGCCTTTGATACACACATATGTCGTGCTCGTTAGCAATGTCAGGTTCAGGATCACGTCGAAGTCCAGAATGGCACGATTTGTTGCTATTTTGGCTGCCTAACAGTCGAAAGATTTTGATTAATGCTTTCGACTGCAAATATTGGGGACAAATGATTGAAGTTTGCCTGTTAAGCCAACATTTGTAGTTGATGCCGACGAGCGATCTAAATATCACTCCAAAACATACAATATATCAAATTCTAGACATTATTAGACTACGCAGACTGTTGAGCGTCATAATAGTCTGGAAAATGGCAATTACAAGTAACTCGATTGTTAACCTACATAAAACTAAAATATATAACTAGGCTTAACTACAAGTGGCCATTGATGAACACATGAAATATTTATTATCACTGTTAGTAAGTATTGTATTGTATGTTGCCTGCATATCCAATCTTCTACGTCAAATTAAAAGTGCCAGTTGGCATTATTTGTCAGTGCTCAGTAATGACTAAACTATTTGCGGGCAGCGCGATATTAATGCAGTCCTTGATGCCGAGTAATCGAGACGTGCATAAAACATATTCAACGCTGATGAGCATCATCGGTAAAGTTGATTACACACAATAGAATCCAATAGGCGAGCCTAATATAATGCTGTCTGTATTCATGGCCAGCTCATGCAATGGCATTCCTATAATTAATGAGTTTAGTATCGGGTCCCTCGCAATGAATGAGTCTCGAGTTCAGACAATGCTTAGTTTGTGTCTCTTTGCAGCTGTTATTTTATTCATTCGCTTGCCTACAGATAATTTTGCGCACGTGCTGCAAATTGTGTATGTCCTTGGACCAGATAACCACATGGCGCTCAGTGTTGTCTCATTGGCTCAAGGAAAAAGGCTAAAACGAAACGAATTTTGGATGTACCAGTAAATTATACTATAAGTCATACGTAAAGTAAACTATTAGATTAATTATCAATTAAAATACACATGTACATAACTTATGAATAAAAACCATATTTAATATACAACAAAAATCTGTGTTGTCGCATTTGCTCAAGGAAAAAGGCTAAAACTTAACGAATTTTGTGGTATTGTAAGTCATAGATAAAGTAAACTTCTAGATTAATTATCAATTAATATACACATATAAATCACTTATGAATAAAACTATTTTTAATATACCCAAAAAAAATTGGTGTTGTCGCCTTTGCTCAAGGAAACCAGCTAAAATTAAACGAATTTTGTTGTACCAGTAAATTATAGTCATAGGAAAAGTAAGCTTTTAGATTTATTATCAATTAAAATACACATGTAAATCACGTATGAATAAAACCATTTTTAATATACATAAAAAAAGGCAGTGTTATAGCTTAAGGAAAAGGTTAAATATAAACGAATTTGTTTGCACACTTTAAATCTATTTTAAGTCATAGGAAAAGTAAACTTTTAAATTTATTACCATTTTAAATATACATAGAAAAAGGCTGTGTTATTTGCTTTGCCTAAGGAAAATACCTAAAGCGAACGAATTCGTTTGTATCTCTTAAATAAATTGTAAGTCAAAATTAAAATA
Organism: Drosophila siamana; assembly: GCA_035047445.1. Taxonomy (NCBI): domain Eukaryota; kingdom Metazoa; phylum Arthropoda; class Insecta; order Diptera; family Drosophilidae; genus Drosophila; species Drosophila siamana. The sequence continues at coordinate 1,519,773 of JAWNPP010000081.1, forward strand.
TACTTTTCTCTAGCCAAATTGATGGAATCTGTACACAAAAACAGTTAGCAGCTGCCAACACTGTTGATGCTGCTGGGTACTGTGTATAGTATACACTGTATACCATTTACTTATGTTTCTCCACGGCAGATAGCATTAAGTGTCAGCATTCGTCTTTGGCATGTAATCAAATATGAACAAATTGGTGATTGCAAGAGGCGCCTGGCGAGCGCAATTAAAATTTAACGACCATTGAATATCAAAAGGTGCCATATAATTTGAAGTGTTCTTCTCTTCTTACATAGCAGCAGCAGCATTTCCTCGAAGCAACAATTTAATTGCCGACCAAATGTTTCGGAAATAACACCTCTGCAAATTCGGCGAAAAATATAATACACATTAAACTGTTACGAAACGAGAGTCCAGCACAATGTAGAATTTGAAGGATGTAATAAACCAAACGACTGCCAGTTGAAATAAAAAGTGAAAGGAATTCGAGTAGAAATAATACTGCAAGCAATAATGCATTGAAATTGAAATTGCGATTGTGCTTGAGATAGTATGAAATCAAGCAAAAGTCCTTAAGCAAGTCTCAAATGTTCATTTAAAAATGGCCAATTTATTTTATTTTTAATATAATAGAAATCATTTAAATTATATTATAACAACACTAGATGAGTTAAGATTAATTGCCCCTGAACAACGTAAATTTGACATTAAGTGAAAAAAAAGTTTAAACTAAAGATATCACTTTACAACTATTTATTTCCTTTCTTTGATGTGTTTGTTATTGTATTAAATTTTATGGGATTATAGCCAGCAAAAAAAAAACTAAAGATATGCAGCGATAATTGCTAGCTTTTCAAGTGCTAATCATGGAATCCCAACTGCGCTAGTTACGCTTAACATTTCTATCGCAATTCCGTGTATTTTGATCAGCTACAAATTCGCTGCTAAAAGTTGTAAGTTCTCTTGATTAATAGGCAAGCCTGTCGGTGTTCAATTAGCTGTAATTGGGCCAGCAAATAAGAATACTCTCTCTCTCTCTCTCTCTGTATGTGTGTGTGGGCGTTGCCTCAACGAGATGCCACGCGTTGCGCTCTAGAGAGGTGCGGCCTCGGGCAGAGTTGCATCGTCATTACTCAATGTCGCCGCAGGTGAGCAGCGAAGGCAAGAGAAAATGGCCAAAAAAAAAAAAACAAAAAAAATAAAAATAAAAAAAGAAAGCGAAAGTTTGTATGGGTAAAAATAAGCAAAGCACCAGGTGTAAGTAAACGAAAACGCAGCTCATAAAAAGACTCAAGAAGGCGAGCTTGAAGTGTGCACAGACCCCAAAGGCACAGGAGCAGATCGAAGCGGAGGCGGAGATGGATGCGAAGAAGGCACTTGCATACCTTAGTGTGGCATTGCCTCCAGCCGCTGCCTCAGTCCTTGTCTCAGTCCTTGTCTTCGTCTCAGTCGCTGCCTTAGCATTTAGCTTAATCCACACAAGTTTAAAGAAAACAATAAGCCTGGGTGGAACTCAAGGTCCTTGCAGGACGTCGAGTGCCAGTGGAAATGACAACTATGCGACTACTTGACAGTCGCTGACTTGAGTTCAGTTCTTTGTTTTTTTTTTTCTTCTTTTTCTCTGCATACTTTACGTCGCTAGAGCGCATCTTATGGTGTATTGTGCTTGCAGTCGTCGATGTAGTTGTAGTTGTTGTTGTAGTTGCTGTTGCCTTAAATATGTACAGTGTTATATGTATTTGTGGAGCTCGCTCGTTTGCTCTTTTGAATGCAAATTGATGGCTTCTGTTTGCCCTCAGAGAGTACGGCGAGTACGCCAAAAACTCGCAAATCCGTTGAAAATCCTTTTTAACTTTTAATGATGCCTGCCGACGCGTCGGCAGCGACGTCAGCTGCGACTGCGGCGATGTCAGCGTCGCAAAGTGTGCCAATGTTTTCTCTTGGGATTTGCGTAAAGTATCTGCTAAGAGCTTCCTTTCATTCTTACGCTTACTGCCTGCCAAAAAGGCAACAGTAACCACATGGCCAAAATCAAAATGTTGCTCCCCAGCTGCCCCAATTTTGTTTGCCATCAATTTAGCTTGGCCGAAACAATATGAACAAGCAGCCATCTCCACCCACCAGGCCAAAGGCAACTGACAGCCAATTCGTTGTTTCCTCCATCTCCATCACCATCTCTTTCTCTTTCTTATTCTCATTCCGAATTTCTTTTCGTTTTCGGGCTGCTGTCTGTTTCCTTTTAATCTGGCAAATAACCTTCTTCGTTTTCGTCTTGAAATTAACTTTAACAACAAAAGAAATCTAATCTGGACTATCCGTAATTTATATTCACCTATACAAATTTCTTATTCTACTTTTTTGTGCAACTTATTATTTTTTCAAAAGCTAAAATGAAATATGTGCCCAAAAAAATACGCTTTATTTTTTTTCGAAAATTTCGAAAAGCTAGCATTTAATTAGACATATTTATTATTTACAACTTAAACAGCTACAAAATATAAAATTTTTCTTTTAACGTGGAAATATTTCTAGAACTGTGCAACAGTTCAAAGTGACAATTGTTGTCTTTTTCATGTCCAAGCAAAATATGTAACTTTTATGATCAACAATTTGAAATTTGATATTTATATTAAATATGCATTAAATATATGTTATATGGATTAAATATATGTTATATGCGAAAACTAGCACAAGCAAATAAATAAGTAAAATAATCTAATGTTCATTTCATTTTCAATTTTCAACATTTATTCATTATAGAACAACATAAGTCAATAAATTCGCAGTTTTTTTTTTCCCTATAAAAACTAGTTTAAGACTTTTGTGAATTCTCAGACATTTTTTTTTTTTTTTGTATTGTTCAAACAAATTAGCTAATTTTTAGCACCCATAATTAAGAACGTGATATTGAAATAAATTTGGACTTTAAATTTGAAACAGTTTTATGGTGTGTTGCACAGCAAATACAAACACAAAATTGAGGAGCAAGTTATAAAGCAGCGGAAAGGAAGTGCAGCCATTTCTAGCACATCCTGCAGCAGCAACAACGAACGTCCGCCGCCGCTCTCTGACCAGAAATTGTAAATTTTCACTGCGGACAAACAAAAGCGCACCAGGATGTGGGCGAAAGCAGGGACCAGGGAAGGGTCAACCAATGGACTAGTTTGAGTTTGCAGTTGCTGCTGCTGTTGCAGTTGCACTCTCAAGTTTAATGTGCAACTCTCTTGCCAGCTATGGCATTTTTGAAGTCCCCCCAAAGCTTTTAACTGTTTGCGTCAATAGATTTAGTTGGCCTCAACCCCAATCGCCATCGCCATTGCCATCGCAATCGCATTCTCAGTTCCGACCCACGTCCTGCCCACTGACCAACAAATCAAATAGCGGAAAAGTTTTATTTTGCAAGTTTTCCTCAAGCTTCCGGCCTCCGCTCTGGTTTCGGGTCGGAGCAGCTATCGCTCCAGCTCCCGCTGCCACTCCCGGCCCGAATTGTCTTGACTACCACGGTGCCATCATGGGCCTCATAAATAAACAGAAATTGCATGCTTCGCTGGCTCAGCAGAGCATCGGAGCGGCCAAGCGTCCAAGCTTCTTCGTTCACTGCCAAGGGAATAAAATTGATGACTTTGTAGCAGTTGCTGCATTAAATTGCTGGCCAAGATCGCTGCCAGTTCCTGGACTGGCAGTTTCCTTGAACTCTAGGCCCCTTTAGTTCAGCTCAGTCGTATTTATGCGTTAATTATTTCATTAACGCTCCATTGAGCTCATCGCCTTCTACTGCAAATTATTCCAGCCTATTGCATTCAAGTGATTCTGATTTTTGACCATAATGAGCCCTGTGTAATGGCCCCCATTCCACACAGTAGACGCAGAGGACGGATCGCTTGGGATTCGTATTGGACCTGGGATTGGGATTGGGCTTGGAATTGAAATTGACGTCCTGAGGCGTGCGCCACTTCAAACTGAAACTGTGCAATCGAGTGGAAACGGAATGCCGCAAAATGGTTTTCATTAGTGGGCCGCACAGAGATAATGTGGACCGACGATTGAGCGTTGAGAAAACCACAGTTTCAGCTTGAATATGTTTTAATTAAATGCTTTTGTGCCTGATTCAATTCCAAATGGCCACTTGAAAGCTGCAGCAGCAAAAGCCACAACAAAACCAGAAAGTCAATACACACATGTGGAACTTTCCAATCCAACCCCGTTGATCAACAAACAAATACAGGTGGTAATGTTAAAAGTTTAATAATGTACAACAAGTTGGAGCTCGGCATATTTAGTTTAATATTGAATACAAGTATGAATATGCATTTAAATGTGTTCATAGAGCTAATTGTAGAAACGATAATTTATATAAACCATATAACTAAAGGTCTGAATATATTATCCATGTATAGATAAGTTATATCTAGTACATAAGCTCTTTTCGGACGCATAATTCTCGTTAATTCCTAAAAAAAATATACTTGTATGAAAAAAATAAATCATAAATTAATTAATTACACTAAACTTATCAAAATACATTATCCATGTATATATAAACGTACTTTTGATAAAAAATAAATAAAAAAAAGTTTTTTTTTTTTTATTTATTGAAATAATAACGAAGTGGTAGATAGGTATACTGTTACCTAACTGGACAACTTAAACAAATCGTAAGTAAAAATAATCAAAATTAATTATGTCACCAGCATAATAAATATAAACTAAAAAAAGTATATACATATATACATTAGGTGCATAATTTGAGCCTTTAAGTTTTTTTATGTGTGAATTATGCTTGATTGCTGAAAAAATTATTTAAATAGTGGGTGTTTATTGGAAGTCACACAAAATTATCTGAATACTTTATCTACATATATGTAGACAATAAGCTGACTTAGGTGCATAATTTCCCTTAGGTTTTTTAATAAATATGCTTGCGTGCAAAAATCAATTTAGAAAAAAATTACACTAAATTATGAGAATACATTATCAATGTATGTAAGTATATCTAAAGAGAAGATTAAGTACATATTTTTTTTTAATTTTAAAAAAAATAAATGATTTAAAAATAAAATTATACAAAATTATCTCTTGCATCACCGCATATTTATTTATGTATTATATTATTATATCTTAGACTTTGAGTACATGAAATGTCACTGACTATAGTTCCATTGAAAAAGATAGTTCAGGGTCAGTCACAGAGGTGTCTGCTCGATGAGGTTTTTACTATATGTAAAATGCCGAGAGTGCTCATAAGCTGCAGCTGTAATTCATATGTAAATTCCAAGCGAAATCAATTTGCATCTCTTGTACAGTGCAGAAAAACACAAAAAATAAGCAAGACAAGAGCAAACAATAAGCAGTCTGCATGTGCTCAATTGCCAAAAATAATACACATTATTACGACTATGTACGGGCACTTTATGCTGACTCCAGAGTCTCTTAAGACAGCGACATTTTAGTAGTCCGAGGAGCACCAGACGACTCTCAGCTCCTCCGCTCCCTGCAAGGAGCTTGCGAGGCGAATCCGGATGGGCATTTGGCATAAAGTTTCATGATGCTAAGTGGATGATTATTTGCGATTACACGACAGTAAGTGCGGGCTATAGCTGTGCCAAAGCCAGAGCTGCAGCAAATCCTTGAAGCGAAGGACACACACACACACGCGCACAGATGGCCACTTCTTTGTGTGTAATGTATTGAAGGTAACAACAACAGCAACAGCAACAGCAATAACAACACCAACGTAAAGGCCAAGGACGAGCGAGCGAAAGCAAAGCCAATACAAATATGCGGGCCACTGCGCCCAGGCAATCGTCCGTTTTTACTGCGCCACGCTTTATGTCTCCGACTTTACTCCAATCCCGATCCCAGAGTCAGGACCACGCTCTGCGCCTCATGTTATTGCTGTTGCTGTTCCACTTGCTGCCAATGATTATGTGCTAATGGGCAACGCACGCGTTTTTATATCGAACGCCAAATTGGCTGCTAACAATTGATATATGACAGCAATTACACAACAAACATTACTCAACTCAACTCAACCCGCCACCCGTGTTGTCCGCAGCCCGTTATCCTTTTGGAGCCGACATCCGATACGCGGACGCATAAATGCAACTCGTAAATCTTATTCGAAGCATGCTGCACAATAGTTTTTTGGGGCGCAACGGATCGCAGAATTCGTTTCATGGCCAGCAGGCAAAAGCCATAAACATCGGTTAACAATTGTCCTTGTGTCACTGACTCATCGCGACGCTTGGCCCAAATAAAGCCGCAGTTTCACCCAGAATTTGAGTCAGCAAAATTTTAACATCTTTCGGTTTAATTATTGTACATTTAAAAGTCAATATAATTAACTTTTCTCAAACTATCTTCAAATCTAGTTAATATAATAATTTAGTATAAATCCTTCTACTTAAAAATCAATTACATTAAGTAGTAAATGAGTAATCAATTTCATTTTCCTTGAAGATATTAAGACAATAAGAACATTTCAAAAAAATTCAGGCAAGTAATATTGAATTTCTTTTTATATCTTGCTTAAAATAAACGTCAATTGTCCAATGTTCATTAAGAATAATAAGTAAAAGATTAACGATGAGCTTATGATCCAGCTAGCTACTTGTATAAGTTACGTATTATTTTGACTTACAATACTTGAATACATCTCTAGAATACGTTATCGAAAAAAAATAGCAGAATTATTTATATGAATTCAGTTGGCTGACGATTCAATTTAAGAAATTAATGTGAATTCCTTTTGGTTATGCGAGCGAAGAGGCAAGTGCGCCACCGGCCATAAATCCAGACAAAGCGTTAGGAACGAGAGGCTGTTTTCAGTGGCAGAGTGGCAGAAGAAGACATGAGGTGGCGGCTGAACGGATGGCGGGACAAAAGCTGGCCAACCTTTCAGAACTGAGGCAAGTCTGGGACGGAAACGGATGTCTTGCGCAAACAGAGTCAAAGACAGCGGAAGCCTAAGTTCAGACACCATGGCCGGGCCAGAGTGGAAGGAAGGCCCCATGTACATGGCAAATTTACTTTTGTTTTTGCCGCTTTACGGCATTTTGTGAAACTATAAAGCGAGCAAGCAAAGGAACAGACTGATATATCCAGAGGGGAATTCTGGATGCGACTGCGGTCGCCATAAAACAGACTGTCGGCCTGATGAACGCAAAGTGGGTGTGTAACGACCACTTGGGGTGCCCAAAAGTTTTCAATTAGTTGCGAAATGAACTATTTTTAGGCTTTATTCTATATTGATTAATGGCAAAGGGTTGATTCAAGCAACCAGCTGAAATTTTAAGGAGCTTAGGCTAAGTTGCTAATGATATGTATATATAGTAATTGACTCTAACTAGGCCAAGCAAAGTTTTTGCCAAGCTTGACGTTAGCCCATTAGCATCTTTATCCTCACATAGAGTATAATAAAATAGGTAAATACATTTACGAATAATAAAAATGGAGCTCTACCTGTTCTCCTATCTCCAAAGCATGCTAATTTAAACTTTATTAAACAAGCAAAACTAAATATGTAAATTATTGCTGCTCGAACCATGATAGAAAAATATTATTGACCCAATGGGCTTCTGAAATCCCAGTTGGTGTTACATAAATCAGAGATTTCAGAACAATGCAGTTCGTAATTGTGTGGACGTTTAATTGTTCATTGAATTGTTGATTGGAAAATTGTTTGCAGATTGCAACACAAAATTTAACAGTCTAGAAACAGAGGATAGATATTTTTTATGGATTTGTTGAAATAAGTAGCAATAATATATAATTTTAAATAAATCATTTTTAAATTAAATTTTCAGAATGAATTCGGAATTGGGTGTATTAAAAGTCAAGTCCATTTGCTGACAAAAATATGTGAAGAACTAAAAACCGCAGCAAAGCTGAAACTGATCTGTGTTTAAGCAACATCCAATGAGGAGAATGTCGCTTTAAGCGAGAGGGCGGATTCGGCAGGGTGCTAGAATAATAGTTGCCTTGGGTGGGTTGCTTTGAGCTCCCCATGCCATGTCCGTGTTTATCTGTAGCTGTCTGTGTATTTGTAGAATGTTGTGTATTCAGGAATTAGCATAATTACAGCATCAACCCTTTACAAAAGGCGCACATTGACTGTCTGAAGCGGCGCGGGCAAAGCGGAGGGCGGAACGGATGTGGAGCAGGTGGGCAGCCTCTTCAACACGCATAGCAGCAACAATGCCCCTAAAAACACAGAGCAAAACCCCAACCACTGTCCCGGGCCTGGCATCATAATAATTTCGTTGCGTTTGTTTTTTGACTCTGAATTGCTGGGCTGCGGAATTGCGGGTTTTGTGGGACTGCTGGTCTGATGAAGGTACTAAAAGCCCGAAATCCAACGCATAAATTTATTTGTTATACAAGCAACCCGATGAGTAGCCTCCCCAGATCCCAAAAACCTTAGCTAAGCCACATCTTCAGTTACAGCCACAGCCAGCTGCTGCTCATCAAAATTGTATGGACGTTTCCCTCCTGCGGCTCGGGCGGGGGAAGCAAGCAAAAGATGGGTTTGTTGGTGTTGCCACAGCAAAAGTAAAACCAAAACCAAAGCCAAACAAAGCATGCCAAAAATTATCTCGGTCACTTTTCAAATGCACGCACACTAACACATCTGAATAAACGCGAAGAGATGCAAACAGTAGAACAAGAGGGCCAGAGCTGGACGGAGATGGGCTGGAACTCCAACGAGACCCCTCAAACCCAACTCCTTGACAGGGTCAATGGCTTGACGCCCATATAGCAGTCACTTGAAAGTTTTATGTGTACACACTTTTGTTTTTGCGGCGCCCAAGTTGACAACAATGTTTACCTAATGTACCGTTAAGCTGCACACTTGATGCCGTTATCTTTTTCCGTCGTTATCATTGTCCCGTGCGCCTTGGAAATAATTTTCTTAATTTGCTTTGAAGTGCCCCCATCCTGCAAGGGGGTGACTTTAAAATACTTCTAATAAATATTTAAGTATTGAATTCAAAATGACGGCTATTTCCACGTTTTGAACAATTTGCATTTGGCATATTTAACAAACTTTCGCTCGGCAAACTTTTTTCATTTACAACAAAGTTCAGCACTTGTACAACAACAGCAATTAACATATAAGTGGGCAGGTATCGTTTTATCGTACTCCCGAAGTTCAAATGCTCTTGCATGAAATTATGAAATGCTTGAAATAATTCAAGAAATAAATATAATCAATTATATATTGCGTATATGCAATAATTATTGCATAAGACTGTTATTTTTATCTAACTTTGAGCTTTGAGTGGGAAGCTTAGAAAATTCTAGAAAAATATTTCTTGAAAAAACAATCCAGTCTAGTTAACCAACGGAAATAAAAGCCACAACCTTTCTTTAACATATATTTTTTAAAATTCTACTTTAGTTCAACAGGGAATTTTTGGTTTTTCTATTTAATCAACAGAAATCGAAGCGCCCACTTTTGTTCAAAATTATATTTATATGATAGTAACCCTATAAAGAGAAAATTTTAGAATAATGTTTCCGAATCTTGTATCTCTAGACATCACATATAAAAGCGCATTTGGCGAATTCTTAGTAATATCGAACACATCTATGTATGGGTAGGTAAAAGTCGCATTTATTGTTTTGCCTGCTGGAAAATATGCGAAACACGAAAAAGAAAACCTTCAACGAAAGGACGACAAAGGTATTTACTGCAGCTATGCAGTTTTGTTACCTTGCCAACAAGTAAGGCCGATGGAAAGCCTTGACAACTCAGTTCGGTGCATCACAGCATACGCATGCCACACCCATCAGCCAGCAGCCCCCACTACCAGCAGCAGCAGTACCGAAGCTTAGAGCAGGTTAAGGTCACCACCCATCTTTTGCGGAGAGCGCTAGTTGGCGATTATTTTATGCAGCAGACATACGCATCAACAATGGCAATGAAATGCTTCAGGAGAGCCTGGGTTGGGCATGGACCTTGTACTGAGCCTGGCAGTCCCCATCGGTGACGTTTAACCGTAAACGGATTTATGGCGCCAACGCAGCTGGTTTCACCTTGGACCCGTATCAGTTACTGTAGATGCGTCTTAGTTTCATGGCAAGGTAATTGTGGCTCGCTTGTTAATGTGCTTGTTTCTGCTATTATTATTTTTTCAATCTACCTCATTTTCTTTTTTTTTCTTTTGATATGTGTGCGAGAATATAAATATACAGTCATGCAATTATTTACAGTTTTCTAAAGAATTTAATGTCTCACAAAAAACTGCTAAAGCAGCATGAAAAAGGCGCACAAAGACATTTTTCGAAAGCCACTCAAGTATATACTCACGTCAGTGGGATGTAGCTTCAAATCTTAGCATTCAACGAAAATCAAAGTCAATGTCAGCACAGAATAATGTCAATAACAACACAAATATTGCACTGCTATGGTGGCGTCAAGGACAAAAGATTAATAATGACATTTGCAATTTAAAAGAATTATAAAAAGCGCGCGCAACAGTGATACATGAAATGTATCGATATATATAGGGTTGTTGTTTAACCTACATCAATAATAATATGAGTAACTCTGTTTTGTTAATTAATCGATATTTCAATAATTATCGTTTTAAATTGAACATAAATATAAATAATTACTTCTATTACTAGGTAATTCCGTCAAGTTTTATAAATACATACCTAATATTTGAAATAACAACTACTATTTCAACTACGCGTGCGTGTGACATCTTTAGTGGTACTATTTGGGTACAATAAAATACTTGCCAAGTAACAAGTATTAAAATATCGCCCATCTCTAATTTAACGCGTGCTCTTTCTTTCCTCTTGCTCCAACATGGCTGATCAGGTAAGGCAGCAAAAATGTGTTCAAAATTAAATAAAATACGGCATTTATTGCACTGGTAAATGATAAACATATTGCAAACCGTGAAATTAAGTGCATTGTGAAACCAAATACACGTTCTGCTGTACAGTGGGAATCTTACACATCATTCGTTTAGTGATGCAAAATTTACACTCAAGCAACCCGTATTCAACATAACCACACTTGTACGCATGCTGTGTACGCTGGTGTCTCAAAACGTACACACTTGAAATTTTGTTTTAGCAAACGGAACGATCATTTCGCAAACAACACTCTGTGCCAACAACGCGTCTCAAGAGCGCCAATGGCAAGAAACGAGCACGGTTGCACCGTCGTATTGGGTTAGGCTTTAAAACGCCAGCCGAGGTAAGAGTCGGAGTGCAAATGTAACTAATCTTGCGTCCCCGTTTTCTTCCCTTTCTTCCACAACCTACCAATCACCACAACAAACAAACGCCCCCGTGTTCCATGCACGCTGTTGTTCCCGGCCTATGTAACTTGTCGAATGCAACGCGCTAACCCACCAGAACGAACGCGCCTTCCAAAAGCAGTTCGGTGTTAACCTAAACCGTAAGGTGAAACCCGGCATCACCAAGAAGAAGGTGCTCCGCCGTTACCGTGATGTTGGTCTGGGTTTCAAAACCCCACGTGAGGTATGCATGCTTTTGTGGTCCATTTGTAAATGCCAACTACCCATACAACCAATTTTGAAGAAAGTGTGCTAACTTATTGCATTTTCTTTTTATCTAACAGGCCATTGATGGCACTTACATTGACAAGAAGTGCCCATGGACCGGAGATGTCAGAATCCGTGGTCGCATCCTGACCGGCGTTGTCCGCAAGACCAAGATGCAGCGTACCATTGTCATCCGTCGTGATTATCTGCACTTCGTGCGCAAATACAGTCGTTTCGAGAAGCGTCACCGCAACATGAGCGTCCACTGCTCGCCCGCCTTCAGGTATGTTTTAATGAAAACAGTCGGACTTGACGTTCCTATTGGGAAATACTATATGATGATAAAATCATGACGGTCTTCATAAAACAAATTGCTGAAGCAACTTGACTCTTTTTACTTAATGTAAAAATACTGACAACTGTAAAAACACTGTGCATTACTTATTGTAAAATAGAAAGTTATTAACCATATATATTTCTCCTTTTTATCCTTGCAGAGATGTTGAGCACGGCGATATCGTCACCATTGGCGAGTGCCGTCCCCTCTCAAAGACCGTGCGTTTCAATGTTTTGAAAGTCAGCAAGGGTCAGGGTGCCAAGAAGAGCTTCAAGAAGTTTTAATCGAGGACAACACTACAGCTGAAGAAAACAATATTTGTAGCATTATTCTTTTTGAATAAATCAAAAAAATTTAAATTTAACTGCATTGCATACATTATTTATAGTTTATTTCAGATATTTCAGCGCTAACTCAGTTTGATCACTTTGAAAGGTTAGTATATTTAATTTAATTTATTGCAATACTGTAGCGTATTCTGATGATAAAATCATGACGGTCTTCATAAACAAATTGCTGAAGAACCTTGACTCTTTTTTACTAAATGTAAAAAAACTGAGATTTTATTAAATATAGATTCTTAATATTTGTAAATTTATTATTTACTAATTTTTATATTTCTCATTCACTTTTCAGTTTTTTAATCACATTGATGACTCCGATAACTGGAAGCAGAATTTTCCCTTGTACATCTTTGATGAATAAATTTAATTGAAATATAAAAATTGGTTATTGGTATTGGGAAATTGGACAATTTAAAAAATTATTCTAATACTCACTGTGAGTGATAGTAATAAGATCCGAACTTTAGGCATGATAAACGTCAGCAGCCAAGGTGATATGACTGTTCGAACGCTTGTATTTAAGATTAGATTGAAGATAAACCGAGATTGTAGTCTTCCAAAAAAATGTTAATATATCAGTTAACAAGATAAACCCAACAAGGGGGATCTTATGGTCGAGCATATTGAACTATTCATTTTGACGTCGATTAAACAAATTGAAACTGCGCGCCTTGCGCAAATGCCCAGTGAATGACTTGCTATTAAATAGTCTGGTAACGCTTGATGACTCAGCTGTTGCACTTCACTGGCAACACTGTCAGACGCTAAAAAAAAAGAAAAATAAGCAAAATGGAAACAGCGGGACCTGGTGCAGAAATTGGTAAAAAATAAAATGCACTTAGTTATTTACAATTCTAAAGAAGTCATAAACTCTAAAGGGACATTGAGTGCTATCCCTCGGTTAAATTGCAGCTAATGCTTGCCAAAAACAACTTGTTAAACCTGCAATCAAACATTTGCATTCTTTTAACAGAGCTCCTCGAGCGTGTTCTACTGCGTCTGGGCAATGCGGACACCGATGAGAAGCTAGAGATCACTGTGGGCAAGTTCTTGACGCCCGTCATTCTCAAAATTAATTCGCCCGACAATGTAGTGCGCACAAAGGTGAATTTCAAATTGTCTGAACCCTAAGAGTCCAGCTGACTTCAGCCTGCATGACACTGCACAATTTGAATGCAAGAATAAATGTATTTCAATTTTACTAGGTCGTTGAGGTACTGACACACATAAAGCGTCGCTTAACATCTAGGGGCCAAGTGCAGATCCCAGTGGAGGCACTTCTGGACCAATATGCCGCTCCTAACAGCACCACATTTCTCAAGAACTTTGCCATCATCTTCATCAGCATGGGATTTCCGCGCATGCCGCTGGAACAGCAAGCCGCTCTTGCTGCCAAGGTTGTTGGCTGCGAGAGTAAACTGGAGAACTATCAGGATAAGCTCTTTACACTTCTCTTGCCCATATTGAGTGACGTCAAAATTCCTGATGACCCGGCACAGCGAGCGGAGTTGCTAAAGCTTAAGGATAAGCCAGCGATTAGCGCCAGTTTCTTGTCATTACTGCAGGATGTGCTGTTGTTGCCGTACGGCATCACACAGGATCAGGAAGTGCCGCCTGGACTGAGTCCATACAATTTTAAGCGTGTCATTGCCAACAACTGGCGAGCCGAAGAACTGGAGAAGATAAAAAAGGGCATTGTGCGCTTCCTGTGCGCCAGTGTTTTTACTGACAACGAAATCTTCGTGCTTCTTGTGGTTGCTTCGGCTGACACGCGATTCAGTGTTGCAACACCCGCCATCGCTGAGCTAAGCAAATTGTGCACCATGTTGGACTTTAATAATCCAGCAGTGACCTCAGCTCTCTACACGCTCTTCATTGGCAACCAGAATCAACTGACGGATCGACAGACACGTCCCTGCTGCGCTCGTGTCCGCCAGAAGCTGTTGCAGTATCTTATCAAGTGCCGTGGCAAGAGTATTAATGTGGGCAAGGGTCTCCAGGTGATATTCGATGGACTCTTTGGCACCAACACCAACCAGAAGTGCAAGGTGCTGGCCCTGCAATTTGTGGAACTTGTTGTTAGAGAGTGAGTAAGCATTCATATGACATTTCTTTGGCTTTATTGTTGCCCATTATCTAATTTTCAGTGGTCCCCGCGAAGTGGTTTCCAAGGTGTCTAAGGTGATACTGACCGGCATCACAAAGGTAATTGGACGTGACTCTGTAGAGCCAAATGATGTACAGAATGCTGCATACTCAGCTTTGGCTCAACATGCTCGCAGCTTTCCACAGGATGTGAGTCAGGATCTGAAGCTGGTGCTGGGCTACTTCAACAACTTGGCCAATTGTGAGGCCAATCTACATAGCTCAATACGCGAGGCATTGGTATCAATGGCTCCGGCATTTGCCTGGAAAACCAAGACCAAATCCGATGCCATGGACGTGGACGGCGATCCATCGGAAGTGCATTTGGATGGACAGCAGCATCTGTTGCTAGCTATGTTGCTGGATAACGCCGAGTCGAAGATACAGATTGTGCAGAATGTGACCAGTGTCTTTCTTACCAGCTGCTATCCAGAATTCTATGCGCCAGCCCGCTACTTGCTGCTCCTTATTGCTGGCGAACGGTAAAAATTCTTTTAATGGAATCAAGTCCTGAAATGAACATAAATTTCCTTATAGTAATTCGTTGCGCGAAAATGTGACCACTTTTCTGTACGGCACTTCCAAAAAGGATCATGTCAACTACAGCATGCTCACCTCCATTGACCAGGCGGGCAAGCACGACACGGAGTCCATTAGTGACTTCAATCATCTATCGCTAGAACAGCGTCGTGTTGTGCTGCCCAGTTTCAAAGTGCTGATGGCCCATGTGCACGATATGGCCAACAAACGGCTTAAGAAAAGCACTTCGTGTGTTGTTGTTGGACGCACCAAACTCCCATACACTCTGGAGGTCTACGAAGAGATGCTTGACTACCTGCGTCTCTGCTTGTGGTACTCGGCGGGAGTTGTTGCTGCTCCTGGGGACGAGAAGTACACGCGTGAGCTGCGCAACTACATAAAAATGAACTATGACGAGGAGGAGACCAACGCTCTGCATCAATATTTGCAATTCGTGCAGCGTGGCGTCGAGGCTAAGCGCAGTAAGTTTAAATAGCTTCTAATTACCAGAATCTTTATGCAAAATTTCTCTTGGATTTCGCAGCGGAATCGAGTCTGCTTTGTCTTTATGATCTACTAAATGCTGCTCCCGAGCTATTTGCTGTCAAGCAGCTGCATCTTCTTGACCCATTGAGCAATTCGCTGAAGGATGTATCTGAAGTGATGCGCATTAATGTCGCCCAGGTCTGTGGAATTCTATGGGCCTATGGCATGGCCGATGATAAGTTTGATCAGGAGGTGAAAGACTGTCTAACAAGTCTGCCACAAAGAACATTAGAGCACAAGCACGGCTGGCTTTTAGTCTTGGGTCACGCTTTCAATCGTAAAATTGAGCATTTAAAGGAGCAGAAATCTTCCAAGGATTATGGCAATTGGACTGAATTTATAAACGCTGTGAAAGTGATTGGTAAGTGAATTGCATGCTACGAAAAGAAATCAATACAATTGTATCATTCTGTAGCCAAAATGCTTTGTGATACACGATGGCTACTTGTGTCAGCGGCCGTGAAGTGTATTTCGATGATTGGCAAAACGGTGGAGATACCGAACGTGCAGGTGGAAATCGAAGTGCAATGCAGCAATAATGACGACGACGATGATGAGGAATTGGCCGAGTATAAGAGCATTGAGGCATCCACCAAGATGATCATATTTGGTGTCGTCTTCCAGCTGTTGCGTAGCACTTCAGCCCGTCAGAAGATTCGCGAAGAGGCGGCCAAGTGCTTGGGCTATTTGGCGATTGGCGACGGTGCCCACTTCACCAAGCGAAACCTGGACAAATTTCTCACTTTGGCCAAGGTACAAAAAGATGCGGCATTGAATATTGCCATCTCGGAGGCCATTGTGATCACTTTGTGTGGCTACGATGTGAATCGCGGACCACCGTCTGAGGATTTCCAGAACGTGCACTACGGCGATGCAGACTTTGAGCAGTTTTTGACTGCTTTAATACGCCTGGTCACCGAACCCAATCCTCAGTCTCGACAGGCAATCTCCGTGTGGTTGTTGGCAGTTGTCAAACACTGCAGCAACCGACCCGCTGTGCTTGGCAAAAAACAATTGTTGCAATTTGCTTTTACTGAGTTGCTCTCCGACGACAGCGGTAAGTGCAGTAAGTTCAAAACGGTGTTACATTTTAATTCATTCATTTGTGTTCACAGAATTCGTTCAGGATGTTGCTTCGCGTGGCTTGGGACTTGTCTACACGCTGTCCGATGCGAACAGTCAAAGCGATCTGGCAAACTCGTTGCTGGATCAGCTCATCGGTGGAAAAAGACAGGTTAATCAAGTATCGGGTGAGACCGAACTCTTTGCCGAAGGCATGCTGGGCAAGACACCAACCGGTGGCAACATCACCACTTACAAAGAACTGTGCTCCCTGGCGTCGGACCTTAATCAGCCAGACATGATTTACCAGTTCATGCAACTGGCCAACCATAATGCCACATGGACCAGCAAATTGGGCGCTGCCTTTGGCTTAAAGACACTATCGGCGGAGTCGCGCCAGAAGATGCAGCCGTATCTGGGCAAGATTATTCCGCGTCTATATCGCTACAAGTATGATCCAACCCCTAAGATACAGAACTCCATGATTTCCATCTGGGACACCATTGTCATCGACTCCAAGGAGACAACCGAGAAATATTATTGGGAAATCCTTCGAGAACTACTCGACAATTTAACGTGCACCGAGTGGCGCGTACGCATCGCATGTTGTCTGGCTGTTCGAGATCTGCTCAAGCGTCCAAATGGACTGCGTCTCCGCACCGAGGAGCAACTGCCGATTGCTTCAGTCGCAGCTAGTCCGAATAGTCCGAGGCGTGTGACGCCCGAGACGATGGATGTCGATGAGTTGCCTGAGCCAGAGCTACGCGAACTTTGGTATCAGCTATTCCGTGTTATGGACGACATACACGAAGGCACCCGCATGACTGCCCATGGCACAGCCGCATTTCTTGGTAAGCTGTGCGTGTTGGCAGCCTCTTTGGAGCATGGAAAGTCGGGTACAGCTGTTGCTGCCTCAATTCTGCCCTATTTGTTGGAAGTGGGCGTAGGTCACAAGGTAGCCGACATTCGTAAGGTCAGCATTAAGACGATCTCAGATATGATTGACTCGTCGGGTGCCCTGATTGCTCCACATCTTGCAACACTTATACCATGTCTTCTGCGAGCCACCGGCGAACTGGAGAGCACCAAGTTGTCTTATGTGTCCACCCGTCTGGGTGCTGATAATGAAGCTCAGGAGGCCGTTGACACCTTGCGTGCTGAGGCTGCTAAGTCCCATCATACCATGGAGACGATCAACAAGTGTGTGCGATTCATTGACTACCAAGTGCTGGAGCGAATGACGCCCGAGTTATTGGAACTGATTAAGACCAGCATTAATCTGGGCACCAAAATTGGTTGCGCGCATTTCGTGTGCCTGGTGAGTGGGCCACTTTCTCAACACTTTCAATCAACTTGCTCATCCTGATCTATCTTATTTTAGATCAGCATTCGATTGGGCAAAGAAATGACACCCTTGGTGGGCAAATATCTGGGCGCATGCTTCAGCGGACTGAAGGATCGTAACATAACAGTCCGCAAGTACAATGCCAGCGCTATTGGGCATCTTGTGGGTCTGGCTAAGGTGGGATGCAATTAACTAACTCTTCTCAAGAATTTGAACAAATCTTTCATTCACATTTTAGGAGCAATCAATCAAGAATCTCTTTGGTAAGCTGGATGATCTGTACACGGAGCAGCCAACCAATCGATCGATTCCATTGACTATACAATCGATTAATAAGCGTCATCATGAGCTGCTCAAGGATTACATGGACTGCATGTTGCCGCTCATCTTCTTTGGCATGCACGAGGAGCAAACGGAGGAGAACAAGGCAAATATTGAACTTTGGAAGGATCTGTGGAACGACATAAGCCCCGGCGATGCTGGCATTCGTCTCAATTTGCACGTCATTATCCCCAAGCTCGAGTCGTCGCTAACTGATGCCAGTTGGTCTCGCAAGGCTCAGGCTGCCAATGTCATACAGAACATTGCAACACGACTGAGCAGCTCATTGGAGGAGGCAGATCGCGTGCGGCTTATTAAACTGCTGCTCAGTGGTCTGCAGGGACGCACTTTTGAGGGTAAGGAACGACTGCTTCAAGCTCTGGCTGCACTTTGCAAAAATCTCGATCGACAGCACGAGATATGCGTCAATATAATTGAAGCCGCAATGCGCGAAGCACGCAAACAGGAACCACTATACCGCACCATGGCATTGGCTGCATTGGGTGACATTTTGGATGTGCTGGATGCGGATCGTTTCGAGGAGGTGTACAACATGATCTGGAATTTGCTTGAGAAGAAGGAGCTTCGTTCCGCTGACTCCGACGATGATGATGAGCCCAGCAGCAGCACAGCCAAAAAAGAGCTAACCGCAGACGAACGCAACAAGAAGGCTCAAACACTAAACAAGCTGAAAGAGATCGTTTGGGAAACGCTGGGCAAATCGTGGCCGAAGCATGCCATTGTAACACAGCACAGATATCAGCTGTTCTTTGCCGAGAACTGCACCAGTATCCTAAGCGAGAGCACACGGCCCGTCCAAGTGAGTCTCCTGGCCGCTCTTACCAAGTACGTGGAGCGTCTATATATCTTCGATGAAACAGCCAAGCTGCCGGAGATGCCGGTTGAACGCAACAACCTGGAGAAGAAACCTAAAACGGACGCACCACTACCGTTGCAAACCCGTGAAGCTATCGTTCAGAAGATCTCCAGTGATGTTCTGGCCGCAGTCACCCTTGCATCTGGCGTACCACATACAGGTCTCAAAAAGGAAGCCCTCAACATTGTCTTGATGCTCATCAAACGTCTGAGCCCAAAATTAGATCAGGCAACGCTTACACTGCTCAAGCAAAACTTTGAAATGAATCTAGTTAAGTTTCAACGCGACTCCGCGCCCGAGGTTCGTTGTCGCATCAAGGATATCGAGGAAAAGCTTAACAAACTGGGTCTAACCAATTAACAAAGGATCTAGGAACTACTTCCGCCAACATAAATTCTGCATCTAAATTGTATAACCTAATAAATAACTAAAAAGCGAAGACTATACTTAAATCAAACGGATTTATCTGCAAAAACTATTATTTTCAATCAAAGGTATGTAAGTTGAGTTTGTATGACCTCAGAAATATATTAATTACTCAAAAAAATACCTTCTCAATCGGAAACTAAATAATTTGCAAATGTAAGTTATAATAATAACTGAAGCTGCATTTTAATGATTATTTTTATATGAGGGAATGCAGTAGGCGTAGATGAAGCCGTGTATTTTACTGCTGTAACTCATTAGAAGCATTCCAAATTGTATTTGTAATTATTTTTATTTTGTACTTATGTATATGTAGCCACTATATACTCATGTAATACTTTGGCCTTGCGTGTCTGGCACTTTTGCGGACTTTCGATTTTCGAAATGTGAAGTCAGATGTGAAAACTCGTGTCGGTGTATAATTGGATAATTTGTAAATAGTTTATTAATAGCTGAAACCCAATTCTAGCTTGGATCCCTACAGAATCGCAAATATATCTCATCGATGGACTCCAGCATAAATGTCTTCGGATTAAAGCGAATTTTGGGCACAGTTTTTGCACACGTTTCCACACGATAAAATCTCAAAATTTGGGCAACACCCAACTTAAGTTGCAACATACCAAGGCGACTGCCAACACAGCTATGTGGACCGGCTCCAAAGGGAATATACGTCATGGGCACAATGCTCGCCAGACGCTTCGGGGAAAAGCGTTCTGGATCGAAGTGTAGTGGATTGGGCCAGTACTGCGATTTAGGAAATTCCAGTTAGGATTAGGAATCTATTTAGGGCTTACCTTGGCGTCGCGGTGCAAGCCCAATATGGAAATATAAGCTGGCATGCCGGCGGGTATCACAAAATCCACATGTGGCTCCAGCGAAAATCCTTCACTTTGCTGAGGTGGCGTGCATTCTCGATTGATAAAAGCGGCGGCAGGATAAAGACGCAGAGCCTCCTGGCAAACCATCTTCAAATAAGGCAATGAAACTGCCACTTCGTAGCTTAACTTTGAGTCAGCTTTTGCATCTAAAGCGTTGCTCAGCTCTTTTCTCAGCCGCTGCTGCAATTCCGGCTGTTTAGCGAGTTCGTAGAGCGTGAAGCTCAACAACGCAGAGGAAGTCTCAAATCCCGCTAGCAAAATAATGCCGGCCTGGGAGGCAATGAAATCGGGGTGCTGAACAAAGTGAGAGTCGGGTCGTTTGAGTTGCAGTTGCTTTAAAAGATGGATAAGATCGCCTTGATGCCGGTCAGAGTGCTGAGTCACCAGATGTCTCATGAACTGTGAGTATGGCTTGGAGAATACCTTGGCACGCCAATAACCCACCCAATGGGGCAGGAAGAAGATGCTCAAGAAATGCAACACCTTTATGAGGCTGGGCGCGAAGAGCTTCTTGGTCTCTTGCCGCAGAGGAGAATAACCACGACGCAATCCTCCCACGTCCAAGCTGTAGAATAGCTTACCCGTCACATCAGTCGTATAGAGTTGACACATTTCGCTCGTTGGGAGCAAGCGTTGCGTATCCCCTCCCATTTTTCTTTGCAGATACTGCTCCAGATCATTTAATACCTCCTGCATCAGTGGATACATCCGTTGTTTCATCCGACCGCTGGTAAACAGCTGAGACATACAGTGACGACTCTCCCTCCACTGATGGTACTTGGCCAAGGGGAGCGTTAGGGACCCCATGAAATCGTTGACAGCATCGGCGGCTTCATAACGATTCAAGAAGCTATCAAAATGCTTGATCAGCACAAGGTGAATTATCTTTGGGTCACGCAGCAGTAATGCGGGTGTCTGAAAGATAAAGAAACCAGCGCACTTCTCCTTACTAATCCGTTCATTGGCGTGGAGTTCGTGGAAGAGATCTCCAAAGGATATGCGCAGAAACAGCAGCTTCTTCAGATGGCCCCATGGCGAGTAGAAGGATACCGGCAAATAGGGCAAATTGTGACGTCGAAAGTAGCGATAAGATAGCTGCAGGCGCAGACAGCAGATAAGCGTAGTGGTAATGAGCAGATACAGCCAGATTGACAGCATGGTAACTGTTAAAAAACCAGAATAGTTTTACTTCTTAATCATACATGCTACCTGGGAGATAACACGGGTCTAATAAAACTAGAAATGTCATTAATACATTAACCTCACTGAAGTTACATGTTAAAACCCTCCTATACGATAACAAAATATCGAATTTGTATTTTACGTATGCTACCTTGAGTGTCAGTAGCTTTAGATATTATTTTAGATTAAAACATTTTAAATATTTGATCTAAATTTAGTTAAGTTCCATAATTTTGTTGCAGGTTAAATTATTTTAAGTTTTGTTTTAATTTGTTATACTGTATATGTCTGTATGTTTTGTTATTTTATTTTTTGTATGTTTTTTTTAGTAAGTTTTCTCTTAATTTTGTCGATATGTGCAGATTAATCTGAAGACACATTGTTTATTACAGACATTTTATTGCAATAAGCATAGCTACGCTAATCATTTGCATTTGCTTAGTTAACCAGGCTTGTTATGTTATGCCCTATATGCGTAGATTAGAAGGGTCTAAACTTTGTGCTAATAGAAAATGCTCTTTTAAATTTGGCCAATTCGAAAATCATCTTATCTTTGCTATACACATTTTTTAAAATCGTGTGTGATCCGAACTTGGAATTCACTTAAGAAACAGTTTTATCTAAAAGCAGGTAGCTGGTATCTCACAGTCGAGATCTGTCGATCAGTGATTTGCTGAACAATTGCATATTTGTTTAACGTAACCCCAGCTTAACCTCACGTCTCTAATTTTGTCAAATATGCGAACAAGTAAAGGTAACACCATTCAATCACAAAATAGCGCTGACCCTAGGGCGACCCTTGATCGAAATCTTCCTTTTGGTCACATCCGCAGTTTAAACCCTCACTGACACCGCTGAGTGCGAAGCAGTTGCTCAAGATACGCGAAACTCTGAAGATGTCCCTCGGAATGCTGGTGTTGCTAGTTGTCGTCCTGCTGGCGTTAGCTTATGTCCTGTTGCAACGACACTACGCCTATTGGCGACGTCGGGGCGTGCCGGAGCTTCGTCCTCGCATGCTGCTGGGGAACCTGTCGGGAATGCTGAGCATGCGGAGTAGTCCGGCTGAGAGCATTTGGGAGCTCTACAACCATCCGAATGCCGAGAATAAGCCATTTGTGGGCATACATGTTTTCCACAAACCTGCGCTTCTGTTGCGGGATCCGGAATTGATTAAACGTGTTATGATCAAGGATTTTCCCAAGTTCTCCAATCGCTATTCAAATTCCGACTATAAGGGTGATCCGCTGGGCTCGCAGAACATATTCTTCCTGAAGAATCCAGCGTGGAAGGAGGTGCGTCTCAAGCTGTCGCCGTTCTTCACCAGCACCCGATTGAAGCACATGCTCCCGCTGATCGACGAGGTGGGCTGCAACTTGGATGCCTATCTGCGTCAGCAGCCGCTCCACAATGAGCGCATGCGGTACTTCGATATGGAGGCCAAGGAGTTGTGTGCACAGTTCACCACAGACGTGATTGCCACGGTCGCCTACGGTGTGCAAGCCAATAGCTTCACACAGCCCAACAGCGAGTTTCGACGTCATGGTCGGGCTGTTTTCCAGTTTAGTTTAAAGCGAGCCGCAGAGTTTACGCTGGTTTTCTTCATGCCTCACATGGTGCCCCATCTGGGCTTCAAGGTGGTGCCAGCCGAAGCCACCAAGTTCCTGCGCAACACAATCAACTATGTGCTGGCCGAGAGGGAGAAATCTACTCAAAGGCGCAACGATTTAATCGATTTACTCATCGAGTTCAAGCGGAGCACACAAAAGGCCAAAGCCGATGGCAAGAAGGATCAATTTGTATTCGAGGGAGACATCTTGGTTGCCCAGGCCGTACTCTTCTTTACCGCCGGCTTTGAGTCGTCCTCATCCACGATGTCGTTTGCCATGTACGAGTTGTCCCGCAATCCGGAGGTGCAGAAGCGTTTGCGGCAGGAGATCAAAGACGCTTTAATTGCCAGCGGTGGACACGTTACCCAGAAACTTATAGAGTCCTTGGAGTACATGCAAATGATCCTGCAGGAAGTGCTGCGCATGTATCCACCATTGCCGTTCCTCGATCGCGAATGCACACTGGATGAAGGTTACCCTCTCTCACCGTACCACGACTTCACTGTGCCCAAGGGCATGCCCATATATATACCCGCCTACGCCCTACACATGGATCCCCAGGTGAGCAGAGCCAGAGCCACTTACTATCCTTCATTACTCTAGCTATGTATCACTATCGTCCATTCCAGTTCTTTCCGCAGCCCCGTCAATTCCAACCTGAACGCTTTTCCCCCGAAAATCGCAAGTTGATCACCCCGTATACCTATATGCCCTTTGGCATGGGACCACATGGCTGCATTGGAGAGCGTTTTGGCTTTTTGCAGGCTAAGGTGGGTCTAGTCTATATGCTGCGCAATCATCTGGTGACCACTACGGAACGCACCCAGACACGCATGAAACTCGATCCTAAAGCTATCATAACACAAGCTAAGGGCGGTTTACATGTTCGACTTGTACGTGATCCCCTAGGAGTCTAGGAGTCTTACTTGGACTTAAGGGAGCTGTAGAGGATTGTTTTCGTAGAAATGGTCAGCAGTCGGCGATTCACTTGCAACTAACTTGGATACTTGCGTGAGATGTGAATTTAAACTATTTTTATTACCAGAATTTGCGCGACATCTTCAAAAGTACATTGAGATCGCGTGTCGCTGGATCAAGTACTGTATTGCCGTATATACCTACCATATACAGAATATCTCCAATATACTTAAAGTATTAATTAATATTATACTCAGCGATGAAGTCGAATATATGTTGATGAAAATATTTGGAATATTCAATTATCCTAAAGATGATTAGACATTCAATAAAGAAACTTTCTATTTCCTGCAATGTGTTTCTACCCAAACAAACCATTGAAATTTACTACACAGATACTCAAATAGATGTATCAGAAGCTAAATTTCAATTTATTGTATGTATAAATTGAATATAATTAATATACCGCGCGATTAAATAAATAATATCCTCCCTATTCATATAGAAGAAATACCACATTGTTAGTTGACAGAGGTATTTACTGACAGAGTTGGGCTATTTTGCAAGTTGTAATACTGCATCAAATACATTCGATTTTATAGGCCGCAGTATCCATAATTACCATAATAATAATAATAAGAATAATTGCACTAGAATCTATTCATAAGAAGCAGTTGGATAAATATACACATTAGTACCTTGATTATTTAAAATTTAACTTTTAATTGATGACATTATTGTTGTGATGGAGGCTCGACATTTAGCTATAACGCAAATCTAGAAATCAATAGCCTCATCGAAACTTATCTTATTCCAACTTATTGGTCACATCAACTCGTCTTTGTTATTTTAATCTTTATGGCTTTGTGTGCGAGCCTTCTTTGAACTTTATGTGAAAATTAAGGGGAATTATAAAATTAAGTATAGATAATACTTGCTTCAAATATAAATAGTTCAATTACGTTTTGCTTGGGGTTAAATCGATCTGCCATTTATATGCCACCTCAACAGAGTCACGCGATTCGATTTTATAATGTTTAATCACTTTGTTTGGCACAGCAATTTGATGATGAAATGAAGTCGGGGTTCCTCCAGAGCAACAGATTAAAAAGCACTTAATCATATCAGATACATACATATATATATATAAATGCTGATAATTGTTGCCATGCTCGAATCAAACAGTTGTTTACATTATTCTTTTATTCTCAAAAATTAAGAAAGCTTATTTGAGCGTCTACTTACTCCTTGATTGATGGGCGTGTCGATTAAAGTTTCGAAATACAGAGCATTTGAAGACTTTTTAGAATAGGATTTATGTATTTAGTATCTAATCATAACTAAAGAAAGGCATCAAATCAAGTCCTTGACACTATCATCATAGAGGTTATCATTGACAATTTCCAGGTAAAGGTCCGTTTTCAGTTGGAGTACAAAGGTGTTCGGATTGAAGTCGATATCCTGTACAGTTTTGGAGCAGATGCGCACGTAGTGATTTTTAAGGAAATGAACAAAGCCCAATTTGGTTTGCAGCAGCCCAATTCGACTGCCAATGCAGTTGTGTGGGCCCAGACCGAACGGCTGATAAGCCATTGCGTTAATTTTCTTGCGATTCTCTGGCGAAAAACGTTCCGGGTCGAACTCATTCGGATTCGTCCAATACTATAAATAGAATTAGTTAGATCTGAATTTTAGAGCCGGTTATCATACTCACTTTGGGATCGCGCTGCAGGCCGTATACGGGTATGAAGACAGGAGTGCCAGTCTCCAGCGTGTAGTCGTAGTAGGGTTTCAGTGAGAGGTCCGGTTTACCCGCAATGCCCTGATATTCGCGGTCTAGGAAAGGTAGTACAGGATACAAGCGGAGTATCTCATCCACTACCATGCCGAGATATTCCAAAGAGGTAATTGTCTCGTACGGTAATTTCCCACCATTCTGCAGAAGAGCTTCGTTTATTTCCTTACGCAGACGATCCTGTAGTTGTGGCTGTTTGGCCAGCTCCAGGAGACCAAAGGACATCGTCGATGAGGATGTCTCAAAGCCAGCGGTGAAGAAGACGCCTGCCTGAGCAACCAGAAAGTCTTTCTTTCTAGCTATATGCGGTTTCGAAGGCTCCTCGGCGGCCTCCTTACGTAAACCTACTAATACATCAATAAGATCATTCCGTATAGTCGCCGTACGCTCCCGTTCCGCCATTACATGGTTAATGCTTTTGCGCATAAAATCAGAAAACTCCCGCGTAAAGAACGTGACGCGAAGTAAGGACACTAGCTTTGGTAGAAAGAAGGCCACAAAGAAGTCGATGCTACGCAAAAAGGTCGCCGCCAGCACCTTGTGTCCCTGTTCATAAAACTCGGCCTTAGGATTCTGCAAGCTATCAGCCCGCACACCAAACGCAATGGTGGCAATCGAGTCAATTGTAAACCTAGAGCACAAATCCTTCACATCCGAAATAAATTTCGTTGACTGGCTCGAATTATGCCTGGCCAAATGAGACTCCAAGTCTGCGGCTATCTAAAATAACAACATTAGGTAAGTGGCCTAGAGGATCTATAAGACTTTACTCACTTCCTGCATTAGAGGATACATAGCTTTAAGTTTGCCGCTGGTAAAGACGGGCGTCAGTTTAGTGCGAATTTCTTTCCACTCCGGGTTGCGCACAAGGAAAAGATTGTTGGAGCCGAGAGTATCACCATGTGGATCGGATCGTCCATACCGATTAGTGAAACGATTAAAGTCCTTTATTAGCACACTTTTAATCAGTTCGGGTTCCCTAATGACCAACGCTGGCTGATTGATCACATAGATGCCTACGACAGCTTCATCCTTCATCCGCGGATCACTGTATATTTCCGAGATATGCAAGCCAAAAGAACTTTGCTGCTTGAAGACAGTCGAGGTATTACCCAATATCGGGGTGGGTTCTATATAAGGTACTCCGTTACGCTTCCAATAGCGGTGTCGTTGTTGAAACCACATGTAGATAGCGCTCAAGGCGCCCACAATCGCAACAAGTATTGCCGTTAAGATCATGTTGAAGACTGGTAATGAATTTCACTGGTAGCTCCGTATATTTCTTTCTGATCAACACTCTTAATTATATCATTTTTTTCGATTCAGATTCAGATTCGTTTAATCACACGAACAATTTATTGTTTTTACTTTTTATATATTTTCTGAAATTTAGCATAAGATAACTGACCTAGAACTTGTATAATTTATAGAAAGGTCTAATATTTAAGCGCAAATTGCTGTATGATCGACAATTACTGCTTCTCCGAGAACACTCATTTAGTTGTGATCGAGCAGAGGCTTTTATAGGCACAAACGCTTTAAAACTGATACGCGAAAAAACAAGATTATTTGAAAAAGCTTATAATAAGAGATATGGAGCAGATTATTCGCGTTAATAATTTAGATTTCAGTGATAAAAAATAATAACAGATGTGTTACGTACATACATTTTAAAGCAACAATGTGTTTATATATAAATATAGTCGAATAGACAAGAGTGAGACATGAGATTTAAAAAAAATTTATTTGTCTTTATTATTGGAAAAGTGTATTAATTATGTTTGGATTTATAATAACTTGAACAACCCATAAAAAAAATGCGGCCGTGGAGTTTTGATATATAAAATGTTTATTTTTACAAAACTATGTAAAAAATCGAACTTAATGGGCCCATTTCAAAATGTTATAATTACTCAAAACGTATTTAATAGCAGATCTGTAGCTCGATCAATTTGATTTATTATCAATCACACAAAGAAAATCTAGATTCAAATCACGCAAATTTATTTATTGTTGCTTGATGGCAATAATTGCATAGTGACGAGGGGATATAACCGCATCAAACAAATCAATCAAATAGCTTTGCTCGTAGCCACGCTCCTTCAGGTACAGCAGGCGATCTAAAAGTATAACAGCCTCCAGGACAGGAGCAAAAGACATCCGAATCAGATAAAAAAGCTCCAAGTAGTGCCGATCCTGTTCATGAGCCTGCAACAATGCTTGCAGTTCAGATTCCTCTAGAGCTGCCAACCAAGGTGCATCGAGTTTCTTTGCGCACTTTTGTACATATTCAAAGAAAGTGTCGAATTTTCGCACCTTTCCCACCTGCAATTCGTTCTTCAAATGCGGTGCATGACGACAAACCAATACTTCGAGCAGTGCGCGATAGTAAAGTGTTATGTTGGGCAACTCCTTGGCTTCCAGGGTACGCTCAATCGATTGGGCAGCTAGCATGCGTGCATTGCGACCCAAACGCATTTGCTGCTGCTGTAGATAGCTACTGATGGGGAATCCATATTCTGTTTGCTGCTCCATCAACACTTTGTTGCCAAAGAACTCTTGATGTGAAAAGCGCTCTCGCAATAAATGATAGCAACAGCCGATATTGCACAATACTCGACAAGAGTCCTGGGCATGGAATACTTGCAAGCAGGTGGTCGCTAGATTTCCACAAGTGTGCAAGCCCGTCAGACATATTCCACTGGAGTGCTGGTCGAAGTGTTCAGCCACTAAATCGTCAAGATGTATATCTGTGGCTATAAACCTAGCTGTGGTTTTGTAATTGTCGGGTGACTGCGATATAGCACATGCGTCGCGTGGAGCCGCCTTTTTGCCTCGACGAGGTGGAATTATTCCTTTGCTCTGAAGCTCCGCACGTTCGGTAAGTCCATTCCAAGCGCGCTAAACAAAAACAAAAAGTGTTGGTAAGCATTCTAATATAAAATCATTTGTCCAATTTCCAACACTAGAATCGAAACAGCCCTGTATTCCAGCTGCGTGTATTTCTTCTTCTTACTTGCGCTTGCGCGACTCAGAAACGTTTAGGCCGGCAATTTTAACAAAAAAACCCTAATTCATTCCACTAACTTGCAACAAAAATAAATAAAAACAAACAAGATGTCGGCTGGTATGCCAATTAATCCCAAACCCTTCCTAAACGGACTGACTGGAAAACCCGTGCTAGTAAAACTGAAGTGGGGACAGGAATATAAGGGCTTCCTGGTGTCGGTGGATGGATACATGAACATGCAGCTAGCGAACACAGAGGAAGTTATCGAGGGATCAGTGACTGGAAATTTAGGCGAAGTGTTAATACGCTGCAACAATGTATTATACATAAAAGGCATGGAAGACGACGACGAGGAGGGAGAAATGCGCGATTAATCCAAAGAAGCCACGGGCGACATTCTCAGTACAAGACGTCTACGAACATTTAGTATCATTAAGAACAGAAAGTAATGAAATAAATACGTATTTATTTTGTAGAAAATCCAACATACCTGCAACTTCCGATTGCGTGTTAAAGCATTTTTAGTATTTGTCGTATTTGCATCGATGCCAAGCACACGATGTCCATATTGCAGCGCCAATCTAGACGAGAGGTAGCCCTTGCCATCGCCAGCATCTACAATGCAGCAATCCGCGTCTGGTTGCCAAAACACTCTTTGCACGAGTTTATCCACTAATGCAGCAGTCTGCTCCACCTGCACATAGAGAATAACATTAGATCTTAATTAATTATTAATTTCCACATGCAACCAACCTCGTGGCATTTCTTGGCACTCATAAACTCCTTGATGCTCAGCTGCGTCTTCATGGCTACCGATAGCTGTTCCTCTAGTTGATCCACAGTCGTTAGCACGTTATTTACACAGCCTTCCAACCGCAAACGCTCGCATTCGGCAAGAAAAGTCGTAAAAGCGGGAAACTGTCGAATATGGAGTTCAGAGCTCCAAAATAGTTGCTCTATGACCTGATTTACTGCCTCCGAAGTAGGGACCTCCAATCTGAGAGCTTTAGGAACAAATTGCGTCCAGTGGTCGTCAGTTAAGTAGTTGACCATGTGACAGTTGACAAAATCCCAGTGCGGCTCCAGATACCTCAACAGCCTGTCGAGGGACCTCTTCACCTCCGCCTCACCCACGCTTCCCATTGTAGTTCGATCTCTAGAAACTGAGGTCTTTGCGCTCATCCGCCGTTGACATTTGCGGAGCACCGATGCCTTTCTTTGTGCCGAGCAATGCAGCCAGCCGCCGATGCGTGTTGCGTATAAGCTCCACGGAGCCAATAATATCCGCCCCGTGATCGTTACTGGTAGGAAACTGTTCGATTAGTGTGCGCAGCTGCTGCAGCGTACGAAGTACCTTATCCGTGTGCCCTAATTGTTGATGTGCCACCACTTGTCCGTAAATGCAACCCAGTTCTTCGCCAAGTTGCACGCCTTGGGCATAGCCCAGCTGGTATCCCTCCTGATTGCCCTGAGCAGAGCCGTCTCGGATACCCTCCTCGTAACCTAGACGTGCGTGGGTTTCCTCGGTAAGCAAGATATCATCAAAAAGATCGTTTAAGTCTCTCGATTCAATGGACATCGTTAAAGCGTGATAGCCAATGTGACCGCAACTTTCATTTCAAAATATACCTCTTAGTTTAAACTGCATTCTGAATTTTCAGCATATGTTCGTACAGTAATAAAACAAATTATGTAGCGGTTCCTAATTCTTATCTGTATGGAATTAAGACATTTTCCAAATTTAATAACTACTTTTCATGGTTCTATTGCTGCAAAATACTGTAGATATTTCCCCTTCCGATAACTCAGAATATAAATCGAATTATTCGCTGCTTATTCACGTTTCCCAACACTTGAATAATAATTGCAAAATTGTAATGCTCGATCTGCCTAATTTATATTAATAATTTACACTATGCTTAAAGCAAGGCACACAACTGGAACTAATTTTGTTTAAATCGATTTGTTACTATTCCCAAGCATCGTCCTCTTCCGAATTACCCTCATCACTGGACAACGAACTCTTGTTCTTCTCTACAGGTGCCTCTATTAACTTGGACAGATGGCGCATCAAAGGATTGCCAGACTGTTCCGCCGGGTTCTGACTACCGGAGATACCCTTGCGACGCAACATAAGCTTGTTGTGCAGATCCGCCATAAGATCCCCGCCAGGCGACGGCCCACCTGCCCTCGATCGCATTGTATCACTTGTCTTTTGTGCATCCACTGCATCCAAATTAACAGGCGCTGCTGCCGGTGAACGTAAACGACCACCATGAGCACCCCCTGCGTTGCGTATGGCAGCCATTAGCTCAGAGCGTGGATCGGCCACTGGCGGTGCACGAGATTCTGGTATGTTAAGCGGCGTTTCAATTGAGGGCGATAATGGCCTTATCACATTGTCATTTGGTAACTGTAACGCTGGTGGTGGCGGTGGCGGTGGTGGTGGTGGAGGAGGCGGTGGTGGTGGTGGTGGTGGCGGAGATGCGTTTACACGTGACTCCAGGACCGACGTCTGCAGTTGTGCCACCTTCCGGGGCGTATGCGTTCGAGTCGCCAACGCTTGCGCAGTAACGTCTGTCGTCATATTCATCTTAGGCTCCTCCAGTCCAGGTAAATCGGGCAAATCGGACAATTCTGGCAAGTCAACAAACTGGTGCGAAGGCGCAATTGGAGTTTGCTCTGCAACTGGCTCATATTGCAAGTCATTGGCGATACCCGGCAAGTCTGGCAGATCCAGCGGCACATCAATAGCAGGTGCTGCCAATGCAGCTGGCGTGTAGCGTAAATCGCCAGCTGGTGTCGCCAATTTAGTGGTGCCGTGGGCAAGCGAATGCGGAGCGGGTGCCAAGAGGTCAGCTTCAGTCGATCTGGGTTTGGTGGCAGCGCGTTTATAACTCTGTGGTGGCAGTGAGCGCTTCCAAGCATTCAAATCCTTCAGGCCACTCCTGCCTCCAGTGTAGGCAAATTCGTTGGAATTGAACCGCATTAGGGCGGGCATTGATTTCGCCACAGGCAAGGAGCCCAAGCCGGCGGTTCGGTTCGTTAATTGACGCTCGACAACCAACGGGATCTCAAGCTGATCCTCTCCACGAACATGAAAACTAACGGCGTCGAAAGCTCCTGTCGAATCCTGGTCAGTGGCAGCGTTAATGTTGTGACTCTGAGCTCGGCGGGACTGCTGCTGCCGATTGGCCGTCGTTGTTGTTGCAGCTGTTGGTGAATCCATGAGTTCCAGTGCCACCGGCGGGAAGGTGGCGGGTATTTTGCCTAGAACAGCGCTGCCAGAAAAACGGGCTGGTGCAAAGATTTTAATTGATTTTTTCGAACCAACGAGCGCGTTAATTTTCGCCTGCGCACGCATGACACGCTCATTTATATGCTGGACCTTGGCACCATTTCTTTCCAACCGAGCATCGATGCGCCCAAAAATTGAGTTAATTGTTTTGTTTAGGCAGTCGAGCGACTGTGCTGCTCTGATTATTGTTTCCTCGTGATGTAGATCAGTCGGAATTATCGAAACTCGGTAGGCGCTGTGCACGTAAGTGTCGTTCCCGTCCATTTTGGTCCAATATTAGATTGAAATCGGAATGGAATTTGTTTTGCTAATCGCTTAATAAGCGATTTAGCTCACCACTTAATTTTCCCTATCAATCAACAGCTGGTTGGTTGCACGGCGTTGCCAACCAACAGCGTGAAAGCAAAGATAACAAGGTAGATATGACCGTTCCATTAATCGATATATGTATCCTATCGTATGATAATTCCATATATATAAGGTTGATTTTTTTTATAAAAAATTGGTGGGGTTTTTTTTTTTTTTTTTAGTAGTAATACATTGCGATTATCAAATGTGTTGACATAAAACAGTGTGACCATTTAGAGTTTATTATCTAGTTTTGGTTATAATCATTAGGAGGGGTTGCCACCAAAATTATAGTGTTTATTTCTAATTGATTAAGTCACACAGTGTATTTGCCTGAAATCATTATCTACTTTGACAACAAAATGTGGGCAATTATACGAGAAATATAATTTAAAACAACTAAATTCTAATGAAAATGATCCATCTAATTCTCTCCCCAGTTCCGGAATTATAAAAATGGTATGTAAAATATATCATTTTAAACTAAATTAGTATATTATGAATATTAACTTTTGGTCATACTGAATGTCAAGTCTCACGCTAGTTCACACTCATCGATACAAACGTTGTCATCGCCAGTTTTTGTTACGTGAAAAATTTGTCAAAGGCTGATTTTATTTAGTTTAAAGTGCTCAAAAAATATATTTCCCCAGCAAAAGTGCATTAAACTAATAGTACAAATGAATTAATATAAAAAGGTATGTTTTATGTCGCTGCAGATGCTTGTGAATTGTTCTTAAATATTCAAGTGCGTGTACAGTACAAACGTGGCTGATACAAATGAGAAAACGCCATAATGAAAATCTATTTAATAAATATGGTGTGCTATTTGTGATTTAGATATTTAATTGCGTGGTTAATATGTGGAGTGTGAAAAATAACGGATATGGGAACTATTTATTTTCGAGAATACAAAAAAATAATGCGTGTTTGCTTGTCTGGTGGCCGCCATTTTGAATTTTTGCAAAAATGTTCCCTCCCCGCCGTAGTGTGTCTATTGTTCGCCCAGGGCTAGCGTGAATATATGAATGTATGTGTGCGAACATACATTTATATATTATAAGTATGTGTGATATGCATTTAATCGACTCTGTTTATTTATGTGTTTTTATTTTTGCTATGACAAATAAGCCACATCAACAATAAAGTATACATACATAGAATGTGTGTATTTTTTCTCTTGCATGTTGACAATGCATATTGAAAGTGAAAAATTTAGATGGACCACATACGAGGGGATGAAATATAGATAGAAACATAACAAATTTATACGTTAACATTTATTTTTTTGCTGTATACTGATAAAGAATCAATTTACTCTTCCTTTGCAGCTTAACAACTGCAATTATTTGTGAATCGCTCAAAAAAAGTGATAAAGGATATATTGGAGTCGGATTCGTAGAAGGAAAGCCCAAGCATGGAGAGTATATTCCAATCCTATCCAGAAGATGCACGCCGCATCGGCGAAGAGTATTTATCAAGTCTAACGGATTTGAATTGCAATAGCAAACCGCTGATCAATATGCTCACAATGCTCGCAGAGGAGAATATCAACTATGCCCAAGTTATTGTGCGCGTGGTGGAATATCACATCAGCCAGGTTAAAAACTAAAGCATTATTAATTAACTGCCACAACACAGATTTACACAATATAGCAAAAACACAGGCATATACATATATATATTTAAAAGAATACAAAGTATTCCGAGTCCTTGTAACGAATGCCGCCCGAGCGGCAGTTGTGTTAACTTATGATCTCCATGTCCAATATGTGCGTTAGGTGCTAGTTTTATCAAATTTCTGAGTTGAAAACAATCTTTATCGTCTACAAATCGTGAATAACAAGTGCATTATGGTTGAACTTGTATAATCATTAATGGTATTTGCCACCAAGTTTCTTGAGTATACTCGAGCTTCGACTTTTCAATTTAATAGAAAATGATCGATAGGTTTCCATCTTTGTCTTCGATGGAGCATCATAAAGAAAATGGTTAAAATGTAATTTATGATATGCTTAAAACGAATTTTCCTTTGGTTGTTATTTCTCTATTAGAACACGCTTTATAATGGCAACCATTTTAGAGATAATTCACCGATCCAATATATGATTTTTTATTAGACCTGTCTATTGTTGACACATAAACTTTAAAATATTAATTCGTAATTTATTTGAAATATTTTTTGGGTTTTAAGCAGTGATCCTCTACAAGGTAAGACGTTTCGTTTACTATATACTTCTATTCTTCTTTTTCCTCGTTAACCTTGAAGTACATAAAATACACAAGAAATAGAAAAGAAAATTGCAATAAAAAGAGAAAATACTTAAACAATTGTTATCAAGTTGTCTTTTATTTTATACAAAAAAAAAACATTGACAAATAACAACAAATACAAGAACACGCTGCGATTTCTGTTGTAAAAGTGAAAATACCAAATTTGGCTTAAAAAAGGATCTAAAATCGTAAGCTTCCCCTTTCGTCACTGTTGTAATCAAAAGATAATTCTCGCTGGAAAAAATTTATATTTAAGCGCATTTTCGTATAAATACTTACACATATTTATACTATTTTTTGACTTTTCTAATAAACGGATTTTTTGTATAAAAATACGAAAGAATCCTTTTGTTAAATAACACGTAGTGAAAATCAATAGTTAGACCGTAGTTGTTTGCTAATTTTTGGCTTTGATCAACTGACCCTTCCTTAAATAACATGGAGATGCATCTGTGTACATCAGCTGTCGTCGTCGTCATTGTCGTGGGTGTTGCCTTCGCCGTTATCATCGTTGTCAATCGTAACCAGGACTTTGTGAATTGATGATGTGCCTCAATCTGTGTCCACACACTCCGTTAGCGACGTTGCAGAAACTTATGTTCTATTTATTCTTACCTATCTTACCAAATCAAACAGGTGCCGCCAGAATTCAAATTGCCCATACTATATTTAATTGATTCAATAATTAAGAATGTGAAAAGCAGTTACGTCCAGCTGTTTGGGCAATGTATAGTCAATATTTTTCTCAACGCCTTCGAATCGGTAAGTCGCAAAATCCTCAAGTAAACGATTAAACCATTAATACATATTCCTCTCATATAAATTCAATTTCCTAGGTGCAACACTCACCGTCGCAGGTCTTAGAAAAGGTCAGAGAACGTATGTATTTATTGCGGCAGACCTGGAATGAGGTATTCCCAGCTTCCAAGATGTATGCATTGGATGTGAAAGTGAAACGTCTGGACAACAATTGGCCCATTACAGCGAAGCCCAGTCAGGCAACTAAAATACATGTTAATCCAGCAATACACGTGAATCCCGATTTTCTTAAGACGGTAAGCTCTCAATTAGATTACAAAACAAAACAACAACCTAATCACATTGTTTTAACTCAGGGTATGGTGCCAATGCCTGGGAACAATACATTGCAAAGCGACATGGAGGAGATACTTCAGGCCAAAACACGTGAACTGTTAGAACTGAAGAAGCGCAAGCTAGAACTGGAATTGGAGCAAACAAAAATGCATTTAAAGGAACAAGAACGTCAACTTAGCCAGGCCACCGATGCCATTTCAGTTGCGCCCATGGCTATGCCCACACCAGCAACCACATTGCGGCCACCCAACATGGAGACCATAATACCTCCAGGTGGAGCTGCTGTTGCACCAATGTATCCGAGTGGAATGCGACAAATGCGACCCCTGGCACCTGCAGCTGCTGGCGGCATGCTGCCAGTAATTGGTCAACAACCGGTATGTTCTTATTGCTCATCTTTAATAATCTTACGCTAACGCTAATGGCTATTTCGCAGCCCTTCACTAATAAACCAAAGGTGAATCCGGTTAATCCGGCTATGGTAAACTCTGTGCGCCAAAGGGATCCACGACTAGCACGACAACAGCAGTCGCAAGCACCATCACAAATGGCAGCTCCAATGCGCACTGCCGATCCCCGCCTGGAAAGCCACAAGGCATCCTCAGCATCAACACACAAATCTAGTCGATCGCGTAGCAAATCTCCAATGCGCAATTCGGGTAGCAATCGCTCAAGCAAGAGCAGCAGCAACCATCATAGCTCGTCCAGCGGTAGCAGCAGCCGCAAGCGCAGCGAGTCAAAGAGCTCAACGGCTTCAACATCGTCGTCTGGCTCTGATGGTCGACATAAGAACGGAAGCAACTCCAGTGGATCCCCGGTTAAGCGAACATCCAGCTCACGCGATAAGCCATCCAGTAAAGAGCAAAATGAGCGATACG
Source organism: Drosophila siamana (assembly GCA_035047445.1). Lineage (NCBI taxonomy): Eukaryota > Metazoa > Arthropoda > Insecta > Diptera > Drosophilidae > Drosophila > Drosophila siamana. The sequence continues at coordinate 1,556,494 of JAWNPP010000081.1, forward strand.
CACACAATGGGGGATCGCCAGTTCCTTCGAAGCGCAAGAGCAGTTCACCCGCCAGCTCACCGGCAAAATCAAAGCGTAATGCGACGAATAAATCGACATCATCCTCGTCATCGTCAAGACGAGATGGCTCAAGTAGTAAAACAGGCAGCTCCAGCAATCAACGATCCCGCAGTCGCTCACCCATTTACAAGGATGTGGATATGCGCAGCGTAACTCGAAGTAAGTCTCCAGAAGTTCCAGGATCAGCTCCAGGAAAGACGCAAGTAGCCGCATCAGCAACCACAGCCGCGCCCGATACTGCACTCAACGCAATCGATTTAGAGAAACGTAAGAAACCATTTCTAATTCTAATCTCACATTTGTTGGCCAACAGCCAAGTCGACATCGATGTCGACATCCATAGGCATGCAAATGACAAAGTAGTTGAAATATTCAGAAATTACAAACCAAATTGGCGGCACCAGTGGCTTATACCTGGCCTAAGGCAATGGGGAGGGGTTGTTGTGTGTGGGAGTGTACTGTGTTGAACGTGTACAAAAGATAATAGTATATATCTACTTCATGAAGTCGAACCTTCAGTTGTCCACAAATTGTAAGTACATTTACAAAACGTAAGATTAAACACATGAAACGATAAAGCTACAGAAGTAAACCTTATGAACATCTGATATTGTTGTTATTATGTCTGGTTTCAATGATTGAATGGAGATTTTTTGACTGCTGGTAATCCAGGGCAATCTCAGAATAACTCTGTCTTGATATGCTTTATAGTATTTACAAATAATTGGTGAGTCTTTTCACTCGTTGCTCCACTCGGCACTTTTTTTCTCGCTGTATTTATTCATATGTATGTTTATTTCAAAATTTTATCCAATATTATTTAATAGTAACATATTTAAAAGATTTTTAATACTTAAGAGAAATATTGAAGTTCACAAAAGAAAAATAGATAAAAGAAACTTTAAAAAAGATTTAAAATGAAAACAAACCCAATAAAAAGAGTTTATAAACCTTTTGCATTCCAGTTGTTTTAATTAAATAAAATAATGCAAAAAATAGCCAGGTGCCGCCTTTGGTGTAATTTTAAGTCTATTTACTTTGTGTAATTGTATAATCTAAACAAACTTATGATCCGTGATAAACTGATAAATAAGTGTGAAGCAATTGTACCTGATAAAATCAGTAGATAAAATCTAAGAAGAAATAAAGACTGCAGTTTTTAAATTTGTTGTTAACGTCTAAAAAAGACTTTCAAAGAAATCACTATTTTGTAAAAAAAAAAACTTTTCATAAACAAACTCATATTTATTTAAGTGTATTTGTAGCTGTATTATTATAATACAATCCTCCGATTATACGTCTCACACTTAACCTGTTTAAATATTTCTACGTATATATTAATTTTTTTTTTGTTACGATAATTATAATATTATTTTCGTACTTGTAGAACGGCACTTTTCACTATTTTTTCAATTTCATTTATTTTATTTTTGTTTAACCTAACCCGATTCTTATACGGATCTCAATTAAATCTATCTCTTTTTTTATGATTTCCAACTAATTTTTCTAGCCCATTTGCTGTGCCTGGTGTTTGTTGATGCCCTAAAAATTGAAAAATTTTAATTTTACCTTAATTTCTTGATTTCATTTGGTTAACTTTAAATTGATTATGTAATTAGGCCGTGAGTTATTTCGTAATATCATAGTTTTCGTTTGGCACAACCAAAATTCTTTAATCATTTGTTGGAAGCCTAAAAAAATTCTAGCTACATTTCAAATACTTGAACCAGGGCCTCGTCCTTCAGCTACTGTTGCTGCTGCTTCCAGTGCGACGCCACATTTAGAAGAAAAAATAATGGACGTCGATATGAGGCCATTTGCCTCATTGGCGTTGGCGAAGCCGGCAACGCCGCCGCCTCCGGTAATAACAATCAGCAGACTGTCAGCAACATCTAATCCAGAATCGAGCAAAAGCATCACCAGCACAACAAATGCTAGCAGCGACTCCAACGCATCGAACAGTTCCTCCAAATTACCCACAAAAGTGTCGTTCAAAATACAAAAACCGTTTAATAAATTAGAAAAATCTACAGCGCATTTATCAACAGCATCATTGCTAGCAGCATCCACCGTTTCAACAACACCATCAGACGTCGCCTGCGTGAAGCAATCCTCACCAACACCCTCTTTGTTGCAACAATCTATTAACAAACTGATGAATCCTGTCCAAACTCAGGGTGGAGGCGAGAAACGTTCAGCTGGTCAACTGCCACTAGATCATGATGACGTTGATGATGACGAACTTCTCCAAGAACCACAGCAGAAACGCAGCAAATCCGCTAAATTGGATGCGTAAGTATATTATATTATATATTATTATATTATATTATAATATCAATATTAAATATAATGACTTGTTCGCAGACTCTTTGGCAGCGAGGATGTCGATCTGCGTCGAGTGTTACCCGGCAAACCAGTTGCCAACAATGTTATTATTGTCGAGGACGATTCTATGGATAACTGCGAAGTGAGTAAGATTTACTTTAAAAGTGAGAATATGTTTTAACCTGATTTTCAAATATCTCTTTCATTAGCAATTTTCAAAAGCTCCTCAGAAAAAGCCATCGTTGGATGAGCTACGAGCCAAACTGGCAACAACTGTCCGCCATAGCCAAAAGCTCTCCAAGGGCGGTAAGTACCCAGAACATAATGTTTATATTCCACCCCAATCTAATAACTTAAAAAATATACAGAAAAACCAAAGGAACATCTCGTAGCGCAGCGACTCAAGCAGCTAGCAGAATTGAAGCCGAACGATGATTCGCAAGAGGCGCACGACGAGACAATGCGCACTATCCTAACTCAAGCGCAGGAGATGTTTGAGAATCATGGCATGAATGAGGAACAATATAAAGATCTAGTCACCAAAGTGGTGGCCATGAACGAAACCAGCAAATTGAAGGATAATCGACGACGCGATGCCGTCGATGAAGAGGATTCAGATCGAAATGCTGCTCGTGATGCAGTGCTGCGCAAGCGTATACCCAAGCTTAAGGGCAACGAGAATGCTTCCAGTTCACCGCGCAGCGACGGCGATCCTCGATATGAGGAGCAGCAACTCGTAAACACTGAAAAAGCCCAGGGGCCATCGAAGCAATCCAAGTCGAAGCGAGATGGCAAACGTCGGAAACCCAGCAAGTGGGGCGAGCAGGTCGATCCAGCAGCTGCACAACGTGCTGCTTGGCAGTTGGCTCAAAACAACAATAACAATAATAATAATAATAACAACAACAACGGTAACAAACGTATGCAAGGTGCCAATTTAGCAGCCGGCAGTGCTTTTCGAAGCATGCCTTGGCAACATCCCCCACTGGTTATAACGCAATCTGCTGTGCCACCGCCTCCACAGCCGCCCACAATGTTGGGAATGCCGGCTGTAGCATCGGTTGCCATAACCAAAGCAATTAACTCTCTGGATAATCCCATGGCGGATGTGGTCCGCAGCATAACCATCGATGGGGGCAGCAAAGAGATACGCTTCTATAACCAAGTGGCAATTATTTTCATGGATGGCGATGAGCCGCATGAAATTGGCTTCCAGCATGGGCAACGTGCTATTTATATTGATCACAATGAGCCACTAGCCTTAAGTTTCAATGATGACTACAAACCCTTCCAGCTGGAAGGCCAGCTGCATCGCATACGCTTTGGTCACCCTTCACGGGAACTCTATATCGATGATCACTGGTACGAAATCTACTTTGGTGGTCCTCCCGTTTCGCTGCCCATTGGCAACAAACTTCATGTGTTGAAGGCGGAAGGACCACCGCCTAATGTGGATATTGGACGTGTGCGCCGTGATCTGGTTGTGGGCAAGATCAACATGATTGTGGATGCCCACACAATTGTTCCACTCTTCTTGGATGGCCGACAGCAGACGTTCCTTTTGGGTGCTGAACAGCATTCACTCCAGTTTGTGGATAGCTTCCTGTACGCCTTGCTCGACGGTCAGCTGCAGAAGCTGGAATATGGCGGCTTGCCAAAAAGCATGAAGCTTAATGGTGGACGCAACTGTTTTATACGTTTCGGAACACTGCCCAAGGGCGTACAAGCCGGCAAAGCACATGTGCAGGACATGGTATACATCAAAACCGAGGCACCTGCCGAACCGCCACAACCACCGCCGTTACCGGTAGCGGTAGCTGCTCCAGTTGCTGCAATAGACATTCCACCTCTGGACCAGCCAACTGTGGCTCCAATAGCTGCAACCACTGGAGCTGTCACAGGTGGCGGAAGTGCAGCAGTCCCGCTACCAGTGGCCGCAGCAGCGCTCAGCAATTTAAATATCGATGAGCTCTTCCAGAAACTCGTCTCGTCAGGCATAATTGGTGGACCTTCTACAGTTACTGCCGCAGTTACGAGCAACGTAAACGTACCTGGCTTAGAGACGACATCCAGCTCAAGTAAAGACGCGGTTCAGACCAATGCTGCCCCCGCAACCGTGTCGACACCCATCGAGCCCATTAAGCGTATTGATCTTAATAAACCGGATACGATCAAGACGCGTCAAACAGCAGTAATTGCAACATTGTATTTGGGTATGCAGTGCAGCAGTTGCGGCGTGCGCTTCCCACCTGAGCAAACCATTAAATATAGCCAGCATTTGGATTGGCATTTCCGACAGAATCGACGCGAACGCGACTCTACGCGTAAAGCAACTTCCAAGCGATGGTTCTATGATCTGAATGATTGGCGACAATACGAGGAGATTGAGGATGTCGAAGAACGTGAAAAGAACTTTTTGGAAGCACAGGGTCAACAGCTTGGTCCCGATGCTGCTGATGATGTGTCGCAACAGCGGTCCATGGACTCGCCGATGCCCAGCTGTGCAGCCGGAACGGATGACGTTGATCGCTGTTGTGATATGTGTCATGAGAAATTTGAGCAGTTTTACAATGAAGAATTGGAAGAGTGGCATTTGCGTTCAGCCATTCGTGTCGAAGAGAAGATCTATCATCCCCTGTGCTATGAGGACTACAAGAGCTCTCTTAATCCACCTCCACCAGTCGTCAATGAGTCGGCCAACGGCGATGTTGATATGCTGAATGCCAGCGATGACAATGCTATGGATACTTTAATCAAGCTGGAGGATGATATAAGTAAGTGTTATTATTATTATCATGAGCAATTAATGCAAAACAGACTTTATGGTTAACAAAAGATAATTTTGAATGGAACTTCGCAAAGCGTATTTGTATTAGCGATGCATTACAGTGACCCGCGTCCATCTTTATACTATTATTTATTTGCTAATTTTGTCCTCCACAGATGATACCAAAAATCCATCTGAAACACTAATGGACGACGATGATGACGATGTTATTGTGCTACCTAATGAGGAGCCGAGTGTTACCGAGATCGTCGACGATGATGATGATGAGGAATATGTACCAGTCAGTGTGACACGGACAGATGCCGATGTCCAGGCTCAGAAAGAGACAACTTCAGCACTGACTACCGTAGGGGAGCAAGAGGTACAGCAAAAAGAGAAGGAAACGAACCAGCATCAAAGGGCTGAAAATGCCAATGAATCAGATGTGGAGATACAGGAGCCAAACATTCCTTTTACCGATCTTGATACGTACATTGAAAAAGAGCCGGTTCCACTGCTCAATGTCAAAATCAAGGAGGAGCCCAAAGATGACGACGAAGATGAAGACGATGACTTTGAAGACGTGGGCACAGTGGTAACCTTGCTGCCGCTACCTGAAGATGAAATATCCATTAATAGCAGTGGTAAGTGCCGCAGGCAAAAATATGGTCACACACTCGAATCCTATTGATATTTATTTCTCATAATCAGAAACACAAACGCAAACCATTGATTCATCTGCCTCGCCAGCAACGCTAGAGCGTCCAGCATCGGTTGCATCGCTTTCAATGCCAGCTAATGAGGATGAACTTGAACTGGAGCCAATTGGGCCAGTACCAGTAACGTCTTCCGAGGCTGATTTTAATGGTGAGAATCCACAGGAGACACATAATCTGAGCGCAGCTGGACCGGCTCCAGCGTTACCTTTGGCTAGCATAGTTAATAAAATAAAAATAAATATAACTAAGAATACAAGTAGTAATAGTCATAATAGTGCCTCAACAACAACGACGACAACGACAACAGCCGCAGGCAGCAGCAGCAGCAACAGACTCGCAAGTGTCGGCGATCAGTGTTATTGGCAGCTCTGGAAATACCGATGTGCAGCAGCAGCAACAGCAGAAGAATTCAATAGAAACCATTTCCACAATTCCAGTTTTGTGCGGAGGCAATATGTTCGTCCCTAAGATTGCCACCAGCAGTTCTACAAATGCAGCACCTTCTAACATTAGTTCAATTTCGGTCATTGGGCAGTTACGGCAGCAGCAACAACAGCAGCAGCAGCACCACCAACACCACCACCACCCACCACCACCAATAACAATAGCAACAGTACTGCCGCTTCGCGTTTGCCTACCGCAACGGTGTCATCAATGGGAGCGCCAGCGATGTCGACATCTACGACAAGCAGCACCGGGTCTACATCAGCGCCCGCTGCTCAAAGTTTGACAACACCCCCGCCATCTGCTGCAGTTGAAGCTGAGCCAGAGCCGATCGTTGAGCAAAAGCCAGCGTTGCGTAATGTCACGCTAAAGAAGACTAAGAAAGTTCAAAATGGTGTTGAAACATCGGGCCTTTGCTCGATTATGTAAAAGAGGAGGCACTTACATATTATATTCCTACTCTCAATCAGTTTTTAATTAGCAATTTTACAAATTATTTTAGAACGTTAATTAGTTTTAAACAATTTACAGACGTGTGATCGAAGCGCGTTTTTCTTTTCTGTAGGTATCCACAACCTTCAGTTATACGCCGCCTGGGAAGCGCTAAGGGCGTAACACTTAACTTATTTTCTTATGGTAATGCAAATAAAACTAATTTTACACAAATAAAAACAAGAATAAGTATACATAATTTGTGATAATTTTATAACACCTAAAAATAAATACCATTACACAAATCAAGCTTAATTCATTATATCATGTATTGTGCGTCTGCTAATCTGAAACAATAAATCAAAAGCTGAATTCAATAAGGTATTTGTTATTAATCCGTGTATATTTGATTATCCTAAATATGATATTCTTGATGGTTTAAATAAAGATAATAATTAATCAATTATCTGTTTTTTAATTTGTTAGTTTACAGCACCAATTTGTAAGATACAAAATGTTAACGTTTCAATTTACATAGGCGCGCAAAAGCTGTGCAGTAAAGTGCTGACATTATTTCTTAGGAAAAATTGTAGCTATCAGCTATCTACACTATACAATCATCTGACGTGCTTCTTATATGACAAAAACTGAAATAAGGTGAGATATGCTGTATCATTGTTATATTTAAGAAGAGATAATATTTCAATACTTAAACACAGCAACGGCTTAACACACAACGTTTTTTTTTAAATCTGCACTTTTTTATTGGTCATTCATTTAAAAATGCAAAACTATCGATGCAAAAAAATCGAAGTTAATAACAATTCCATAAACATTGATATATCGATAGACACAGCGATATTTGGCCACCTCTCCATGCACGTGGGCCTGTTTAGCGTTTAAATTGTTGAATTAAAACTTGAAGAATAAATGTCTTCGTCTTTTTTTCTGAAGCCCGGCGCGGCTAAACAAGCCAACAAAAAACGCAAAGTAAGTACCACAGTTGCATACATAAAGAACAACACTGACAGCAGTCTCAAAACATAGAGTCTTGCGGCAAAGTCTAAAGGCGCCGCAAAACCAGGCAAACGAACCCAAAATGCGTCAGGTCCAACGCCAAAAAAACAACGTCGAGCCAAAGTGGACGATGAAGAAATTGCTAGTGATGATGAGGAATACACCAGCGACGTAGGCGGGGATGCACTGACCTTCTCCGCTGACGAGGAAGAAGAGGAAACACCACAAGACAAACGTCTACGTCTGGCCAAACAATATCTATCGGAGATTGAAAAACAGGAAGCGGAACGCGCGGAAGATCGCGAGCTAAGCAAGACTGTTGAACAACGTCTACAGACCGAGTACTTGGATAGTGTGGGGCGATTGCGTCGCAATATTGCTGCCAATATTAAATCTTGTGTAATCGCGGGAACTCTAAAACACAAACTCCATCACACACCATTGTGTGCTCTGGCCCTGAGTAGCGATGGCAAATACCTGTATACGGGAGCGAAATCCCAGTATGTGCTCCGATGGTGCACGGAGAGTGGAAAAGTTCTGGAGAAATGTGATGTATTGCCGCATCGTGAGGAACCCGAAACCGGCAAGAAGCGAAGATCTCACGTTATTGCCATATGCCTTTCATCCGATATGAAGTTCATGGCCATTGCGGAAGGCGGCCCTCACATACAGATCTGGTGTCCACAAACGATGAGGCATGTTAAAACCTTTAAAGGCCATAGGGATAACGTGTCAGCGCTGGTTTTCCGTAAGGGAACACACGAACTGTATTCGGCAGCGAAGGATCGTTCAGTGAAGATTTGGTCTTTGGATGAGCTGGCCTATGTGGAGAGCTTGTAAGTTAACAATACTTCCATGCGAGTTGATCATGTACTGTTATCATTTCTCTGCAGATTTGGTCACCAGACTGCCGTCACCAGCATAGATGCACTGAGTCGGGAAAGAGCCATTAGTGCTGGTGGATCGGATTGCTCGTTGCGCATTTGGAAAATTACGGAGGAGTCGCAGTTGATTTACAATGGACATAAAGATGGCATTGAATGTGTAAAACTGATCAACGATGAGCACTTCGTTTCCGGTGGCGTCGATGGGTAAATATACAGCAAATAAAAATAGTTTCACTATATTGATTTGCTTTTTTTTTGTTTTGCAGTGCAATTAGTCTGTGGAGCGCATTGAAAAAGAAGCCAATCTGTACAACACAACTAGCTCATGGGGTAGGAGACAATGGCGTAGCGAACTGGATAACCGCAATAGCCGTGGTGGTCAATACGGATCTAGTTGCGACAGGTACGAAGAGCTCATTATGACTTATTAGTTTTCAAATGCAACCTTGACTTATCTTCATTTTAGGCTCTTGCGATGGTTGTGTAAAGCTCTGGCAAGCGAATCCGACTGCGCGAAAACTTCAACAAATCAACAGTCTGTCCATTGAAGGCTTCATAAATGGTTTAACTTTCAATGCCGATGGCACTCAGCTTTATGTAGCTGTTGGCCAGGAGCATAGACTGGGGCGTTGGTGGCGGCACAAAAATGCAAGAAATAATGTAGTTGTAGTTGACATTAAGTTACAAAGCACAGCCAGCAAATAAGTTAAATGTAATCGTAGAAGAAATCGGCAAACCTTTGTAAATACATAAAACTTTTTATAAAGAAAGCGAAGATTAATTTTTTAAAGTTTTACTCTTATACATTAAACAATGTGCCTTAAATTTATTTTAAAACCCATTAACAGATGCTTTCTTCACACTCTGTCTGTCCACAAAATGCCGTTGTTTTCAGTGATCCTCCATGGTTTTTACATAAATTATATCATAACTCCAAATTTCTCGAAAATTAATCACAACCTGTTTCAGATAGGAGACAACAAAAGTTTAGCATATTCGTAATAAATCCGAAATATATATATTATATATATAAATATATATTATTAGCAATTTCAATTTAATTTTTTTTAATTGCCAGCGATTATGTGAAGAATTTTGAATTTGAGTTTGAAAAAATTGCTTATTAAAGACAATAGATAATAGATAAATTTGGATAGATGTAAAACGATTTTAAAACGATATAATCGATTTTTTGGCGAAAACAATCGATTGATATAGCATTTTTCCACCTCTAGTTGCGGTCGGTCAACCAGCTTATTACAAAACAGACAAAAATGCAAAAGAAAGCCGGTGGCGGACTTCTCAGTTATTTTAAGACCGAATCAGGTCGTAAGTTGGTTTTTGTTGCAGCAGGCACAACTACAGTTGGCCTATTTTTGGCCAATTTTGTGCCACACACATTTGGACTAAAGTATTACCGCGATTTCGTACAATGCTATCAGTGGGTGAGCGAACGGAGTGAGCATGGTGCATGGTGTATTTATCAGTGTTTAATTCCATTGCAGAAACGGCATTGAACGGACTGTCCCACAAGCAGTGCAGCAACGCTTGAGTAAAGCCCTGGAGAAGCTGGATGTGGATCCAAGAGAAGCCAAATTTGTAAAGCCCTTCACAGTCTTTGGATTTGATCTTTTCCAAGCAGGGACAACAAAGTTCCGTTTTGGCGGTGCTTTGGGGATACCTGTAAATTATGCGTACAACAGTGCGGATGAGATCAAACGTGCAGACATCCGTTTCCGGGATCAACAGATCAACTGGAGCTCCGACAACGGCAAGCTGTTGGAAGAGGCAATAGTTTTGACAGAGGATGAGCAGGTTTTCGGTCTAAGCAAAGCAGTTCTGCAGCTACAAACGCATAGCGTACTGATGAACTCACTGTTCCCATGCGTGAGCTTCCTTATGGTATACACCTTGGGACGCTATCTAAATATGCAACACAATCTATACGTGCGCCATGGGAGCGTAAGCTGCCTCACATATTGTAATTAGAATCGATACTAAAATGTAATTGGATTTCAGGTACGTTTGGTTATGTACAGCATTTTAGGTTTATTCGGGATCGGCAGCTGGTCCTTCATGAAAGACTACAACCAGGTGACTACTGACTCGGATATCGACAAAAAACTGGCCACGTTGGGACCCGAATTTGTCACTGCAGGCGTCAGCTACTACGACAAGCAGCTAAAGAAGAACATTGCATTAAGGCATCTAATTGGAGATGATACCTACACTGCCCTGGGCAATGAAAACTATTTGCTGCGCCAGAAGACGATGCCACTGACAGCACGCAAATCCTTTTTCGAAAACAAATGGCAAGAGCAGCAAAATATGCAGACATAATAGCGTTTGTTAAAACTGTTGTTTCATTTATTCTTATAGTGCTATTAAATAATAAATAAAGAATGTCCGAGTGCATGGGCAAATCTAATAATTAGAAGAGTAAATAATTTAACATATAAACTTGACTAGCTTCGTGTGGCATGAAATTTTGACTAAACATATCGAACTAAATATTATTCAAGGACTTAAAAGGTTTCCTCGCCAACCAAATCGCTTATGGTAGCCACTAAACGACGCGCATGTTCCACCGCACAGGTAGCAGTAACGAGTCCCAAATGGATGCAGTACAGCTCGTAGACTCGCACCTTGTTCGGCGACAGTTTGGGGAAACACAGCTCGGCCAGTTCGCTGTAGTAGTCCATAGGCAAGGCTCCCGGCTCTGCAGTCGTCTTCTGACCATTGGCGTTGCCGCCGAAGCCAGTGGATAGAAAGTGTTGCTGCAAATCGAGAGGACACTTTAAAATGCCACCAGAGAGATCCTCGAACCAGAGAAAGTACGAGTAATGGAAAGTGCGATCTTTCCACATGACCGTGGTCTGACCCTTCTTTAGATAGCCGCGTGTCAACTCGATCATTTGCCAAAGCTTGGACTTGGGCACCAGCTTGGATGGTGGATCATTCTGGCGCAGATCTGGAGCTAGCATTTGCCCCGTGCTTCGGTTGACATACACGAAGTGCACCAGGCCGGGAAAGTCCTCCAGATAAGCGTCAATTGATATGTTGCGCACTGCCTTTATAGCCAGAAATTCGGCCAATTCCAGCAGTTTAGCCTCCACAACAGCCGCGGAGTCGGCAAGTTGATCCAACTGATGATTGCTGGCACTATCGCAGCAAGCAAGTGAGAGCGTAAATAGCTGCTTCAATTCCTCGACAAAAGCTGGCAAGTTTGACTCTATACGCACGAGCAGCTCGCGCTCGAAGCTCTTGAAGAACTCTACGTACATCTTGCGGAGATTCTCCCAGCGTGCCGTGAACTTCTTAACACAATTGTCCATCTCCTCGTGCTTCTGCTTCAGGTATCGCTTCAGCGCCGTCAAAGTCTGACTGATAAACGATTCGAGGCTCTCGTAGGCGGGTTTCAGTGCGTCTGCATCGCCCTGCTGCTGCACTGCGATAATCCGTTGCAACACAAAGAATGTGTCATAAATGCTGCTGGTTAGCGGCATGTGACCATACTCGATAAGTTGCAACAGCACCTGATGACCGTGAAGTCGCGAGACATGCACTATGGTTGGCACACAGCCAGAGTTCGCATCGTAAGAGACGCCCTGCAGGAATACAGCCACTGCGCGCTGCGATTTTTGTGACTGCAGAGCCCGCGCAAGGATGGCCAGAAAGAGCAAATCGGCGGGAGCCAACGGAAGCGCCTGACGTGTGCTGTTCAATGCCAAAAGCTTGTGGGAAATCAAGAGCAGGGCGTGTGCACGCTGCTGCCCACCAGTCTGGCGCAACTGCTCCAGTGTAGCGTCCAGTGTGATATGAACGGTTCGCTTCAGTTCCGGGTTAACCAGCAGCTTGGGCATGGCTTCCAGCAGATACGCCTGCTCCTCCTTCGAACACAACTGTGCTTCATAGCAATTGAGGCACTGCGTCAGAAGTTCCTGCTGCATGAGGCCGGCCTGTATGCCAAACAAATTGGCGCCATAGCAATATCGTGTGAGAGTCATAGCCACGCCCAACTGTCTAGTCAACTGCTCAATCTCGATCTGTCCGATCTTCAAAAAACTGAAGCCCAGTAGTTCGCCAAACACTAGATTAAAGCCATTCTCGCACTGTAGGCTGGCGTATGCGTTGTCGAATTGGCAATGCATAATCCGCTGCGAGCTAATTATGGGGCTAAAGATTTGCAACAAAACATTGCTGTCTAGTGCAGCTGCAGGTGCTGTGAGACTTGTAGCTGGCAACAAGCCCTGTGTGATGGCAATGTTGCAGATCTTGTCGGTGAGAGTGGCATTCAGATTGTGGTAGACGACATCGTTGGCACTGTTAAACACAATTAAACCGTTCATTTTCTTATCAATGCACTTTATTAAGTGCAAAACCACAACACAATAAATATACAGCTTTCTTTTAGTGTTGCGAAGCATCGGAATTTGGGGTGATAAGCGTCAAGTGTTACCAGATTGTCAAGACAAGCAAAAGTGTGGCCAATCGAAAAGTTTTTCGCTTCTTGCATTTTTGTATACTTACTCGACATTTAAACGCAAATTCTACAAATTTTACAAAAAATTCGTTATTTTTAGAAACAAATTCAATTGTCAAGAATTCCGAATTAAAACACTTCGATCATTAACCAAAACAAAGCATCGATGTTAAAAATCATCGATGCATCGATAGTGCAATCGATGCTTTATCAAGAAATATATTGTCCAACCTAAATTGAAACAAATACGCAATGGGCCGTCTAATTCTCGAGCACACGCTGCAGGGCCACAAAGGACGTATATGGGGCGTCGCCTGGCATCCAAAAGGCAACAGCTTCGCCTCGTGCGGGGAGGACAAGGCCATCAGAATTTGGTCCCTCTCCGGCAACACTTGGAGCACCAAAACAATTCTATCCGATGGACACAAACGCACAATACGCGAGGTGCGCTGGTCGCCATGTGGCGAATACTTAGCATCCGCCAGCTTTGATGCCACCACCTCCATCTGGTCCAAACACGAATGTAATGCCACCCTGGAGGGCCACGAGAACGAAGTGAAGAGCGTCAGCTGGTCACACAGCGGAGGTCTCTTGGCGACTTGTTCGCGTGACAAATCCGTGTGGATTTGGGAGGTAGCCGACGACGACGAGTTTGAATGTGCAGCTGTATTGAATGACCACACGCAGGACGTGAAACGGGTGGTATGGCACCCGAAACTGGACGTTTTGGCATCTGCTTCGTATGACAACACCATTAAAATGTTTGCCGACAGTACCTTGGGCAGCGACTGGGACTGCACAGCCACACTCAAGTCACACACCAGCACAGTGTGGAGCATTGACTTTGATGCCGACGGCGAACGTTTAGTGTCATGCAGCGATGATGCCACTCTCAAGATCTGGCGGGCCTATCATCCAGGCAACGATGCTGGGATTGCCACGCCTGACAAGAACACTGTTTGGAAGTGCGTTTGCACCATCGCTGGCCAACATTCGCGTGCCATCTACGATGTGTCTTGGTGTAAGCTAACCGGCCTTATTGCCAGCGCATGTGGCGATGATGGTATTCGTATTTTTAAAGAAACAAGTGATTCCAAGCGTGATGAGCCCACATTTGAGCTATTAACCACTGAGGAGAGCGCACACGAACAGGACGTCAATGCTGTCGAATGGAATCCTGTCACGGCCGGTCAACTGCTCTCCTGCAGCGACGATGGAACTATCAAAATATGGAAATTAATTGAGTAAACGGGTTTTTAATTTGTACATAGAATATGATTAAGTTCTTTTGATTGTAATAAATAACTGTTGCGGTATATAAAAAGCCTACTTGCTAAGAAATGGTTCATGAAGCGTCTTGTAGAGTTTTTTAGCTTTTCGAGGTCCCAGACCCATCACCTGAGACAGCCGCTCCTCACTGGCATTGATAAGATTCTCCAGATTGCCAAAGATCTGCAGTAACGTGACTGCGTCAGTTTTATTTACGGGTTTTATATTGGTAAGCGCCGCAACGAGCTGCGAAGGATTTAATTATAATCTGAAATGGATGTTTCTGTTCAGGAAACTCACTTTCTGATGAGGATTTGACTCCACACGTTCCATGATGAGATCAGGTGGACGCTTCTCAAACTGCTTGTAGGTTTCTATGATCTTGCCGGCCTCCTCGGCATTCCAGGCCAGCATCATGGTTAGATCAGCAAGCAGTGAAATGCGCGTTAGACTCTTGAGTGCATTATGTGGCTCCGGCGTGTCCACTTGGACCAGGAGCACACGCAACTCGTACATCTTGCCTAGCGCTTTGAGGCGCTGACAAATGTAATCTGGATTTAAATTGTGGTACTTGAGAGACAAGAAAAGAATGCATGAAGTGCGTCCCACCACGTAGTCGGGCAAGATGTCGTCGCGAAATTCCAGGGGCACATTAAGAATTGACTTCAGGATGGGATTCCCGCGTTGCTTGCTGTGAACTAAAACACTGTGCGGATTCGATGGAAGCTTGACTGAGCTTGTAACAGTACTGTTGCTGCTGCTGCTGCCGCTGCTGCTAGAAGCTGTCACTACCGAGGATGTCTGCAATTTGGGCACCTTGGGAGCCAAGGGCATCTCCATGGACGCCAATACATCATCAAACGAATCGTCGATTAGGTCGTCCATTTAACCCGCGGGATTGTAGAATTTCACAAAAGATATCTAATGCAATTGTAATCGAAGCATTATCGATATATAAGTGACGTCCTACAATTAAAAATACTAAAAATAATGAAGTGATTGTTTTCGCCCTAAAATAGTATATTTTATTGCTCAACCTGCGGTCACGCTTTCCTTTCGAGTTGTCAACTCAGCGACGTGTGCGTGCAAATTGTTTATATTTTTCGCGAAATTAAATAATTCAACGTTCAATAAAATCATGGCTTCACATCCGGTGTTTATTGACCTGTCGTTAGATGAGCAGGTAATGTTTAAACAGTAACTCAAATGATTGACCGCGGTATTTGGTCAACAGATAAGTGAGGTTATGGTGCAATCTACTGCAAAAACAAATTTTGTAAATATGAAATCGAATTAATTTGTATTTCCATTCGTTCAGGTGCAAGAACTACGCAAGTATTTCAAGAAGCTCGGCGCTGAAATCTCTTCGGAAAAATCGAACAAAGGAGTCGAAGATGATTTGCACAAAATCATCGGCGTCTGTGAAGTTTGCTTCAAAGACGGCGAACCAGCCCAGATTGACGGCATTTTAAACAGCATTGTGTCCATTATGATTACGGTACGTATTAACAAATAGTATCCGCATAATATTTAACAAAATACGTTGTTGCAGATACCACTGGATCGTGGTGAGAATATTGTCTTGGCCTACTGTGAAAAGATGACCAAAGCGCCAAACCAGCCACTGGCTAAAGTTTGCTTGCAGTCACTGTGGCGGCTGTTCAACAATCTGGACACGGCTTCACCTTTGCGCTATCATGTTTACTACCATCTGGTGCAAGTGGCCAAGCAGTGCGATCAAGTGCTGGAAGTCTTCACTGGTGTTGATCAGTTGAAGTCGCAGTTCGCCAACTGCCCGCCATCCAGTGAGCAGATGCAGAAGTTGTACCGTCTGTTGCACGATGTGACCAAGGATACCAATCTGGAGTTGTCTTCCAAGGTGATGATTGAGCTGTTAGGTACCTACACGGCCGATAATGCGTGCGTTGCTCGAGAGGATGCCATGAAGTGCATTGTCACCGCTCTGGCCGATCCCAATACATTCCTGCTCGATCCCTTGTTGTCGTTGAAGCCCGTGCGCTTTCTGGAGGGCGATTTGATCCACGACTTGCTGTCCATCTTTGTGTCGGATAAATTGCCATCGTATGTACAATTTTATGAGGATCACAAGGAGTTTGTCAACTCTCAGGGCCTAAACCACGAACAGAACATGAAGAAGATGCGATTGCTGACGTTCATGCAACTGGCAGAGAGTTTCCCTGAAATGAGCTTCGACACGCTGACCAAGGAATTGCAGATTAGCGAAGATGAAGTTGAGCCATTTGTAATTGAAGTGCTGAAGACGAAGCTGGTGCGTGCGCGTCTTGATCAGGCTAATCGCAAGGTGCACATCTCGTCCACCATGCACCGGACCTTTGGGGCACCACAGTGGGAACAGTTGCGCGATCTGCTCCAGGCATGGAAGGAGAACCTTAGCTCAGTTCGTGAGGGTTTGACGAATGTATCATCAGCACAATTAGATCTGGCACGCACGCAAAAGCTAATACATTAGAAATACAAAATAACTTAGTGACGTCAAGATCAAATAAAAGGCACCGTGAAAAGTTTATATATTAAATTATTTTGAGGAAATGCGTGAAAACCCAAGCTTGAATAAATTTCTAAGTAAACCGAAAGTATAGTCCATAATTTATCAAATTCTTGCGTAAAATACAAAAGTCGTTAAATATGAATTAGTATTAACATTATGCGGTCACTTTCTAGCTTAATTTTATCTACAAAATACTAATGTCATGGATACTTTTAAGTTAAGGATTGATACGAATATTGGATATTGCTGTTTTTGTTGGCTTCTTTGCCTTACAACTCTTCATGCAACTTAGACTGTTGGCGATCTTTTTCCTTGGGGAATGACCAGAAGTATGAGGGGAATCCATGTGAATCCCTTTCACGTTTCACAAATGCGCTGTATGAGGAAATACAGTTGCCAATAAAGTGATTCGATTGTCCCAGTATTGCCAAATCGAGATAGGGATCATCCTCGGGCAACTTGTGCACACTTATGTCCATGCGACTCAGAGCCGCTGTCAGTTCAGTAATCATATGATTGGCATCAGAAGCGACAAACACGGACTTCACCTCGTTCTTCGGATGGGTTTGGCGCACATTTTTAATGGTGCGCTTAAGTTGGCGCACAATCGCCTCCTTCGAGGGCATACACAACTCCGGGTATAGCTGACCACGTTCATTCTTGTACCCTAGACACTGTGGAGATGCAAATAGTTGCTGGCTGTCCTTAATGTGATCACAGGCGCGCACCCAATCGATGCCATTTCGCAAATGCAGCCCAATAAAGGCGCCACGAGGCAAAACAGTGCGTATAAATTCACGAGCCGCCTGGCTAAATTTTCGATTCCATTGCAGATGTTTTTGGAGCTCACGATTTTCAAGCTGCACAGGAAAACTTGCTGGTGCGCCAGTGAACGCTAAGACTGGCCACTTGTCGGCGGGATAGTTGTTTATCCATTTAGTTGCCACAGCGCTGTGATGCACATCAAAATGTAGCGGACCATAGAATTCAGAGCGCACAAAATCGATGTTGTACGTATCCCAGAAAGGACCAAATGGATTGCCATCCTTGGCATGACAATTGGGTGCATCTGGATCATTTTTCTCCTGCTGCAAGCTCTTGCGTTCCATGTAACAGAAGGACACCCGCTCCACTATTGGCCACACGTCATCAGCCAAATGGGACATGAAGTCAGACATGAGAATGACGCGATGATACTGTTGCAGGGGTTCAACTTCGAAATAGTTTTCGAATGACACTTGTCGAGATCGCATTTCGCCCTTTCGGTATTCCACCCAAGGCGGTAATATCAGCGTTCGATTCAGAGCTTTGGCAAATGCCAATGAACCCAGGAAATGGTCCGCCTGGTTTCCAAAGCGTCCTAGAAAAATAAAAGCGGATTTATATTTAACTGAAACAGGTAAAAGAATATTTATTTACCCATGCAGGGGCAATATGTAAGGTATCCATTGGGATCACGTTCAAATTTAGCTTCTGCTGTTAATATTAATGTTAAAATTAAATAAATGAATGAATTAAGCCACAGCATTCTGCCGGCTTCGTATGTAGCCGCTTTTAATCGATACTCTACTTTACATTTTGTTATCGAGCTGACACCTTAATTATTATGCAAAATGTGGCAACCTTCGGCTGTTGACAGTTGACAGCTGTTATTTTGCTTGCTTTATTTTAGCATATTATCTATTTCATAATTGCCGTATTACTCGCTTATCCATGACTTAAGATAAGATCTTGTGACGAAAATTGTACAAATGACTTCACAGATCTACAATCAAAAGAAGTTTATTCCCACTGCGCCAGAGAAGGGCAGCTTTCCATTAGATCACGAGAGCTTGTGCAAGAAACACTTCCTAATCTATGCGAGTTGCTTGAGGCGCAACGACAACGACAACGGCAAGTGTCGTTTAGAGGCCAAAGATTACTTGGGCTGTCGCATGGACAACAATCTTATGGAAAAGACAGAATGGGAGAAATTGGGATTTTCGGAGAAGACGCTACCCAAGAAGGAGCAACAGCAGCAGCAATCACAACAGCAATAACAATAAAGCCAGAACGTAATGTGCTCATTGCAGCCACAGGTAGCGTAGCTACCATTAAGTTAGTCCAATTAATATCTGAGCTCAGTAATGAACAGCTTGACTACAAATTCAATGTGAGTTTGCAAATTTCCAATTTTGTCTGATTTTCATTTAATGAACATTAGTCAACAGATCAAAGTTCTTATTACGGAACACGCCAAGCACTTCTTTGAACTAGAACAAGTGCCGGAGAACGTTCCCATCTTGCACAATCGCGACGAATGGCTGACATGGAACAAGCGCGGTGACCCTGTGCTCCACATTGAGCTTGGCAAGTGGGCAGATATGCTGCTGATAGCTCCACTTAGCGCCAACTCGCTAGCGAAAATTGCGACAGTAAGATAAAATTGTCATTGTCTCACGAGTAAAGATAATATGATAGCTGGTTAATTTATTTCAGGGTATTTGCGATAATCTAGTTATGTGTGTCGTACGCGCTTGGGACCTGCAGAAGCCGCTCTTGTTTGCCCCAGCAATGAATACCCGCATGTATGATCATCCCATAACTCGAGAACAAATCGACAGACTCGTCAGCTGGGGTTACAAGGAGATATCTTGCATTTCAAAGACCTTAATGTGTGGCGACACTGGCAATGGAGCTATGGCTGAGGTGACCTCCATTGTAAAGAGTGTTGTTGCTGCCTTTATGTAGCCGGTGTAAATATTTTACTATAAGTGTAAACAAATAAAGTGTGGCAGAATGCAATTATTCAAATATTGACATATATTATTAATTTTTCTCATATTACGCCAACGTGAAACATAAGCTGTAAGAGCTGCAATTAAGATCGTCACTTTTATTGGGTTTCAATTTATTTGTAATAATGTTTATTGATTAATTTTGAGTGCATCTAGGAGCAAAATGATTTTCGTACTTTTTTTTGTTGTTTTAATTTATTTTTGTTCCTCATGTTGTTATAGTAGGTTTTGCTTCTTTATTAATTGCAATTGAGTTTTCCATTTCACGTTATATTTTCATAGTGTGTATTCGTGTGTGTTTTATCAACAATTTTATGCATTTTAAATCATTTTTATATGCGAATTATAATTATTTTATGCGCTATAATATGTATATACTAGAAATGTGTGTGTGTGAAGAATGATAACTTAAGATTAGGGAAATTAAAAAGCTTAGTTATTATTACACAGTAAAATATATTTTTTATGTATTTTTTCGTTTATATTGTAGCTGTAGTCGTACTTAGTTGTGTATTTCAACTCTGGCTGTTTAAAAACGAATCAACTCAATAATTATCATATGCAACGACAAATTATAAAAAATATACATAGTCTTCAGGCATATGTCCAACCTAAGTATGAAGTTTCTCAATTTTAACTTAAAAATAAATATGTATTTATAAATGTATGTATTCATATGTATACACGTTTTTGTTGTTTGTTTTTTAAATTACAACTAATATTAAACATAAATATATACACTAGCATATACTTGCTTTTTGTATGTTTATTGGTTTTGCTGTTGTCGGCGCTGCCTTTTTATATTTATCATTAATTACAGTAAGTTTTCTGTTATTCTCATATTCAAATGAGTGTCGTTCCTATATTGTATCTTGTCTCGCGATATCCTTGGAAGTCCAACTACTAAAACAACTCGTATGCCAAGGATATGCAATAAGCGCAAAGTACTCCACAATTGCTTAGACGCCTTCCTCACAATTCTAAATGTATTTGTTGTATTTCTATAGGTCATTTGTAATGCTTTATACAAAAGTTTTAGAGAGAGTTGCAACTTGCCTAAGTTTACATGGGTATATATAAGTATGTGTTTATGATGAGTGTTGTTATGGATGGGGTTTGTATATGTTTGTCCGCACAAGTCTTCCGTGCACTTCTAGTTCTGTATGTTCTTATGCTTTTGATTATAGTCATTAGCTTATAAATTTGTCGAGTAAAAATTGTGATTTTTTGGTGAGTCAATGTGTCTATGTCCGGTGACTTGTCAAATGTTTCTTCCCTTAACGCTTCGACTAAGACTCACAATACAATAGAATATTATATAGCCATTTCATCTTAATATGGTTATTTTCTATATATATATGGTATATTACTATAATACGTTGTTGAGTTGCATCTGCAGGCGTAGTTTTCATCTAATCACACAGGCAACGCACAGCTTGGCTGCACTGATGCAGTCATCGTGGCAGAAAGCGCCGCATTGCTGACAAATGACCATCGCGTTCAGAGCGCAAGCGCAGCTGTTGTTGGTTGCTGCTTCGTTGCTTGGTGGCGTATTCTCTCCGCTTTGTTGCAGTTGCAATAGGGGGTGTTGCTGTTGTGGTGTTGTTTGCTGTATTTGTAGCTGATTGCCAGTAACGCTGCCAGCAGCTGTGGTCGATGTAGTGCTGGTTGTCACTAAGAAGTTATTGCCAGTCTCCATGAGAGTCGTTGCTGGTGCCGAATTGCTATTATTGCCGGCGTCAATGTAAGTGATATTGTTGCCTTTTGTAATCATAATAGCGAATCATTAGTATACCATTTGAATATAACAATGCTTAGTTAATTAATTGATCATTTAAGAAAAGAATACTGAATTGAAATACAAATCATGCAGTTTACATACTCGATACACAAACGCATACGCAAAAGTGTTACGGAGAAACGAAAGGTAAATCTAACAAATCTATGTGATAAATATTATGACGTGCCAATGAGTCGATTGATTTGATTTATGGGCGATGGATTTGAAAGACGTACCTCGCTAAGCACTAATAATACACCAATTTACCTGCAGCGACATTGCGCCGCACAATATTCGCGGCCGCGCTAACATTGCCCAACTGCTGCTGTTGAAGTTGCTGCTGCTGTGAGTGCAGTTCGTGGTGATGCAATGTATCGTTGTTGGCAATCACTGGCGCACCGTTGCCAGCCGTGTTATTGTCAACAGATGCCGGACGCCCGCGTCCGCCCATTGTTATTCCGTTAAGATTGTGCAACGGATTCTGCACGGTGACAAACTGTCAAATTGGATGATCGAAGCACAGCTATCATAGTATGTTTTGCTAGCTTATACACCAACAATTGCACATACCTGATTCTGATGCATCGGTGGCGCACTCGAGGCCCGTGGCGCCTGATTGTCAGCTGCGCCCACATTGGCGCGATGCACTAAAACATATTGGCCAGTTCCATTCTGATGAAGCAGCTGTTCTGGGGTCGTTGTCGCTGCCTGCTGCGACACCTGTTGCCCTGCTGCCAACTGCAGCTGCTGTGCAGCATTGCTGGAGGCCCCTGGTGCCGCTGTCATCATATGCCGTATTACAGTTGTGGGCGATGGCTTTCGTTGCACATACTTCTTTCGCGGAAAACCTCCCATGCGAGGTCCGATTACCTGCAATCAAATGAAACGTTAAATTAAATATCCCATAAAAATATAACTACAAATTGAGATTACCTTGTAGACACCTGGTCGCCCCACACCCATTACATTTGGTGGCATGCCGGCAGGCAGTGATGGCGGGGCAGCAACAGTGGCTGCACCACCGACCAGCAGTTCCTCTTGCTTCAAATTCTGTGGCGCTGCGGTCGCAGCAGCTGTTGCTATCACATTGCTGCTAACCGTACTGAGATTCGTCATCGGTGTGGCAGCGACAGTGGATACATTCAATGCCGTGTTGCTGCTGGTGCTGCTGACAGTTGTTGTCGTCTGCTGTTGGTTGAGAATGGCAGCCGGCGGGCGCAGTTGAGCTTTGAGGTTCTCACGATTCGGACTATTCTGTATTACAGCCTGGCAGATTTGATAGCTTCGCTCGAGATTAACAGCACCTGGTGGCAATCGATTGGTGGTCGCCTTGCGCCCCTTGCCCGTGGGCATCTTTGGTTGCAATCGCTGCTGGGCAATGGTTGTGGGCACACCTGATGGCGACATTGTTTTCATGGTCAGCACATTGTTAACTGCTGCCACAGGCAGCTGCAAAGACTGTTGTTGTTGCTGCTGCAAATTACTGTTGTGATTGAGTTGCTGCTGTTGTGCCGTTGCTGGTTGCTGCTGAACCGCTGCAACAACGTTGGCATAGGTGGACGGAATTTGTTGGCTATTTGCAGTTGTTGGTGTTGGGACAACTGCAGGCGTTGCAGCTGTGTTGGGCGAGGCATTTGCCGGTCGTGTCATCGATATAATGTTCAATGGTTTCGCTATGAACTTGGGCGGCACAACGCTTTGCTGCTGCTGTTGCTGATAACTCTGCTGCTGTTGTTGAAGTTGCTGTTGCTGCAGCAAATTGTTGTTGGCTACTTGCGCCAGCAGCTGCCTCTGATGCAATTGAGCCTGTTGCAATGCAAATTGTTGTAACTGTTGCTGCTTTTGCTGGGCTTGTTGTTGCTCGATTTGCTGCTGCTGTTGCTGCTGTTGTTGCTGTTGAGCAAGAAGATTTGGTGTC
Source organism: Drosophila siamana (assembly GCA_035047445.1). Lineage (NCBI taxonomy): Eukaryota > Metazoa > Arthropoda > Insecta > Diptera > Drosophilidae > Drosophila > Drosophila siamana. Next base: position 1,579,902 of record JAWNPP010000081.1, read on the forward strand.
AAAAACTGCTGAGCTCCATTGCTGTTAATCTCAAAAGGCTTGCGCAGCGTCACTGGCAACGTTTGATGGGTTTTATGTAACGCATTGCTGCTAGTTGCTTGCTGCTGTTGGACCTGTTGTTGTTGCTGCTGCTGTTGTTGTTGTTGTTGCTGCTGTTGTGCAGCTGCTTGTAGAGTGAACTGCTGCAATAGTTGTTGTTGTTGTTGTTGCAATTGCTGCTGCTGACGCTGCTGCTGTTGTTGTTGTTGCAAAAGGAAATTTCCGATAATCTGACCGTTGGAATCGACCAGAATTTGACGCTGCTGCTGTTGCTGCTGAGGGGGGCTGCAGGTGGCGCAGCAGCTGCAGTTGCTTGCTGCGGTAGCTGATTAATCGTAATATTGCTACTACTACTGCTGCACAAGCTCAAGTTATTGCTGCTGTCGTTGCTGTTGCTGCTGTTTGTAATAACCGTGCTGGACACCTCCATTTCGGCTGCAGACATCGGCACTGCATCGCACACCAGGTCGTGGGTAATCTGCAAATGAATGAATTCAATTTATTATTCTGGAACATTTCAATACCATGAAAGTGCTCTTACCTCATTGCTGTAGTCGGCGTTGTGTGTTTGGGGCATAAACGAATGTTGTGCTAACTGCACGACATCCTGAATTTGCGCATGCAATTGCTGCTGTTGATGTTGCTGCTGCTGCTGTTGTTCTTGCTGGTGTTGATGGTGCTGCTGCAACTTGTCCACTATATCACGTACAGCATCGCCCTCGCTGTCCTCTATTACGTGATCAACCATTGCATTCATTCCTTCATCCTGCTCTTGCGGTTCAGCATCAATGCATTCAACTATATCATCATCCTCATCCACATTTTCCTCATCTTCGTCAACCTCATCAGCAACCGCGTCAGTGACATCATTGTCAAGCAGATTGTGGCACTCAACGAGACCGTCATCCTCTGTTTCATTTACCACATCCATCATATGTATAGCCTCATGATTCAATTGCTGCTCTGCACCATGCATTTCTTCGACTGTAGATGTTGCATTATTTAACGGAGCTGCTGTCATTAATTTAATGCCACCAAAATTCCAATCATGCTGTACATGCTGAAACATTTCGCTAGAATTTAACTCGACGGCTGGCGCTGATTGTTGCTGCTCCTGTTGCTGAAGAGTGCCCACTGAGCTGAGCATAGCTTGCATGTCAGCCAGCGTTGTTTCAGTTGCTGTTGCCAGCGACATTGGTGCTGCCAAAGTCGTTGTTGTGGCAGCTGTTGTCGAGGAGTTGCTGCTAGAACAGGACGATGATAACGATGATGATATAGAAGACGATGTGCAATTGCTGGACGCCAATGAACTAGACGACGTTGTTGTTGATAGCGAATTGCTTGCCATTGTCATTGTTGGAGAATCTTCTAACTGTTGTTTATCACTGTGATCATCCAGTTTAATGATTGTTGCTGTCGCTATAAAAGAGTCAAACAAAATTGTTTATTAGATATAATTTAATTCATTGCTTTGTGCATATTACAATTTGATGATGATGATGAGGAATAGAAATTGTGGCTGATGGTTGCTTGATGATCATGGAAGTAAGCTTGAATAAGGAATGAGAATGAATTTAGATACTTGCGAATTCTATTAATAGGTAACATCTTACCGTGATCGATTGTTTCCGCAAATACAAAGTCATGGTTTCTTGGCGTTGTCGATGTCGACGCAGTTGTTGCTGTTGTTAGCACCATATTCGGCATTGCTTTGGTATCTAAACATTCAGATTGATATCGAAGTCAATAATTGCAACATATTTAGAGATTATATATGATAAACATACCTTCAACTAGTTCCACGTCGGGTATGTAATCTCCAAAGTGGTTCGTGGCCACAGGAATTGTTGCAGGTATGATGTTTGAAGTTGCTGCTACTGTTGACGTTGATGCTGTTGTTGTTATGTTTGTTGTTATTGATGCAGATGTTGTTGTGGGCGTTGTTAGTGTCTCTGCGTTTGTTGCCTCGTTTTTAGCACAGGTACTGTTGATAAGTGGCTGCTGGTCGTTTATTGTTACTGCTAATTTAGCATTCAACTCGGTTGTCGCATGCTCATCTATATTTATTGCATTAGGAACAATCTCCATAACCTCCCGTTTTATTTGCTTGCTCTCCTTTGACGTCGTCGGCAGCTCACTAACGATCGATGACAGATCGCCGCGTTTACGTCGTGATGGGCTGCTCGAAGGGCGTTTCAGAATGCGTCGCTGTTGCTCCGTTAAAGCATTCTGTGCTGCTGCTGCTATTACTGTTGCCACTATCGTTGTTGCTACTTTTATTTAATGTTTCGTTAGTTGCATTGATAGTTGTCACTGTTCTCTCTGCTGTCGCTATTGTTGCTACGGTGGTGCCAGTGGTTGTAGCACTCAAACTGGCTGTGGATGTTGTTGGTGTTGTCGTGGTTGTGGATTCGCACTTTGTGCTCTGTAAATATAAAGAAAATTTAGTTCATTTCTGGTAATTACACAAAGAAAACTCTTGCTTACAATATTAAATTTCAGTTCAGTCTCATTATCACATGTTGCTTGTTGTAGTTGTTGTTCTGGCTGCTGTTTTTGTGGTGGTGCTGGTGGTGTTGATGTTGATGTTGGTGGTGAAGCTGCCGATGCTACTGTCTGTTGCTGCCTTGTCGGCTCCAGTTTAAGCTTAGCGGTGGGCGGGTTGGTATTCGGTGCACGTTTCGCATTTTTCTCGCCCCAATATGGTTCGAAGTGCTTCAATTTCCAGGGATCGACTTTATTTTTTTCTCGCTCCGCTTCCGTTTTCAGCTTGATTTGATTCTCTGGCGTGAATTCGCCTTCGCTTAGACGTTCCCGCCACTCAAGGCATGCGCGTGCAAAGAACTCGTTATTTAGGCAGGAGGCGCTTAATCGTATGGCTTCGTTGGAGCTATTACTACCACTCCCACTGCCGCCACTGCTCGTACTCGGCTGCTCCGGCAGCAATGCTGGCTGCACTACCTCACTGGCTTCGCGATCCACGCTCGGCAACAGTTGAATCAGATTGTGCTGGTACAAAGGCGGCAATAAAGAGAATGTTTGCTTATTCAGCAACGCGCGCAGATTTGTAGACGCCAGTATGGAGTCGGGTGTTTCCAAATCGATTTTGCCATCCTTAAACTGTTCGATTTGTGCGGCAGTTGTCAGCTTCTTGTTGCTGCGACGACGAGGCTTCACACTGAATCCCGGTATCGAAGCCAGTACCTCACGCATTGTCGATGCTTGGGTTACGGCCTTAGAACTTGGTGAAGCTGTGGCTGCTGCTGCAGCGGCTGCCGCGGCGGCTGTTGCCGCTGCTGCTGCTGCCGCCGCCGCTGCTGCTGCTTTAGCTTGCTGCTGCTGTTGAATGCGGCGACTGCTGATCCCCCGCACAGGCGGCGCAGCTGTAGAGGATGAAGACGAGGCGGAGGTGGAGGAGGCAGCATTAATGGCAGATGACGAAGGAATTATCGCTGCTGCTGGTGTTCCTGTTGACGGTATCCCAGCGTTGTGATGTAACGCATCTTCACTGACCACTGGCTTTTTCTCAGGTGGTATGGATTTCATTATGATGCGTGGCAGGTGGCGCCTGTTTCAATAAAATATGTGCTTATTAATAAACTCATAGCATACTTTGCAATTGTTGAGTTGCTTACCTCAGACTATGTGTGTGCTTATTGGGTGACGTTGAATTCATCGCAGGCTGCTGCTGATGATGTTGATGTTGGGACACACCTAACGCCACCGTTTGCTGCGCTGCGGTGTCCAAAGCTAACGGATCTTTTTCATCGTCATCATCCACGAGATTCACGTGCGCCGTTGCTTCCATAATCACAGGTATAATATGCTGTCGCTGTTGTGGAATGGTGGCGCCTTGAGTGGACATTTGTTGCTGCTGCTGGGTCTGCTGCTGTGGTTGTTGTTGCTGCTGCTGATGGGGCGCTGCTGATGTGGATGTATCCGGCGTTATGGATTTCATATTTATACATATGTATATATAGCGATATATATATAACTATTTACAACTACTCTCAGCAAGGTTGGTTTTTATTATTGTGTCCATGTCAGGCGATGATGCGGTGGCAGTTTACTGGTTTCTTGCGAACATACTGCACATAAACATAAAAAAAAAACACAAATGTTAAGAAATGTGATTTGCAACATTTTAACCATATTTGAGACGCACTAACCTGGCCAGCAGCAGTTTTAGCCATATCAATGGGCGGGGGCAACGCAGCCTGTGCCCGAGCGGTATCCAATTTTGGAGCGCTGCGCCCCCTTTTCTTAGAAAAGTTCCAGTTATTCAGTTATATTGGTCCGTGTGTCTTACAGTGTTACCCTTACTCACAGTTAGTTTCCTCCTCTCCTCGATTATTACACACGCTAATTTTCAGTTGCTCAGTTCTGTTCGCCTTTCCTTTTAATACATGTATATGCCATGTACGAATGTATGCCCACCGTAAATTTGTTGCCTACAATAACAAACACAACAAAAGAGCAAAGTTGGTTGGTTTGTTGCTTTTGCCCTGCAGGAATATTACATACATATGTAATATACATATACATATATAATTATAATTCACACACACACAACACTTACACACACGCACACAAGCTCGTAAACTCACAGGCGCACGCACGCACTTATAAAAGTTTTTTTGCGTGGTTTGTTTTGGCTTTTATCTATTGCGTATTACTCACGCCATAGTTTATAATGTAGCAACACTCGCACTCGTTTGTTGTTAGTTTCCATGCATTTAATCTAAATTAAAACATTGAATGCATGTTGCAAAGACACAAACAAAAGCAGAAACAGAGCTAAAATTTTTGGATTCTTTTTCTGCTTCTTGTGCTCTATGGAGCTGACTCTTTCTGACGCTAGCCCTTGCATATACATTGGCCGTACGCCAACGTCTGTCTTTGTTTTACACACAGTCAGCAGCTACGCAGCAAAAAAGCTTGGATGTTACTGAATGAGATTATTATTATTACTTTGATCACTAAAACTAAGCGTTCGCAGCAAACACTTGATAATTTACATTTTATTATAAATTTTAATTTTATTTTAGAATCAATTATAGTTATTTAGTAGAGGTGTAGAGATCGGGGTGTGACCGCAAGTAAAATTTCTAAAATATACGTTTTTACCCTGATGTGATATACCAAAATACAGACACTTCGATAATTCTCACCTGGTTACTCTTCATTTAACATTTTGGGTATATTTTAAAAGCGTGCGCAAAGGCGCGTCATTTTAAACAGCTTAATTTGTCTGTGCTTTGCGAAAAACCTCAGACGCGATCTAAAATATGTTTATTCTTTTACAACAAAAAACGTATTTTTTTATATACAGTGATGTCACTGCATATCTACACTTTTATATGGCAGTTGAAGTGTGCTTGATTACAGACATAATAGTATAACGATTGTCTAAACTGTTATCAACATTAAGTCCTAATATTTTTAGTCCTAATCCTTTAATGGGACATATGATGATCGAGTGTAGACGATTTTAATAATATTCGATAAACATATAATTTTAATGCTACCATCGACGATTTTAATGTGGAATTTATTAAATGCAATTATATTAAAATATTCGTGTGTTACCGCCAATATTTTTAACCAGAAACAAAAAAAAACGTCCAATCGATAACACACGATAACGATAGGTATTTGCGCTCTGGGGCAGATGGAAAAACAGATGTAAACAACGCCGGCAGCAGTCTTCTTCTTTGCTGAGGTTTTACGTGAAAAATGTTTTAAATAATTGAGTTGTTTAAGTTGTTAACTAATTCGTTATCCAAATCCCGCCAAGATGTTCTCATTGTGCAAACAGACACACGCGGCCACGTCAATTGAGTTTTCCATCTCGTGCCGCTTCTTCAACAATGTCGAGGAGAATCTGGTTGTCGCCGGCGCCAATGTGCTCAAGGTGTACCGCATTGCGCCCAACGTGGACGCAGTGCAGCGTCAGAAGCTGAACCCCAGTGAAATGCGCCTGGCACCCAAGATGCGCCTAGAGTGCCTCGCCAGCTACACGCTTTACGGTAATGTGATGTCGCTGCAAAGTGTCTCGTTGGCGGGGGGCATGCGGGATGCTCTGTTGATTAGCTTCAAGGATGCGAAGTTATCAGTGCTGCAGTTGGACGCAGATACGCAAACGCTAAAGACCCTATCTCTGCACTACTTCGAGGAGGACGACATTCGCGGCGGCTGGACGGGACGCTACCACGTGCCCGTGGTTCGAGTCGACCCAGATGCGCGTTGCGCTGTAATGTTGGTGTATGGCAAACGGCTGGTGGTTCTGCCGTTTCGCAAAGACAACAGCCTCGACGAAATCGAACTGGCCGATGTGAAGCCCATCAAGAAGGCGCCCACAGCGCTCGTCACACGCACGCCCATCATGGCCTCGTATCTGATCGCCTTGGCGGACCTCGACGAGAAGCTGGATAACGTGCTGGACATACAGTTCTTGCACGGCTACTACGAGCCCACGCTGCTCATACTATACGAACCCGTACGCACATGTGCTGGTCGCATCAAGGTGCGCTCCGACACTTGTGTGCTGGTGGCCATTTCGCTTAATATCCAGCAGCGCGTGCATCCCATCATCTGGACAGTAAACAGTCTGCCTTACGATTGCCTGCAGGTCTTTCCCATACAGAAGCCCATTGGCGGCTGCCTGGTGATGACCGTCAACGCGGTCATCTATCTCAATCAGAGCGTGCCGCCCTATGGCGTCAGTCTGAACAGTTCAGCGGATAATAGCACCAGCTTTCCGCTGAAGCCTCAGGATGGCGTGCGCATTAGTTTGGACTGCGCCAACTTTGCATTTATCGACGTGGACAAGCTGGTCATCTCGCTGCGCACTGGAGATCTCTATGTGCTCACACTGTGCGTGGACTCGATGCGCACCGTGCGCAATTTCCACTTCCACAAGGCGGCTGCCAGTGTGCTAACCAGTTGCATATGTGTCTGTCATACTGAGTACATATTCCTGGGCTCACGACTGGGCAACTCGCTGCTGTTGCATTTTACGGAGGAGGATCAGAGTACAGTCATCACGCTGGATGATATGGAGGCTGCTGTAGAACAGCAACACAACAGCGAGCAACCCGCACCGCAAGAGTTGGAGGAGGAGGCGCCAGTCTACGATGTGGAACAACTCGATGCGCCGCCGCAGTCCAAATCGCGGCGTATTGAAGACGAAGAGCTCGAGGTGTATGGCTCGGGAGCCAAGGCATCGGTGCTGCAGTTGCGCAAATTCATCTTCGAGGTCTGCGACAGTCTCGTCAATGTGGCGCCCATTAATTACATGTGCGCCGGAGAGCGCGTGGAGTTCGAGGAAGATGGCACCACTCTGCGGCCACATGCCGAGTCACTCAATGAGTTGAAGATTGAACTGGTTGCTGCCACAGGGCACAGCAAGAATGGCGCACTGTCCGTCTTTGTGAACTGCATCAATCCGCAGATCATCACCAGCTTTGAGCTGGATGGCTGTCTCGATGTCTGGACAGTGTTCGATGATGCCACGCGCAAGGCAACAACGGCGCGCCAGGAACAACACGATTTCATGCTGCTCTCGCAGCGTTCGTCCACGTTGGTGCTGCAAACGGGACAGGAGATCAATGAGATTGAGAACACGGGCTTCACCGTCAACCAGCCCACCATCTATGTGGGTAATCTTGGCCAGCAGCGCTTCATAGTGCAGGTAAATCGAAGAGTTATTTTATAGAACTTACGTACCTAATGCCTTCTTTAAACAGGTCACCACTAGACATGTGCGTTTGCTGCAGGGCACACGCCTCATTCAGAATGTGCCCATCGATGTGGGCTCGCCGGTGGTGCAGGTCTCCATAGCTGATCCTTATGTCTGTCTGCGCGTGCTCAATGGCCAGGTGATAACACTGGCGCTGCGCGAGACTCGTGGCACGCCTCGTCTGGCCATCAATAAGCACACCATCAGCAGCTCGCCGGCTGTGGTGGCGATATCTGCGTACAAGGATGTGTCAGGGCTGTTCACCTGCAAGGCGGACGATGTGCTCAATCTGACGGGTAGCTCTGGGAGTGGTTTTGCCAACAGTTTCGGCGGCTACATGAAAGCCGAGCCGCACATGAAAGTGGAGGATGAGGAGGATCTGCTCTATGGCGATGCGGGTAATGCGTTCAAGCTTAACAGCATGGCCGATCTGGCCAAGCAGTCGAAGCAGAAGAACTCTGATTGGTGGCGCCGCCAACTGGTGCAGGCAAAGCCAAGTTATTGGTTGGTTGTGGCACGTCAAAGTGGCACACTGGAAATCTACTCAATGCCGGACATGAAGCTCGTCTATCTGGTCAACGATGTGGGCAATGGCGCGCTTGTACTCACCGACGCCATGGAGTTTGTGCCCATCTCGCTGACGCAGGAGAACTCCAAGGCGGGCATACTGCATGCCTGCATGCCACAACATGCGAACTCCCCGCTGCCGCTGGAGCTGAGTCTAGTGGGATTGGGGCAGCACGGGGAGCGTCCTTTGCTGATGGTGCGTACGCGCGTGGAGCTGCTCATCTATCAGGTATTTCGATATGCCAAGGGCCATCTCAAGATACGCTTCCGCAAGCTGGAGCAGATGCATCTGTTGGACCAGCAGCCCAGTCACATTGAGCTTGACGGGGATGGCATTGACGACGACGAGGAGGCCGAGTCGTACAACATGCAGCCGAAATACGTGCAGAAACTGCGCTACTTTGCCAACGTGGGCGGCCTCTCTGGGATTATGGTGTGCGGCGTGAATCCTTGCTTTGTTTTCCTCACGTCGCGCGGCGAGCTGCGCATTCATCGTCTGCTGGGCAATGGCGACGTTCGCAGCTTTGCGGCCTTCAATAATGTGAACATACCGCATGGCTTCCTCTACTTCGATACCACCTATGAGCTGAAGATCTCAGTGCTGCCCAGCTATTTGAGCTATGATGCTGCGTGGCCGGTGCGCAAGGTGCCGCTCCGTTGCACGCCCCGGCAACTGGTCTATCACCGGGAGAATCGAGTGTACTGCCTCATCACACAGAAGGAGGAGCCGATGACCAAATACTATCGCTTCAATGGCGAGGACAAGGAACTATCGGAGGAGAGTCGTGGCGAGCGCTTCATCTACCCTATTGGATCGCAGTTCGAGATGGTCCTTATTTCGCCAGAGACCTGGGAGATTGTGCCCGATGCGTCCATTCAATTTGAGCCCTGGGAGCATGTTACGGCCTTCAAAATAGTCAAGCTCTCATATGAGGGCACACGATCGGGTTTGAAGGAGTACCTCTGCATTGGCACCAACTTCAATTACAGCGAGGATATCACCAGCCGTGGCAACATTCACATTTACGACATCATTGAAGTGGTCCCGGAACCTGGAAAACCAATGACCAAGTTCAAGCTGAAGGAGGTCTTTAAGAAGGAGCAAAAGGGCCCCGTTTCCGCTATCTCGGATGTGGTTGGGTTCCTTGTAACGGGCCTGGGCCAGAAGATCTATATTTGGCAGCTGCGCGATGGCGATCTCATTGGCGTGGCGTTCATAGACACCAATATTTATGTGCATCAGATCATCACGGTCAAATCGTTGATCTTCATTGCAGACGTTTACAAATCGATCAGTTTGCTGCGATTCCAGGAGGAGTATCGCACCCTCTCGCTAGCCTCGCGCGACTTCAATCCCATGGAGGTCTTTGGCATTGAGTTCATGGTGGATAACTCGAATCTGGGCTTCCTTGTCACCGATGCCGAGCGTAATCTCATCGTCTACATGTACCAGCCGGAGGCACGCGAATCCCTGGGTGGCCAGAAGCTGCTGCGCAAGGCTGACTATCATCTGGGCCAGGTGGTGAACACCATGTTCCGTGTGCAGTGCCATCAGCGTGGTCTGCATCAGCGCCAGCCATTCCTCTATGAGAACAAGCATTTTGTTGTCTACGGCACTTTGGATGGCGCCCTCGGCTACTGTGTGCCCCTGCCTGAGAAGGTTTACCGACGATTCCTCATGTTGCAGAATGTGCTATTGTCGTACCAGGATCATTTGTGCGGCCTCAATCCCAAGGAATATCGCACCATCAAGTCCGTCAAGAAAATGAGCATTAACCCATCACGTTGCATCATCGATGGCGACTTAATTTGGTCGTATCGCCTGCTGACACACTCCGAGCGCAGCGAAGTGGCCAAAAAGATTGGCACACGCACCGAGGAGATACTCGCCGATCTGCTGGAGATCGAACGCCTATCCGCTGTCTTCTAGACAAATTTTTGCGAGTGCACGCCTGTAAAGTTATTACCGTTAATTATAGCTCCATAAGTCTATCCCTAGCTAAGTTTCGCCAAGTTGCATCTACTCCTTAGTCCGACTTCAAATAGCAGTAGTAGTGGCAACAAAATAATTTGTTAAATAAAACGATTTGTAGACTGTCAAATTGTCAAATACTATAAAGATATTTACAACAATTGCTCGGTATTTTCAATCTCTTGAAATCTGTCTCTTTAAGCCCCATCGACAAATACAGAATGCAAGTTTACTTGGCCACATATTAATCGTGGGTATTTGTAATTGTATCTGGGTTGTATGCAATTATGCATATATAATAAGTAATATTATTAATTCATTGTGTAAGCTAACAACATCATCAAATTAATGAATTCAAATGTGACACTGCATCTTCCATCCATCACTAATTCGTACAAAGAAAAAATACATATTTCAAATCGAAGATCATCCGAAAGGGAGTAACTTATAAGAATACAGAACAAAATTTAAGAAAATTACAGTTTTTCGCTTAATTATTTATGTCTGTGTAAGTGTGTGTGCTTCAATATGTGGTGAGTGTGCGTGTGTTTGTGTGTGTGTGTGAGGGTATGCGTTTTTATATATATATATATAAGGTTATATGATGAAGGCGCTTTCAAGTGTCCATGATTCAAGTTCGTTGAGCAAACTAATTTAGTTTAGAATAAACAAACAGCTGAGTTTAACAATTTATGCTGAAATATGTGTACGTTGTGGTGTTTTGGGGTTTCTTCCGTCTGTTTGTCGAGCACCCGTCGCCTCAGATCTGCGAGCGAAGACGTGGGCGTGGCAGATCACCGAACACAGCCTCGCCATGAACGCTCTTAGCCAACGCCTTGATGCTAGCTGCAATGTCCACCGTGTTGTCAAGTACCTGTGGGGGAAAAAAGCAACCATTTAATTGCTGGTTTGTTTGTCATCCCATCTGTCGTCACTCACCTCCTCATCTTCCGGCAAAACAGTGTTGTTATTGTTGTTACTAGCATTGTTATTCATGCGCTCAACCAGCGGCGAGTTAGCTATTTCCACGGGCAGACTTCTTGCAAAATTGGCGTAATGCATCTGCGCATCAGTCGGACGTCCGGCCCTCGTGGGTATCGACAGCGAGCTGTCCAAATCAAGAGCATCTGTTTCCAATAAACACTATTATTACTTGATCCGTTTTAAAATGATCTTAAAGCAGTACTCTTACCCTCGGCCTCGTCGGCATCGCTCATGTTGTCGAGGTACTGCTGATGGTCGTGCTGTGAGTTGTGTTGATGGTTGAGCTGGTGCTGAAGCTGTAGCTGCTGATAGATGTGGGCACGTGGAAAATGCGACACAGGCGGACCCTGCACCTGAGTTGGTCCATCCACATCCTCCAGATCGAAGAGGCAGTCATCGGCATCGTCCGCTCCATTGGAGGCAGCGGGCGTGGACAATAGCAGCGAGCTGTTAGCTGCTGCAGTCGCCTGCTGCTGCTGCTGTTGTTGCCTGAAGGTGGGACTGTTGCCCACGCTCATGGGCGTGGCTTCTGGTGTTGCAGGCGGTGTATCGAAATTGGACATTTTGCGCGTTGTTATGATGGAAGCGCTTGGAAGCTGCTGCGGCGGCGGCTGCTGCTGTTGTTGTTGCTGCTGCTGCGGCTGCTGTGGTTGGTCTTGCGATAAGGTCAGGAAATTCGGCGGCTGCGTCAGGCCACTAGGAGTAGTTGGCGTGGTGGGCACACCGAGTTCTCGTCGGCTGCTGATGGTGTTGCGACGACGCGCAGCTGGCCCTGTCACCTCCAGGGCAACGGGCATGGCACGATCCAGCAGCACACAGGACTGCTCAGACAATTGCTGTATCAATCGCTCCAGGAGCGCGACCTCTTGGTCAGACTTCTCACGAAAGCTTTTGAGGAGCGCAAAGTTCTGCTCGGCAAATCGTTCGATGCGCTTGTTCGTCTCCTTGATCTCCATCTGCAGTCGCGCCTGCTGATGAGCCTTCAATTGGTTGAGACGCTGCAGCCTGCCATCCAGCGGCACCTGGGACGAAAGGCTACCAATGCTCAGGCTGGACGCCGAGTTGACTATGCCACCAACGGGCGGGGGCGTAGTAACCACGGATGCTGCCGTTCCAGGTGCGTTGTCGTCGCGATCCATGATTATTAGCTCAAAGGTCTCAGAGTAGGACTTGTGGCTGCGTCGACGCACCAAGTCCTCGCTCTTGCACAGCATCGTGCTGTTGATGAGGTAGTGTGTGGGCGTGGCGCCAGCGCCCGCGCCTGCTGTTAACCGTTTGGCGCACAGCACCACCCTGCAATTGATGCAGATGCTTAGCTGCCAACTCTGGCCGGAGACGTCAAGAGTAACGCTCCAGATCAGATCCTTCTGACTGATGGCATTGATGGTTAGATCTGGAATGGGACCATATGCCTGTAAGCAGACACAAAATAAAAAAGATTGTTTACTACACAATCGATATTTGGAAAGTTTACTAAAACTGATTTCAATAATAGCTGTTTACGAATGGCCTATAGTGAGGGTCGAACGATAACGATAACAATCGACAACCATTATCCGTTTGCTGTACAGAAATGTTACCAGGTGGCATCACAGTAGCCTTCGTGTGATGTAAAATAACATACACAAATGATATCCATATATCGATTACAGTTTAGTATGCAAACAAGCAAAGGAATTGCTCAGCATGATTGATTTTTCTTTATCGCTCATTTCTCTTGGTCAATAACCGATTAGCGCTAAACTGATAGCCGATGACAAATTGCCCTGAAGTTGCAACTCTTTCGTTCTTTTGGTGGGGTATTGAACAAAATTATTTGTGTTGGGCTGAGCATGGAATTAAAAATCGAAGCGATTGGAAAATATTGTTCTGGTGGTTGTAGATATACTACACATACCATATGTACGTACTATGTGCTGTATTCGTCGCCCTCGCACAGTAGTTCAAGTGCAAATTTGTCAACTATGTTTTTGAGAATGTTCAAGTCAAGTAGATGACGCTGTCGTCGCTCACTTATCATACAACACAGAACGAGTAAACAACAAATAATTAGTTGAATTGCAAAAAGTTGTAGGCAGAGTAAAAAAAGTATTACTACTTGTTTCTTACAGCATAAATATTTGGCATAGCGCTACAACCAGATGTTCTCCTACACACAAGAATATATGCAAATGTGCTGCTGTGTTCTGTTCCCAGCAAAATGTTCGTGAATGTTATGCAAAACACAAAGAGTCGAAAGACTGCCGACTGACACAAGCACACCAAATTGTCTTTTGATTACAATACGAGTATACGAGTATAAATAAATTTGTCTTCCCTGCAAGCACTGAGCATAGCCGATGCATACACTCCTTATAGCTCTTCTCTCAATTTAAAAGGGCTCCAAATTCGAAATGGTTGCATTTTTCTAACACACAGTGTGAAAAGTGCATCATGTACATATGATTAAATATAGAAACTTAGCATCGAATACAATTTTAGGGTATATGATCGTCGCCTAGACATTTAGCATTAATAAAACGATGTCGCACGTGTTTGGTGTGTGATAGCCCTGCTAAATTTGACACTTAGCTTAAACACAATACCCTAGTACATATAACTCGGCAATACCACAATGAACAAAGTAACTGCCAGCCGTCGGGTTTGTCAATGTGTCCAGTATGACCGTCAGTTAGCCGGACATCCAGTCAGTCGGTCAGTCAGGCAGTAACTGGACAAAATTAAATTGAATTAAGGTATAAAATGCAAACGTCAACGCAAATCAAATAACAATGTTGACTCTGGCTGGGCTGGCTTATGCCCTACTCAGCAATTCTTCTAATGTGCGTTGTGTCCATTTTGTCGTCGTATAGATTGCCTGCATAACATCACATCCAGAGCAACAGCAATGCGACAGCTACTGCTACAATTCCACATCAGGTGAAATTGAGTGCAACAAGTGAGAAGTTGAGCGTATCCGGCTGATAGATACTATCTACCTATTTTTACTGAACACTACAAATACAATCATTATTTGTCCTCATACCAGAGATTATACCCTATGATTTTACTCTCACAATTAAATTTACGCGACTAATTAGATAAAATTTAAATCTGCATTTTTGTATTCTCTACAAAGAAATACTGTAGCTTTAATATCATGAAATACGCCGAACTTAGCAAAAAATTCTAATTAGGAATATATATATCAGGAATGTATTTTAAAAAAAATGTGTTCCAACTGCGCCAAAAAACCATTATATTCTATGGGTAGTGGGTATGAAAGGTCATTAAACAAATCAAATAAAATTACAATGTGACCGTGGTTATTGCTTAATATCAGCAATTTTGTGATATGTAAATTCTCATCAGTTATTATTGTATTCGTATCGCTCGGATGTAGAACTTCCGCATACATAACGACAGTTAATTCCCTGTTGTACAATACTTGCAACAGAGATGGTAAATTAAAATATCCCTGAATATTGGATTGGAATCGGATAATTCGCTTTAAAGACAGGTGCAACAGTGGTTCCAGCTCGTTGTTTGCTCTTCTTATGACATTATTCGGCGAAATTCTAGCCGTATCCTGTGGCTTTAAAATATGACATATTAAATAATTGTTTATGTCGAACGACTTGTTTACTTGGCGCTGTTTAAATATCTAATATATATCTGTGTACGTAATTTGTTTTTGCACAAAAGCAAAATAAAACTTAAAACCGAAAACAATGCAAATGCATTCATTTATGTCAAGCGCTGCTCGAGGTATTTAGGAATATCGTATACGAATAGGAACATGCGACGAGTACTGTATATAGTTTGTATATATATATGCACATATGCATTGCATTTGTTTTGACGTTACCAGTGCGAATGTCTTAATATATTTATTGCTCATTTTTTCTCCGTTCTGCCGTTCTGCCTTCTACCCCATCCCCCACTTCTCTCCCATTCTAAATGCATTATTGTTGTGGCTGTTTGCAAAAACTTTTGCATTGCACCTTTACGACCTGTTGTTGTTTTGTAGACGGTGTTCTTGTTGCCGATTTGCTTGCCTTTTAGCCATATTTGCTGGGCTATACGGCACCAGCGACCGTTGGTTCTCAAGTGGGTGGTATTACGACCTGGTGTCTGTATGTTTCTTGTTTGTTGTTGTCGCCGTTGTCTGTGTCGGTGTGTGTATATTTATATGCTTTTTTTTATCGCACTTGTTAAACGTTGAGGACTGCGTTCCCTCCCCTCCCCTTCCTCTTCTCACACACATTCCCTCTTCTGTTTGCACAACTTGGGTTGCATTTTGTAACATTGTGCATCTCGCAATGTGCAAAATGTCAATGACTTCAAGCGACTGCTGCTGTTGCCTCTGCACCAATAACAATTGAAGCCCAGTGGCAGGCGGCTGCAACAACAGTTGTTTTTGCTTAATTAACACAAACGATGTTGTTAATTGAAACTAAACGCTGAAATCGTTGTGGGCTAATTATGCTGTGGCGCCATCTAGCGCCCATACCCTGCGCATTCCTTCTAATTAAATGCCCATTTATGCTAGTGATATCGAACGATTATTGTGTATTTATGGCTCATTTGATTAATTGTATTTTGCCAGTACAGCGCCAAGTCGGTATGCTAATCAAGCAGGAGAATATAATAAATAAAACATTGCATGTTTTTGGCTGACGTTGCCCCAACAATTTCAGAATGAGAGCTTGCCACAACCAGACTGAGGAAACGTGCTGACGTGCACGTATAGCTGACCGTCGTATAGCTACGTCGGCAACATCGACGTCAATATCGGAAATCAATAAAAACTGAAAGTAAAAAAAAATATATTGTCTGAATATACATACATATATGCCAGTGTGGGGAAGATGGCAAATGTACCTGAAGGCATGCTGAAAAATGTAAAGCTTGCAGTGAACAGCTGTTTACATAACAGCAGCTGCTTAACAGGCTCCCAAACTGTATGTAATGCATACTTGAGTCCTATGAGCTGTTAATTCTGGCTAGACTGTAAAACTGATCGTGAATTCCATTTATTTTGAAATGTGAAGCATAAACATTTGTAATTCATAGCAGGCGTGCTGGCCTCCGCCGACACCAATCCATCCTCCAGTTGACTCGTTGTACATATTTTCAGCAACACCCCCCAGCTCATTTACCAGTCTGTGACGGTTTTAGAATATCGCTATAATGCTTATGCAACAAAGTGCACTGGGACTGTTAAGTACTTGCTAAATAACAACAACTATAAATATTTCATTTGCATATTTTGCATAATTTATATTGTTGTTTATGCGAGTCGTATTATTGTTGTTATAAAGTTGCGTTGGCTGGTCGGTTGGTTTGCAAATTTAATTGATTGCCAGGCATTAATTATATGCACGGCGCTAGTTTCCTAAGTGGTTCTCAGACTCAGACTGCCGATGTCATTGTCGAATGTCTAATGCGCAGCATTTCAATTAGCTCTGCCTCGACAGACTAAAAAACAAGCGAATTAAATAAATTATAACAAACAATAACCAGCTACCGCTAACAGAGCTCACTTAACAGCGATCTCTCGGCGTAAACATGTTAGCTACAGAGCAGGGATTCTAGGGCAACAGTGCAGCTGTTATGCTTACAGCGGATTATGGTGAACTGTTATTAACACTGAGCTTAGACGCTCACTAATCATTAGTTAATCGGCTTTATCCGCTGATTATTTATTAACCACGTTACGGTAATTGGCCATCAAATGGTTGGTAGCGTCTTCATCAGTAAACATAACTGACTGCAATATTGAACCTTGTGGTCTGACTGCCTCACTTTGTTGTGCTTTGTATTTCTATTTTCATTTAAATTCACTATTTTTATTGCTTTGCGATAACTCGCTTGTCGTTTCACTTTTTTGTTTTCTGTTACGTTTCGTTTCATCAGCCAAAAAGAAAATAAGTTGTAAGCAAATCATCGCACAAAAGGAACTACGAAAATAATCTTTTATAGATTTGCTTGACTTTTTTATTTTATATTTTTTTTTCTTTATTTTGGGGTTTCGACTTTTTTCATTGTACTGTGGATTGTATAGGAGCAGTTTTTTTTGGTTTGGTTTGAGCTTAGGTTCGGGGCACGACTTAGTTCGCTTCCAAATTATACCATTTTTTGCTGTTTCGCTCTGTTTTCTGTTTTTCTCTCTTCTCTCTCTGCCTCTCTCTGGGTCTGCATTATTTTTGTGCTTTTGTTTTTGTTTTTGCTTCCCCCAAACGCGCAAACACATTTCGCTCAGCTCCGTCGTCGCCCGCCGCTGGGCCGCATACTCATAAACAACAACTTTAGACAGCTGGGGCCCTCGCAGTCCGTCCGATGACGGGCCCCACGCGTACGACGACATCGGGGCTGGGCTGCCTCATTTTTTGTTTTTGTTTTTTATTTTGCCTCTTGGATTACCGAACGAGCGAACGAACGAACGAATTGGCAATTCGGATTTTTGCCGGTTCTTCTTGCTTCTAGCTGTTGCTGTTGTTTTTTCTTGCTTCTTTTTGGTGCCGGGTGCTCAAAAAATTTTCCATTGGGTTTTGCTCTTTGGCTCTCTGCCTTTTGGCTTGTCTCCCAATGGGAGTTTAATTCTTTATATGATGGCGATGACTCACACACGCACACACAACAACAACAACAGCAACTATAGCCGCTTACATGATGAGACAACTTGTTCATCATACTTGCTTAACAAACGTCGGGCCCGAATACAAGCTGGTAAGTTTTTAGAGGATTTTGGTAAAAGCAAATGGATTGGTTGCTGTACGAATTCAAATTATTCCAATGTATTTACCTCAAATTGGAGGTGATATTTAGTGCAAAGCAATTCGATGGAACTCCATTGGTATTCTAGCCGCTGGGACGTTCTAGGAAAGTGTTATATGCTTAAAAGCCTTTCTTAATGATCTGGGCTGCTAGATCATATTGAGATTTAGCCTTCTAGTCTTCTTTTCATCTCCAAGACATTTTGCTTGTTAACCCTTTTAAACTGACTTATAAATTATTCATTTCAGCTCGCTAATAGGCTTTAGCTCTGTATGGCTTAACAATAATATCAACAAGACTCGACGCACTTTAACACATGGAAGTTTTTGTCTGAGAAGATAGCGATCATTTTGCGCTACAGCAACAAAATTCTACGCAGCTGCACTAATTAATTATTTATCTGGTATTGCCTTAGTAACATATACTCTAAAATGATCTAGTGGATTTTCACTTTGAATTTCCTAGTTGCTAAAGGCTGATCTGCAAGTTCTTTGAGTGCCTATATGCCTTCCCACTGTCATTCTTTCTTCTGCTTTGATGCTCTCTCACTGCTTGGCTTTTTGTTCTACTGCGAACTCTTATCAACAGGCTAGTTATCTGTAGCCTTTCAATGTCGTTCGAAAACAAATTACAAATCTGATAAGGTGCAAACCCAAACATAACCCAGACTAGTTGAACAGCCAGGCAACGAGGCAGCCAAGCACTCGCCAGTTAACCAGCCATTGGCCCCGGTTCCCAATCTATGAGTAAGTATTTACTAATAATAAGGGCCGACAGCTTAGTTAAAACGTGTACACGTGTGATGCCTTCGAATAGAACAACAGACTCATACACGTCAGCACCTCTATATATACTTGATTATGTGTGTGTATTGGTGGACCTGGCACCTGGGGGAGACGCTCATAACAGTAAATTAAGCGCAACAATGTTTGCTCACCGGCTGCGGCTGTGCTGCGACTGTGGCTGTGTTGGCTGCGGACCAGGTCCGGTTTTTATTGTCTCGCCTAGCCCATTTTATTGCGACGCTACGACGGACGAAGGGGTGGAGTGGGTTAGACTAGGCAAGGGGTGAGGGATAGCTGTGGCTGTGGCTGCAGCGGCTTGTACCGGGCGTTATCTAAAAACTTTGACAAACAATTTTCGTTGACGTGCGTTGTTTGTTCAGCGAGTCGGGCCTATGTGTAGTAGGCTCTATTGCCATATCTTTTCGATATAGACACACACACGCACACAATATGTATTTACGTAGTTTTGTAGCAGTGTTTGTGTAGCTCAAATTTTATACACAAACAGCGGCAAATTGTGTCGTTGTGTCTCCCCGTGTCCATGCTTGTGTGTGTGTATGTGTGTGTTGGACTGCTGTTAATTGTTAGTTTATAATATGAGATCATCTTTGAGGTTTTTCGATTGACATTTGCATTTGCTGGTCATTCGTTGACTACCTTACCATTTGATAACCGTCGATTATAAGGGGCTATTTATAGATTTGTGTTTTAAAGGAGTGTCGTCTTTAAATGCGGCTTCGCTTTGTTACACGACAAGCCCATTTAATAACAGCTGCTCTGTTACGTCGCTGTTAATATTAATCAATTAAGCGTCTAACATTGCGCCATTTTCGTTCTCGCTCTCTTTTCAGGTACGCAAACCGGGCGTTTTTTTGAGTGTGTGTGCGTTTTGTGTTTTCTTTAGCTTTTTATGTTGATTTTCAGCTTACAAATCTCAGTCCGCACATTTGACACAAATCCAGCGACAGCCTTTGTATTGCTGCTCTGCTGTTTAGAAGTAAATATTTATGCGCGCAGAGCTCGACCATAATTGTGTATGTACGTTTCGCTCGCTCGCTCGCTCGCTTTGGCAACCCCTTAAGTAGTGCAACCTTTGCGTGTGCGAGTGTGTGAATGTAAGAACAACCCTCTCTGCTATCGCAGCTCATCAACATCAGCAGCAGCAGCAGCAACCGCTTTACATACGCTAAATTAACGATTTCGAAAATAAAATTCTCGTAAAAATATTCGAAAAATCTGCGCTAGCCAAAAAGGTGTTTTCATTTTCTATTGGTTATACAATTATTGTTGTTGCTCTTGTCGTTTATTTTTAGACTAAAAGCGCGCACAACGTGAATTTATAGTTTTGTTTACATGCAAATTGGCAACACTGGCATCAGCGGCCACTCGGTGCAAGTGTGCTTCGCTCTGGGGAATGGCTGCCAGCCGAGGCTGATGTTCCTCCCCATCTTCATCGTAGCCCCCACGACGGACAAGCTCGTTGTTAAGAGGTTAAAAGTTTAACAGCGTGCGGTAAACGCTCATTAAACGTTATTGCAACAATATTCGACAGTTGTCGCTCCGCTCCGTCCATCAGATTGAGAAGAGCTAGCAGCTCGCCAACGCCGCTCTCTTGGTTGATGTTTATGTTGCTGTCTTCAAGGTTATATTTGTTAAAGATTAACATTGGTTTTCAATTAAGCGACACGCGCTTGGCTGCCAGCTGCTCTACACAGAGAGCGAGGGAGAGTAACTGAGCAGCGGGTGCAGAAAACCATCCAGCTATTTGGTCACACTCACACCGGCAACAGCAGAAAAACAGTTGCCTCCAAACTGTTGCTACTGTTATTCTTGCATCTCATGATAAAAAGGTTACGAAAGCTTTGTGCAATGCATGTAACAGTTATGGGTCTACCTCCCAACATTTTAATTATCGTTATATTAAACCAGTACGCAATTAAATTTAGATGCTAAAACAACCATATTCAATTTTTCCCGTTTTCTTAACTTTCAACTGCGACTTATTCTTGTCTGAAAATTTTAAATCGCTTAAACTACTTCAATTAACATGTCGTTGTATCAATAGCAGCACTGGTGTTAGCTATTCGCATTCACTATCATTTCTATTTATTTCCAAAATACAGCAAGTCATTCTGTCTGTCATCAGCAAGTGTTTAGGAATAAAGCGTGTAGGTTCTTAGTATTGATTAAGCCAATAGAGCGTTTTAGTTTAAACAGTTTGGCTGTGGGGAATAATAAAAAATCATAAACAGCAGTTGAGTGTGTTTTCATATGCATTGCAGCCAGTCATTCTCAATATTTTTGCCATGTGATGCAGCTGGAATTGTTACTTTGGATTTGATAATGCCCATATATTTATAGAGCATTGCATTTCTGGTTGGCTCTCTCTTTATCTTCTCTTTCTCTCTCTCTCTCTGTCTTCTTCTTCCCATTGATTAATTACAAGCAAGCAAGTTATCGTGCAGTCGAATAGATTGAGCGAAGAGAAGTCCGATTCCATCGTTTGTAAAAGGTTAAAAGTATCATTTACATATTAATGGTTTCTTTGAATTTTTTGTATCGAACTCGTTTTGCACAATTGAAAAGAGTTTTGTCATGCTAATTAAATGTATCGCTACTCGTGCAAACAAACAAAATTTCTCCAGATCAGGTAAAAAGGAATGAGCGACAAATCACACATTTGTAAAAAGCTAAAAACAAACTAATTATGAGTCTAATCATAAATAAATCAATTAAAACGCGCAGCAGACGCGTCGCCTCGCAACGCGACGTCAACTCGATGCTGTCAAATCTGAATACATACATATGTACATAATATCGCATTGTTTTGTTGCTGTTGCTGCTGAGCTGATGTCGCTTTTACCGCTTGATAACCTAGAAAAGCGACTTAAGCGAGCGTGCTTAGTGTGAATGTTAAGTGATGGGCTGGACAAACCAGCGCTGATAAGTTGATAACGACTACCGACTACATCTATATGTATTTGTGTAAACTATTCCAATGTATGTAGGTGTGTTTGTGCCGTGTCGGGTGCATAATAAATTGTTTTGCTTGCCGGCAGCCAACGCCGGGCAAATTTTGGACAGCTGTGCAGTTTGACAGCAAACGCTGCTGTTAGTTACAGAGCGCATAACAGAAGTAGCTGCTGTTAAGTTGAGCGTAAATAATGTGAAATATGCACACGCGCCTCTCTTTTTGGATGGCCCATTAAGAGTTAAACAGCTTTGTTTATAACGCTACCAGACAACATTTTGTACACAATTTTATGCATAAATCCATACTTCAAAATGTTAAAGCAAGGCCTACGCATCAGTAACAACAACACACAAAGAAAAGATGAGTTGGAGTTGAAGTCGAACGGAGAGGAGGAAGGGGAAGAGGAGCAGGGCAAGGTGAAGGAGACTGAGAAGGGGAACAGAAGCTGCTTGTCAACTGCCTGCCATTGTTGTGGAGCAGCGACGGACAGAGCGGAGCCTGGTGCTCTGTCTGTCCTACACCCTGCCCTACATACAACTCCCCCTCGCCAAGAGAGCACAGTCCCCCGTCCCCTCTTTGCCCTAGCTGGCCATCGGTCGCATTTGGAAATCTCGAAAACTTGTTTATACATTTTGTTGTATAAACAAGTTTTTTTTCTCGCATTTTTTTTCGTATTTTGGTGCTGCTGCGGCTGTGGCTGCTGTTGTTATTGCTGTGTCTGCTGCTGCCTTCCTTCTTTGCATTTGTGCTTGCTTGGGTTTGTCGTCAGTTTCGTAATTTATTCTAAAAGCGTTCCGTTTTGGGCTCTATATAGAGAGAAAATACATATTTATATACACTTTTATGTATGTGCATATGTGCCAAAGTGTCCGTGTGTTGTATATACGTATGTATACGTGTATATATATATATTTATATATACATATATATATTTATATATACATATATATATATGATAACATATATATTTGAATACTCGCTTTTGTTTTGCTTCGCGCTTTGAATTATTCAAAATAACACTTTTAGTCTATTTGCCAAACGCTTATTGTTTTTGTTGCTGTTCTTGTGAGTTTCATTGTTGTTGTACGCCTCAGCGCTTTTGAAGTGGGTGCAATGTAAAGCAACAAAACAACAACACATTAAAACTTTTGCACGATCCCCAGACCGCAACAAGAACATCAATAATAATGCATAACAATTTAATTTCCATCAAAATAAACGCAAAATGTAATAAAATCCACCCACAAGACTATTTCGGGGGGAGCGACAGAAAAGAGGGAGTCACTTGCGGCTTGCACAATGGGTGTGGCTGCAAATACAAATATAACTTTGCTTTGCATACGTGCATGTGTAGTACATTAACAGTGTCTATAATTAAGCTGAGCTTATGCTACAGTTTGAGCACCACACCGAGTGCTTCTAAAACCGCGGACACGTGCGAACCGGCCCGGGAAGAGCGCGGCTATTGCTGAGACCGAGACTGAGACCAAGACCAAAACAAAAACAAACTGAGCGGCTACAGCTGTTGTTTGATTTAACCTTGAAAAAAGCACTCACACACTCACACACACACTAAGAACCACATATACGCTGACATGCAAACAGAAAAAGTTTTTGCCACTTTGTCGGTCTTACGCGTGTTCCATGTTGTATAGAGCATTTCGTTTTAGCCAAGTCATCGCCAAAATAATCACGTTAACATATTCAAGTATTATTCATTGTGTAGAACAAGCCGACACACAGCAGTGCAAAGTGTAAAATATAAAATGAAGGCGACTAATCACTGAAAGACAACGATCGGTATTTAAAAAAAAACGTTGCATTTCTATATCGAAAGAAAGTTGTAAAAATTACGTGAATAATTCGTTTAATAGCTTAATATTATGAAATGGAGAACTGCAGGAAATAAAACTTATTGCAAGATCGACAAAAATTCAGAAAAGTTCTAAAGTTTTTTCATGGAAACGAAAGTGCAAATTCCGTGAAATAGGCGTGGTAGAAGAGGAGGAACTAATGAAAATGAAAAGCGCATAAATCATGGAATGAATTGTAAATCATAAATCAAAAATGCCGCATACAAAAAAAAATAAATAAATAAAAGCACACAAGGAAAAACTAAAAATACGACGATCATTTTAAGAAGACGAAACGAAAGAAAGAGTAGAATGGAAGAAATACCGGGTGCCGCTTGCAAAGGAGTAGGCAACACAGGTGTAGGAAAAATCAAACAGTGCATTTGCATTGGTGTGCGTGAACATCAATTGTCAGGCCCAAGGAGTACAAAGAAAAGGCATTTTCACAAGTCGAGGCAGAGCAAAGACGCAGTTTTTGTCAGTGCCCCATGAATGACCCTATTTTTTCTGCTGCTCACTATCGCAACATATCTATGCGTACATGTGTGTGTATCAAGAATAGGCAGAGGCAACAGCCAGCAACGACAGCGGCAAAACATTGCTGGGCCGGCACACAAAGCATAAAGAATGATAATACACATACACACAAGCACTTACAGCGTACACACACACACACACACACACACACACACACACATAGGCCCTAGCAATATTGTTGTTGCTGGGCTCGCTATGCTGCGTGGAAAATTGTTACGCTGCGCATAAAGCAGAGTGCGATAAATAAAAATTAAAATAAAACACTGAAATATTTATGTATATGTATACACATATTCGTTTTTATATGATTGTGTCTTAGCATGAGGCTATTGAAGTGTTACTTACATGTTTAAAGAAATCCATATAATTACTGTAGTAGAGAAAATCCCTTGGATAATATTGCGCGAATACCTGCGATAGCAGAGCGACTTCGTCTCCACTGCCACTATTACTGTTACTATTACTGCCGCTGCCGCTACCATTGCGCTGCAGTTGCGGCGAGGTGGCAGAAAAATTCAAGCATTTGCACGAGATCATCATGATTGGTTTTGATTTGTATTATTTGTAACGGTATCTGTATCGGTATCGGTATCAATTTGCTGCCTTTAATTCACAATTATATATTTTCAATTTGCGCACGTTTGCGTATGTATTAATATTTCGAGTGTGGTTTTCTTTGATTTTGTGCGTGACTTCCTCGTTCGTCCTCTTTTGCGTTTGGCTGAGCGGCGCGGGCGCGTACAAAATCACTTAAACACCCACTGCAACTATTTTAGTATAGCATTTTCTCGTCCGACCCTTCCGTTCAATGGTATTCTTTCGACTGACGCAATGGCCAGATGCTCCTATGCTACTTAACAGAACCTGAAAACAAGTAAACTTAACAGCTTGATGTAATGTTAGTTAACGCTAGTCTGTTGGAAAAATTCAAAACTTCCAAGTACAATCAAAAAACCAAAATTTGTATAAATCTATATTTACTTGTTGTTGACTGTGTCTGTAAATTCATGCATAGAGCAAAAAATTCCATGAAATTGCTACTTTGAAATGAGAAATTGACAATAAGAAAGAAATAGCCTTGCCAGACTGGTAACTATGAAATAAAACGGCCGATATCTCTTTAAATGTGGCTGCTAACGCACTGTGAGAGCTGTTAACGCACATCAGAGCTTGCTATCGCAAATAGAGCTAATGTATATCGATATCTTGTGTACGGCTTGTGGTCACACTGATTTATTCAAGACTTTGAACAGCTGATGCACTTAGGCGCTTATTTTAAATGTGTGTTTTCAATTATATAAGTTTTATTTGATAAATCATTTGTTTACTTCTCAAAGTGTAAACAGTCTACCTTCGATTTAAACATTTTTACGTTTTATAGTAACGTGCTTGCAAATTTTTGGATGAAGCAGATTTAAAGTTTTTTAAATGAACTTCATTGCCAAGCACTTTTTTGCACTTTGTAATTTGCCAATATTTTTCTAGGCGCTTGATTAAATTCAAAGATGGCCTCAGTTGCTGGCGGTGAAACATCAAAAATGTATGCAGCCAAACGAACTCGAAATAAGGCACAGATATCATAAACACCGACACGTGCCTAGGTTAGGCTAGAGGCCATCCTCAAAGTCCAGTTTCCAGCTTGTCTGTCTGCTGCTACTGTTTCAGTTTTCAGGTTTCAGGCCACCGCATAAATTATGCGTCAATTTGTGCTTTGTTTTGTTTGCGGCACCTGGCGTGGGGGCAGAGCTTCGATGGAAGGGCGCGTGCAGCAATTTTACAGGTTGAACATCAGGCTAATGAAAGTGTCGGGTCGCCGTTCGAACCTACATGGAATTATATATACATATGTGTGTAAAAAGATGTATGTAACTAGTCATAACTCCACTTGGCTAGTAGGGTTGCCTCTAGGCATGTAATTGAAATTGCGTGGCGTGTGCGGCATTAAGTCATAAAAGCAACTACAACTGCGTACTACAGCAACAACTGCAACCAGTTTGTCACACTCTAAGGCCACGCACGTACGCGCCAAGAGGTCAAAACGCACTCTGGACTTGGATCTGGTCAGCGCCACGATCAGGGACAAACAAGCTCACACAGACAGCGACAGAAGCAGAGATCCCAAGCAAAAATTGTGAAACTTGTCCGTTTGTCCGTTTGTCTGACAGAACTGCGTGTCGTAGTTGTGTGTGTGTGGGTCATAAAAGGCGAGTGTAGAACAAGTTAACACAAAATTCTGGCTCAACATTTAATGAAGGTCTTCAATTCTGCCGAAACGTTTACCCAGCAACTTTGGGGCATCATCTTTTCTGTAAGTCAAGGTTTGTGTAATGCTTCCTCGCCTCCATATAGCGTCCATTGACTCGCGATGGTTGCGTCGCCGCTCCAAGCTGCCACAGATTCCAGTTTCTAGTGGCTGTTCCGCGATCCAATATCTCTGATCCAATATTTACATTGATACATACGATTAACAACCAATTGAACCGCGCTCTCACTTCGCTTGCACCCTGTTTCTCCATTGCAATCGGCCTTCCGCTGTTTCCACACTCAATTAGGAATTCCTTTAATTCGAACGTGCCGCAATTGCGTTATTATGTAAATCGATATGGATATGGATCGCGCAATTGATTGATTGTGCTATTCAGGACATGCGGCATTAAACAATCCAAGGCGAACAACAACAACAATGCGGCCACCATTGCAGCGCCATTCAAGACACGGATGGAGCGAGATGGCGACTGCGATTGCGTTGTTTTGCGGGCGGTTTGTTTTTGTGCGCAATTTATAAAGTTGCTGACACAAATACAACAACAATAATAGCAGCCCAGGGATAGCGTAAGGATCAAGCCAAGGCACCTCCGCCTTAAATTCTCGCGAAAAATTATAAAGGAGCTGCAACCTAAAAGTATTGTATTACCACAGACTACTAAGAGCGAAAGAGACAGAGACAGGGAGAGAGAGAGAGTCCCAAGTTTGGTCGCCTTGATAAGACTACAGGCACAATGAAGGTCCTTCAAGACAATGCTGGGACCCCATTTCCTTGCGCTCAGCTCTGCTTTGCTCTGCTCTGCGCCTTATCCACAATTCCTTATCACACCAAAAAGATCAAATTTCTAGAGAGCTGGGAAAGGATGTTGAGCATCTCCTTGTGTCCTGAGAAGCCCAACAAACTGAGAATGTGAACCACTCTCCACTACCGTTGGCGAAGCTTTTTAAGGGCGGACAGAAGTCAATAGGTATTTAAAGCGATTGGGGGACGAACAATTGCATAATTGATATGAATATGTCTGCACAAAAGAAGCATCTATAACTTCATTATTATCATTTAAGTGTTTTACTCAATTTGGCTAACTGTATACTAAATAGAATAGTTTTACTTTTGTGCTGAATCTCTGAAGATTGTGCACAGATCTAGTGGAGTATTTACAACAATTTTACACAAATATTAGGCTTAAATTATGACTATACTTATTTGGGGGCTTGACAAATTAATTTACGAAGGGATTATCAATAATAAACAAAGTTACTGTGTTTATATTATTGTTAACACTTTAAGAGTTATTGCTTAATGCTTAGAAATCAATATTTAGATGGACTTGGAATTTTTTTTCGCTTACTCTACTTATTGGCAGTTTATATGCCTAATAATTCTCCTAATAAGTGTAGCTTGTAAACTAATTTGTAGTCTTATATCTACAGTATTATTTAATTGAAGTCTTTCAGTCACCAAAGAAATCACTAAATTGTTCATATTTCAATTTAATGGGCAACAAAATATGAATTTTGGGAATATAAATATGCTCTTGGGATAATTTGCAATGGCGTCCAATAATAATAATGAAATTCATATCAATAATAATATTAAAAAATTCTACAAATTCCTTTAATACAGCCACAATTGTATGCTATTGAGACCCGAAACTTTTGACCTGATTTGTGCTCAGCCCAAGATTATATAAATCACCCATGCCACGCCTTAGATACATCTACAGATACAGATACAGATACGAGTGCCTACGTATGTATCAACGAGTAGCCGAAAGCTGCCACGAATCTGCTTTTACATAAACACCAAGTACACACATCCACACACACACACACCCATACACTCACAAGTACGTTTATATAACCTGGCAGCCAATGAAATGGGAGTAAATGAAGCAACTGTAAATGTAGCTGTATCTCTGCGCTTATCGCGTATGGCTAAGGTTAAGCCTCAGCTTAATATTTGAGCTTATTTCATAATTAGCAAGTTGACGTATTATAATTATCGTGTTTATAATATAGTGGTCACTAGCATAAAACAAACATTTGAGCCTAAAGTAAAATAAATACAGACAAGTAAAGTAAAAAAATAGATTTAAAAATTGTGACAGAAATATGTTTTGTTGAAGTTAAATGAAAATAAATTTAACATATTGTTCTTGCTCGAATTTCAAACAAAATTGTGCTCTATTATAATAAAATAAAAATTAATTGAATATAATTAATAAAATCAGAAGGTTCTGAGTGCATCTTTTAAATTGATTTAGTATTCATAATACAGCACATTATAGTAAATTGAATATTTTGAGCTTCTTTCAGCGAACATTTTGAAGATAAATATATTTTTAAGCTACCATTTAAATTATAAAAATGAAATTAATTAAATTAAATAAAAGTAGTAATTACAAAGTCAGAATCCTTCCTATAATGTGATGTAATATTCAGACTACAACTGATTGAAATAAGTTTTACATGAAAATCTTTTAACAAACAACACATGTTAAATGTAAAATAAAAAATATTGTACTTATTTTTTCTCTCTGTGTACTTATCTATCTGCTTATCTGCTTATCGCTGCTACACTAGGAGGGTCTTTTAATCAAGAGACCTGCTTATTAATAGTGATCAGAAGACAAACATCACGCGTGCCAGGGACTGAATGACTGACTGATCATTAATTCAATTAGCGCCTACCGCGATGAGCCTGACACTGCAATTGAAACCAGAACTGGGAAATGGAGCTTGGGTCATTTAATTACTCGTAGTTTTCCGCGCAAAAACAAAGCGAGACGAAATAAAAAAGAAAAATATGTATAGAAGTCGCTTCAATTGAGAGTGCTGAGGAAGTGTCAGTTAATTGATGCCTCCATCTCCAGTTCCATCTCCAGTTCCATCTCCAACTGCAGCGCATCGTCATCCATTAGGCTTTATGAGTTTCCTGTGTTGGACGCTGCCAGAATTTGCATATGACGTCAGAATGACAATTCCTTCGATTTGACATTCATTGCGACTCATCCATCAAGAAATTCGCACGGTATCATTAACGGTTACTTGAGTTGTGACCGTTATTGACAACGGATACGGATATGCGCCATGCGCGCTTTTAAAGTCACTTTCCCAGCACATCCATCCACATCCTTGAGCATCCTCTCCGCAAAACAAAACAAAGCGAAGAAAAAAAAAAAACAATGTTATTCCCCCCTCAATCACGGTAAATCACGTTAATAAGCTGGTAATGAATATTATGTGGGCGTAGCAGTGACGTAGTTACGTGGCCAAGTGCGTGGGAGGGGGCAGTGAAGGGGGAGGGGTGTGAGGAAGGCCGAGCATTATTTGCACACACCTCGCATGTTTGGCACACATTCAGTGTGGCAACTCTGGCTCTTGGTTCCGTGTTCCGCTTGCCATTGCGAAGCCGCCGGAAGGAAACATTTCTTCCCTCTCCACGCTGATTGAGGGTCGTTTGCAGCGTGTGTGCGAATGGCGAGAGAGGGGCGAGGGGTCGCTACCCTTGCGAAAAACGAGCTGAACTAAAAGGCGACTGTCTGCTCTCAAAAGCACTCGACTCAAAGCTACCCTGCACCACTCAATTAACGCCACTTACAAGAGTGCTAAGCATGTTTCAAAATATGGTAATAACATAAATATTTCATGTATTTATTTGGAAGCCTACATTTTTATAAAAATTAACAAACATTATACTAATTAATAATCAAGTCTATTCTTCATTCTATAAAGGCTAATTTAGTATATTTACGATTTTTTACAAATTACAATTTTGTGTTTCTACAGAAATATACAAACATTATTCGAATTAATAATTACCACTTTATTAATAAGATTCTTGATTCTGAATCGTTAGCTTATTTCAGTTAGGCTTATTTAAAAACGCACTTCACGTATTTGTTAGCTTTGATGCCATGCTACACTCAATTTTATATGTATATATCCCAGTATCTTTTAGCCTAATGTCCATTAATCTTGAGACTGCTATCGAGTATACCTCTTCACTCGCTGCGCATGTGAGGCATGAAAACCGAAAGCATATTTCACTTTTCTTGTTTAATAAGGCATGCGAAAACATTTCAGCGAACTGCAGCTCCCAGCTCCCAGCTCCCAGCTCGGAGTTCGTGGTTCCAAGTGTCTCCCTCTGGCATCTATGCCCAAGTGCTGTCCCAACCCTCGGCAGCTTTATCATCATTTGTATCCATTATATGAGGCGCAGGCTTTTGGTTTAGGTGTTCGCATTGCTTTTTGGCATCATCATCAGGCCAAATATGTCTGCTGGCTCGTCTCGCTTGGCGTTCTCCTCTTCATTTGTCAAACTTACGCGCGCTTAGTCCCAACAACAATAGCAACAACAACGACGACAGCGTCTAAAACATTCACAACAACAGCAGCTCTTATGGCCTGCAACGCTTTTCCAAATGCTTTAGTTGCTGACACGGGGACGCGGTCAGACAGGGAGGCGGCGATGTGGCAACTTG
Organism: Drosophila siamana; assembly: GCA_035047445.1. Taxonomy (NCBI): domain Eukaryota; kingdom Metazoa; phylum Arthropoda; class Insecta; order Diptera; family Drosophilidae; genus Drosophila; species Drosophila siamana. The sequence continues at coordinate 1,610,862 of JAWNPP010000081.1, forward strand.
AAGTATGCCATGCGAAGGCCGACACTTAACTGCAATTGGGACGACGAGCGGCGTTGGGGGCACGACGAGCACAACAAGGAGCTGCCACAGCTAATGCGTCGCCAAACAGACGCAACAACAGCAGCAACAATTGAATGCACAACTGAGCTGCAGCTGAGCCTGACTGCAGTTGTTCCACTTGATCTGTCAGTCAGCCAGACTTTCAAACGCCGCACAGTGGCAACAAATTGCAGATAAGCATTTTGTGATAATTTAGGAAAAACTTCTTTGTGTTTTGTTTGAGATTAAATCCGATACGAATCCTTAAAAACAAATGCCAATAATATAAATTCAACATCAAACATTTCTTGGAATTCTCAGAATTCAGCTTGATTTTTAATTAAACAAATATAGACTTGACTTGACAAACCCTATTAATCTATTAAATTAATATGAGCTGTGATGATTCAAGGAATTCATTTATGGTATGCTTAAGGATTGCCATAAGAAGTCCTCTCTCAAAATGCCAACCACTAGTGAAGTCCGTGTATAAAATTTCTATCTTGATTTCCAAGGTTTTTAATGGAGTTTAACCCAATTAAAACAGAACTGAGGTCAAAATTAGATACACCGCTTTATAACTGATTTCTATTTCTATTTGATTTGGAAATTTGTTATTTGTATTTGATATTTTCGCAGATATATGTATGATAAGTGTATTCAGATCTTTTAAGGTTTTACAGTCTGCATTCCAGGTTTATTTGACGATTACTAATGATGCCAATAAAATATGGCATGTTATACATTTAGAATGCTTTGATATTTTACAGAACAAGAGAAATGTTATACGAAACTATACAATGTATAAATAAAATATATACATATATAATATACTTTTTATTAGAGCTATTTAAATGGCTTTTGCGCCAGTGTACGCTGGTCAAGAGTCACACAGTAAAAACCTGTCAAATGCCGCACATACCAAAAAATAAATCGCCACAGATCGATGCGTGATACTTCGGCGTTGCAGTTTTGATTTAGATCCAATAGCTTTGGACATATTGGTGACGCTTCCAGCAGCGGCGGCGGCGGCGGCGGCAAAGCAAAAGAGGAAGCAGCAGTAGAAGGAGAAAAACAGTTCGCGGAAACAGCGCCAGTGAGCGAGATCGCGATCGAGGCAGCGAGGCAGTGAGGCAGCGAGTGAGAGAAGGAATAGAGGGTAAGTTGTAAGTGCAACAACGCGCCTGGCGGTCTGGGCGGCGAAAACGATCAATGGAGTTGCAAGCGGCGCAATTGCAACTGCAGTTGGAGTCGCTTTCGATGTTGCGCGGAGCCTTTCAGGTTTTTTAACGCAACAAACGCTTTGGACGCGTCGGCATTCCGGGCATGGCGCTAATTAACTACTGCCGGTGTTTAGCGCTCGCCAACTTGAACCAATTGCTGATAATAAACATTTTTATTGATTTGTGATGATTGCCGACGTCGCAGTCGCAGTCACAGTCGCAGAAGCAGGTGCAACAAACGAGCGGGCAATTTATTAAATGCGATTTATTTGCAATTGCTTCTAGGAAGCTGGAGGTGCTCTGCTGCCCTGGTGCTCCATGCGTGAGGATTAGAGCGACTGCACTTCGTTCTAGGAAGCCGCTCAGAGATCTGCGCAGCCATAATTGCCACTGGTCTTGTAGATAGGCATCACCCCAGCGCCAATTTGTGTTGTGTCGCCTCTCCAAAAACACCACACACAAAAAAAAAAAAACGTCTCCAAACACAAGCAGCAAATAACTAACAAAAAAAAAACGAGTTACCCTCGCGCGCACCTTTTTTATGGTCGTTACGTGTCGCGGTCGCCGAAAAGCGGCAGAAAAAACAACGCAGAATACCTGCGCGGAGTATGCGCAACTCTCAGATACCTCTCAACTCTAGTCGGTATAATTTATCAATCGAAATTTCACTTGAATGCGGATCATGTCGAGATACCCTGCACCTACTGCTTGCCATTGATTGGGCATACCCTGTGTGGAGCACAGGGTTACAGGGCATACAGAGCCACACAAAATATTCGCCATTAAATTGTTGGAGCCTTCGTAACAGAGACAGCAGACGCATGTCGTCAGCTTCCATAAAAAATCTTATCAGATTTACAGGCGAAACTTCTAAGTAAACCCATAAAAGAAATTACGCCAGCTTTTGTGTATTTTTTTTTTTTTAGTTATATTTTTGTAGTTTTGTATTTGTTGTTGCTGTTGTTGTTGTTGTGTTTGTTGTATTTACTCTAGATACATTGTAGTTTTTTGTTTTGTCTTTTTATTATATGCTACACATTAAAAATGTTTGGTGCTTATGTAAGACATATGTAGATCATAAATGTACATATATAGTTGTATAGTATAGTTGATTACTTTTGAATACTGACGGGGGATATAACATGCTATAACATAGAATAACTGAAGTTGGGGTGAGCTTAATGTAACTGCATAAATACCGCATAATAGAAATACAAAATTCCTTTCGGTTTCTTTTTTTCTTGTAATCTTTGAAAACTATCACACACAAATTTCTGTAAAGAAAACTACACTAGGCGTATGAGTATATATTTCATATTTATATATGTTATTATTGTAGTCAGAACTTGGCTATTTGCTAGGGATATATGCGATTATAAATATCATTAATACTACTAGACTGTTCTTCTGTGGGGCAAGAAATTCTAGCAGAGATTTGCCTATGAAATTATCTCTTCTTTTGGAACAGTTGAATAAATACGTTCGGTTTTTATATCTGCTGCGATTAACTGATTATGCCTGATTAGTGCTTTAGAGGGGAGGGGGAGGCGTTTAATACTCTTTAGGCGCTGCTGCTAGAGCGTTCGGTGTGCGCGGCCGTCAACAGCTCCGCGGCACGCGTCTCGAGCGGCATCTGCTCCACCTCGATGTACTCCTCGTCGTCCTGCGCGGGCGCCTCATTGGCGGGCGGCGAGCCAGCCGTCTCTGACTCATAGAGCTCCTGCTTGACGTGGCTCGGACTGAGCGCGATGATGGGCGAGCTAGCCGACGAGCTGCGCGTCTCCTGCTTGGCAACGCGCGCAGCTGGTGCAGCTGGCGGCGCAGCAACTGGCAGTGGTGGGTGCGACACGGAGACAGGAACTGCAGCTGGTCGCAGCTCGTGGGCGCGTTGATGGTGCTCGAGCTCGGCGCGAAAGTAGAACTTCTCGGGGCACAGGCTGCAGTCGTAGGGCCGGGCGCCGTGCTCCGCAATGTGGCTGAGCAGGCCGGCGGGCGCCGTGAAGACCGCCGAGCAGATGTAGCAGTTGAAGCCACGCTGCTCGGTGCCGGCGAACGTGTGCTCCACAAGGTGCTCCTGCAGCTTCTGGGCGTGCGGCAGTATCATCTTGCAGAGGTTGCAGCGATTCTCCAGGTAGCTGGCGTTCGTCACGCCTGCTGGCGCCGCTGCTGCTGGAGCCGCTTCCTTGGCGCTGCGCTTGCCGTTCAGATTGAGGTTGTGCTTGCGACAGCACTTGTCGCACAGCTTGGCCGTCTCGCCGGCGCCGGGCAGCGGCTCCAGGCAGAGGGCGCAGACGGGTTCCTGGACGCCGATGCCGCTGCCGCCGCCGCCGCTGGACTTGGTGTGGAACTTGGCGTGCAGACTCAACTCGAACTCCGAGTGCAGCGTCTGGCGGCAGCAGATGCAGGCCATTGGCAGACTGCCGTCGCCGCCATGCTCGCCGAGATGGGCGCGAAAGGCGGCCACGTGCTCCAGCTGCTGGCCGCAGTGGGCGCACTTGCCCGACTGCCCCACCTTGGAGTGCTGCAGCTTGTGCTCGGCGAGTATGGCGGGCGAGGGGAAGATCTCGTCGCAGATGAGACACTTGTGCTTGCCGCTCGAGTTGTGGCAGCTTTTCATGTGCTGCTCCAGCTCGGCGCGCGACTTGAAGTTGCCCGAACAATAGGCGCACCTCAGGCTGACGCCTGTCTTCAGATTGTGGGCCAGCTTCCGATGCGAGTGCAGCTCCGCCTCGCTGCGCAGATCCTGGCGCTCGCACATGCCGCAACTGTAGCTGCCGCTCGCATTGCCAGCCGCTGTGGCGCCTCCTGCTCCGCCTCCTCCTCCACCTGGGGCTGCTGCCTGCTGCGTCTGGGCGGGCGCCTCGGGCCCATTGGCTGCCGCTGGTGAGGTGGCCTTGGCGGCGTACATCTCCATCAGATAGCGCTGACTGAGGCCATACATCAGCGCTGGATGCGGATGCGGTGAGTGCTGTGGCTTCAGGCCACTCGTGTCCACCTGCAGCGGGCTGTAGAACTTGCCGCCGGGGGCGCCAGCAGTGCCTGCGCCTGTGCCGCCGAAGAGGCCCTTGAAGGCCACGTTGTAGTCGATGTGCAGGTTGCTGTTGTTGTTTGTGGCGCTGGCGGCGGCGGCAGCCGCAGCAGCTGCGGCCAGCGGCGGCAGCAGCGCGTTCACATAGAGGCTGCCCATGCTGGGCGAGCTGTCCTTGGGCGGTGTGCGCTCCTTGACGCCGCCAACGCCGACACCGCCGCCGTGCTGGCTCTGCATGTGCCGGTCGAGCAGGAACTCGACGTGGAAGGTCTCGGGACAGGAGGGACAGCGAAACTGGCGCGCATGCGCTGCCAGATGGAAGTGCATCTCCAGCTCCGAGGCGCAAATGGCGCGACAGAACATGCACTGCAGCGGATTGCCAGCGCTCGCTGGCTGCACGTGGCCGGGTGCAGCGGAGGCTGCGGCGAGTTGATTGCCAGCGAGCTGGTGGCGCGTCTTCACGTGCACATGGAAGTCGGTGTCGTTGCGGAAGAGCTCCAGACAGGCGCTGCAGCGCAGCAGCTTCGTCTCCTGGCCGTGGGCGCAGGCCAGATGCAGCTGCATGGCCATGCGCGTCTCGCAGATCTCGGCGCATAGCGCGCACTTCAGCAGCGTCAGCACGTGCTCGCTGTTCAGATGCTGCTGCAGCTCGTCGGACTTGGCAAAGGATTTGCCGCAGCTGGAGGCGCTGCAGTTGAACTCGCAGCTAGCGATGAGGAAGTGGGCGACCACGTGACGCTCGAATTCGCTCTGTTCGGGCAGACTGAGGCCGCAGTGTGGACAGATCAGTTGCATGCCTTCGGCAATGTGCGTTTTCAGATGATTGCGAAAGCTCTCGAAGTCCGGCAACCCTGCGTTGCACTGATTGCAAAAGAAGACGCCAGGTGGCGCTGGCGCTGCGACCTGGGCGGCAGCGGCAGCAGCAGCTCCAGTCTGAGTGCCAGGGGGCGACACTGTGCGACGCTTATTGCTGCTCAGATCGGTGGGCAGCTCCTGCTCGGGTTTCTCTAGCGCCTCACGCTCACGCTGTGGACTGCCCAGATCGGGCTTGATCTTGGGCAGCTCGAGCGCCAGCCGGGGACTGAACGTGCCAGCCGTGGCCAGGCGATTGAAGTGCTCGTAGTAGGAGTTGGGGCTGCTCAGGCGATCCAGATGCGTGGCGCGCATGTGCTGGAACAGGCCGGCAATGTTGACGAAGCGCATCGTGCAGTACTCACAGCTCAGCTGGAAGCCATTCGCCTGCGCCTTTGCGTCCAACTCGCCAGTGTTGGGCTCCGTTGTGCTGGGCTGTTCGTGTGACTGCTGCAGATGCGCATTGAGCTGCTCCAGGCTGCTGAACTCCATTGGCTTGGGGCAGTAGCTGCAGCGCAGCAGCGGCGTCGGCAAGGGCGTTGGCGTGGGCGTGCTGGGCACGTGGGCGTGGCTGCGACTGCGCTTCGGATAATCGAGGCGACTCGGGCTGCTGTCGGAGGCGAGGGCCAGCGCATAGCGTCGCTTGTGCAGGCTGCCGTTGCTCGAGATGGAGGCCGAGGCCGAGGCGGAGCCGGTGCTGCGCGGACTGTAGTTGAGGGCGTTGGGATTGCCGCCGGCTGCCAGGATGGCGGCGTTCTTCTTGTGCTTCTGCATGTGCGAGGTGAGCGCGGCGGCGGTGTTGTAGCCCCGGTTGCACATGCTGCACTGGAACGGCTTCTGGATGTCGTGCGTCTTCATGTGGATCTTCAGATGGTCGCTGGGTAGGAGAGAGAAAAGCAAAGGCGACGTTGTTTGCTGTTAGTTGAGGGTTCAGTAAAAGTTACTTTCCGAATTCGATTTTTGGAAGAGACGAATTTCCGGATGTCCCGCTATGGCAAGGGACTCTGAAGGGTTCCAACTGCATACAAGATTTTCCTGCACTATGCTGACTTCAAGTTGTACCATCTCTGGGATTACAACATTTCTACAGACGGACAGATGAACTTGGACACTTTAATAGCTGCTTTCCTGGCTTCTTAGACTAACTTAACGATAATTTTCCGATTTGTGGGAAAAATTCTTAGAAAATCTCTTTTACTGAGTTTGTCACAATGAATTCAAAAGTCCCTGAGCACCAAATGACTGTTTTAGATGGATAGACAGATATGACGGAGCTATAAATGAACTCATAAATTTGCTGTCAATTGGTAGAGCTGATGTTAATACAAATTTCCTAATCCTCTGTGCATTTATACTGAATTTAAAAGCTCTAAGTATATGACTCCCTAAGATCTAGAAGTTTTTACTGGAGCACTGAGTTAGTTCCAACTTTCTAAAGCCAGTTGGACACAATTCACTTGCTTGAAGTCCTAAGTGCAATTGCATTTCCCCGAAATCCCCACTTGAACCTTTAGTTGTGGCTTACCTTCGGGAGAAAGCGGCTTCGCAGTGCGGACACTTGTAGTTCCGCTCGTTGGTGTGGAGCTTCTTATGCCGATCGCGGGAACGCTTGTGCTTGAACAGCTTGGCGCAGTATTCGCATTTGAAAGGCAAATGCTCGGCATGGCTCTAGAGACATAAAGAATAAAAGAAGAGAGAGAGAGAGAGAGAGCGGGGTAGGAAAAGATTATTATTAGCACAAGTGTTTTCATTTTTATTATTTTGTTTTATATATATGTTTTTTTTTGCGTTTTTTTCGACTGCAATCTGAGCAATGATATCTGGTTCCGAAATCCCCAAGCTCGGCCTCTCGACCGTCAGCAGTCGGCATTCAGAAGTCGACAGTCGACAGTCGAGAGGCGGCTCTGACTAACCCTATTTGAAATTCTTAGAAGGCGCGTCGTGTCGTCAACTGTCGTGTCGAGTCCAGTTAAAAGACTGCGATTCCTCGACTCAATTTATGGCTGCACTGCAGCGTTGACTAAATCTCAATTGCTGAATCAGAATCTCGAAATCTGCATACCTAGGGGGAAACAGGGGCAACTAACTCACAGCACAGCAAAGCACAGCAGAACACAGCACACCATCGAGTGCTGGCTGTGGTTCGTAGGTGGCTTCTGGTCACAAATTCATCTAAATGCGCAACGCAACCGAGACAAGCAGCAGAGAGAGGTGGTGATGACTGGACAGTGGACGAGTGCGGTAGGCGACTGCCGCGGGGCGGGGCGGGGAGGGGAGCGCAGATGCGAAAACACACCCGCAACCGGTTTGTGTATTTTGGGTTCTTTGGCGGTCGGCCGGCAAACTCAGAGACGGTCGGTGGATCGCTTTGATGTGTGGCGAAACACAAAAAAAAATTAGCCCATTTGTATGCAGCCCCCCGAGTTGAGTTGCTGCCTTATTGCACAATATGAGCCGAGTTAGCCAGGTTAACACCATCGGGCAGTCAGGCAGCAGGCCCCAAGCAAACATTCTCGTGTTGGTTATGGTTTTTTAAACTGTCGCGCAAATCATCATCAGCATGATCAGCAACATCAACATCAACATCAACATCATCGCCATCATCAGCATATCCCAGTAGTCTGTTCGCAAACCTCCCCCGCTCTCCCTCTCATGCTCTCACTTCTTACTACTTCTTCTTCTTCTTCTTTTGGCCCATGGAACGTGCGAATCCCGAATGGCAGGCGCTAGGATCAAAGGCGGCGCTACATGTTAGGCCCCCGTTGATAAGCATCAGCAACTAGCCGATGCTGGTAGTCGTCCTAAATGCGGTTGCAACTGGGCTAACAAGTTGCTGATGTCATGGGCGTTGCCTCTGGGCCTTCGCCGACAAACCCCAGCGGCATCCTCAGGCGCGGATGGCTACCGAATTCTAAGGAATGCTTGGGCTTGTCGAACTCTGCAGACTGACTGCTCTACATCTGAATATGTCACCTAACAAAGCTATATTTTAAACTTTCATTAAAAGCATATAGCATAGAAGAAATTACCAGCTTAACGGCCCGAAGTCAATTTTAAATGTGTCATAGTCATGTATTTAAAGATCATCAACTGAATTTAACACCAGTAATGTCTTAACAATTTCCATTAAATTGCCTCAATTTTTATTTCTTTTTGTATGCCTTGTTCTACCATTAAAGGTGGAGCTAAAAACTGCTCTAAATTCTGAAATGTAGCATCAAAGTTAGTAAGGAAATGAATTGCCAGAAAACTAGATATCTCAATAAATATTTCGTAATATTTCGTAGTTTCGTAATATAATTTTCCTACATGCACCAGTAATTAAAAATTAACATTGATATACCTAAATTACAAAATCAATAACTTAGAATCGTCATACAGAATAAAATGAATATCATTATCATTTTCTCACTTGCAATTAACTCTTATCGGTGTTGAAAGTCACAAATGATTTTTAAAACGAATGTTATATTGATTACCAGTTTGTTTTTTACTTTTTGTATTTAATATTTAATAATAATATTTTTTTGACTATTTTTGTAAAGATGCTTACATTTTAATTACCCTAATTTCGTATAAATTTCAATATTTTTTATATTTTCTATTCTGTAAGTTTATATCAAGTTTGAAATTTTGTTTTTTTATTTTTTTGTCTAGTGTACTTTTGAGTCAGAATTATCAAATGTAATAATCTTAATTGGCGTTGCATTCCGTCAATTCTAATAATTGTTCAGTTATCCAAACTTCGCTTTCACTTTTCTACGAGTTACCGAGGTAATCATTTTAATCGTTTGGCTGCCTCTTAACCCAGTTTGCAAACCACAATCGATATACGTTCCGATGCGGGAAAACAGCGCGACTTCTAAGTGCCAATCACCCAGACCAGGACTCAACCCCAACCCAACCCGAAATGTGTCAGCGTGAAGCACAACAACCGCAACCACCCAGCGCAAAGACTCGTAAGCGCCTTAGGCAGAGTGTCAGGCGAGTAATTAACCCTTTAGTCTGCAGACTCCACAGTCACCCCATGGAACCCTTGGAACCACTGCGAACTCACCTGGACGTGATGCTTCAAGTAACCGAGTCGTGGAAATGATTTGTCGCAGAACTGACACTGATAGGAGCCGTCGCCTCGGCTCTTAATGCCTTCGCCTGTCAACTTATCAAACTTTGCGGCTGCTGCGCCACTGTTGCCGCCACCAGCTCCAGTTCCGGCGCCGCCTCCGCCTCCGCCGCCAGCTGCTGCTGTGGGTCCTGTGAGCTTTGCTTCCTTATTGATTTTACGCAACTTGTTGGCAATTTTCAGCGCCTGCTGATGATGGTAATGATGATGATGGTGATGCAAGTGGGCGGGTCGCTTCAGCTTGAGTGGCTCCCTTTCTCTGTCCCTGTCCCTGTTCCGCTCCCTTTCGCGCTCCTGCTCCTCCTCGACTGCAGCGGCTGTGGTGTCGCCATTTAGCTTGGACTGCTCTACACCCGGATCCTCGCCAGCTGCCAAGAGCTGCGGATGCAGCTGCTGTGAGTTGGGCGTCAAAGTGCCGTCCGAAATGCTGGGCGAGTAGCTGCTGGAGGTGTGAGTGCTGTACATGTCTGTAATGAGAGCAGTTGAACGAGAGGTGGTGGGGGTTGTGATTAAGCGTGGACTGCAATTAAGATCATGTCGTATTGTGTCGTCTTCTGGCGTGTCGTGTGGGCAGCGACTGCATCCTTATTAGCTGCTAGCTGCGCGGCATTTAGCGGCTTCGCGCTCTGTGTGACTAAGGCAGGAAATCAACGACGCGTCCATCAAATGGCCGACTGCGAGTTAATTCAATTAACATGCAACGTTTGGTGTTGCCACCTCCACCACACAATGACCCACACACAGTCTGCCCCTTGGCGGCGGCTGCAAATGAGCCGCACATTTGTTTCATGCAAACTAATTGCGCTCACTGTACTTAAGATCATTTTAATTACAAGATCTACTACCACTTGACGCCTCTGGGGCAATGAGGGTCACTTCAAGCCGCACACTGAGCGAAACAAACTGGGAAAACACGGCTGTCGAACTAACAGAAATAAGCTAGCAACACAATATTAATAATAAGAATACTTGTAAAACGTACTTCTAACTTTAAAACTAGGGACTAATTTATTTTGTTGGCTGCAGACACCATTTTAAAATCTACATTTATTTTTCTATCGCTTTTAAAATTCGGATTTTTAATCCAGATGAAGATGAGGAAGATTGTCTGACAATCAGCTAAATCTCATTACATTGCTGAGCAGTCAATTTTCTTAAGGAAATTATTATTTTTTTTAAAAGAAGTCCGAGTATTATTTGTTTCACAAACCCCAAGTGCATAAAACAATTCATACTGTTGTGAACTAAGAATTAATGTTTAAGCAACTGTGAATGTAGTATAAATTCATGTAATTATTGCTTTTAACTTGCGTCACATTTCTCAGAGTGTAACGAGAACTACTTTGATATGGTCGCTCATCTATAACCACGCGCCAAGCGTCGTCGGGGTTTTGGTTCACTTTCCGTTTTGGAAAACTTTAATTAAAGCTAATTGCGCTTGATCCATGTGTATCTGTATCTTTGTAGTAGCTCAAGCTACTTGCACATCTCATCTATGTATCTATTGTGTATCATAATCATGCCGATGTATGTCTGTGTGTGTGTGTGTATGTGTTTGTTTTGTTTTGGCTGTCGTCGCTTGAACTCTGATCTGATGAAGTGCGACCGCCCCTCGAATTGAATTTGTTTGTAATTAGGAAACATGAAAATACTACATCACTTTAATTATTCTTGTAAATTGAAAATTGTCTTTAGATGCAGAGACACTGTTTGGTTTAATCAGCGAGCGACTGTAAAGTTCCTTGGGTCAAAGAAAGTTGGAAAAGATTGTGTAAATCTCTTGGGCTTTTGATTGAGTTGAATGAAGACAGATCTTTACCAAGGGGTTGAACAGATTTCAGATTTTAATGGGAACTGGTGTCAGAAAAGTGTTAAAGCAAAGTTAGGCAGAAAACTTAAGACCGATCCCAAAAATGAACCATTTTAAAACTATGCACACCTTATGCAACATTTTGTGGTAATTACCGTTATTGGAAATCTCCTTCGTGGCTTGAATCTTTTCAATTAAATTTTCCAAACGCGAACTGGGACCGCGATATAACATTTTTAAAGCCATCATCGCATAGTTAGCAATTAAGCGATTAAGCAATCAAGTGCTCCAAACAAATAATTAACTAAGAATTCACACTTAACATTTGTCACTAAACTAAAAGCGTTTTCCTTTTTTATTTTTGTTTTCTTAATATGTATAATTTTAGCGGCACATTTAAAATGCTTTGGAATTTTAATGCGTAACCGAATTTTCAATTAACACTGTCACCAAACGACGCCAAAGGATCGCAGTCGTCTTTGTTGTTGTTGTTGTTGTCGCACGCTGAACGACAATGAGGACGTCCAATTGCCGCGAGCACCAAAATGTGACTAAATCAGAGCCAAGAGCCAAGCGCCGTAGGAAACCCAAGCGCAACACAAAACAACAGCAGCAGCCGACGTCGTGCGATGTCGCTGCCGTCGCCTCAGTCTCAGTCTCAGCCTCAGACTCAGTTACAGAGTTCGCTGTGGATTGAGCAACGGGCGTCAACGCCTATAAAAACAACAATTTGAGTGCTTGGCGAACCAGTTCGTTCGAGCGCATGCGTGTCTGTGTGTGTGAGCTACCATTGCAATGGTATGTGAGCGCATGTGAGCGTGTGTGCGTTTCTGCTTGCGCTTATGCTTATGCATGTGTTGGTGCTTCGTTGTGACTGCCGACGAGACGCGATGCGATGCGACGCGGACTGCCTTTTGGGATTCTCGCCCCAAGCACTCAATAGGCGTCGGCGTCGCTACTGCGCTGCTGGCAAATGAGAAGCAACAAAAGCAAAGCATTAAATGGCGCCCCACACACATACACACACACACGCTCACGTCAGCACGTAAGTGGAAACGCAGCCATGCGTGAGTGAGCCAGCGCAAGCAACTGAGACGGAGAGAGAGCGTAACGAATAGTCATGTATTGGTATAGTCTCAGCATGTGTGTGTGTGTGTGTTTTGTATATGTAAAGCGAGGCTAAAGGCGGAGCATGGGAGCCGCTGTGGTGACGCCGTCACATTGGGCGTTCTTTTATTTGGCTTGTGGGAGAGGAAAGCAGCTCTTGTGCAGGGGCTGGGGGATTGGGGTACTGTCGCCACTACACTTCATATATATTTTTTTATGCGAGCACAAGAAAAAATATGCAAATTAGTTGAATGGCAGGAGATGATGTGATGCTTTTCGAAAGTTTTTCCAGATTTCTATTTGTCTTTCTACCTGTTTTAAGCACACGACAAGTTAAAAAAGTTCAAAGTACCATTTTGCTGGCTTGTTAAAAGCGGTCTCTAAGTTGAGGGGGATTTGTGAAATGGACTATAAAGCAGTTTATGCGCAGTCATTAAATAGGCGAAATAGTCCATAAAGTTTAAATGTTACTCGCATTTATGATGTGTTTATAATGAGCAACAAATATGTTAAATTAAAATAAACTATTATTTATATTTCCCCTAATAAAAGTATACATTTAATTTATATAGACGTGAAAATATTAATTTGTCAACAAAATTGTTCGTGAAGTATTATTGATATTTATATATTTCAGGGATAGAAATCTTTTTTTATATTAAGGAATCTTCTATAATTGTTGAATTTCTACGTCTATGTTGTTTTTTCTCATTTATTTTCGGCAAGAGAAATCAAATATTTATTTACAAGTAACGCATGAATTAAACTAAAAGTGTGGAAAATGTAAAAAATATTAATTTGTCAACAAAATTGTTCGTGAAGTATTATTGATATTTATACATTTCTGGGATAGAAATCTTTTTTTTATTAAGGAATCTATAATTGTTCAATTTCAACGTCTATGTTGTTTTTTCTCATTTATTTTCGGCACGAGAAATCAAATCATTATGCCGCAATCAACTTCAGTCTGTACATCCCTACGCAAATTACCGAATAAAGGCAACACATCACAAATGCTGCCAATAAACCGCCAACAAAATTGACGCAAAATGGTTAAAAAAAAAACATCACAACAACAGCAAATGGCCAGAAACCCAATAAGGCAGCGAACACGTTTAAGCCATTAGCGCTAAGAGACGCAAATGTTGCCCGTCAACATGGCAAGGCTGCGGCAAGGTAAAGTGTGGCCAACGCAGGACACAAACGGTGCGACAACAACAAGGACAAAGCCTGGAAAAACGGGTAAAAATAAACGCAGTCACCACAGGATGCAGTCTGCAGTCTGCTGCCGTTGACAGGATGCACCACTAAAAGCCAAATTAATTATGCATACAATGCCAGGCAATCGAGCTAGCTGCTTTTTTCAGCCGCCTGTCAACATCAGCAGGCGACAGCACGCCCACAAGCCAAACTCCCTGTTACCCCCCTGTGCTGCCCCAGCAACGCTTTGTTGGCCTTCCCTTGTGTTTGCCTTATCACAAACTATTAAAGCAATTAAAAAATCACTTTACACATTAGCAGCTTGTGTATTTAGTGTTTTTGTATTTTTTAAAGCGCGTCTCGCTTTCCCATTGGCCAACGCTGTCGGCCAATGGCGGCGACCCGAAGCGCAGCCGACGCATGCGTCGTCACTTGAGAGCGAGATAACTCGATATGTGTGCGCTACTCTCGCGCTTATTTACTCAACAGCCGTTGGGCAACGCTCGCAGCGAGCAGAGAAGCGCCGCTCTCTGCTCACACACACCGTCGTCGTGTTTATCGACACTGCTGTCGATTTCGGATTTGTTTTTCTCTAATTGCAGCTTTCGCTGCGCTAATTGCGGCTGTGTATTATGTGCTAGGTATTATGACAACACTGTTTGTGTGTGCGTTGGAGTGTTTGGGAGAGCGCGAGTTTGTTGTTTGAGTCTTTGGTTTGAGGTTAGAATTCGTGTGATATTTTTGTGTTTCCCAAACTTGTGTTGATTTGTTTTGTTTAATTGAAATAAAACATACAAAGTCTATAAAAAGTTGGCTTATATTTTCGACCTATTTGTCACATTAAGGGACAGGCTAATTTATTTTCTTTCAAATTTTGGTTTTTTTTATTAAAGGCAACCTTGCGCTTACTTTAAGCAAATAAATAATATTTATAACAAAATCGTCCGCAGTCAGCTATAGCTTATTCAATTTTTATTTCCCATTAACCACAAGAATGGATTATTAAACATTAATCAATTACGCTGGATGATTGACTGAACCCAAATATCAATTAAAAATGTTAATTGTTGGGGCCGACAAGTAAACTTTTTAAATTGGTAAAGAATTTGGCGGAAAACCCACAAATTACATTAAATATGCAACGATATACAACCCATTATTCCAATCTCTGAAATTCGAAAGCAATCAAACTTAATTCGCTGACATTCATTTTTAATGTTTCGTCTTGGAAAAATGTCAAAACAAGTAACAAATGCTACGCTACCCTCAGGTGCGGCGTTTCTTTAATTGTAACAAGAAATCAGAAGTTCGAAGTCCTAATTGCTTTCTCGCTCCGGCTCCCGCTTCAGCTCAACTGCCAAGCTAAGCGTTTTTTAGTGTACACAAATTGTACAAAAATTGTGTTCGGCGACTGTTGAAATCTCGAATTGTAGTTTAAAAATGCAAAAGTTTTCCCTTCGTTTGAGTAGGATTTTTGTCTCTGCTGCGCCGTTGTTTTTGCCTCGCCGTTAATTACATTTGAGTGACAGTTTTGTGACAAGCGCTGGCAGAGACCACGACAAACAGCAACAGCAACAGCAAAAGGCAACGATGCCTGCTGCTTGATGCTCGATGTGCCACGAGCCCAGCGTTTGGAGCTGGGGGTTGGTGTATTTTGCTTATTTGTCAGAGGGCAGCAGAATGGGCAATGTTCGGTGGGTGAAAGGGTGTTCAGGTGAGTGCGCCCTGGCAGCGGAGCGAGCCTTTGCCTTGGCCCTTTTCAACACCCTTTCTGGCAGACAGAGCTTCGGGGTATTTGCAATCTGTACTTTTAATATATATTTCGTAATTTCATTAATTTTGTAAACTATTCGCTTGACAAAATTGTGAAAAAGGTCAATGAGTCTTTACTAAATAGCAGAGGACGTCAGTTTCGGCTTATAAATGATTGTATACAATCATTAGCCAAGTTAATCTTGCCATTTTTATGTTTCAATGCTTTGGTACGAATCGAAATAATAAATTATATCTTTGCTCATACATTTGTTATACTAAATTGACTTTTCTTTAATAGTTCATTTTTTATGTTGGCAATTAAGCTAAGAAAGCATATGAATAATTGCATGAATTCGCCATCCACATTATATGTACATACAATATAAAGAAAACTAATTTTCGTCAGTTCTTACTTCAGCAATTTTTAAACTAATTTTAAGCCAATTTTGAATATTTTTCACCAGAGCTTTAGCTTTATTCAATATTATATAAAGCAGCATGATCAAAATGTAATTTCTGGGCATGTTTAAACTATACTCTAATAGAGAAACAATATGTTCGTGGTCTCAATTAACTAATATCTGATTTAAGTCTTGAGTCTCTTAACGCTCTTAGTATTATAGTTTTCGTCAGCTACAGGGTGTCTGCTTAGTCCATCACTCCATGCGCACATCTCACATTTGCCAACTGTGAGTTCTGTGCATATTTAATGCGCGGCTAATGTGACGCCAAAAACTTTGACTTTGACTGAGATTCGTTGGTCAGCGGCAGCGCAGATTTGTTGGCTTGCAATATACATACAACATACGCCTTTTGTTGCCTGGGACCTGCCGGAGCACACACGGCTCGATCTGATGTGCTGACGACAGGCGAAAGGGTTTGGCTGGTTGACCCAATGAGGGCTTGGCTTGGCTTTTGCCTGGCGCCCTCATGCATAATAGATAAATTATAAAAATAAGCACAACACATGCGATGATGGCTGGGTGGCGGAGGGATGGACAGGGGATGGGGGAATGGGGGAGGGGTGATGGTATGAGTAGACGCATCAGGCAACCTGTCAGCTATTGTCCTTCAGCACAAGTGTCCTTTTGTTTCGGCCCACATCTCTCGTTAGCGAACAGCGCATTTTAAATTAACCATTTCTAATGCCATTTGCTGAAAAAGTCACTCAAATTGTCACTTTGATGTTTGACAGAAAGGACTTAGGCCCAACGTCCCGAGTCCACGTCGAGTACATCTCAATGTCGTCCATTAATTAATGCATATGGATGCGTCTCCACAGATTCTTTTCGCAGCCCGAGTCTCACTCTGTTTCCCGCTCATTTTTAACTGCACAATTAATCAGACGGTTAAAACCACATTTAATTAGAGGCTTTTTGCCCCGTTCAGTGGTCAACCCAACCAAAAAAAAAAGGTTCGTTTTTTTGGCTTAGATAAATTAATTTTTTTTATAAAAAAGTAGCAAAGTTGTTGCTGGTAAATGAAAATGTTAGATGAGCATATTTGTAGTGTTATCTGAAGTATTTTAAAGGAATAGTAGCGCCAATAAATCATAAGCGACTATTTATAAAATAATGCAATTTCGATCAACTTAGTTAGTGTTTAAAGTAATTAAAGTAGTTTAAAACCTTAGTTTAAGACTTTCCTGTAATATTGTGTGAATACTGCTCAATCGCAAAGATGTTGAGTTTTGAATTAGATGTTATTATGTTATGTTTAGGATTGATCAAGGATGCAACGAAAATGGAGATTTTTAGTTTTATGTGTGCTGCTAAATCTAAAAACAGTTTTTATCGCCGCTACCCATAGGGTAGAAGGGTTTTTTAACTTGGGGGGGGGGAAATGTAGGAGGGCGGGGGAGCCCCCCCCCCCAATAAAATATATTTTTCTGGGGGGGGGTCTAGCCGGGCGGTATAGCCTCCCCGCCTGTCCGTCTGTCTGTTTGTATAAACACCGAGATCTCAGAGACTATAAAGGTAGAGATTCCAACTTTGATGCCAGATGGGGGCTGGTCTTCCGCTTATTATTTTTTTTTTTTTTTTTTCCTTTTATTGCGGATTTTAAGTGAGGGGTGTGGGGGGGGGGGGAAGAGTGGAAGTTATTAAAGAAGGTTTTGTGGGGAAAATTTGGGTGGGGGGGTTTGTTGTGGGGGGATGTGGTCTTTTTTGGTTTTTTTTTTTTTTGTTATTTTGGGTGGGGTGGGATATGTATGTTTATATTGTTTTTTTTTATTTACTTTTGTGTTGATTGTGTTTTGCTTAATGTATTTAATAATTTACACAATCTTCTCCTTTTATTACATTATGTATGTTTTAAATTAACAATGTTTTAATCTAAGCATATTAAATGTTTATATAACCTTGTTATTTAGGATCGAATGTTTATAAAGTAGGACAGACGCAATCAACTCAAGTATTACTCACCAAGAACCACTGTAAAAGGTTTGATGTTGAAGGGTGCCTCATAACTAGCATCGCATATGACGATGATATCATTATGGAACTGGCCCAAGTCATAAGTAAATGGAAGAACTGTTATGTTTTATGCTCATAGTTCTTTTGCATACGTGAATGTGCAATTGAGATGCGTGTTGAGCCCTTGAAGCCCTGATCTCGGACTGCATTCAAATAGTTCCTCTGGGGGTTTGTACCTTTGCTTCTTATTAGTTAAATGCCAACGAACTGCCGTCGAAATGAAGGCAATAAAATGATTTTATGATTATTATCATCGTCGTCATCATCATCTGTGGCCAACTAGCGTGTGGGCTCGTAAACCCAATTTCGCCAGCGAGACCGACGACAACGACGACGACGACGGCGAGTTGTCGACCCCTTTTTTCTCGTTTGTTTGTTTGTTTGTCTTGGGGCAGTTCCGTTATGGTCGGCACTTGAAACGCGCTCTCGCTTGGAGTTCTAGTTTCCGTCTTCCGCGAGATAGCGGCAGAGAGCGGGAGGAGATTATATCAGTGGACTGACCGGAATCGTCAGGGGCACAAAAGACATCGGATGTGGCAATCGGACATGTTAATCTGTCGTCCGATTCAAGATCTTGCAATGCATTTCAATTACGCGCACTTCAATTCCAGTTCCGCACTTTTGCGGGTCGCTCTTTATGGCCGCTGTTGACGACGACGCGTGGCAAGCGCTCAAAATATGCCGCTCATAACACAGCTGCCCACACCCCACACCCCATGCCACCAGCTGCCAGTGAGGTTGTGGCAACCACAAGCTTGCAGCGCGCAGCACGTGCCAACCAAAAACTAAACGGGGCGGTGGGAGAGAGAGAAAGAGCTGCGTTTATCGCCATAGTCGAGGCTCCACTTTGCGGTTGAGTGGCTCAACAAACAGGTGCGAAAGTCAATTATGGTCAGTCAGTCAAGCTGAAACTCGAAACAAACCCTTTTCAATCGGAGGTCAGTGCAGAGAGAGCTACACTAGTGAAAGGATGGCAGGGGCGTGACGTCTTGCCACCGCAGGACGCACCCGACAGGTCGCCAGTCCCATCATTAGCGAGCTGACAGTCGATCTAGATGAACTCGGACTCAACCTCAGATTCAACCTCAGCATTCGTGGCACATTATCAATGAGTCGCGTACCTGGTTTACAACCCGCTGATTGATTTGTGTCAGCGCCTTCGCCTCAAGCGAGACAAATCCCAATTCCGATCCTGATGCCTGCTCCCTGATTGACTGCAGTCTGACTCTTCTTTGACTTTTGTCTTCATTTTTCATTGAGACTTTTACGCAATTTAACATTCGTTGCTCGTTGCCCATTTGGGATCATCATTATGTGTCTTGATCGAATCTGCGCCGCGATGACTTGACATATCTTCGGGGTCTCCTAAGTGCAATTTAAAATCTGATTACCTTTCCTAATTATTGTTTTCGTAAGCTATATATACAAACACAATATATTCGTTCCCAAATATTTTGAAATGCTGCTCAGTTGGAGGTCAGCTCTATGCACAAGTGACAATTGTCCAGAATGGTTTTATGAATTTATCATTCTAAAGGTGACACTTTAAATCATTATAGAATGTGAATTGGAATAAAAAAAACATTCAACTGATACTTATTCAATAAGTAGCGGGAGACGTGAGTCCATAGACAATTAATTGAGTTAATTATAACGTTAAAGGATTCGAAGAATAATGTCGAAGTGGGCCCCAATCATAGTTTACATTACGACAAAATGTCGACAAAATAATGTAATGCGATAAATAGACACATTATTCCTTAACATTAGTATTCTTGATATGGCTAACTTTGTGTACAAAACTTATAATAAATTGCACCAAGTAATTATTTGGGGTTTGCTGTTCGTACATTGAAATATCCTAGCGTAGACTGCTGTTAATCATCTGCTAATCGTTACGTATATAAGTTTGTGCGAAAAATTTGAAGTGGGAAAGTGGGGGGGGGGATTGCATGTATTTGTGTTTGTTTGTGTGCACTTTTCATGGACAGTTGCTAATGCTGCTAACTCTAATGGAATTGCAGACAAACTATAAATAGACTGCTAGCTCTTGCAGAACTGCAAGGCATTAACACAGTACGCGTCTGTTAATCATCTGTTAATCGATTTGTGTGTGTGGGTGAGTGCTGGCATAAATATGTCTTTCTGCAGGTAATTTCCATGTTGGAGCGAGAAATTAATGGGAAAGGATGTGCTAAGTAGGCGTGGACAAACAGCAGAGAGCTTCACAAAGTTTTCCAAACTTGTTCATATGTGCATGTGTGGTGTGTGTGTGTGTGTATGTGTGGGCTTGTAATCAAATTGTATTGCTGTCGATTAACATAGCAACGAACGACTAAATTTACCATGCTATGCAGATGGTTTATTTAACTCAGCACATATTAACATACTTATTAGATTTATGATGTCTCGTTTGACTTGTTTTAATGTACGCCTAAGTCTATTTTAGTTGTTTTTTTCTTAACTATATTTATATTCATTATCTACGGTTCTTCATATTTTCCAAGTAACAAAAAAATTATAAATTGTATATATTTTTTCTAAGTTAAAATACACATTATACAAATGCATTTTAGTTTTTTAGTTCTTTGACGTAACTCTATATTTGAAAAAAACTAACACATTCTTAAGATATTTTTTTCTATTATAATTTTATATGGAAATCTAATTTAGATGCAGACAATTAAAATAACGTTTAATTTTGGAGTTTGTTGCTTAATTACTCTTTAGTTAGTGTTTCCCTACATACATAGGAAATATAAGTCATCCTAAGCAGTCTATAAGATTCGATTACTTTTAATATTTTTTTAAGGCAATGATGTCACAATGACAAATAGATGCAAAACGCTTCCCCCCCAACACAGGTCACAAGTCACCCTCAAACCACGGCAAGGGGAACAACACGTGAGGTTAAGCATCCCCAACGCGAGAAATAATGTGAAAGCAGCAAAAGATTTATGCAAGAATCAGCTGAAGCGAGAGCCCATAACAATACGTCCAAATTAAATCCTTTAAGGCCAAAAATGTGTGGCAACATTTCAGCGTGTATTTCATTTAAATTACCAAGAATTTATCTTCGAATAAAGGAGCGCACAGCAGCAGACGAGCGAGAAGTGAAGCGAAGTGAGGGGCGGGAAAGAAGTGAAACAATCGTGAATATGCGTATACGCAAATGTGTAAGTGCCGAAGAAGCAGGTTGAATACTGAAGGTAGTCACTGTGGGGCTAAAGAAAGAGCGAGAGAGGAGAGCGAGAGCACTCCCGGGGGAGAAGGCCGCGCGAAATTGTGCCTTGGAGTCGCATAAGACGTGCAACGGCGAAAGTGGCACCAAAAGTATGCACATGGGAGCCACCAAGCGGCGGGTGTGGGACCGAGGGCGCACAACCAATTGGCACGGCATGGCCTGAAGGATGTGCTTCCACTGAATGTGCGGCTGCGAGTGCGACTGCGACTGCGAGTGTGTGTGTGTGTATGTGTCGTAAAATGTTTGCCGAGTTTTTATGCGAAATGAAAACGTCTTTCGCGAAAAGAAGAATCAACAACTTTGACCAGACCGGATGAGCGGAAGGGAGAGGAGAGGAGAGGACAGTGTCCGCCTGCTGCTGCTGCTGATGCTGCTCCACAGAGAGACAGAAAACTTGGCGAGGCAACACCTAACGCACATAAATCATGCAGAAGGTGGCAACTGAATGCAGCAGCAACAGCAACAGCAGCACAATCTTGTTGGGGCGTGTCATAACTTTGGCTTGCCTGCGACTCCTTTGGGGAGGGGATTGGCTCGGCTCGGCCAAAGGACTCGCGGGAAATGGCCAGCAGACAACGAGGCGAAGGCGAAGACGAAGGCAAAGGCGTCTGTTTTGCTTCAAAACTTGCGAAGAAATTGGAAAAATAAAACCCAGAAACTCGAAACAATGCGCTGTCCACAGTCGCTGCTCGCCCGCTGCAGCTGACAAGGCGCCAACTGCAGCCCCCAACCCTCTCCTCCTCCCCCTCCTCCCTTGTGTATCACTCTTCATATTTCTTCGTATTCCCAACTCAAGTCGGGCGAGAGCGGAGCAAGTTTTCAGTGTTGTGCTGCTGCCTGCATTTGTTTGGCTTTGGTGTCAAGGTGTCTTCACACCTGAGATTTGCAAAACTTGCGCAAACACTTTTTCGACTCGCATATTATTTATGGAGCAGCAGCAGCCCGAGATACATATATATACGGATCTATAGTCGCAGATATTGTATGCGCTGAGATACCTGCATAGTTTGACGAGCTGTGAAACTTATTAGATGCGTGCTGACCCAATTACTTACTACATGACGCTGCTTAAGCGGCACTTTGACAGATCTTTACGCAAACGTGATCTTGGCCCTTTGAGAGCTGCTCGTTGTGTGTTTGTCGCCGAGATAGAACGGTTCATTAACCGGACCAGTTTTCCACCAGAGTGAAAGAGATCTCAATCTACAGCAATTTGTGGTCATTTCTCGAGAAAGCAACGGACTTGAGCTTAACAAGCTGCCAAACACTGTGAGAATTGGCACTTTAAGCACAACATCTTTCAACCCAAAAAGATAACTCCAACTGCGTTAGTCGCGAGTGCGTGATTAAGCGATACCCTGCACTCCAGCTAGAACTACATTTCAGTTGGTGGAATATGCGTATGTATTTATTTGATATGTGGAATAAACATAAATCGAAGTCTCTTTGCTTAAAGTTTTGTTTCTTCTCTAAGGGTCTCTTGAGCAACTGCTTAAAAGCATCTGCTTTTCAAGTACGCATTTTAATTATTTTAAATAGAATAAACCTTTAAAGTAAAAACCTTTAAGTATTCCTTCAACGAAGAAGTTGTGAAGCTTAAAGTTTCCGTTTATTGATTATCTATAAGACTACAACTACTTATAAGAAACTTCTTTAGAAGTATGTTTCTTAATCACTTTAAATAGTATACAACTTTAAAAATAATAAGTGACTCCTTATTTTATTTTTAATTCAGTGTTGGCGAGCTTAAAGTCTCAGTAAAGTTGTTATTTAATTTCATTACTATGAGTATCTACTGTTCATAGCATAGCTTTTATATCTGCTTTGATTAGAATTGTTCAATTACTGATGCACTAAAAGTTTTCTAATTTGATTTGAAGACTCAATTTATTCATTTGAGCTTTTGTTTATTTCATTTAAGAACTCTAAATTTAATAATCTCTCAAGTGTTAAAACATAGTCAAATACACTTCTTACTTCGGTATCATCTCTTAATTACAGGGTATTTGCTGTGGCCATCGCATTGCGAAAACCCCTTTGAGCGGAGACAGCAATTATTTATGGTCTTAGTCGTGGACATGTGTGAGGCGCTTTCGCAGCCTCGCCCCGTTGTTGTTTTTAGTTTGTTTGTCTTGTAAGACAAATGTGTAATTAATTGCGTTACATCAAAAGGAAACTTGGAAAGGAACGGAACGGATCTAACTAACTATTTGCATACTCCGTGTCACTTTTAAAAACCTGCCCAACTACTTGAACTCCCAGCCCAACCTGCTCCGCTTTCGCCGGTTCTCGTACACGTGCTATTAATAAATCAAAAGGACAAGCCAAGAATCCGACTCCGGACGGAAGTCCAACGCAAAGCCAACTCACAAAGGCAAACAAATGAAGTGACTTGGGCTAAACTTTGTAAAGGCGTCCAAGAATCTGTCCCCTACCCCCCACAACTCCTTGGCATAGATGTTGTTGCTGTTGTTGGCCGCTGTCTGTCTGTTGACTGCAACTAATTGCATTTCATTGCATATATTTAGGCGCTGCAGCTGCTGCTGTTGCTGCTGCACTTCTCAATTTCTTCAAATCACACCGCAAAGCAGTAAAACGTTTCAAAATTGTTGCCAAATAGCCTTGGAACCAGCGAGATTTCCATGGAGCAACAGACACACACACACACACAAACACAGTCTCGTGTCGGATGGAAATGAAAAGAAGGCGGCAAACAACTCAACTTGTGGCGGGGTTGTAAGTGAATGTGGGAGCCCGGTAAAACACTGGCCAAGTGTTGAGTGCTGTAGCTTTACTAAGTGTGCACACTGCAAGAAATGCAAGTTAATCAAGTCATTGCAGGCCAGCCTTATTAAAGTTTTCTTATGCATTACTTATTCATTTAAGTTGAGAATCCTTGCAGCTTGTTTCCCGAGTATTCGACTAGACTACAAGAGACTCTGTTTAAGGTTTGTTAAATCAGTAAGAGAGATGTGTGATGTAGCTCAGAAGTAGGAGATCTTCTATAATATTTATTGTTATTTACACTTTATAAAAATTTAAAAAAATATTCCTAACAAAACAAATATTTATAACACTTTAAACTATGACGCAACTTAAGCTTTCTACTGATTCTATGCTTATGAAAGGGCGTGTGAAAAATAGCGCTATAAGAATATTGAATTTCTCTATGGTATTTGACAGCTTACGTTCTTTTAATTTGTGAATTTATGTCGTTCCCTATACTGCATATATTTTATATATAATATACACTTGATTCTTGCTGCTTAATTGCTTTTCGAAACAAGTGGAAATTTACAAGCTGTGAAAGCATTTTGTTCAGTGTAGTTTGAGCATAAGGATAGTCAGTGCTCTGGCATCAAAGCAATGCCAGCTCAGTCAGCCAAGTGGAGTGTGAATGAATGTATATGAATGGATGTAGATGTGAATGCGAATGCGAATGGGCAGCTGGCGGCGGCGGGAGGAGACCAAACGGACGCTGATGGCAGACTCTGGGCAAGGACAGCAAAAAGTACAAGCCAAAGGAAGTCTGCGGAAAACAAAAACAAAAAATAAGAAAGCCAAAGGAAGTGCCAAAGTGGCAAGAGGTGGGAAGAGTGACTGTGGGGCAAGTGGGAGGCGATGATGGCGGAGGAAAAGACCACAAAACGAAACAAATAACACAGAAAAAGCATACGAAATGGCACTAGAGAGAAATGTGGCAAGCTGTGCGCCAGCAGCAAGGGCGAGAGTGTAGGGAGGGAGGGTAGGGTCATATTGTGGCCGTAGCTCATGATGCCACTAGCCAAGTTGCTGTCCCTCTGTTCGACAGCTCGTAAATGGCAACGAGGATGTATGTGGTGAAAGTGAAGTGGCAGCTCCGCAGCTTGGCACCGAGTCAGCTACAGAGACAGAGACAGAAGAGAGTCGAAGTCGGAGCCAGAGTCAGGAGTCAGAGCGACGGAGTCTGCTTGGTGTTGATTGCTGTTTGGGGTTTTTAAAACGTAGTTAGGCCATGGACCCGGGGGCGGCGGCAGCGTGTGGAACGACACCCGCGGCTCAGGTGTAGAGCACCCTGGAGTGTCGTCTCCGTCAGCCATATAACACCCCATACGGCAATTTTCAATGGTTATAGCTAGGCGAGACGAAGCGAGGCAAGGAGGCGACACGTTGTGGGCCACGCTGCGGCACTTGCTCGATTTCATATGTGACAAATGGCTGGATCAGCGCGGGCAGCCAGCCAGACAGACAGACAGACAGAGAGACAGAGAAACGCAACAAGAACTCACCTGAGTAGAAGCTGTCCAGACTATGCAGTTCCTCATCGTCGTCATCCTCGTCGTCGATGTCGTCGTCGACGTCATCGTCGACATCGTCCTCATCATCATCGTAGTCCTCCTCGCCACTCAGGCTGAGCAGCTCTTCCGCATCCGCCGCCAAGTCGTGGCTATTCTCATGCTGCTTCTTGGCGACCGCATTCATGTTGCCTGCAAGACGAAGACGGTGTTTTAGTTTTTTTGTGTTGCACCATCGCTGTGGCTGCGGCACGTTCCGGCACAGCCGCTGGCTGGCTGGCGGTGCTGCTGCTGCCGATGGCGAAGCTGCATGCCACGTGGTCCCCAGTTGCAAGGAATTTTGATTATGCTATGCCCCTGGGTGCCATAATTCCATGCGCAAGCATAGCTCAGCTGACCCCTGACCCCTCACTCTCCATTCTACCCAAGCCTCCTGTCTCTCTTTCTCTCTCTCTCTCCCCCTTTTGCTCTGGACGCCCTTTCGCTGTTGAAGAGCGATTTAAGAGCGTCGCTTCGCTGTGCGCAGACTCAGCAGATTCCACCGAATGCCATCTAAGAGCGCCACTTGTTTTGGTTTCACCTTCACTCCCTTTCTCTCTCTCTCTCTCTCTCTCTCTCTCTTTCTCTCTCTCTCTCCCTCTCTTTCTTCTTGCTCCCTCTCCTTTGGCTTTGAAAAAAAGAAACAGCTGTTCGGCCAACTCAGGCACGTGTTCTCGCCTCAAGTTTGCCTTGAATCCGTCTGCGTCTTTAGCGCGGAATGCGTAAGCGTCGCTGCATTACTCATACGCAGCGTGCGACGCGTCTTTGTCTAAACAATCCATTCGCTTGCTACGTATGTGTGAGTTAGCCGCAAATATGCTGGTGTTGGTGTAATATTGTCTAGGTCAATGCCTCAGCTTGTCTTGAGTTTTATACTAATCCTGTCTGGCTTAATACTAAGTTGTTTAGCAGGGATTTAGCTTTCAAATTTATTGTATTCTAAAATAATCTATAATACAATCATTTAGTGTTCTGCAATACAACAACTGAATGGTTCATTCATTGAACAAGTCGCTTCAAGTATTCGAGGATTAAACCCGCTTAGCATATGAAATATATTAAAGATTAAAATGCTATCTGAAAAAATTGCATGGGCTCTTGAATATTGTATTGGAATATTCGCAACAAGATTAAAACCACACATTTAATATTTTACAATGTTATTGTCATGTAAGAATCCTCACTGCAGACATTGTTATCATATTAATTCTAGCTGTTATTCATATATTTATATATTAAACTGTCTCTAAATGTATTTACTTCTATTTGGTAAGAAGCTAAATAACATTAATTTATGTTAATATAATGATAGCTAATAAGTAATTCATTTTTATATACAATCTAACTAAATATTTGATTTCAATCTATAATAAGAATTTTACCTATCTATAATTTTATCTATCTATCAACTATAATGCAATATCTATTTGTAAGTAGATATATTTATTAGTCTATAAACATATTTTTTAGACTTTTGTGTCATTTCTATCGATTTCTCTTATCATCTATCAATTTGTGTGTCTTTCCATTAGTGAATTGACATAACATGCGAATTATTTCGGGCGCTTTTCAATCAGCCTTTGGGTCACGACACACATCTATAGTTCTAATGAAGCCCAGTTAAGTTCATTAAGTAGAATCTGATGCAACTCAAACTCTGCTCGTAAATCGCGCACACACTTTGGGTACTTTGGCATTCGTTTTTATTAGTTTCTAATGACAAAATGAAATTTGCGCGGCAAGGCTCTAAAAAACTACTCTAACAACAACTGCGAGTCAAAGCCATCGTCAACGTCCAACGTCAACGTCATCGCCATTGGAATGTGCAACATTCTAAGCTCGAACATTGGGGGGCCTTTCTTTGATGGCGCCAGCAAATGATGAGGAGCAACAACTTCAATGGTGGCGACGTTTTCACGATGTGCTTTTATTCCACTTTGCATACGCACATAGCGCGAGCAAAGAACGCGGGATGGGGGCGTCATAGGGGGGGTGTGGAGGTTGGATCCCTTGGTCTGGGGGTCATAGGAAACAGCGAATGATGCCACACGTCCAATAATCCTTGTCCTGTGACTGGGGAATACTTCATCAGCGGAAACAAAATTTTACGAATTTCTCGCTCGGTGCGTGCGAGTGTGTGTGTGTGAGTGTGCTTGTGGCATGTAGCATGTACTAGCTGTTGAACGTGCGTCAGACGCCATCTAGCGGCCGGCATCCGCAACCACACGGACAAGTTTTAACATGCCAAAAACGCAATGCAAGTCCAACAACGTTCTGGCGTCTGGCGACGAGGCGACTTTTGACACGCCGCTGCATGCACCTTCCCCCCTCCCCGTCTCTTTGCTCGTCTCCCTCTCTGATGATGATTATTCAACATGCGCTCTACGGGGAGCCGTATGGCCGTGTCCCCTGTATGCCCTCCCACCCCCATCCCATCGCATCGCCTCCCATCCCAGCCCGTCTCCCTTCTCGCTGGCCATGCAGCCGCTGTCTTCGTTGCCAGGCATTTCTCCGTTGCTCTCGCTTCAGCACTTTGTGGCATGCTGTGAAATTGGCTTTCGTCGAATTGTTGCTTTGAGTTTTGCAAATTTTTCGACTCCACACACACACACACACACCGACGCTCATTGCGCTTTTATGGGTGGCACGCGTGGTGGTGGTGAAGGGGAGCGGGAGGAGGAATATAGTGAGGCAGGTCTGGTTGCATTCATCAGCATCGACAGCAGCGCCCAGGCTAATTTTATGGCTCGCATCTTTGCGCGTTCGTCATGTTAATAAAGCAAGCGCCACATGCGAGTCTCTGTGTTCTGTGTGTGTGTGGGTGGCTCGTAAATCGAACGAAATTTGCATATGAGGCGAGCGCCATCTTGCGGCCATTAGATGCAGCGCGCTTTTATGATGCTTTGATGTTCGCTGCAATTGCCGTTCGCCGTTGCTGCTGCTGCTGCTACTTCTGTTGCTGATTGTGCTGCTTTGGCATGTGCCACGCCCACACGCCCACACGTGACTGCAGCCGCCCACGACGACGCCAACAAGCAGACCACTCGCGCAGATTTCCCCAAGCGATGCCTACGTCGGCAGCAGCAGAAGCAGCAGCAGCAACAACAATAACACAAGCGGAAGCTGAGCCGAGGCTCTGGCGCAGTCCAGCAACAGTAACGGCAACAACAACAGCAGCAGTAAAAACTGACTAACGGGACTTGGACAGTGCATTGAGAGCGACGCGCTCCAGCGCAGGAGTCCATCCACATTGCGCCAGCGTGACATTCCCAGGAGAGCAGTCGAAGCTCCCGCCAACTGCCGACTGCCGATTCCCACTGGGAAGCTAGAGTCAGAGACAGAGACAGAGCGACAGCCACAAAGACATAGCGCGAGCGGGATGGGGAGAGAGGTAGACAGACACTCTCAAAGCGACGTTGGCGCTCTTAATTCGATTCGTTTGCTTGGGCCACCGTCTCTAGCTGCTGTTGCTGCTCCTTGCTGTGCTCATGGTCACTACCCATACCCACACCGCCACCCCGACCACTACCCTTTCGCCTCCTGGGGGGATTGTTGCGCAAATGCTTTTTGTGTGTTTCTGTTTGAAAATTATTGCAAGCAAAATAAAAAGGCAAATGCCACACGAAGCGCACAGACAAAAACACATACAAATACGATGGATTATATACTATATATGTTACATACATGTACATAGATAGATAAGTACAATAATAAAGCGGAATGTAATCGAAACCATTAGATGCCTGGGGGAGGCCCTGGAGGGACTCGCAGATGTCTCTGATGCAATTAAGAGGCGATAAATGACTTATGCAGCCATTTCTCTGACACTAACCCCACCCACTCTGCAGTGGTGGTGTGCCGATAAACACTTTATCGATAAGCAATCACATAGATTGTATTTTCAATCGATCATACTCGATATCTAAAATGCGGCAATTTCTTTAGTACACTTGTCAGTGTAAGCAATGGAAAAATTAATCAACGCTTCAGCCTTACAATCTCGACTTATGAGATATTCAAAATAGTATCGATTAGTTATTTGTGGTCGATATAATGATTAATCAACATTGGCAGGTGGTAGCGACACCAGACCCCATTTCAATTTCTCATTTCATTTATCAAAATTTCAGATATCATTTCGCACACACGCACACACACACCCATACACACACGCACACACACACACACACACGCGTGGAGTGCATGCAATTCCCTAATCAAAGTCAACTGAAAGCAATGAAGTTTTGTCATAAAATTTTACGCACCTTTCGTGCTTCCCACGGGTGCCTCGCCTTCCCCTTCGTCTGCTCTCCGTCTTTCACCATACACCTGATAATTTTACATTACATTCGCACACACACACACATAATTTATACTCAAAGAGAGAAAGAGTGAAGTGAGGAGCCGGGACGGGGAGAGAGATGATAACTCACTTTTGTTTCATTTTTCGATACACAACGGAATAATAATGGCAAAATGAGCAACTTCGCTATGCAACAAGAAGATGTCTCGGTCTCGGTCTCAAGATGCTCCCCAATGAGCATACCAATAAACATGCTACACACACACACACATACGTATTTACATTCACACATTTACTCCTACTGTGCGTCCTCTCTCTACACTCCACAGCTCCTCTCGCTCGCCTCGTATAAGGCAATGTATAATTTTTATTCGCACCCAGGTTGCTCCCCACGGATATGTCATCGTCTCCTGCACATATACACACACACAAACACATGTATAGACACGACCAACCCCCCGCCTTGTCCCAGCAGTGACAAGCGAGGCCCAATGTTCGAGTGTGCAGCCACATAACCGAAATATTGCAACATAAAACTTTACACAAATATAATCTATAAGCAGCAAAACTCATATTAATGTCATAGCATACGAAAGAGACAGCTAGACACAGAGAAACAGACAAAGAGAGAGCGAGAGATTGAGAGGGAGATGCGGCGAGAGTGCGAGTGTATTATAGAAATAGCCTTGGATAGCTAACGTCACAAGTTCGAGTCTGAGTGTGACACTTTGGCGCTCGCCTAGGCGCACAGTGGTACAAAGCCAATGTCGTTGTATGCCAAACAAAACAGAGAAATTATTAAGTTATAACAGCTAAATGATGAGAATATTTAAAACAATTCAAACGGAAGATTCACAAATAAAAACTATATTTGTACAATAATTGTGACAACTCGATAGCTCAATTAAAAAATGAATTCAGAGAGCGACTAAAAATGGAACACCTAGTTTTGATAATTACGAAATTATGCCCTACCTTATCTATAAGTTGATTTAAAACCACTTTTGATAACTTGGTCAATTTAGCCCCCTGACTGTTACGAAAACATGACTAGTAATTTAATGAAATTAAACATATTCGATAAAATTCATAAAGTGACTATCAACACACATTAAAATCCAAACTAAAGGAGTTAACATTGTTAATTCAACGGAGATGCTTATGGCCTCAATTTAAGTTTGATTTATAAAAGTAAACGACAATACAAAAATTACTCTTCAATTTTTATACAAATAATAAAATAAAGTGAAGAATCCAAAATCAAAACGACAACCTTAATGAAATAAGCGTTGTCCTCGGTTGAGACTTTATTGTGATATTGCGATATGATGTTGCCCCACTGTTCTGGGAATGTTGGTGGCCCAACTTGGGCCGTGTTGTTGATGCGCACAAAAGGGCCAATTCGTTCTCGCCGGGTTTCGCATGGCAGCAGCAGCAACAACAGCAACGGCAACGGCAACGACAACAAACACTGAGGCAGAAAGACAATTTTCGGATCCCCCAAACTTATCACAGCCTCTCGATTTCCCTTTAGAACATTATACAACACACTGGAGAGCTGTGGCAGTACGAGTCAGAGTGAGAGTCAGCGGCAAGGGCGGGGATAGCAGGTTCCATGGCTACAATGACAGTAAACGAGGCGACTGCGACGCAGCAGCAGCAACAGCAACAGCAGAGGACGCACTGCAGCAGAGTACTTGTCATATACTGAGCGAGAGCAAGAGAGAGCGTGAACGAGGCAGAGACAGAGAGGGAGAGAGAGAGAGAGAGAGAGAGAGAGAGTGTGTAGCTGCGCGCACTGGTGATAAAGTTTGGTCCTCTATAGTGCCGTTAGTGGGGGCTCGTGTTGTGCGAGTGAGGTTAAAACCGACTTAGCCAGCGCCACAAGCAAAACTTGAGCTCACAGGTACAACAGCAGCAGCAACGCGGCAGCAGTAACAACAACAGGCACCCAGACGAAGCACATGGCTGTGTTCGTCCAGCTGCCTGCTGCATGCTCCCAAATGGCAACCTTGGGGGCGTAGCATCCAAAAGTGGGCGTGGGCGAGAGCGAGTCTAGTCGGATGATGATGATGTTCTATGCCGCCGCTTGGCTTGCCTGCTGCCCCGCTGGGAATATGTCCCGGCAATGTCAGCGCCAACAGAGAAAAGAGCAACAAATAATGAACAAACACACTTGCACTCACTGCCCGTCTGTGCCTGTGTCTGTGCCTGTGCCTGTATGTGTGTCTGCGTGTGTGTGTGTCATCAGTTTGTGTTCTATTTAAACATGGCGCTTGCTTGCAACAACAGCCACAACAAGAGCAGCAGGACAGTCATAACGAGCAGCGCTTTGAATCGATGGCTTTACACACCCAAGTGCCATAATCCAATGACGCACAGGAATATCAAATACAAGAGCATTCGTATTCGCGTATCTGTGTGTGCATGTGTGCGTGTGTAAATGGGAGCTTGTATGTTACCGCACGGTCACATCAAACTTTATGCACCGACAACAGCAACAACAGCAACAGCAGCAGCAGAGGCAGCAGTCGTCAAAGCCTTCTAAAGTGGGAGGCAGCGCAGTCACAGGGTGACTCGGTAACACACAAGCATATGCGAACTGTAGCCTACTTTAAAACGCAGCAAATTATTTGCAATAAATAAAGTTCTCATTAGCTGGCAAAATAAACAAATATCGAAATAACTTTAATACTTGTTAATGCTTAAACTATTTACATTTTCATGTTTAGCTTATTAAGTCCCATATAATAAATATAAATATATATAAATCGAATACAGCCATAAACGTACAAAAAAAAGTCTCTAAGCGGACATTTTTAAATTGAATCAAATAAGGAAAACCGCACAACGACACAACTATCAACACAGAATTTACTGTGTGCAAACTTTAATCCCAATGGGCAATCTCGACATAAATGCATATAGCGACACCCTGTAACTGAAACATTATCCAATTTACAAGCTAGTTTCGCTCTTTTAAACCGTCACTAGTTGTGCAACAGTGGAGCTGGAGCCTTGAATTGGCACCGAGGCTGAAGATGGAGCTGAAGCTGGAGTAGCAACTAAAAGAGAGGTACATCGACAGCAACAACAATCAAGAGGCGAACATTTGCTATTTATGAGACTGTCGAGAGTTATTAGCCGGACATGTCAATGCCACATGGGGAATGCCCCAAGACGATGACTTGGACTTGGACTCGGACTCGAACTTGGGCTGGGCTTGGAGATGGGGGCGAGCACTATTCAAGATGTGTGTCCATGTTTCTCCACTCTGTGAGCGGATCTGGGGTGGTAAAGGGGCGCAATTTCGGGCAATTGGGCGTCTCTGCTCTGCCGTTCATATCGCATATATCTTTTAGCAAAAGGCAATAAAATATGCAAATTGAAGTCAAACTTACCAGTGGCATCGCCACCGCTGGACTTCAACTTGCAGTGCCCATTGGCGTTGCCTCTGCCTGCAGCATTGGCTGCAGCGTCCCCAGGGTGTTGTAGTTCTTCTGTAGTTGCAGCTGTGCCTGCTGCTACTGTTGCTGCTGTTGCTTTTGTTGCGGAAGCTGTGGCATCATCAGCTGTTTGCTGCAAGCTTTCCTGCTGTGATTCATGGGGCTGCTCCTTTACAGTCTCGTTCTCATCGCCACTGAAGCCATCTTCAGGCTCATCGGCCTCCTCCTCGTCGTCCTCTTCGTCAGCGCTAAATAGCTCCTCCTTGGGCTCCAGCAAATCAGATGCCTTCGGGGTCTTTGTGACACCATCTTCGCCATTCTCCTCCTTCTCGCCCACTGCAAGATGATAAAGATCAATTAAAGGTAGTCAACGAGCAAGCATGCAAGTCGCATAATTACATATTATCTTATATGTATATATCTGTTTGGAATCAAACAGGAAGAAATTTTTAACATGTACTACCGCCAATATCACTAGCGTTGCCAATTAGGTTTTGAGCTCAATCAGCTGTTTGTATTTATTTTGTTATCGCAGACAAAAGCTCTGACAATTATCGATTACCAATAGCGATTTCTATTTTCAATCTACCCGCATTTTTGTCAGACATTGCAATTGTTTATTTAATTTTAATTTGAATCGGCTGCATTGTATATTTTTGTGCGACGTATCTGTGAGGCATGCTGGTCGATTGCGTGACATATTCAGACGAATGGTCAATTGCCAAATGGTTGCAATGCGATAACAAGAGCGACTGCGACTTCTCATTACTTAAACACCTCTACCTCACACAATACTCGTACTCTCGCACTCACAGACATACTCATACTTATACCCATTCTCACACTCACATTCATGCTCCGACCGAGACTCGAACTCATACCTATACTCTTACTCATGCAGATTATGCTAAAGCACTCCCCGGGCGGCCATCGTGCCAAAAATTCTATTTACACGTTTTGTGTTTTATTGTTGGTGCTCCGTTTCCCGAGCCAAAGAAAACTGTTGCCAATAGCTCAAAACTCCAAAGTGTATGAGCGAGTGTGTGTGTACGTTAGTGTGTCTCTGGCAAAGCCGCACGTGATCGATCGCGCTCGCATGG
The DNA here is from genome assembly GCA_035047445.1 of Drosophila siamana. Lineage (NCBI taxonomy): Eukaryota > Metazoa > Arthropoda > Insecta > Diptera > Drosophilidae > Drosophila > Drosophila siamana. The sequence goes on from JAWNPP010000081.1 coordinate 1,644,879, forward strand.
CTGCTGCCAGTCTTGAGGGGGTCGTTGCCGTTGCCAAAACAACTGCCTTAAAAGTAATTGCAAGGGGTGCATCAGCAGCAACAACAACAACAAGAACAACAACAGCAACACGAGCAAAAAGCTCTACGAAATGAAAATGTGGAACATGTGTAATTGTGCAATTAAATTGAATTTTTCATAAATTTTTTTGTTGCCAAAGTCTGAGTGTGAGTTGTGAGGTGCAAAAGACAAGCAAACGTTGAGTTTTACGACTTTTGCAGAACTCGGCGAACCACAACTTGAGCATCATTCACTCTGAAAGGTGAGGGCACATCGAAAACAATTCGAAAATACTAATTCACGGGCTTTTGCTCTATCAAGTCTTGTTCTATAAGGCTCATTCAATTAAAAAAATTAGAAGAAATTAAATTAATTCGATAAATTATGTATTGACCGATTCTATAATAGTTAAAGAATTGGCCATTAAATTATGATAATTTCTAAATATGCAAGATTATACAATAATTTTTATTATGAAGGATATCATAATAAATCTTATTGTATAATCTTGCATAATAAGAATTCCGTTATGGAATGTGAACCAAGCTAATTTCCAAATGCATATGACAAATTTGTCACAAACTGTGAATGATTTAACCCGTCTGTAGTGTGGCGCAGTCAGAGCGCACTTGGAGGGTGAGGGAAAGAGTGGGGGAAGCAAGTGAGGTGGGTCATATTGGTGACTGTCGCGGTCGTCGGCAAGGTAACGGCTTAAAATATATAGCCAAAAGGACACGTTGGAATCACACCGCAAGGAATCGCATCGCCACGGAAATCAACATTATGCCAAGCCGGACGATTGCCGAGGCTGCGACGACGGTCAACATTATGGAAACGTGGACTACTTGTGCTCGCATCGTATTCTGGTTCTGTTTCTGTTGTGGCTCCAGCAGCAGCGAGAACATTTGGTTATTATTTCCATATAAAAGGCCAGCGCCCCAAAGCGAGCGGCGGCTATAAAAGAGCGCGAACGAGCCACTTGAAAGGATGTGCGATATTTGTGAGGAAACAGATGGCGAATCCAGAATGGTGAATGGGTGCCTGGTAAGCAAAGGGCGGGAGGCGGTGAGGGGGAGTGGTGGCAACTGTGTGCCGTTTGCGGCGGAAGTGCCGCGTATTTTAAAATAAATGCGAATGGAGGCGAGATGTCGGCAAGTCAAGCGGGGACGGGCGGCGGAGAGTATGAGAACCAGTTATGGTCGTTAAAATTGTCGAAGCACCACAACAACAACAGCAATAACCACAACAAGAACAACACGACGACGTCGACGTCGACGACGACGACGACCAAGTCAAGTTCTTTTTGTGCAAGGCAGCAAGCATGTGAATGGCTCTGTGCATGTGTGTGTGCGCGAGAGTATGTGTGCTTAAGCATGTATGTGTGTGAGTGTATGTGTTCAAGCGCCCATATGTATGCAAGCGATTTTCATTTTTGTTTAAAGCCCCCCAGAGTGCATTTCGCACTCGGTCGCTGGCAATGCATGTGTTTGTGTGTGTGTGCGAGAGCGAGAGCGAGAGGATTGTATGTGTGTGTGTGTGTGAGTGGAGCACAAGTGCCCGCATGTGTGTTTCTTACTTGTTTTTCGGCTATGGCATGTTTTTAAGCGTTTTACCCCAACCACCCCGCACTCCAAAAAGGTGCGCACTTGCCCGTCCCCCTCCCCAGCCAAACCACTTACAAACACACACACACATACACATACGCTCGCACACACACACACACACACTCAGACATATTTGTAAACGTAATAATAAGCGTCGTCCCCTTTGACCCATCAATCCGTTGCCACTACCCCAATACCCGCCGCTTGCCACTTTTCCAGCTCCCAAATGGCTACTAAGCGTGTGTAGAGAGCGACGAGCGAGCGTATGGAGCAACCGAACGCTTTTGCAACGGGGGAGTGGGTGGCGGCGGGTGGTAAAAACAAAGCCAGCGCCACAGCCTGCAACTTTTATAATGGCATTGGCACACGGCGAACATACAACATACATGTTTCTGCGTGTGGGTGTATTAAAAAAATAATGAAATAACAAACCCGAAGGTGTTGTTAAAAGCGCCAACAATAAATTTCATCAATAGTTTGCACGAAATGAAACGAAACGAAAAAAGAAGCACTGAAACGAACCGAAAGAACTTCTCGACTGTAAAACAGTTGGCAACGCAGCGCAAAACGCAATCGATAAGCACGCGATCACAACTCACAGATGACAGTGCAGCGCATATCGATATATCGAACGTGAGATTGACATCGTTGGTGATGTTGGGTTTTGCAATGCAAGCGAGTGCGAAGGAATTTCGGGTTGTGATGACAAAATGCCGGTGCCATAAATTCCCCAGGGCTGTCGACTCAACCCAACTCTACGATTTCAACGCCCACAGCAAATCTATTTACCAAACTAGTTACCACTAGACGCATACCCCAAGCCAATATACATAGACACATGCATACATGTGTATGTTCGCCGTTGATATGTATATATGTGTCTCCACATAGCCCCACATCGCACATTGCCTATGCCCAAAGTGCTTTCTGTTGGTGCTGCTGCTGCTGCTGTTGCTGCTATTTTGGCGCCGCGCTCTTTGCAATGTCATAGCAAATATTTTGCCAATACACAAGAGACGCGCACACGTTGACGACGACAACGACGAGGACGACAAATAGCGGGAATGGGGACGCTCTGGAGCAGCAGACAACGAGCAACTTATGGCAGCCGGTCTGGCAAAACTGTCGCAATCCTAAGCCTCGCCTCAGCAGCGGGAATTCTGACGAAGTCAACGTTGGCAGTGCCAGCGACGTCTGCGTCGTCGTCGATGGTTTTAAAGATTTGCCTGCACATTTTTGGTAGGTGAAAAGCGAAGCAAACACACATACACACACACACATACACATCCATATGTATGCATAGTTGGCTCCAAACCAAATCAAAGCAAATTTTGAAAAATGCGTGTTTTTGTTGTTGCTGTTGTTGGTTGTCAATAAACACGCACTAGCACATGCATAAAAACATGTATATATGTCTTATGTATGTGTGTGTGTGTGTATTTGTAGCCGCGTCAACGAATGAGAATTCCCCAGAGAATTGCGCATGTTTCGTTTGCCGTTGTTGCTGCTGCTGCTACTGCTGTTGTCTGTTGCCTGCCGGCTGGCTTACTGACTGGCTGCCTTGCTGCGCCAATGTGAATCCCTTGGGATTGGCCAGAGCCGTTGCCGACTCCCATGAGAAATACATGGCAATGGGTTTTCTGTGTTTTGTGCTTTTTTCGTACACACACACACATACACCGACACAACGATAGCAAGCGAAAGAGAAAGAGAGAGAGAGTGAGAGAGCGCCAAAGCACAACAAAAAGAGCAAAGCCAAAGTTCGCTTCGTTCCGTTGCTGTTGTTGCTGTTTCGTATACGTTGGGGAAATTTTATGCCCGCTTCGCAGTGTATGCATGTGTGTGTGTATCTGCGTCTGCATACGAGCGTGTGTGTGTAAATTTGTGTGTGGCGCTGTCTTTGGGGGCTTCGATCCGGTTGCCAGTTACCGCCTCATATGTGCATTGGATTTATTGTCAATTTTATTTGTTATCATTGTTGTTGTTGTTACTGCTGTTGAGTCTGCAGGTTGTGCCTGCGAGTCGCCTCTGTTTGCTGTTATTTACACTGACACAATTTGAAATTGTATTAAAAATTAACGGCACTTTGGTTGCCTTGGCTGCAACTCAACTGTTGTCGTTGTTGCTGTTGCTGTTGCTACTGCAGTTGCAACGTAAAAGCTGCTCCCCCAACAAGCATTTTTGGGGCTCACCAGAACGTTCAATGCATCTGCCCCCTCCATCCTCTCTCACCCTCTCTCTCTCTCTGGCTCTCTGTTGGGCCGCCCGCAACTGTCTGACAGTTAGGTGGACCGTTTCCCCGTGGGGCAAGTGCTGTCCAAAAACTGTGGCTGCAACGTAACGTTTCTCCCCACTTTGCACTTGTCACTCACTCATTTCGGCCAGCCAGCCAACGGTAAACAGCAAACGGCCAATTCCCGTGGCACGACACAGGCCATGCCCCAAATCAATCAAACACGCACAAACAGATACACTTGGGTCAGCTTGAAGCAGCAGCTTCAGCTGCGGTGGCTGGAGTTCGACTTGGACTTACGCTTCAAGCAGGCGCGCGGTTTTGCCTGTTTACGCCGTGACATGGCCAACAACAGGATGTAGAATTTTAAACACTTTAACTTTGCACTGCAGTTGAAGTTGAACTTTTGTTACTTTACGGACGTGAAAAAGCGCGCCAAACACGTGGTGAACATCAGCGATGACAAATAAATCGGTTGTTGGGTCGCTCGAGACGATATCCTTGCGCCTGCAGCGTTCGCAACTGACTGAAACTTGCCTGTTGGCCCAAAACAATCCTGGCGTGCCAAAACACACTCGCAATGCCGAAGAGCTCGATGTCGAAGCTCTTAAACAAAATGGCAACGACGCAGCGAGAGAGAGCACAACGGACAGAACAAGAGAGCGAAAGAGAGAGTGAGAGATAGAGGGAGAGAGAGAGAGCAATGTCACCCAACCAACCACCCAAAATTGAAATACAAAACAAAAGCTGAAAAGCAAACGGCAAAAATTGTGCCGGCAAATGTGTGCAGTCGCGACCAAAGGAACTCAGCCGAAGTGACAGCATTCCCCAGAGGGTTGATGCCGCAACGCAACATTCATCCCCTTGAGAGACGCGGGCAGTTTCGGGTGCACCAATCGGCAACCAACGCGCTGGGTGCCCACTGCCAATGCAGCCACATGCTGCGCCATGGCACCGTAGGAGACGACAACGCAACGCAATGCGACGCAGCGCGGCCTGTTGCAATTACAAAAGTCAAGTCAATTATTGTTGGCCCTGTCACGCGCCCCTTTTGCGCCTTACAAGTTTCGCACGTGCGTATGGGGGGTCTTGTCTACTTTGCTCTGCTCTATTCCGCCTTACTGCCAAGGTAAGGCGCTGACCGCCCCTCGTGAGTTTACGTGCAATTTGTTGCTTTCTCAGCAGCGGGAGTCGTCTTCGGAGTGCGTGAGAACGAGAGGGCGACCACAGGCCAAAACAGAAGCAACTTTAGCAGCGGGTGACGAAGTTCTCTTTCATCACTTCTATTTGAAGTATACACATGGGATCACATTTCCCAATCACACCTATATCTACAAGATGCATGTTCACCAAGTATTGAAACTTAAAATTGAAAACAGTATTATTTCAGACAACTAGATTTTTTAAAATTTATTTATCCCCTAACCTTCATCTTATTAATTTATATTTATCTTACAGTGAATTTAAAAGCTCTACTAAATTATCCGGCGACAGTTTCAAAATGTGCGCGCAACGGGCAATAGTGAACGTGAACTGCTTACGGTGATGTACTGCTTGTCTGCTGTTTACTGCTTGCATTGACATGTCACTGTTTTTTTCACCCGCCTAAAAGTACGCAATGTTTAAATGGTTGGAATCCAAAAAAAAATCTGTATGAATATAAGTCATCTATTTATTTGAAGAAATGATAAAATTTAATCATTTTTTTAAATTTAATATCAGTAATTATTTCCGTATTTATGAAACTATTTTTTGTATTTCAAAAATGCAAAGAATTAATAAAATAAATAATGGTGAATGAAAATTAATTCAGGTGAGAAATTAATTCAATTATAGGCATCTGTATTATTTATATAGCTATTATTTTCTTCTTAGTTAATAACTTAATTTAGAATAATAACACTAAAGAATAATTTTAATTGTTTGCTTAAAATATAAAATTTTTTCATATTTATAAATAATATATGAAATGCTTACTTAAATCTCAAAATTTGGAAATTTAATATAAATAAAAACTTAAGCATGCTTCTTATCTGTAGCTTAAAATATTATGCTTCTTTTGTGCTCATGTGCACGATGTCTAGATACTAATCGAACTTGTTAACTTCCTTTGCGTTTAAACAAAAAGTCAATACGCATATCCGCTTGCAAACAGAATACGTTTCACTCCTCCCTCGCTGTATTTCGCTCTACGCTTTACTACCAGCTCTCCAGCTTCAGTGGCCCATTCATCAATTCATTCATGAAGTCTGGGAAGAAACAGAAACGGCTTTGTTTACTATGGAGTACGAGGCGTAGTAAAAGTAGCGGCAAGCGGCGACTTAACCCAGTCCACAAGACGAAAAAGAAAAAAAAAAACAAAATCAAAAGAGGCTGAAACCGAAAAACGCAGAAGAAGAAGAAGACAGTCTCAGACAGAGAGACAGAGTAAAAAAAGACATCTGTCGTGGCAGCATTAAAATCCGGTTGCAAGCTGCAAAGATGTGGCCAAAGTACGAGCAACACGGCGACTGAGACGGAGAACAACATATGATTGAGTTGAGTTTCCCAAAAAAATGCACCTTTCCTATGTGTTTGGAGCAGCAGCAGCTGCTGCTGCTTGTGGATGCCGCCTGTTGCTGCGGCTTGCAACAACAATACACATATGCCGTGGCTTGTTGAGTCTTCAACAACAGCAACAACAAATGCACACAAGTAATTATGAGCATCGGCGTAGGACGAGTCTTTATTTCAAGGAAGCAAAGCAAAGGCATCCACATTAAATTTGGAGTTTGTCGTTCAATTTTTATTTTAATTTTTCATTCCTTTTTGTGCTTTAGTTGTTGTTCTTGTCGTTCTCGAGGCAGCAGCTGCCCTAAGTTCTGACTTTGTCCTGGCATCAGTTAGGAGCAACGATTCGAACACAACTTTAGATAGGTCAAGAGAAGTCAATGGCTGGAATGCCAATATATTACGGTAGCCAAATGTCCTTAAGGTGGAGTCACCAAATATTTTTGGTCCTGCGCAATTTTGATATCTAACTAAATACCCAATAAATATACAATAATTGTAATAATAGCATAATCATATAGAGTACTATTACCTTTTTTTAAATTTGTGTAATAATAATATGAATAATAGTAACAAGTCAGAAAACTACAGCGAGGGGTTTAATATCAAAAAAATTTTTTTTTTTTTTTTTTTTATAAAAAAAATTTAAAATTTTTATTTTATAATTTTAGGGGGGGGGAAAAAAAAGGGAAAGGGAGGAATATTGGGGGGGAATAGTAATAATAATATAGAGTATTAATTCATTTTTGTAAATTTTTTAGCTGTTCTTTTTTATTATAATTGTTTAATCTATTTAAATACCTGATACAATATATATATATATACAATATTAAGTTTAATAATAGTATCATAGTATAGAGTAATATCACAATTTTGCTAATTTTCTAACAGTTATCGAATATTATATTTTCTGAAGATATTACGAACTATATAATCAATTTAATTATACACCAAATAAATATACACTTATAATTTAATAATTGCATAAGAGTAAAATTACATTTTTTAAAAGTAATTTAATAATTATATTTATAATCTGACAATATAATTAAATAGAACCAGCAGAAATATGATCTATTATAAAATATTAGTAAAAAGTTAAAACTCTTTAATCGAGACTACTCGACTTTGAGATACTACTTTTTGGCGATTAGTTTGCATGGATAGAACGATATTGAACACATTTCATTTACATTTGATTGAATAGAAATTCTACCTAAAATGGATTGGCAATGAATTAATTCTGAGCTCTGAATTCTGAAAAAGTATGAGTTGCCTATGTAATTACTCTAATCATATTATTATCAATACTACTGCCAATTTTTGTCAATCATCTATTCATTCTTAAATAGCCAACTGTAGCCGCTTTTGAATTTTCTTAATTTTCCTTTTGGATTGCCACTAAGTACCATATCATCATCACTCTACCTTTCTTCTCAATATTCATTTGTAAGTCTATTAGCTTTTTAGAGAGCTAAATCAACAAGAATATTTATTCATTTCGTCTTTTTTCACGCAAAATAGGTGATTATCGCGATTGCTGTGTTTCAACGATATAATTACGATCAACTGGCTGGGAGATTTCTCTCAGTGCAGGCGTGTTGCCTTGCGAAAGGAACAACAACAGCAGGCAGCAGGGAAAGAGAGAACAAAAGGGCAGCAAGGTAAAAGGAGTGGCAGGCAGCAGCAGCAGCAGATGGAACAACCAAGCCAGCAGAGCGACGCGTCGACGAGAGTCGCAACCGAGCTGTGCCGAGCCGAAGTGAGTAGAGTTGAGTTCGCCGACGAGGCTGCCACAAAATCGAGGCACAGGCTGTTCTCGTCTGTTCATTCGAAACTTGTGCGTGCAACGGGAAGGACGTGCAACGCTCTCACGTTGTTGTGTGTGTTCAGTGTTCTGTGTTGTGTGTTCTGTGTTGTCACCGTGGTCGTTGTACGCTCTTTTTTTTGTGTTTATAACAATTGAGTTTGCCACCCCGTGGCAAGCAATCAGAGTAGAAACAGCAGCACCCCGTGACGTCAGCGCATCGACGTGAAAACACTCAGAATACGAATTGTAATTATCATGTCGGCGGACAACCAAGTGGAGCCAGCAGCGGCGATGGCGGCGTCCGCATCAGCGGCAGCAGCGTCGGGTGGCGCCTCGGATTACCTAAAGCGCACCTGCCTCATCTGCGGCTGCCAGACGAACCAGACCATCAACATCTACGAGCCGCGCTCTGGACCAAATATCGTGCAATTAATTCAGGCGAAATTCAAGTTCCAGGTAAGTTGCAGGCGGCCCAATCAAGCGAGGCGCCACAGGCGCGAGCGACGACGACGACAAAAATCGATAGGCACACACACAGAATGAGTCATGTGTCCTTCGCCTCGCTCTGCGACTGTGTGTGTGTGTGAGTGCGTGTGGGTAAAAACGGGGATGAAACGGCTGTGAATTGCAAGCGAGTTTAGAAGCTGCCCCACTTTGCCTCCCAGGTGCCCCCGAGCTTGCAGCAGCCAAGCGTGTGCACCCCAAAGTGGAGGCGAGGCAAGCTGTAGCTATAGCCGTTGTATCCTCATCCGGTTGGGTTGTCCGACCAGTGAATTGGTAACTGGATAGCAGCTGCTGCACTTTCCGCTGTAATCGGACACCTTGTGTGCCGCATTTAGTGGCACAGTCAATGCCACCACTTAATCAATACTCCGAGTCCTTTCCATAATTTCAAACAGCCTGCTCTAATATGCCATGGGAAAATGGGGCAAGTGAGTGCGTTCGTTGCATGCTACGCGTGGTTTCAATTACACTGTTTTGTTTGCCACACTACCTGTCAGCAACTGCCCCAGTGCAACAGCAGAGCGAGCGAGAGAGCGCCTGAGAGCCTTGAGTGGCTCACGAACCTGCCACACAGCAGCTGCTGCTTCTGCTTCTTTTGCTTCTTATGCTGCTGCGTCAATTCGTGCATATCTTTGGGGCAACTTGTCCCCGTCCATCTGTCCCAGCTACGTTTATGATTGATCCAATTCCTGCGGGTCGTCTTCTTTCCCAGCAGCTTCAGCTTCAGCTTCTTCAGCGACAGCTGTATTTGCCACAACGCAATAACCCCGCATAAATGCGCAACAAACCCAAGCACCTTTTGTCGTTTAGGAAGGCATCCTCTTAAGCAAACAACGGCACGAATCCTTCGAGCCGATCAGCAGCTCAGATAAAACTATTTGTTTAGTTGCTCACAATTTTGAACAATCATTTGTGCAGCGTTAATCAAAGATTACTCTCAATGCAGTTTAACAATTCTTCAGCCTAAACTCTAAACTCCTTTATTTTTGAATAACTTACTAAAGTGTTTTCTTTTTAATTTGAATAAACAATTCATGTGTTTAGCTTAGCAAACATTCTAATTAAATGAAACTACTTGAGTTGCTTATTTAACTAATACAACGAACTTTTAACTTTAATCTGTTATTTCAGAAAGATATTCCTAATTAAGAAATGGAGTTTATTTCATTGTTGATTGTAGATTATTATGAGCAATAATCTATTGATCTTTATTAATCTCTTTTAAATGTATATATATATATATATCCTCTGGATATACATATATCCTCAAAAATAGAGCCTCTCATGTCTTGAAAGTCAACTGCACAAATTTTTACGATTTCTGGCAGTTCTCTAATTTAGCATGTGAAGCCATAGGAATAGCTTTGACAATTGAGCTGAAACATGACGAAATTTGAAGGACTTCTCAGCTAGTAGTTTATCGATTTGACAATTGGATTCGTCAGAAGTTTGAGTAGCTGACACTTAAAGGGAACTTGAGTAGGGGCTATGTAGACATGTTAGTCCATAAGGTACGCCCGATATTGTGTGGTCTACCCGTCGATGTTTACGCAACTAGACACCACCTGCCTATAGGTAGGCTACACCCCCGACATAGAGCTGCAAGCTGCTTCACCCCGTTGCCCGTGTTGAGCCATATAACAATGCCATAAACGATCCGATCCGAACCGATCCGTACTTCAGTTCGAGGCATTCATCTGTCTGCTTACCTTGCTCTTTCTTTCTCTCTCTCTCTCTCTGTCTGTCTCGCTTGCTTTATCTGCTTTGCGTGTGGCTTGTGGTGTTGTCTGGATTGCACCTGGCCTGCAATTTGCATTATTTTTCCCGTTTACACATGGTTTTTGGACACAAACACACACACACACACTGAGATATAGTTGGCAGAGAGCGCGATCGTTGGGTTGTGATCCTGGTTGGGTCTAATTTCTAAGCAGCTGTCGCTTTTGCCGCGTGCCTAATCACATTTTATATATTCCATTTTATGGGTCTCCTTCTGTGTTTTATTCCCTCCACACCCGGTACATTCCCCTCTCCCCTGTTCGTTCGATAAGAAAGGCGGCGCGTGGCGAAACGAGTTTGCCGGGTCACGCTCAATCCCTATTTGCCTGGTCAAAACTCAACTCAACAACTGGTTTCCTTTTGCTGTCTTCGCTTTGGCAGCAGCTGCTGCCATAGTCAGGCACAATTTTTCGGCTGGCAGGTGCACCAAATTATTGATACAGTGGATCAGTTGGTAATTAATATGCCTCCACCGAGAGAGACGGCGAATGTGTCTTTAAAGTTTATGTTATTTTTTGCACCTTCAACTGCACAGAACGCACTCATTAGTGGTCACTCACTGTGGCGATGGCGGTGGCGGTGGGGTGTTCAGACTACTCTCAATCATCATTAACTTCCTTATTGTGGTCATGCTTCAGTTGTGATTCGATGGGCAGGACCTCAGTTACATCACAAATATCCTCAGGAACTTCCTCTGGACTTGCTCACAAAAGTGTGCTATTTTCCCCTTTCGCTTATACAATTTCATTTTGCTATTTTATAGATCAGATTTCTGTTTATTCGGATCTAACTCCAACCAGTAAAATTATAAATAATTATATTTATTTATTTGCAAAGTCAGGCATAAAATATAATATAAAATCATAGAAGACAGCAGCTTAGAATTGTATTGAATTCAACTTTCAGTATAATCAACAAAAGTATTCTTAGGCTAATTAAATTAATATAATGTCTTTATATTTTTGTCTTTGCCTAAATCTATCTCTGATTTGATTGGATAGAGAAATTTATTGATAAGCCAATTAAATTTGTTAAGCCAATCTTTTCAGCGAAAAGAAGAAACTTTAATTTTAATTGATTCTATTTGAAACCCGTCATAAAATTAATAGATGAATTTAGACAGCTTGCAATCTATAGGTTAAATTGGTACTGATTCATATTTTGTATATCAAAAACTCTAGATTCAAATTAATCTAACCCTTTTCTTTTCTCTCTTTCATTTGCAGCCTTTAAACGAGGACAAGTTCTTGTGCTTCAGCTGCAACAACTGGCTAATCAACTGGCACTCGCTGCAGGCGCTCAACAGCAATGACGCGGAGAGCCAGAGCCGGAGTCAGAGTCCCCCGCACATGGGCAACAACTGCTGCAGGGGCCTGCAGCTGCAGCAACAGAGGCAGCAGTCCTTGGAGCGGCCCAGGCTGCGACCCATGGCTCAGGTGCGCCCCCAGCCACAGTCACAGGCACAGACACAGTCACAACCACAGCTCGAGCAACAACAGCCTCAGCCACAGCCTCAAGCTGAACCTCACCAAACACAGCCCGCCCCTGTTATCAGCTACAATAAGCGACGATTTGCCAGCGGACGCAGTGCCGCGAGCACGCGTGGCATCCGCAAGATGCTGAGGTACTGCTGTGTTTGTGGCGGTGCAATTGTGCTGCGCCTGCTGAGCACGAAACCCACTCAAACGCTGGCCAAGCTGGCACGACGGGGCGGTCGACGGAGTCAGTGCCGCAAGTGCCGGGAGACGGAGAGCTCCAGATGTTGCACAGTGCAGAAGCACAGCCTGGTTAAGACGAGGCAACTTGATCTAAAGAAACAGCAACAGGATCCAACTCTAGTCAAAGCTCCTTTGGCCGCGCCTCAGGCCGTGTCGCAGCACCAAAGATTCCCAACACCGCGTGTCGATGGCAAAGTGGTGGCCATGTTCCGCAGGCTGGGAACCACGCTCAGTGCAGAGCAGGGGGGTGAGGAGCCCATGCCCAGCAAGCGACCACTGCGAATTATGAGTCCCGCCAAGCAGCGACCTCGCTGGACGCGTACTCTGGACGATGATGAGATACTCGTGGAATTCGATAGCTCCATATCCGAGGTGTTGACAAGAACGACGCCTCCTCGAGTAACCACAGCCCGTCGATGCCTGGGCTATCAGTTTACCCATGAGCTGGAAGCGGAAGCGGAAGTGGACACAGCAGTAACTGAGAATGTGGTCAAGGATAGCCGCAAAGTAACCCACCAAGCGCACGCCAACCTGGCTGGCCTGGAACTGCCCCAGGGACTGAGCATCACATTGGTTTAAGCGCCACCCAAAAAGAGCCCCAACCACAACAATAACAAGAAAAAGAACAAAATGCATAGTCAAATTGATTGCGATCATTAAATAGTTTTAGCCTAATCTCTAAATAATATGGTACCTCGAACAGCCTGTAATTTATAGTCAAAATATTAGCAAAAGACCTAAGAATGTTAAATTAATGTATGTACATCTATTCATTATTATATTTATAGTATATGTTAGTCATAATTGGACTCCCCCTGCCACATCCCCAACTTTCCAATGCAAAATGGAACAATATGTTTTAACCGTTAAACCAGTAGTAAAATTTTTTTACATTTGTCATGTTGTTGCTCCAAAACGGAAAGTATTTAAAAATATTAATAAAATAATTAGCACAACCTAGAATTAAAATACCCTCAAAACATTGACTTTTATTTCGATTTAAATTTGAATCTCGTGAACTTCGTTAAGCAACAGAGCCGCAAATAAACGAGAGTAGCGTTGCCAGGTAAGTCGATATTGAACTCAATCGTACAATTGCCAATTCAGAATGACCGTCACTAAAAAATACTAGATTTGTTTTATGTAGACATCATCAATTTTTTATCGATAGCAAATAATTCCAAAAACGTAAAAGAGTAAATTTCCACATATATACAAAATATGTAAAATAATTATTTAACACAAAACTGTTTTGAATTAAGTTCAGCTATAAAATCGTTTTTCAATCACCTAAAAAAAACTGTTTAAATATTTGAAATATTTCTTCAACATTTTCAAAATATACCAATTTATACAATATATAGTGTTACCAACAAGCTATTCTGGAAACAGGTTATGTTAGTATATTTTTCGACTTTATGTTGGGTAATTTTCGTTGAATTCGTTCGGTCGCGTTGATGCCTTGCATTTTTTTCTTGTCTTTTCAGTCTTCTTTTCGTTTTTCTTGCGCACGGTTGTTGTTGTTCTCGAGTCTTGGCACTTTTGCAATAAAACGCGCTCTCTGCGCTTGTAAACCAACAAAAGTTTTTCTGTTCTGCAAAGTGCAGCGTGCTTGGCTGGTAATTATGCATAAATAAATAACACATAATTATGTGTTACGTGCTTAAAAAGTTGAAATTTTGTTGAAAAGAGCAAGAAAAAAAGAAGCACTAACAACAAGAAGTTATTGAAAGCGAGTTGACATTGAAGTACGAATTCGCGCGATTGTGTGCATTAGTGTGTGTGTGCGTGTGCGAAATTCTTTTGTGTTTATTCTTATTTAAATACGTTCGAAATAATAATTGCAAATACGAAGGAGCCAGCAACATCGAGAAAAGCTTGACAACCCGTTTTGCGCTTGTTTTTGTGATTTTTATTAGTTGTTGCATCGCGTAAAAATCAATAAAAAGCTAGTAATTGTTGCTGTCGCTTTTGTGTTGTTGTCGACGTCGCTGTTGTCGCCTGCCGTCAACTAACGTTTCCGTCAACAAGAGGAGAGCGCAACCATAGCCAAAGCTCGTTGTGGCTCATGTTTTATTTGTTCGCCATATCGTGTTATCTATCGTGTTTTGTACACTTCGCGACCAAGATGTTATTGTTGCTGTTGCTAATAGCGCGAATGCAGCACTAAAGCTTTTTGTAATAATCATTTTTTGACCGCCTGTTTGTTTATTTCTTTTATCGTGTCCCTCATGAAGGAAGCTTTTTAGGCTGCATTTGAAATAAGAACAACAATAACAAATACAAATACACACGAGTGGAGGAGAACCAGGTGAGCTCATGAAAACTATACAAATAGAATAACAAAATGGCGCTTGCGAAACGTCAAATTGTTCCTGTATTTGACAAGTTCAATAATCGAAAGTGTAGTGTGTTCTCTCTTCAACACACACACACATATGTACATACTTGCTGCGTATGAGCGTAGAAACACATAGGCACTTTGAACACTTGCATGCACACAATTAATCGAAATTGTATAACGGTTCATTGCACTGTGCGATGATGTCTGTCCGACGTTGTTTTCTTTTTGTTTTTTTTTTTTTTTGAGTTATTGTTGTCTCCTACAGTATGTTGTGTATTGTTATCTGTCGCTTTGCTACACTTCCTTTCAACTTCTGCCGTTGCTGCTGATACTGATGCCTGTGTGTAAGCTGTGTATGTACCGTTATACGGGTTTATGACTCAAATATCTGAGTTTGTTGTTGTTGGCGGATTGTGTATTAACTCGTATTATTATTGTCATCATGTTGTTGTTGTTGTTGTTAATTCGCCTTTTTCGGCACAATCCGCAATTTGTTTGTCTCAAATTTGCCGTAATTAAAAATCAAATTGATTTTTCCGTTCGCAAAAACACAACAGCAAGAAAATAGACAAGCAAAAAGGCAATCAAATTGTCAGTTAGTCAAAAACAACAACGACAACAAGACCAACGATTGCTGCAACAATGAAAAAGCAATTTTCGTATTAAACTGAGAAGCACAAAAAAACTCAGTCAAGGCATTTTTTCTATTGTTATTGGTGTTGTTACCATTCGCTTGCCACACGTTTGTGCCCCGTGTTTGTTAGTTGCTGTGTTGCAACAATAAGCATGGCTAATTTTCGTTTTAACAAAAGTTAAGTACTCGACTCTTTAAGCATTGCTTGTTGTTAGCGAAACGGTTTTTGTTGTTGTTATTATTTCACCTTAGCCCAGCAACAACAACAACAACGTTAATGACAACCACAACGACAACGTCTACACGAAGACACAACACAACATACTGTTTATTTTCCTTTTGTGCTCGTTTTTTTTGCGTGGCGCTTAAACATTAACAAACATTTTGCTAGTTAATGTCCAACAAAAAAAAAGAAAATATTGTAATAAATTTGTTTTTTTTTTGTTCTCTAAATTGGTCAATTTGTATCACCTCTAACTTAGATTGGCCAACATTAGTAGTGAGTACACGACGTATCAAAAAGTTTTCGTCAGATAGTGGTCATGAGTTGCTTTAAAAAAAGATCCATTCGCATTCAGTTAACCCCACTTTGATGAAGAAATTATTAAATTGTGGTTACGTTGTGAGCGTATTCAGTATTCTGAGATGCCAGTAAATTACAAAATTTTACTTAACACCCAAGCAATTTATCTTTCTTATTATCTTAATGCACCCCACAGAATAGAACTGGGGAAGCTATAAAATTAAAATGTATGTATAAGGATATATAAAAAGTGTACTTCCCATACCGGGAATCGAACCCGGGCCTTCTGGGTGAAAGCCAGATATCCTAGCCACTAGACCATATGGGATATATCTGACTGATTCGCAATAATTTGTCTAGTCATCCGAAATATCTATGCATACAATTCTCTGACTCTCACCCGGAAAGTGTTTGCTGGATGACAAATCCTTTTTTTGTGGCGCAATTCCTTAAATTCGATAACATTTCGAGAATACTTAAACAAATGCCATTTTTTATTACAAATGTAAATTCGTGAAACACGTTGATTAATGCGCTTTTAATCAGACACATTTCCTCAAAGCTCTCGCTTTCATGAACGCCGAAATTAGCTGCACTTACTGTTGACCTGCACTCGAGCCAAATGCTAACTTGATTGAAGTACCTTTTCAATGAGTATCAGCTTCAGACACTTATGATCCGGCTCTACGAACTGCACACACATTAAAAAGCTACAGCTGCAAGCACAGTTGCATTTCAATTTCTGACTGGATAAAATTGGAAACATAAAACAGCCAATTCATCAAAAGTGTGGCAGCCAGCAACAGTAAGCCATAGCATTACTTGCTGTTAAAGTGGTTGGTGTTGTAGTTTTTTATTACCCGCCCACTTTTCACCGCCTCCGACTTTCCAAGCTAAATGCGGGCAGAGAGCAATTGAAACGCTGTTGACTGTCTTTGGCTATTTGTTGTATGCCATCATCGCATCGTCTGCTTTTTTTGTGTTGTCTTGCCTTGGTCTTCGTCATCAGAGATATATTCAGATATTAGAAGCGCGTGTGAGACGAGACGACATATGAAGCCGAAGCAGAAATAAAAGCAACAGAAAAAGAAAAAAATAAGGAACAGCATACAAATTAACATTTTTATAGTGCTTTTTTGTTGCCAGTTTGTGGCGCTGCCGCTTTGACAGCAGTCAAAGAAAGCCAAGCCCAGAGAATCAGAAAATCGACGAGAGCAGCAGCAGTGAAGCAACACAATAAAAAAAAGAGACGTTTAGTTTTTTGTTGTTTCTGTTTCTGCTCTTTTTTTCCATCGTTATTTTCTTAAACGTCAAATGTAAACGCCAACGCTAAGGCATATAGAAACGTTTGTGTTTATTGTTAAACCAGTTGAGTTGAGTTTTTCAGCGAAGAACAAAAAGCAACAGCTGCCAAGCGCTGCCATGGCTCTCGCTCTCTTCTAGCTTAAAGCTACGCTCACTGCATATTAAAGCTTTTGCCGCTTGTTGCGTTGCTGCCGCGTCAAACCATCTTTATTGTTGTCGAAAGCTTTGTTTGTTCGTCTCTCTACTGCGTTGCGCAGCGGCCCGCCAATCGGGATCCAATCAATTTGATGTGGTATAGACGCAGGCGCTTAATTTCCTGCAATATGCGCTACAATTTCAGACAGCCCAAGCCAAAGTCTTGTCTCTCCTTTGGCCATTTTTCATCCAAGTTTATTATTCTTGGCGCTGTTCGTCGCCGACCATTTGTGACTACCGAAGCCTGTGACCGGAGGTGAAATCTCATTTTTGATATTTCGGCCAGCCCATGGCAACAACTAGAAAGAAATAACAACAACAACGACGTCAAACTGTCTAAAACTGGCGATAAATGTGCGCAGATACTTTGGAGGTAGTTTGGCCGCGTTTGCAATTCGCATTCGCCGCTTTAAATGGACAACTGAGAGTGGGTCACACAGTCAGTCGACACACTGCTACAGGCGGCTGCAACGGCAGCGGCAACAGAGACCAACGTAGCGATTATAGGGATGCGGATGGATACCCACAGACTCACAAAGCCAGATTCAGATTCAGAGTGGAAAGAGCCGCGAGTGGCGCGACTCCCAGACCGGTTGGCGAGACGCGGCGCGATCTTGCGTTCGTTCATTCATTCGCCTTCAACATTGTGTCCCGTCTCGCTGCGCCACTCTTCGATTCTTCTCCTCGAAGCGTAAATATTTCAATTTATTTTTTGATCATGCGTCTTCTCGATTCCACTTTCTACCCGCCGTCGCTGTAGTCTGGCAGATGTATCTACATGTGTCGTGTTTTGACAATGGCCAGAACCCCCCCAATCCGTGCACGAGTTTGAGCTGGAGCCCGAGTCCAAGCCTCGAGCCCGAATCTGAACCCGGTTTCAACGCACGCAAGCCACTAAAATCTGTGTCAACGGCCTTTGGCTTTGAGGGGCCCTTAAAGTTTCGCCCACCTGGAACGCAGCTTGCAGACGGTGGGCGTGGCATTTGTCGCCGTCTTCATATGCGCATTTTCGTGTACACATGAAAATGAAATGCAACAAGTGAAAACGTTTTGACTCTGCAAACAAAAGACCAAAGAGGTGTGTTCGACAATTCCAACGGTGAGCCATGCATGACCGTCGTCTATTGTGCCCCCTCGCAAAGCTCAGGGGGGTGGCGGGCGAGGTTGATGTCTAATTGCCATGCTAAATGGCTAAAGAGAAAACTACGGCAGGCGGGCACAATAACTACTACCCAGTACCCGGTTGTCCCATAGAAAAAATAACACATGAAAATCCATTGGGTCAATGCTTTCAAAGAAATGTACATGTATTTGAAATTCATTCCAGTACTTAAAGAACAATTTACACGAATTATTCAATTACAAGCGATAGTGTATTGGCTGCTACAAATTTCACAAATTTACGTTCACAAATCAAATATTTTGAGCAAGCGTCCTTCGTTTTTTCAACATAATTCTAAAAAATTTAAAATAAAATTATTGTAGATGAAATTGTCCCAAGCGACATTTTCTAGTAATATGCTGAGCTGACAGTAAATTACTAAAATTCTTTTACTTAACTTACTCAAGCAATTTGTATCTTTCTTATTATCTTAATGCACCCCACAGAATAGAACTAGGGATACTATAAATTTAAAATGTATATATAAGGATATATAAAAATGGTACTTCCCATACCGGGAATCGAACCCGGGCCTTCTGGGTGAAAGCCAGATATCCTAGCCACTAGACCATATGGGACTCGGATAACAGTTCGGGAAACATTAAACTTGTGCTAGTAGAAGACAATTTGATGCTTTATTAATAACCGCAACAATTTTATGCATCTTAAAGTTGAGCTCACGCAAAACACAAAACCATTGTAAAATCTTGATTGGCAGCATTGTTTTTTAGCTTTTATTTTTCGTACCTATTTGCAGAGTAATTTTCTATTGCCTATTGATGATTACTTGATGCTCTCCCCGCGACTCGCCTGCCTTCCCTTGATCTTTCATTAATTACCGAAACGTGTATTCGAGCATTGAGCACCGGTCGGTTGAGGTTTGGTTTCTTGTTGGTTTTTTGTAAGCTGTCAGCTCGTGTAAGATAAATTGAATGAGTCTCCACTGGCTGCACTTGAAGCGCACATAAAAATTGTTGCCTGTCAGCGTTAGCGTTATCATTCCTCTGCCCCTTGCCACAGAGAGTCGTCAAGATTTGTAACTACCGTTGCAACTGTATTTGCTCAGTGAAAATCTTATAAAATTTCATTTAATTTACCATCTTTGAATGACGAATCAATCATTGCGTCTTCTTAGCTTTGGATATTTAAATTAACCGGTTTGCCGTATCTCCCTTACCAACTGGCGCTCACATCTGCCAGATTGTTTAATGAACGGTGGGGCACTTGTCTGCCCGCAAAATAGAGTACGTAAAAAACCAAGTCAAATGTAAAGCCCACTTTCGTGACTGGGCAGTTCAGCCTGTCAGTCGAACAACTGTGTGTGTGTCTGCCTCGCAAGTCCATCACCATATCATAGGATTTATGTTTTCTCCATGGGAATTGTGAGAAAGTCTGTAAACTGTCTGACATAAATGTGGCGCTTACACGTGTCTCAACTCATTACGAACGTAATTTATTAATGAGCCACAAGCGGCTTATACCCAATATGATTGGTAATTCAATTAAGTACATATAGGCAAACGCAGTATAAAAATTTGGTTATTTAATGATCACGTCCATTGATATTTGCTAAATCAAGATGTATTGGAGAAAGTAATATCCTAGATTTTAATCGAAATTCATTGACTACGTTAATAAACTACAAGTAAAACTATATGAAAGAGTGAATGATACGAAATACACTCGAACGAACTCCAATTAGTCACGAAATAATCAAGTTGTATGTGATATCTATGATGTCATTTAATTTGCTCTTGAAAGAATTGAGATTGGAACTGCCTAATGACAAGACTTTTATATAGAAATACTTGTTATTGCTACTTGAATGAATTTCATATTTAAAGATAGACCTCAAATTACATTCACTATTTCGAATCATAATTAGATATCAAAGGTCTCCAGCTATAAAACTTGCTTCATTTCAATCTCAATTACTTCACACTCTAATTTTAGAAACACTGTAATTAGATAATGAAACCTTAATAAAAATTGTGAATTAGTAAGTGAGAACAGAATATTATGCATTTGATATCCGCTGAGTAAACCTGCTTGAACGCTGAAAGCGAACGTTTTTAATAAGACACGTTAGATGAGTACTCATAAATTGTAACTGAGACACGTTAAGAAGCTTAATCAGATTCCCACCACGACAATGCTTAATAAAAATTATAATTTCTACAATTATTGTTCTTGTTTTTGCTATTTATTTTACTTACCCAAAAATTACCTTTTAACACTTTATGAGGTTTCATTTAAATTTGCAAAACATTTTTTTGTTCGTCGGGTCGACTTTGTTGTTTGCCAAATCTTTTATCATTGTGTCATGTCCAATGTCGCGAGCGCGCACAAAAAAGTTAAATACATGTACATATATACGATATATTCATAGAGTCAGAGACACAAAGAGAGAGAGAGATAGAGAGAGAGACACGAGTGGAAGGGTAAATGAAGTTGCTACCTTGTTCAAGGTGAGTCGCGTGTTTTGTTGAGACGACTGGGAATGGAACAAAAACGACACAACGCAACGCGAAGAGTCGTTTGCAATTAGCTAAAACACTTTCAATATCTTTAACTTGTCGCACGAGAGTGTGTTGACCAGCACTGTAAACTCGGCTTGCAGTAATTTTGATCATTAGATTATAATTAATTTTTGCGACATGCAATTACTTTTCAATTATAAATTTATTACCCATCATCAACGAACTTTGTTTTTGCTATGCTTTATGACTAGTGCATTCAATTAAATTAATTGCTTTGAAAATTGAGTTCGTTTTCTTGTCTTGCGGCTGCCAAACAGACAAACTTGTTCAACACTGGCAATCATAGTGAACGAACGCTCCGCTCAAGAGCCTCGCTGCGCCGACCCGACTTTCATTTTGTTTATGGGCTTCATTTAAACTATTTATAATAATTACCACAACAAAACCTACAACAAAAGCACTATAAAACCAACAAACAACCAGCAAATGAAGCGCCAACTATATAAAAACCAAAAACAAAAAACTGCTTATTCTTGTTACACTTTTTGTTTTTGCTGTTGTAACTGACGGCGCGTGAGCGGGCAAAAAGATTAGGCACAGAGTCAGAGGTATTGTAGAGGAGCCGCAACACTGGCACCCAACTTGAACCAACAAAACAGCAACAACAGCGACAACAGACAACAACAAAAACCAAGAGTCGTCGCAGCGTCTGCTGCCACGGGGCGATGATGATGATCATCAACTGAGCGAGCAAGTAGTCGAGTCAACGCCTGCTAGTTGACCTCAAAAGTAACTTGTACTCGAGATTGGGTGTAGATTGCGACTACTTGAAAGCATTTGTGCGATGCAACAGTTGAAAAGTTGGTAAAAAGCCTGATGTGATGATCAGAGGTAGGTTGCGAAAATACGTTCCAAAAGCTTCTAATGTGCGACCAAGTTTTGTGAAAATAATGCAATTGAAGCAACGGAAAAGTGTGATCATCTCAATTCCAACAAGAAGTACGCATTAATGAAAAATATAGTATTACAGAAATAATCTTAAAATTTATTTATAAGAGTAACAATACTTCAGCTCATTTCTAATGTATCACATCTATAATGGATTCTTAAGTTATAGCATTAAAGACAAGAACGGCAACTATGATTCATAGTCTTTAGTTCGGGTTATACTATCTAACGGCTATTATGCGAGAAGCTCTTCTTTTTGTTGTGGTTTTCCGCTACACTTGCTGTTTGGGCTCAACCAGCATATCGGATTTCAAGCCTTTAGCCCTCGAAGCTTTACCCCTCATCAACGTGTGCTGAATTTGTTTCTGTTACCGTCTTTTTTTTCTTACTTTGTTTATAACCAGAAGTATTTACTAGTTTTTTTTTTATCTAATTGGGAAATAATGTTACTACGAACATTTAGATAAAGAGATGATACTTAACAAGTACGTGCCGCAAGTTGTGCAACACAATTTGAACGTCAGCTTTAGACCAACTGTTGGATTCGCGGTTGGCACCAACTTTCGCCTATAAAAATTGTTTAACTGCCTACGATTTATGTAGTAACATACAGACGAGTATATGAGTTTTACAGTCCACTCTAATAGTTTGATTGTCCGCCGAGAGGTATGTGGTCTTTTTTTGTTGTGTTTCAACTTTAATCACATGTTTCCGTTTCGTTGGCCAAATGCTTTGGGTTGATGCAGTTTTGCGGTTTTGTGTCTAGTTTGCGCTTTAATAACTTCATTGTCAATGCAGCAAACGGGTGCACAAAACAGAACATGACAATAATAACAGACTTATTCAATACCTTGTAAATATATGTAACAACAACTGAGGAAGTCATAGCAAATGTGCTCAAACATGAGTCGAGACATGCTGCAAACAGTGTGTGCAGCTCATATACTCGTTATTGCCACGGAGTATCTGAAACAAAGCAGACAATGCAAGATGGGTTTTATCTAGTGCAGCAGCAGCAACAAAGAGTGCAACAGCGCTTGACTTTTCCAAAAGCTTATTGTCCATGCTCAGCCTGCGGCCGGATTGGACTTGATCTAGATGTGGATGTGGATACGGCCATCAGTCTGCACAGTAGTCGTCGCAGTCGCGCAGCTTGGCGCTTATATCACGATCGTGAACGTCATCGTCTGCCGGATTTATGGAGCTGCAAACAAGGAAGCCAGCGCAAGGTGAGGGACAATCGCCTCAAGCCGAACGATCCCGCAAAAACACAAGATACATTGGCTCCGACAAGTTGATAAGAAAGAAGCTAGTTAGAGTTGCCGGGTTGATTTCACAAATCAGAAACGCAATTATAAATGTCTTCATTGAGATCATCATCCGCCTGTCTGTACAGATGGTTGGCTGATCTTTAGCTACAGGTTTTATATGATCGCATTTCTGCGATTAATGGTGGGTAGTTTTTATGTGACTGCCGTGAGTCCGCAACAAAAACTGACTTTGCCTTATTTAGTTCTTTACCGTATTTCAGTATTTATGGGCGCATGACTCTCCACTCAAAGTCACAGCATCGACGTCGTCATAATTACACCCGCACAAATGGTTGAAACTCATCGCCCCTCTTACAATCCGGGAGCTTTTTTTGCCAACCTTGCTTGATTAGATTAGATCAGATGTCAGATGTGAAAGACGAAGGAAGCCTTATGTAAGCCTTCGCCCAATCGGCAATCTTTTTATCAACATCATTTATCATACAGATCAAGATAAATTCGAAATAATATTTCTTAGAAGCTGACAACTTTTTTAGCTCGAATTTTATAATAATAAATGTTTGGACAGAATTTAATTAGTATCAAGACATTAGGTTGATTCTCTTAAATTTGTTGCTATGGAAAGTAAAGTCATTAAACTATCGATTGAGAAATAAAGAGAGAGAGAGTTTCACACTAACTCACCACTGATATGCTCTATTGATGCATATTACAACAACATGTATGTATATAGTGCAATCGGTTGAGAAAATCTAACAAAACTTTGCCCTTAACTAGGGCGTGTTGTTTTAATGTCATTAGTAAAACTCTGACAAATCCCATGTAATTTTGATGACAAACTAGTAAACCACATAACCACAGCCCAACCTAAAGAACGTTCGAAAAAAAAACATCAACAAAAGCTAAACCAAATGTGATCGACTTTGAGATACCCGATAACAATGCAATGGAAATACAATATGCAAGTTTATACTGTTTTGTGTGCAAGATTCAAAAATATTGTACTCAAATTGTGCATCCTTGTATAGTTCTTAATGTCTTAAACAAATAGATATGTGTTTATCGCCTCGTTTGTCCATATTGGTTAAGAGTACAAGAATACCCTTGTGACTTTGGGGTGTCGGGTGTCCAAACATAAAAATTACATAGACAATTTTGAAATTTACATTGAATTGATTTAATTTATGCGCTGGAACTGAACGCTCCAACAAATTAATTAGAAGCCGCCCCCCGCAAGCGAACAAAAAAAAAACAGAATAAGAGAGACATAGAGTCAGAGAGAGCGAGAGAGGTTGAGAAGCATAAACATAATAAAGGGCCCCCGAGCGATAGGAGCGCCCTGTGTTATTACAAAAGTTTCAAATGTTTTCAAGCAGTTCCATATCGAACGAATTGCCAGCTGCTTACACTCAATGCACTGATGAATCAGTAGTTGTTGTAAGATTTACACACGGAAAAAAAAAAAAAAAAAAAAAAAAAAAAAATGAAAATGAAAAGCTGCTGGGCCGTTTGTCTTTGTTATTATTGTGGTCGAGGCATATTTTAAAAATAGATACATTCCCACGCCCACGTGTCTATTTCTAGGTCTCGATTGTTGTTACTCACATACTGGCAGTTACTATTGTTGTTGCTGTTGTTGTTGTGCTCTCTGTGTCTGTAGGTTGTTATTATATTATTATTATGGTTCCATGGCATTGCATTGTGTTTTTGTTTTTTTTTGTTTGTCTCAGATCCCAGATTGTGCAATTTGGCGCGTTTCCACCTTTCGCTTTCCTCTTCGCTTGTTCTCTTCTCACCACGCCCTCTTCCCGACCAGTTTCCATTGCAATTTGCCTTTTGCATCGTGCCATTAATTTGTGGTATTTTGGATGTGCTCTCTTTTTGTAATTGTTGCCACTTACCGTTGTTTGAATTCCACGCATTCATCTCAACCGAATTCAATTGGCAGCGTTGCCGGTAAGTGTGTGTTTCATGTTTT
This sequence comes from Drosophila siamana, assembly GCA_035047445.1. Classification (NCBI taxonomy): domain Eukaryota; kingdom Metazoa; phylum Arthropoda; class Insecta; order Diptera; family Drosophilidae; genus Drosophila; species Drosophila siamana. The sequence continues at coordinate 1,669,956 of JAWNPP010000081.1, forward strand.
GCCGTGCCGTTTGATTTCTAATTTCTGCAATTTTTCTATACGTTTAACTTTCCTCTCTCGCCAATTTGTTAACATATCCTACATTTTATTCGGCCGATTCAGTGTATACCATTTCATATTCTATGACTCCACATAATTCGTTACATCTTCCACTGCAATTAGATTTTATTTACTGGGCATCTCCAGCAAGATGCACATGTGCTAATATGTATTCTCATATTTATATACAAATGTATATTCTTTTTATAAATTTTCATTTTTCCGCAAACCTAAAAATAACCAAACACATAGAAAGAAATACATACATACATAATACCCAAATACATACATATATTAATATATTCGTATATAAAATGTAAAATTTATAAACTGAAGATTTTGCACGAATTTCTCACTCGGCAAAAATCATCACCACCTGCTGGTTAAACCGCACATTGTGTCGAACTCTTGTGTAGTCGAACATATAGTCATACAACGTAAAGTTCAATGAGGCAGATCGTGATTACCACTCTTATTTAGCAGAATCAAGAATTCTCACTGAAATGCCATCGACTGTCGTTTGTTCAAAGAGTTCAACTTGTTTCAATGCTCTAATTAAAAACATTTTTGGTTAAATGGTTCGGACAAATCTAATTAATTGTTTAATTCGTAAACAGTTTTGTCGTTCTTAATTTGGTTTCGAAACACTGTGCGGCGTTAGCGATTCACCCGTTGCTTGGCCGGCTGTCCGGCGCTCTGCCCCTCAATCTCACACACCTCGCCGAGGTGCTTAGTGTGAGGGCTAAAATTAAATATTCAAATTTGTTATGTTAACATTTCGCTGCTGCGCTCTGCCGCCTCAAAGATAGAACATATAAACTCTGACTATAAATTTTATATATTTTTTTGAAATGCAAATTTATAATCAATATTTGTATACGTGTGAATATATTTATTGGTATATGCGTTAGTATTGCTCGCCAAAAAAGCTAGTAAGTATTATAGCTAATAGCAAATTTCCGCTGAATGAATGATTCACATTGGTATCTTCTTAGAAAGGGGGTAAACCGGGGAAAATAATAACAAAAATAAACCAACATTCACATTAACTGACTGATCTGCGCGTCATCGAGCTTTTGATTGTGACCGCGCTCTCTGGCATTGATAAGGGAAGGCACACACGCTCCCGAATGATGGAATGATAAAATTAAACGAAGTAATGCAAGTATTTTGCAAAAATTCACGTAATTACTTCCGGTTCGGCGCAGTTACGCACAATGGCAACAACAAGAGCAGAATGCATATTCAACGTATGCGGCGCCGGCGTCAACACAATTTATTACTCACACTCTCGAAAAGTCTCTCACTCTCACTCACATGTCCCCCACGGTGTGTTTTTGTTCTGAGTGAAGTATGGCAACGCTGTGGCTGGCGTCTTCGTCAGCTGCTTGAGTTGCTAAGAGAGATCTGTGCTTTCAGTTTTAAACGATTCATTGCCGCGTTCGTGCGCGTTTGTAGCAGAGCTTTGATTAATTGTGCTGTGCTGCTGCTATATATTTGTTAATAATGTTTGTGCAACCAACAATAATAATAGTAGCAACTGCACCAATACCTAGGACAACAACGACAACTATAACGACGATTGCAGCAACAGTTTTCGCTTGCTAATGTAAAGTGTGAGTTGTTGTTTACTTCTCTCTTCTGCTTGCGTGACTTTCCTTAACATACACATGCATGTGTGTATCATGTGTGTATGAGTACAAATGCGCAACGTTTTCTTATCGCGCGTTTTGCTTTGCGTCGGCCTATCAGTTTTCATTTTGCCACTGCGTGTGTATGTGTAAATGTGTGTGTTGCATTTGCACAAGAAGTGGGTTATGGCAAATAATATGAGGAATAGCAACAACAACAATTACAGCTAGACGAAGAAAATCAATCAGAAAAGTGGCTCAGCACGCAGAGCATGTTATTAACACGCAACCAACTGTTGCCCAATGCTCCCCCATCTTCCGCTCGTTCCCCAACTTGCTCTGTCTGCTCTTTGTACTGTTGATTCGCGATCAATTGTTGCACTTGGACAACAGCAACAGCGGCTGATTGTGTCTTGTCATGTTTGTTTATCAACGGCGGCAACGTCGCACACAATTACACTTTAATTGAGTGCGTATGAGCGAGAAACAGGCAAAAACGTTTATAAAGCAACATGTTGCAACAACATCAACAACAAACCAACAAATGGGAAAGTGTGAAAATCTTCTGAGCGGTCTGGCGGTGCGTGCACACGGTATTTCTGTCTATCGATTTGAAGCGATGCCGTTGCCATTGGTGATGTAATTTGCATATCTAACAACAACATGAACAACAACAACAATAGCAGCAGCAGCAACTCTGCAAGCTACACAACCACAAAGCAACCACATGGGCAGCAACAACCGACAAACAACACATACACACATAATTTTTGGAGCGGTTTCAGGTTTGATGCCCACCTTTGCGTAGGCAACGCAAGCGCATTGAATCTTGTTGTTTAGATACCCTGCACTGATTCCATAGAAGAGCAGTCTTGACTGCCCAACTGCTTAATTACATATAAAATTCCTTTAAATTTCAAATATTAAAAATTAAAGAAACGTGATTACAGTGCATACCATTTATTGCTATTCTTCAGGTAGATTGTGAATAAAATACACTTTACAAAACTACAACATTATTGCAGTTACTTTTACTGAATATCTTTTTATCTACTGTAAGAATTCAAAAGTGGCAACAAATTAGAAAGACAATCGAATTAGAAAAGTTTTGTAGGTCAGTTTGAGATTGTATCTTTTACCTCTTTTGCTTTTCAAATATTTTTGGTATGCTGATCTAACATTTTTAGTTTACCTAACAAAGATAAAGAAAAATGGGAAATCTATTTGAAAGTAATTTAATTCATCGGTAAACAGGATGTTTTGTTGTTGGATCTCTATACTATGCTGCAATAAGCGATTTGTGCTGCAGGGTATTATCCATTTAGTTCACCTGGCGTCCATTCGTCTTGCCTGCCGGCTATTTGAACAGGCAAACAAACAATAAACAAGCAAATGCCGTAAATGCCAACACCACGCCCACTCCACGGGTGTTTGGCATACAGAATTATAGCAAGTATCAATCCGATGAGATAGTCAGTCAGTCAGTCGACGCGTTTAGCTGCGATTTGAGTCAGCAGCTGTGAAATTCAAGTCACCAACCAGCAGGTCTCTTCTCCACCATCTCTCCCCCCCCAGTCTCTCTCGCTCTCTAGTTCTCCACTTTTTCGCTGACGTGCGACCGCCCGACCGGCGAGACGCGACGCGACGAGGCGAGTCAAGACGAGTGTGTCATGCGGATAGTCTGGTCAGGCCAACAAAAAGCAAGGCGGTCGACAACATTGCTGTTGTCGTTGTAGCAGTCCCTGTCGTGTTCATCGGCGTCGTCGTTGTCGTCGTCATTGGCTGCTTTTAAACAATGCTACAAGTTCCTACACCTACGACCTAGAATTTGCCGAATATGTCAACAGGTATATAGCCAGTACATGTTTATAAGTACTCTCTATAATATGTATGTATAATCAATTCGGATTTGCCTCTATTTTACTAGGGTATATCTTTGGTAGAAACTGATTATTCAACACAGTCGTTTTGCATCGAATTTAGTGTTAACATTTAATTTTCGGTTGTCATGTGTAACCATGAAATTTCTCCAAATTTAACAAAAAATGATTACTTTGTCAATTAGGCAGTTAAACTTGGTTGTAAGCTTTGAGATTGCGACCGTTGCTGCGACCATCTTGTTCTCAATGCCCCGAGCCGTGGCCGGCATTTGAAAGTTACAGACAAATTTCAAACAGATGCATTGAGTGGTATGTTGTGATTATCCTTCTCATTCTCTCGTTATTACAGCATGCGCAGTGCGTTGCTCTCTCCTTGATATGGGCCAATTTAGCGAACCTGGCCAAGTTGGTTCCATGGTGTAATGGTTAGCACTCTGGACTCTGAATCCAGCGATCCGAGTTCAAATCTCGGTGGAACCTGGGCCTCAATTTTTATATTATATTTTGCTTGCAACATTTTTGTTATCTTTATTCTAGTATAAATGCATTCCAACATTGAGAGACTGTCTGAGTCATTCAGTGTTTACTCATTTTAAACAAAAACATAAAAGATTAGCCAACTCCATATTTGCAATGTCACAACACAGTTGTAAAAGAAGTTCAGAAAAGAATGATGCAATTAATTCTCTCCTATTCCAATCTATCCCAAAAGTAGACTATATCCATTTTTAGTCGTAAATTAAGTTGTTAGACAAAAGTACTAACAGCTGCTTATCGCACGTACAAAGCTAAAGCTCCCAGCAATATTAACTTATTTCACAAATTTCTCTAGAAAATATTTTCTCTCGCTAATAAACCTGAATATCGACTGCGATAAAAAGAACTTTAAACATTTAAATACTTAGCTATATATTTTAATTTATATTTATCGCTCTCTTTCTAATGACGTATGTATGTTTCAAATGGATTAAGTTAAAATAGTTTGCTATCGTAAATGCGTGAAATTTATTGAATTTTGTAGTATGTATTAAAGAGTATCACACACTTATTAGATAAAAATAAATAAAACAACATGAGCGGAGATTGCTAGGTTTTGAAATACCTGATATTATTTTTAGACCGAACAAAGAATAGTACGATTAAATCGGTGCAGCTGCTCCTTTATTTTGCGAATTCGTTTGTTGAATAACTTCCATAATATTTCACTTCATTTAACTAAAAAACTTCAAGAGAAGAGCGAATTTCAGTAAATTCTAATTTTAGAGTTTTTGTTGTAGTTGTAGTAGTGAGTCAACAAAATTGAACTACAATAAAAAAATATCAGATAAATAATTCAAGATGAACTCTGCAATGCTTCCCACACCGTAAAAATAGCTCAACACTAACACAACACAACAACAAAAACTCAACGAATCGGTCAATCACACTTAGCATATACTATGCATGAGCTTAAGTGCCACAATAAAGTTTGTCATTTGGCCACGGGGCTAATTTGTAGAGCACTTTCGTTGGCAACACATTGGAACAATTGACACAGATTAGCTTACGGCAACAACAACAAACCAACAAACCGAGCGAGTCGGATAAGTGAATTTGCGTTGTAATTTTATTTGATAAAAATAAAAATAAAAGAGAATCGTGTCAAGGAGTCTGCATGAAATCAAATTAAATAAAATTAGCGACTATTTTGCACGAAAATGTGTGCGAGAAACAATGGGACAAAAGATGGGCGCCAATAGCGATTACGAGTAGCGTTAAGCCAAAGCAAACCACACACTTGCACACATACATAGACATGTATATGTTCATGTTTACACGCGCGTGAACGAGACAGCGCAGGCACTGTCGCTGCGCTGCCTCCACAACAGTCATTGCCGCCGCGGCTGCTGAACGCCCTACACATGCGCACGCTGCGCTGTCACTGTCCTCACCGAAAGCTCGCGTGTGTCTCTGTATGTGTGTGTGTTCGGCTATGTGGGCGACTCGCATTATGAGAATGAGGTTTTCGTACGACATTGAACTCGAAATGTGGGGCTGAAGAACAGCGAAACAAACGAAGCAAAAAAAAAACAAAACTAAAGCAACAAAAATCGTGCTGCCTTTTCTTGCGCATAATATGGAAATCGAGTACGAGTACTTTGTTATTTTGTTTGTGTTGCAGTTTGCCCTGTAAGTAGGCATTGAGTTGCTTTTCAACTAATACCAATTAGGAAGAAAACTGAAAAAGTAATAACATTTATTTCATTTTTTTTTTTGCTAAATGCTGCCTCTTTAACGGTATTTTGACCACGACTCTTCTTTGGCACATTTGTCTAATAGGTATTACTTTTTGTGTTTTGCAGTTGCGCTTGAGAAGTTAGTGGAACGAGAAGTGATTGTATTGCAATTTTTGGGCAAGCAAACCATTTAAAGGAATCAACGGAAGTCGAGTCAACAAAGTGTTCCTAGCTTACAACACAATCCACACAAACTCCTACAATCCACAAGCCACATAACAAAATGGTGGACTACTACAAAGTATTGGATGTGGCTCGCAGTGCCACCGACAGTGAAGTAAAGAAGGCGTAAGTAAAAAGGCTACAGTTTATGCCTAGAGATATGGATCTGCAATGCTATCGCACTTCTCGCGCAGGTATCGAAAGTTGGCTCTTAAATGGCATCCGGATAAGAATCCCGATAACCTCGAGGAGGCAAACAAACGTTTTCGAGAACTCTCCGAGGCCTATGAAGTGCTGTCCGATGGTAAGTTCGAACTTCCCCCGAGTAGTTTTTGGGCATTTAACAGGGAAATGGGAAAAAACGAGCAGGAACAACTGTTGTTGCATATAGTATGTATATATGTATGTGTGTGTGTATGTAGCTCGTAAGCGAAGGATCTACGATGCCAGATCCACGCTGCATAAATCGTCGGCAAGCAGCAGCGCCACTGGCAGCTCCTCCAGCGGTTTCTATTCGCGTTATCGGAGCACTGGTGGCGGATCGTCTTCATCGGCGGGTCGTGACTACGACTATGACTATTATCCCAGCTATGGGACGGGGTCTAGCAGCAGGCGAGGCAATCGCTATCAGGCGTTTACCTTCCGCAACTTATTCGAGGGCACACCGTTTCACAAACTTTTCGGTAAAGGAGGTTATGCCGTTTTTGTTTTTGTTCTTGTTTGATTTTGTTTACTGCTGAGCTGGCAATAACCTTGACGCGCACGACTTTGTATATTTTCGCATAAGCGGCGCACTAATGCTACCACCCACCGACTGCAACGATCACCATTACCATCGTCATCGTCATTATCATCATCAGCAAGAAATGTTTTTTAGGCCTCGACTAATACGCAGCTAGAAAGTTTTCTACTAAAACCCATTTGGGAAAAATGTGCTTTGCTTTTATCACCTTTTAACTAACTCAACTCTCAACAATTTGCAGAGAAGAAACGCCGCATTTACGATGAGTACGGAAAGGATGGCCTAGGGGATCGGGCCCAGAGCCGCTCACATGCTCGTCATCATTATACTCAAGACTTTGATGACTTCGACATCATGGGTGGCTTTCCGTTCGTGTTCCGACCCCCCGAGGAGGTGTTCCGTGAATTCTTTGGCGGCAACGCACCCTTTGCCGAGTTCTTCAGAGGTGCGTAAACAATGTTGTACTCTTTGTATCACAATTTTAAAAGCAAATATTTTGTTTGCGAATCGAAGATGCCAATGGGTATTCGCAGTCGAATGGCGCCACAAGCAGCAGTCGACGTCATGGCGGGCACGCTGCTCATAATATTGGCGGCAACCTTGGCGGCGCAGCTCGACATCATCATCACCATCAGCACAAATTGGCGAGTCCATTTGGAGCGCCCATGCTCAATTATTCGATGATGGATTTTTTCATGCCCACCGGCGGTTTCACTTCCTTCACCGCCAGCAACAGCGTCGCTGGTGGTCACCACAGCAATGGCGCTGTCAAACGCACTTCCACCTCAACGGTATTTGTCAATGGCAAGAAATTGATGACCAAACGGTGAGATTGATTTCTTCATTTCTTCATATCAAATTATTTGTTTTATTTCGAATTTTAAATTTGTTTCTGCAGTGTCGTCGAAAATGGCAAGGAAACTGTCTTTTCATATGAAAATGATGTCCTTAAATCAAAGACTGTGAATGGAGTGTCCCAAAAGCTCTCTTCAATAGCGAATTAATTTTACAATAACATTAACAAACAAACCATGGGAAACAACACAAGGAAATTAAACAAAATCCAATGCAGCGGCAGCGGACGCGGCTATGGATATAACATCAACCACAACAATAACAAAGAAGAAGTCATAAATTTAAATCAAACATTTAATGAAACGGTTAACTTCAAGAACCTGATGAAAAACTAAGATTATGCTTTCTTAATGCTTCGATAATATGTTTAAACAAATTATTCTACATTAGAATTTAGTTATTTTTTAATGGAATTGTTTTGAAACGAACAGGATATGCGACAGCAACAACAACAGACAGAAGTAGCAACAAGAACGACAGCAACTAAAGAGCCAAGCAAGGACAACAACAAGATCAACATCAACATCAAAAACTGAAACAGCGACATTAAATGGCAGTTAATTAAATTACTTGTAAAAGGCCAATTGTTTCGAGTGCGATTTGATTCGAAATTCTGAACACTACAATTCAAATTGTTGTCAAAAGTTTTGAACAAAATGCCTGAAAATGAATGGCCGAGAACGAAAAGTTACAAACAAATAAATCGCTAAAAAGAAAAACCAACTAGAATGCTAAAAACGCTTAAGCAATTTAGTTGATAAGTTTTCGGGAGGGACGCAAGTGTGTGGGCGCGGCTGTTCAATCTTATGTGTAACTGTTTTTTTAATGTATGTAGTTATCTACCATTAGTCAATTAAGTTGCCACAATACTAAAAGAACCAACAACAACAATACAAATGCGACCATGAAATTAGCAGATGCAGATGTAACTGCAAAATCGATCGTGTTGCTTTCTTTGTACATTATAAAAATGCATAAACTTAAAAAATACATAATTATATAGTTACAATATTAAATTAATGAAGAAACAAAACATTTCTGACATTGAATGTTTATATTTAAAAATAATTTAAACCTTACTTTCATAGTCCGTAGTCGTTTTTTAAATGCTTAAGCTTAAGTTATATTTCTCACATAACCTAAACGTAAAACAAATTATGGAGATATTGTATTGAACAGAATGAGAGACACAAAAAACCAACTAATCATAATCGCCCACAATATAATAATGTGTTTTTAGTAGATCATTTACATTTAAAAACAGCAAATTGAAAAAAAGAAAAAAATATATTAAAGATAAAAATACATGCGATCAATTATTAAACTGAAACTTTTATTTTATTCAAATATCCCGCGCTTTGAACCTTTTACAACCAAGGCAAAATTTGATAAAAATCGATTGCGAGCAATCACGACGACTAACCAGCGATTGCTTACATTAGTCCACAGTGTGACCAGTTCGAATATGTGCTAAAACCTGAGTGTATTACCGACATATGGTATATGTGGTCACACTGTAAGAATATGTCCCAATAAATAAAGAGGTTTCACCTGATCGTGAATAAACAAAGTGGTGGAAACGGTATATTTTGGTATATTTTACGAAGCCAAAATGGACGTTTCTGAATTGAAATCGCGACCACACTGTCGTAAATTATGTACATTGCTGATAAATGTTTTTGAGGATTAGTTGTTTTTATTGTTAATTTGTTTTACCGTATTAATATTTTTAAACATTTGTTAAATGGCAGCATAATGACACGTGATGATCATATTAAATGGTTTCACGGCCGCTTGACACGTGAGGACGCCGATGAGTTGCTCAAACAAGGTGCGTACAACCGAGTCTACGAGACTCGCCCTAAGTGCGTTTGTTTGTTCAATTGTGACTGTAAATTATACTAATTGACAGGTTGTGATGATGGCACATTCCTGGTGCGCGAGAGCAGCACAGCAACTGGAGATTTTGTATTGAGCCTTCTATATCAGGTAAGCGACAATGATCAAAATCAACAACAGGTTGCCAATATACAGATATTCTTCGACATGTATGTGTGTATGCTACAAAATAATTGTTTGCAGGGCGAGGTCTGTCACTATCAAATAAGACGCCATGGCGAGGATGCTTTCTTCTCGATTGATGACAAAGGCCAGACAAAGATTTTGCATGGACTGGAGACTCTAGTCGACTACTATCAGCAGGAACCCAACGGTCTTATCACAAAGCTATCGGTGCCTCTCTCTGGCGATCCACCGCCGCACAACACTCGTAGTCAGGGTGTGACTAATTTGCTGCATCGTGCGACCAGCAAAAACGAGAGCAAGGTTGTTTTCGAGCTGCTCAAGTGCGGCTATCGCAACTTTGATGCCAAGAATCAGGATGGACAAACGGCTCTTCACCTAGCCGCTTTATACTGTAACGAAGACGTGCTCAAATTGCTTTTGGATGCAGGTGTTCAGGTGAACAGTGCGGACTCCTTTGGCTATCAACCACTCCACGTAACTATCCTTGTTATTATTGGTATATTATTCCTCTAATCCAATTATTCTCTTCATAGTATGCCTGCCGCCAGAAACCAGGCAGTTTTATACGCACTCTGATTGACGCTCAAGCCAATGTGGAAGGTCGCAACATTGAGAATGGATATGTGCCGTTGCATGAGGCGGCGAAGTATGGTAATTTGGAGGCCGTCCAGGTGTTACTCTCGGCTCAAGCGCCGCTTTTGCCACGCACTAGCTCCGGAGAATTTCCCTTTGATCTGGCCAAGGAAGCTAGCCAAACGGCTGTCGAGGAGTTTCTGCTTAACTACAAGCTACCGACAGCGAAGACCAGTCGAGACAGCTGGTATCATAGCACACTTAAGCGTGATGAGGCCATTGTCATACTCACGGAATTTGCCAACCGCTTGGAGCGCAAGCAGCAGACAATTGGTCAGACGGTTGACACTTCGGGCTGCTTTCTAGTGCGTTACTCGGAGTCCCCGTCTGCTTCGGGCTACGTATTAACCTTGCTCAGCGATCAAGTGGCCAAAAACTTTCGCATCTCGCAAGCGGATCTCTATCAGAACGGAGTTAAATTGGAATCAGGCGGGGTGAGTTTAAGATATTTAATAATGTCTGCTATATTAGCTACAAATGTTTCATATTGCAGTCGAAATTTCTGTACATTGACGATGGTCCCTACTGGCCAAGTCTTGAGCACTTGGTGGAACATTTCATGCACTTCTCCTACGGTCTACCAGTAAGCCTGAAGTACGCAGTGCCACCTCTGCCCAAGCCAGAGGTGCCTTCCTTTGCCACCATTCCGCGTGCCACCCACAAACATCGAGACACACACAGCGAACCTAACGCTCAGCTATCCCACCATCCAGGCACCAGCGCTGGGCTCCAGCATGTGCAGCATAGCCATGTGCCTGCGCTCATGATAACCAAGAAGAAGCAGAAGGAGAACAGCAGCTCCATATTTAATTCGTTGCGTTTGACCAGCCCCAAGAAGGGACTCTTCGATATGAACAGCCTGCGCAAAAGCAAATTGAAAAATAAACGCAGCGATTCTGAAAGTAGCGCCACTGGCGCATCACCCACCAATAGAGCCAGCGATGAGTTGCAGGTAGCAGCTCCAATGCTCAAGAATCTCTCGTTCTCAACGGACTTCAGCAACTTTAATGTGGACGGTGGCGGAGAGCTGTACAATGTGCCCCGTAACAATACGCCCGTTGAGCTGCCGCCCATCGCCCACAAGACTGAGGCCGAGGTGGAGTATTTCACGAAGAGCGATGTGGCCATTGAAAGGGAGCGTGCTGCTGAACAGAATGCCAATGGCTACTTGCCCACGACGGATGTGGTGATGCTGATGGATCAGCCTCTGAAGCAGTTGGATGCAGCTAGCAAGCAAGTGTCTCGCTTGGACTCCATAATATCCACCGTTTCCACGGAAAGTGAAATGGCTGGTTATCTGCAACGTAAGTGTAGTGGCGAAGTATTAGCTGCCATCAATAGCACTGAGCTCGAAGCAGCAAAACAACGTTTTTTCATACAAAACGATCAACTGGAGTTGGTCGCTGAGATTGGTGCTGGAGAATTCGGATCGGTTTACAGGGGATGGCTGAGGCAGCCGAACGCACCAAACAACCGCGTAGAGGTTGCCATCAAGACATTACGCGACGCGGAACAGCAGGCCATAAACAAGCAGGAATTTCTGCGCGAGGCGTCGGTCATGATGCGACTGGAGCACAAGTGCATTATCCGTTTGATTGGCATTTCGAAAGGTGATATGCTGATGATGGTGCAGGAACTGGCGCCTTTGGGCTCCATGCTTCAGTATATCGTCGATCACAGTGACGAGTTGAAGGTCAATTTTGAGCTAAAGCTGTGGGCTGCTCAAATTGCCTGTGGTAAGTTCTGTTGTAATAGGCATTAACTTGCGTAGTAACTTATTTAATTTGCAGGCATGCATTATTTGGAGACCCAACATTTTGTGCATCGAGATTTGGCCGCGCGCAACATTCTGTTGACTTCCCGGCAGCAGGCCAAAATAAGTGACTTCGGCATGTCGCGTTCTTTGAGTGCGGGCAGCGATGAATACCATTTCACTCAGGGCGGACGTTGGCCCATCCGCTGGTATGCGCCTGAGAGCTTCAATAATGGCATCTTCTCGCATGCCAGCGATGTTTGGTCGTTTGGCGTAACGCTCTGGGAGATGTTTGCGCTGGGCGCACCGCCATATGGTGATAGGCTAAATGTGAATGCCATTGAATTGGTCAATCAGGGCTATCGATTACCCCAGCCAGATCTCTGTCCGGCCTATATTTATGCGGTGATGCACAGCTGCTGGAATCATCATCCCAAGGAGCGGCCGACCTTTGCCTACCTTATGGAGTTCTTCAGCCGAGATCCAGACTATCAAAATCTTTCGGAGCTGGTGAACTCCGTGCACATTTAAAGCAACATCATATCTGTATCCGTTTCCGTGTAATGTGCAATGTCCCTACATGTATGTACTCTACTAGTATTTGTCGTTGGCTTAGTTAATTCCAATTTGTAATGTATTATCTACCAATTGTTTTTACACCCAGGGGAAATCAATTTGTGTCAAACAGCGAACAAGTGTGCCTTACATTATAACAATTAACCATTATTCAATAAACTTTGTATATATACAAATTGATCTATAATGTTTTGCACTCCTGTCCCAGGAATTTAAAAAGTCTGCAATGTACATTTAATGTAACAAGTTTATTGCAAATTGCTTGATATAAAATATAGAAAATATATGTAGTTAGTGTATATATTCATATGAAACTATAGAATGGCTATATATGGCTGAATCAGCGGCACAGCTATTGCGTGTGTTTAGAAAACAAAACTCAAATAGATCCGTTCATCGCCTGCTGCACATTGGAGGTGGACACCAGCTTGAGTGCCTCAATGATGCCATTCAGATTCTGCTCGTTGTAGGCTTTGCCTTGCAGCGGCGTCACCACTGGCACCATCTGATCGCTCTGCGGCAGCTGTATGCCAATGCTCGCCATCACACCCTTCAATGCCAATGCCAAGGGTAATTGTAAGTACTATATCTAAAATGTGGATTTAATTTAAACTTACGGCCTCGACCTCGACGCTCAGCTTCAGCTTCATTCCGTTGTTGTCACCCTTCAGCTCCAACTCCTTTTCGACCGTGAACTTGGGCGTTTTGCCAATAACCCAATCCCAAGAGCTGTAGTTGGCGCGCAACTCATCAATGCCCGGAAACCATTTCTCAGTGGGATTGATCAATTGAAAGCCACGTTGCTTCATGGTCTGTGTGCTGCCGCCATCCTCCAGTGCCATCGCAGCCGTACGCAGGTACTCGTAGCCCACGGCGGAAAGCAGCTGCGCCACATTCACATTCCGATTGACGTCCACCAAGTTGCGAATGGGCGACGGCACCGAGGCAGTTGCACGACTTATATAATTGGCTGGCTCTTTAACCAGCGACTCGCCCAAGTGCAGCTTATTGGCGCTGGCCAAAATGGTGCAATGGTGGTAGGCATTGGGTCGTCCCAGTTTGGCGGCAGTGCCTGAAATCTAAAATTAATTGTATTAAAATCGCTTTACAAATTGTAAGGTAATTGTCGTGAAATTCATTAACGCAAGCGATTGCGGGATAGTTAGAGGTCATCCCTCGACTGATGTGTGTACCTTTTTATTTTTAATAACAATATCATCGCGATCGTTAATCTCCGACTTGATGGCCCATTCACGGAACAGAGCCCTCGTCACAATGTTCAGATTGTATTTACGATTGTAGCGCTCCCGCGGTGTGAAGAAAGTGCAATTGAGATTGCCGCGATCATGATAGACAGCGCCGCCGCCGCTGTTGCGCCGAGCCAACGTGATTCCACGCTCTATCAGCCTGGACACATTGGCCTCGGTGAACGGATTCTGATGCCGCCCAATGACAACGCATGGGTCGTTGGCCCACAGCAGCAGAACATGATGGTTGCCGAAGTCGAAATTCTTATAGAGCCAATCCTCAAGGGCGAGGTTGGTGAAGATGTCATGTGACTGCGAAATGAACACAGATTTCTTTATATCAGCGTCAGCAACTGCTGTCAGCTTATTTAAACGCTTAGACTGCAATTTATTGCCATCTGCAGTTGCGATTGTTGTTGTTGTTGTTGGTTGTCGTCGTTGTCGTTGAAGTTGCTGCAGTTACATTGTTGTTATCTCTATCAGTCGAAGCAAAGCGCCTGACTTCGGCTGCCGTTGCTGCGCCTAGACGCTGCAGCAGACGCAATTGGCTTGAATTGCGACGTAAGAGCAAACTCATTTTAAATATTTCGCTTAATAAACGATTCAATTTTAAACAGCTGCTATACTTTTATTGCACAATTACGTACGGCGGCGATATTATTGTTGTTGCTGCGCTCTTACAAGGAAGTCAATGCTTTGCTGTTGCTGTTGCTATGGCTCTTGTCTCTCTCTCACTTGCTCTCGCTTTTTTACTCTCTCGCGTAAGCTCTCAAGGCAATGCACTTACACTCCTCTTGTGTTCGTTGTTACAAAAACAAGGTCACGTCAGCGTCAGCTGCTATTTGATATGTTTTTGGGCAGGTTTTTTAACGGACCTCCGCAGCGTTTTGTTCTCTTTGCGGTTAGGTTGAATTTATAGTCTATCTTTTATATACTATATATGTATATACATATGCATGTATTTCTATGTCTACGTCTACGCTGTGTTAGTTGTTTTAATTATTATCTGTAGCGCTTCTATTTTAGCTTATAATTCTTCCTCTTTCTCGTTTTTTTTATTTTTTTGTCGTATTCCTTCCTTTTGGTTTATTGCTTTTTGGTTGCGACGCTGATGGTTGGCTGATTGGACTTTAGAACCTTATGGACTCGCAAGCTGCTGTATTTGCTGCCACCGAGCTGGCCGAGATGAGATATTCGTGAAGGGCGGGTGTCTGGTGAAGCCACTTCCAAGTTTGATGCAGTCCACAAACACGCTTACGGAGACCCAAACAGTCCTTGTTGCTCCAATTTACTTGCATGCTACGCTTCACACCCATCCAAGAAATAAGGTCTAAACGGTCTATAGGAATTTAGGCCAGTGCTCAACTCTGGCCAAAAATAAACACAATCTTTTGGTACGCAATTAAGCAGAACGTCACAACGTTAATAGCAAAAGGTTTTCACTGCTTTGGAAATGGAAAATTTTCCACTCTTTGTTTGCATCGACGGCGATTGCTCAGGGGGTTGGTTGACGCGGTGTAATGTAAAACAAACACACTGTTCAGGCAGAGACAACGATAAAAGTTATGTGTAGTCCGAAGTAGTTGAAATCACGTCCGATTTGCATTGGCGCAAGATAAGCACTGAATCTGATTGGAATGGCAATTGCAATAACTTGAAAGCTCCACCACTTAGCATAGTTGCTCGCCACTTAACAGTGAGCATTACAGAATGGCTGTGCGTATACAAATTAAATATACTACACACCCACTTATGTATTTGACGTTTTTGAACAGAATTAAAATTTTAAATAATACGACACAATACAGTGAGACCTTGATTGGTATAAAATACACTTTTTCAGTATAATAATACTAAAAAATACAAAACGCGATAGGTTTTCAATTTCGCGTTTTCAGACCTTTTTTATCATAAAATTTAATCAAATGGTGAGAAAACGTAACATCATTGATATAACAGATGTTTAAAATAACGTATCTTTAAGTGGCGTTGGCAAATATACCAAGTTGTTGTACGAAGAGGACCAACCAAGCAACAATGCGGTTTCTGATTTTTCTCTCAAATTTTACTAGCGGTCAGAACTTAAGAAAATAAATAAATAGATAAAATATCAATTTATATTATTGTTCTCGGCGTTCGAGCAGTTCCTTTCTTCACCCCTAATAGGTGCTCATTGATTCTCTGTACGAAACTTTAATGTAATTTTATTAACTTATTCGACTTTATAAACGTTAAACATATGCTAGCCACCTACTTCGTACGCTTGACTGAGAAAGCAATTGTTTCACAGGGTACGTTCAATACATCTGGATACATAAAATTGTTAATAATTTATTGCAAGTGGAGCAGTTACAGCGATAATTGCTTTTTTAAGGTGATATTAATTTGGTATACCGCCATTGTTAATATATTCAGCTTCCAAAGGATCGATTGGTTTCCTTGCAAAACGCGCAGGCAGCTGCCAATCTTCAATAGCCGGTTCTCCCGTTACCTAAAATATTACAAAATTACCATTAATATTCGTGATTATGTACAAATTGTAATTCGCAACTTCTACTTTAGTAAATGGACTTTGTAAATTTAACCTTTTTCTTTTTTGAATCCCCAGAACTTGCCTGTTGACTTGGACCCGGCTTACTACTGGCTGATGGCACACCGCCTTTACGAAATTGTATAAGGGGTATACGTTTGGTCAACAAGATTAAATTTGGACGCATTTTGCTTAACACTTGATTTAGTTATGCTCTCGAGACTCGAGGAATTTAGGAATAAAAGTTACGTCAAAACAGCTGACTATAAACCAAAAGCAGAGTTGCCAGACAGTTTTATATGAATCACCATTACCACAGAAAGTATCTAGACAAAACGTTGCCATTCACGCGCCTGCGGGGAAGAAAAACAAATTCGTCTTTTAGAATTGTGTTCAAGAAATTTAATAAAGTTTTCGCTTGCCAGTGTAATGAGCTTTGCAGGCGGAGGCACTAGCACTTCAACAGGAAATGGCGGTAACAACAATGCTTTGCCCATGGCACAGTTGGCAGACGGTTGGCTGGAGCTGGAATCTGATCCTGGCCTTTTTACATTGTTGCTAGAAGATTTTGGCTGTAAGTACAAACATTTGGGGTTGAACCTTGCAAATAGCAATTCGTGTGTCATTAATAATATAATTTCAGGTCATGATGTGCAGGTCGAGGAAGTCTATGACTTACAGAAGCCCATTGAAAGTCCGTATGGATTCATTTTCTTATTTCGATGGATTGAAGAACGTCGTGCTCGCCGCAAAATAGTCGAGACGACTGCGGAGATATTTGTTAAGGATGAGGAGGCTATATCGAGCATATTCTTTGCTCAACAGGTTGTACCCAATAGCTGTGCCACCCACGCCCTGCTTTCCGTTCTTTTAAACTGCAATGAGAACAACCTGCAGCTGGGCGAAACGCTGAGTCGCCTCAAGGCGCACACAAAAGGCATGAGCCCTGAGAACAAAGGTTTGGCCATTGGGAACACACCGGAGCTGGCCTGTGCCCACAACTCGCATGCCATGCCACAGGCACGGCGTCGCCTGGAGCGCACTGGAGCCGGCGTAGCAAGCTGTCGTTTCACGGGCGAAGCATTTCACTTCGTCAGCTTTGTTCCCATCAATGGGCAACTGTTTGAGCTAGACGGCTTGAAGCCCTACCCCATGAACCATGGCTGCTGGGAAGACCACGAGGATTGGACTGACAAGTTTCGACGAGTAATGACCGAACGTTTGGGCATTGCCACTGGAGAGCAGGACATACGCTTTAATCTAATGGCTGTTGTGCCCGATCGACGAATTGCCATTACCCACAAACTCAAGATGTTGCGTACCAATCAGGCCATTGTATCCGGCACATTGCAGAAGCTGTTGAAGGCCGATGAGCAAGGCGACGAGCAGCAACGCCCAGACACTCCCACCACATTGTTGGAGCCAAGCGCGTTTACAGCACGCGACTTGCAGTCGCTGCTCAAGAATCTTGACACGGAAATTGCCATAAATGAGCAGCATTTGGCCGATGAGAATGATCGCCGCCAAATGTTTAAGGTCGACGCTAGTCGCCGCACTCACAACTATGACAAGTTCATCTGCACGTTCCTCTCAATGCTGGCACACCAGGGTGTACTCGGCGAGCTGGTCAGCCAGCATTTGCTGCCCTCGAAGAAGATCAGCGGCCAAAGTGCCGCCAATCGCATTAGCAAACAAAGCACCGCGGCAACCAGTACATCCAGCAACACTACGGGTGCCAATGCAAGTGCCACAAAGTCACAGCAGCAACAACAGCAGCAGCCACAAGCTGCAACGGCATCTAAGAACGGCAAGTCGCCGGTGAAGACGCCGGGACGACGTCGCAAAGGGCGCAACAAGTGCAGAAAACGCAAATGATCTGCTCTCGCTATGCAGATATTTTGACATTACATCAATATTAAATAGTAAAGTTAATTATGTTAGCCAGTACTTTAAGTTAAACATATAAATAAACTTGCTGCATTTGCATTTTGTAGTTTTATTTGATCATTTTTTAATAATAAAAAACATTTTGTTCATGTGATTAAATGTTCGAAGTCCTCTTGGCATATGAAGGACTCAAATCGTATGTGTGTTGGTTTGTGTATACATATTTCTATATATCTATATGGTAATTGTATAACAAGAGATGCAGAGAACTATTTCCATTTTCAACTTGCAACTTTTGTATACTTAATGCGAAGCGCATTTTTATATATATTTTCAGTTATGCGCTGCATAAGTTGTGTAAATATTATTGTAAAGTGAACAACAAAACAAAAACAATGCATGCTTAGATATGCAATGTGTATGCAGTATGTTTTCATATATATGCATGTTTGTGTAATGGGTAATGATTACTAACAAACAAAACTTGTGTACTACATGTATTCATATAATTGTTGTTATTTTTCAATAGTAGCTGGTGATGATTCGAAGGATGACTGACAACGGTTTGGGTTCGCCTGCGTATGTTGACTCAACTAAAGCTAAGTGGTTTAAAGCCTTATATCGTCTAAAGATATGGCCGTACATAGTTATATTTATGCATAATATTTTTATGATTACTGTGAGCAGTACAAGAGCAGCCTTTTAGAAAAGGAAACATAATTGAATATGATTTTATTACTATTATTATTATCATGTGTTTAGTATGCTCGCTTCATTTTGGTGAATAAACACTTTGTTGTTATGAATTTTGCTCAGTCCACGAATGAAAATGAAATAACGTTGACACGACAACGAACAAACGTTGGACAACAGTTTGGACTATTTTGTGACTTGCTTTTCTTTACGTGTTTACGATTCTTGTATTATTATTGTAGTTTTGTCTTGTTGCTGATGCTGATGTTTCTTTGCTGTGGTTGGTTGCTTTTCTGGCCATGTGCATATGATGTGTCTATGGATGCATTCAACTAGAAACCGTCGCGGTCGCCTCGCTTCCATTTGTTAGTTGCGTGGATATGGCGGATTCCCCTGTAGCGGTTGAATCCTCCTTTGGCTGCTCAGTCTCTGATTGATTTTCATTGTTGTTGGCCGAGGCCACAATTGTTTTGAGAGCATCCGTGATTTCGTTCTCTTCGGTGTTTGTTTTCAAATGCTTTTCTATCTCGCTGCGCACCTTGACAATGTCCTTTTGGCTATGGAATAAAACATTATAAATCGTATATTTAAGTGGATTTAATGGCGCTATATACCAACCTGATATGCACAAAGAGTATGCCATTGATTGTATTCAGCATCTCCAGTACAGATCCCATTGATGGGGGTGTTATGTGAATGGGTGGCAGATCGCTGGTCAACTTGCCATTGCTGTAGATGTCGTTCATCTTGCGCTGAAGTGCGACTGCATCGTGGGTCAAAAGGCGCAGACATTCAGCCGATTCGCGGGTCTTGTCGTGCTTCTCACCCAACTGCGATAATACATTAGCATTGCATTACATTCGAAATGTTAACCAGTGAACGCACCTGTGATTTGTAAATGGAGTAGGTCTCCTTTTCGTTGTTCAGCGCCGAGCGGAAATCGCCCATGCAGGATTGCGTGCGCGCCATTAGATGATAGCTCAGGGCCACATGCATCGCCTTGTTGCCAAAGTATTTCAGATTCAGCTTCAGTGCATGCTCAATGAAACGCAGCGACAACTCGTACTCTCCCAGCGCGTGGAGGATCAAGCTGATGTTGCTCTGTAGAAGAATGAAATGAGTAAAGTGTCCTTACTGTTGCCTACAAGTTGAACTACTTACATCGATGAGGGCAACCTCGGGATGATCTTCGCCACAGATGAGCACCAACAGATACCGAGCACGGTACAGCAGTTTCAGCGACATGCCCACATGGCCATTGGCAAACGAGTAGAGCGACAAGTGTGCCTGCAATACAATTAAATTAAATGTTAAATCTGGCCATAATTGTCTTCGACAATTGCAAACTCACGTATTCCAAAATTGTAGAGGGATTGTCAATGCCATTCACCCGTTCGCTCATGATGACGGCGCGCTGTTGAATGGCCAACGCATCCTGGGCATCGCCTAGTAGATAGCTGAGACGTGCCAGCATGCGCAGACAGGAACCATTCTCCTGGTGCATGGCACCAAAAACATTGTTGAGTAGATTGAGTGCCTCGCTGATGAGCTCGTAGCCCTCCTTGAGCAGACCCTGTTGGATTTTGGTCTGGCCAGTGGTGTAGAAGTTGTAGGCGTCTGTGGCACGCGGACTGATGTGCTTCACCACGGGGAACACGTTCACAATATCGTCGTCGCTGAATGTTGGCTTGTGCTTCGACTCAAAGTTGTAGTCACGTAGCAGCACCTGGATGCCCACCTTGAGGCAGAACGCACGCAACAAGCTGATGCGCTGCAGTCCATACTTGCTGACAGCCGACTCAATGGTATCGCAATCCAACTCCCAATTCCAGTATGCCTTCGCCTCCTTGCGTATCTGCTGCCACAGCGAACGAGGCGTCACCAGTGTCCAATCGTACGAGTTGCTGTTTGATCCGCCGTTGGCACCGCCTCCTGCAGCCGCTGAGTTGCCCCCGGCACCTGTAGCACCGTTCTGCTGTGTGGCAGCTGCCTGCTGGGGCTTCGACGACTTGGCGGACTTTTGTGTTTGTTGTGCTTACCGCCATTGCTGCGCGTCTGCTTCTTGTGTGCCTCCTCGCTGCTGACGGCGGGATTTACTGGTCCCGTGGTCACCAAACAGTTCAGGAAGTGACTGATCGCTGCCGACAGATGCAGCGGCTCAGTGCTCTGCATGTATGTGTAGTAGATGTGTTTGGTGGCGCGCACGATCAGCTCCATTATAGCAATGCGATGCAGATAGTCCATACGTGGCATCTGGCCGAGCATTTTGATCACCTTGCCCAGGTAGCGTATGTTGATGCCATGACTATGCAGCGATTCGGTTAGGCTCTGCCCATCGATGGGTGGCGAGGAATGCGCCATGTGCTCCTTGATGAAGGCAGGGATTTGCTTAAGCACCAGAAACTCGGCGGCGTCCTGTACAAGGCGTTTTTGCTTGGCCAGCGATTGGGAACCGCCCTCCGGCCCGTCAACGTGGCGAATGCCCGGCGAGAAGACGTCTGGATTGAAACGGAAGTCGAACTCCTTCTCCTTGAGGGAGCCCACAGCGGAGCAGGCACGTTTGACCACTTCGGCGGCTTGCACCTCGTTAGAGATAGCCACGTTGGACTGTGCCTCGCGTATGGCATTCACCATGGCCTCGGCACTCTTGGTCTCGTTGGCACTTGGCGTTGCTTCCTCCTGTTTCTGCTCAGCGGGAGTTTCTGCTTTCACTTCCTTCTCCGCCGATGGTTTCTCTTCGGTTGCTGGCTGCTCCTCCTGCTGCTTCTCGACGATGGCAGGCAGCTCTTTCTCCACGGTGGCAGCAGCCGCTGCCTGCTTCTTGGCATTGAGTGACTGCAGATGGACTGCGGCAATGCGTATGAAGGTCACATAACGATCCTCGATGAATGCCTCGAGCAACTCCTGACGCAAGCAGCACAGCTTGTGGCGATGCTCAATGGGAAAGCCCATCTCGGTGAGCTCTTTGCTCAGCTCCACATCCTGCAACTTGAGGAAGTTCACATCTGGCGGGAACGTACGCAGCAAGTCCAGTATATAATGACGGCCATCGTTGCCGATGATGCCCTTGCACTCCACAGAGGAGCACAGCTCGACGGCTTCGTCGCGCTCGTTGAGCACCGAGTGTGGCAAGATCTTCAAATGTTTGCCCGCCTGACGCAGCAGCTCTAGATACTTGGGATGACTGAGCACCGTCTTGCCGAAATCTATGGAACCATAGACCACAGACTGTTCCTGTTCGCGCTCCAGTATACCGGGTATGATGGATTGGGCGGTGACGCGATAGCCACGATAGTCGATCACCACTGTGCCCAGTGTGTAGAGACCTTCCACATCCACAGCGTTGTAGACGCGCACGCCATGCAGATCGTAACGTGGCGCCACAAAGGCGGCATGATCACCGCCCAGCTCCTTGTAGTGGTCGCGCACATCAAAGCCGAGCGAGAAGAATATGTTGTTCCAGATGAACATCTGCATTTTAGCATCCTCGCCGGGATTGATGGCCAGCACGTTGCCATCAATGACGGCCATCGCGCCGCGTGTCGCCGCCGTCACAAAGTCGCCGTGCACCTTGAAGATGGCGCGTTCGCGCAGCAAACGCTCTGGCAGTGTCTTGCGTGGCAGTTCCCTAGTTGTCTGCAGCTCCTCGTTCCAGTCACGCGTCTGACCAGGTATATGCTCCTCGTAGCTGCACGAAACGATGGAGACGAATGAGCGATAGCGTATATTTATCGTAATTGATCATTAGCTTACCCCAACTTGGAGCTGAAGGCATCTTCGGCACGTATGGCGTCCACGGTGTGCTCCAACTGTGGTGCCGACCATTGGTACACCTGGTAGGGTGTCGCCACACGCTCAAAGGCGTGCCGCATTGTGCGACGCTTCTGGATGGCCTGGAAGGCGCGGCGGAACGAGGGCGAAATGTGAGAGAGTAGATCGATGAGCGAGTGACTCAAGTGACTGGGATTGTCGGGCTTGGGATTGAAGCAGTCGTCGGTTGACTGGTTGATGTAGAAGCCCTTGGAGCAGGCAGAGATGTGAAAGCGTTTATCCTCCATGGTGACCACATACAGATACATGAGATCGCCATGCAGCTTGCGAGGCCCGGGTGGCGGGTTCCACGCCGACGTCGTCAGCACCTTGAGTGCCTGTGGTCCCTTGGCGTTCTTTACATTCGGATGCAGTGGCAGCAGCGGCGGCTCACGTACTCCGGGCGTCACATACTCGGGTGGTGTGCAGTCAACGGAATCGGGACGTGTTCGCTTCTTGTCCAGCAGGTCGCCCTGAGTGATTGTTTTCAGATAGGTGAGCGAGATGCAATCGATGCCATTGTAGGCATCAGCCGGATCCAGATTCTTCAGTAGATCGCGCACGTGACGCACATGGATGCGTGCCTCACGCATTGTGTACGGCTCCTCGACAACGCGTATCGTCGAGCCCTGTTCCAGGTGCTCAACGGTCTTCAGTTCAGCAAAGTTGTCCAGCGTCACGTTGTCCAGCTGCAGCGAGAAGCACGTCCTGTGGCACGTCTCCTCGCGATCCATCAGCAACTGGTGTATCTCCTGCACCAGCTCCATGCTGGACAGCTGCACTGAGAGCACATCTGAGCCGGGGCTACTGATGTTCACCGTTATACCCACATCATGCAGTGCATCCAGATCGACATCCTCGCCGGAAGCTGCATCGACATCAGCCACAGCTTCCTTGGCGGCGTCTTCGCCCTCTACTGGTGGCTGCTTGTCAGTCACAACATTGGCGTTAGCATCGGCATCGGCAACATCACCGCCATTGACTGCCGACGTCTTCTCCGCGTGACCATTGCTCAGAGCTGCATCAGTTTCAGCGGGAGTAGCTTCTTGGGGAGGGCTTTTGTTACGGTTCTTCTTGCCTGCTGCAACGAAGCAAATGCATTCCGATTTGTTAATCTTATTTGGGTCAGAGTTTATCTAATTGACATTAACATATTGTGTGATGCATGAAATTCATGTTAATGTGCGTTGTGGCTGTTAAGTTAAAAGACTGACCTTCCTTAATCTACATTATCTGTTACATAACAGTGCTGGAATTCGTTTACTTTTCTCGTTCACTGTAACCGGCTCCATGCACATGCTAACTAATACATATGTATGTGAGCGCGAGTGTATGTGTGAACGTTGTAAAAAAAATAAGAGAAAAACAAACAAAGCCAGAGCTGCTCGCTGCTGATAAGGCCGTGGCAGACGCCCGACTACTACCTCTGAGTACAAAGAGTACAGCAGGCGAAATCTCAATAACTAGAGAAATCAGTTCAACAGACTCACATACTAATTTCAAAAGCAAAGATTGAAATTGCATCAAACTTAAAATCTCTAAATGGGCAGCGCTTGATAAGAAACAAAGAGAGGAAGAGTGCAAGAGTGAGAGAGCGAGAGAAAAGAGAGCATTTCAGGTTATGCTTTGTAGGTGGGTATAATTCAAAAAAACATGATTTATATAATTAACAAGATTAATGCTATGCATTTGCATGTGTGTGCGCGTTTGTGTACATGTATTGTGTGACTCTTTGTTGCATCGTCTTAAGAGGGAAGCACGTGGTAATTGGAGGTTAAACATTCAAAACTAGAAGTGCCGCATCTGCTGCAAGGGGTTAGTGTACATACACCATATATACACAAAACATACTTCCAATGTAAAATCACACACACACACACACACAATTATAGACGGCACTCTCACGCACACAGCGAGTGCATATTATACGCAACTCCCACTTACACAAATGCAATTGAAACGTACGCGACGTCTGCTCTGCTGCTGCTAGTGCCGCCGCTGTTAGTATCCGTTGGGGGCAACGACAATAGCGCCCAGCAATAGACAGCGAGCCGCATTTAAGGCATTATAGAAAATACATTACGTAATGCAAAAAATGTTATGTGATTGAGTTAGTTTTTTCTTCGCAAATATCGCACTTCGGGAGAACACAGTTTACGCAGTTCATTGTTTTTCTACGCACAACAAACAAGCTCACATCAATGGGGGACAGAAGAGAGGAGGAGAGGAGAGGCCTTGATCAAAATGTCATAGTTAACGCACCTTTCTTCTTCGTTGCGGTGCTGCTGCCATTGACCAAGTACTTTTCGCCGGCTGTGGTTACGTTGTTGTTGTTCTTGTTCTCCTTGGCTTTGGCCTTGCCAGGGGCACCAGACGCAGCATCATCAGTCGCCGCCGCATTCTTTGCATCCAACTCGAGCGCCATGCTGCTGTTTCTGCTTAAGCGCACAAAAACTAAAACCAAATTCTATTACACACGTTCGTTCACGTTCACGTTGCCGTGTTACACAACTCTACGGTTCTCTGGCGACTGCTGCTACTTGCTTGCTTACTCTCTGCTCTGCTCTGCTCACTCACTGCGCTCAAACCGATTGCGCGTTCGTGATTTGGATTTTTAAATAGAGAATATGTAATAAAAACGGGGATTTATTGTCCGGGTGGCTTTTGGTAAACATGTGACAATTATACCTTTGGCTACTTTAACATGAACACAGTACGAGCAACACTTTTAAATCGTTAACTCAGAAATTAACGCGTTGTTTTCGATTGCTCCTTGCCAATGTGGCCAAATCTAAAAATGCTACAACACGCATTTCTTATTGAACAGTGCACATCTGGTATATTTCGAGATTTTTTTTTATAGACACGAAACCCCAATTTCATTCACAGGAAAACGTTTACTAGCACCAAGGGAATGGCAATTTCAAAATTCGATGTCAATAAGGAACAAACAGAACATGTCGTTGATTAAAAACTTAGTTAAAGAAACAAAAAATAACCCTCGCAAGAAAAAAGAATGCAGACTCAGACAGCAGTGATTCTGGCGGAAAAGACAAGCCACTGGGGCCTTTTATCAAATCAGCCACGGATCTGCAAAGGTTGAAGTTAGAGAAGCTAATGAAGAATCCAGTAAGTCGAATCAAAAACTATTTAAACAATGCTAACCAAATAAATGACAGGAAAAGCCAGTCGTCATACCAGAACAACGCCGCGAAAGAGATTATATGTCCTCGGTGCCCACATTTGTTCGCAATGTGATGGGAAGCAGTGCCGGTGCTGGGTCCGGAGAGTTTCATGTTTATCGCCATTTGCGTCGCAAGGAGTATGCCCGTCAGAAAAACATACAAAATCAGAGTTTACGCGAAGCCGCTGATGATGCTTTTCAACAGAAATTGGATGATAATAAGCGTATTGCCGAGGAGCGCACAGCAAAGAAGCGTGCGAAGCGACTAAAGAAGAAACAGCGGTCAAAGCATCCTCGTGATCAGCTACCCAATGAAGTGAAGAAACCTGAGAGTGAGTCGAATGAAAGTGAATCGGAAGCAGAGCCATATGATGAAGACGCTCCTACCATAAAGAAAAACAAAGATGAAGATACAGAGGATGGTGTCAGTGTAGCTGCAACCACGTCCGAGCAATTGGATGAAGGAAATAATAAGGAAGAAGGCGAAAGTTCTGTGACAAATGATTCTTCAGTCAAAACTACAGAAGCACCAACAGAGTCTGCACCTGAAACTGAGTCCTAACTTAATTCACTTATTGTACATTACTGCACGTTAAATAAACATAGGTCTTGATTTATTAGTGAAACAAGTGAATGTTTTTATTTAATTTACGTATATATATTTATGTATATATATGTATATTAACCATTTTATTTTCTTGTTTAACGATACAATTGCCACTGTAGATAAAATTGGCTCATTATCGTTTTGCATTTTGTTCATCATTTGAGGGCATTATATTAAAGCAGCTCTGGTGATAATTGAAGCGTTTAGGAAATATGCGTTATGCTTGTAATGTGTTCATATCTTATGCTAAAAAGTACGTGAAAAGTGCATAAAATTCGAGAGAACTGCTCGACTCGTATAAGTACCCTGTACATGGGGTTATGGGTACAGAGCAAATCAATTGTCATTAATTGTTGTTTTCATTTGTTGTGTTTTGTTTTGTTTCTTGAAGAATCAAATTTTTATTGTTTACAATCGTTTTTGTTTTAGTTTAAATCCACAATCCTGTTGTTGTTCTTCATCTTTTATGTACGAAATGTTTTCAATGTTCCACAAATAATCAATAATGTATACATATACTACTATATGTTTTGCTTTTCCACTTAGAACGATTAATTATATTTAAATTTGCAGCATTTTTCCTAGCGTAAATCATACTTTGAACTTAAAGCAAACTTAAACTTGTACACATTTTATAGGTTTCTCTTTTTAATACCCAGTGCCATTTTAGAATGGACAAAATGGTATTGTTGTTGTGTTTTTGTTTAGATCTTTTAGCAATAAAGAACACAAAACTATGAGCTTAAATCAAAAATCATTTCATAAAAGCGTTATCAATGTTTAGTTCTGTTGAATAAAAATTACCTCAGTTTAATTAAAATTAAATTTCAAGTAATTCTCAGTAACAAATCGCTTTTACTTTTAAGTCGTTCGCTCTAGATTTTTCTTTTCTTTAAATTATAGAAAATACTTTTGCTTTATGCTGCGATTAAAGTTTTGCATTGCGCGAGGGCGTGGCATGAATTCTTCTACTATTTAGAAAGAATACTTCGTGTTTTTGTGTGCGAGTGAATCGCGACGAAATTTCGCTATATTACTGGGCGAGTGATTTTAAACATTTAAACTTGACAAATTTTACAATGGTGTGTGATTTTTTTAAATATAGTTTTCTTCTGTTTTCCGACTCAAAAATATTTACTACGGAGTTTAAGTTGTGTCGGCTAGCGAGCGTGCTTTGTGGGCGTTTGTTTTGCGTTGTTCTTTTTATGTTTCTGAGGCGTGGGTCTACACAACATCTAAATTAACAGTAATCGTATGTATAAAGGTATATATGTATAAATATATATATAAATATGCATGTACTTTGTAAATAGTTGGTAGCATGGTAAGTTAATTAGCAGGCCGTAAATTAAATAAATAATTCGTTTTCTTTTTATTTCATCTGCTAGCATAATGCTGCTTTCATCGGATTTAACTTTAGACATACGAAATTATATAAAACGTGTTAACGCATATATATATAGTAAAGGTGGCTGAGACTGTGTATGTTATGTGGGTGTGATTTGCATATTTAAATATATATGTATGTGTATATATATTTATATATAAATATTGTAGCTTTATTAATTATGTTTAAATTGAGAGAATTAAGCAAATCCTTTGCTGAGTTCTTAACGACATTCCCAAACTTTAACTGTTTGATCCACACTGCCGGAGATGACATATGGATGGGCTTTGTGAAAATCTAGAAGAGGAATAAGACAAAAACAATTGGTACAAAATCAGCTATATTACAATTAGTGATGCCTTTACTCACCAATAGATGTACAGAAATGTTGATGCGCATACAGCGTCTTCATGCATCGTTTGTTACGCAAGTCCCAGACTCGAATGGTCTTGTCGTCACTAGCCGACACCAAGTATTTGCCACCCGGATGGAATGCCAAACCACGAACCCAATTGTCGTGTCCGTTCAATGTAAGCAAGCAGAGTCCAACGCTTACATCCCAAATACGAATGGTTTTGTCACGTGATCCAGATGCCAGGAAAGGTCCCTGATGATGACCCTTCTTGTTATCGGCGCCAGCTGCCTCGTTTATTGCTGATGCGGCTGCTTCAGGTGCCCAGGCAATGCATTCCACCGTGTGCTCGTGATCGCGTAATTCAACCTGTGCAATTGCAGCAAAGAAATGGATTATGGCAACAGACGACCAGGCGGCAAACATTCTTCACTTACTTTGCAGTCTTTTGAATTCGTTAACCAAACGCGTATTGTGTGATCATTTGAGCATGTGGCAAAAATGCTGCCTTCTATGTGCACGCGCACCATTCGCACCCACTCGCGATGACCAGTGTAGGTCTTTACGCAGTAACTGCAGATGGAGAATAGGTCAATTAGCAAATATATGAATATCTACGATGAAGAATGAGGCTTACCCTGTGGCCACCTCCCACATTTTGATGGTGCGATCACGCGATGCGGATAGCACGTAGTCACCGGCGGGCACGAAGGCTACCGAGGACACGTTATGATCGTGACCATGCATGGTTTTCACACACTCGTAGCTCTGTTGGAAATCCCATAGTTTGATTGATAAATCAGCGCTGCAGGACGCTGCAAAATGTTAAACGATAAACATTAGAAGATATAAACTAGTAGATGCGACCTAACTAGATAAAATTACCCAATAGCTTGCCCTGCGCATCGAATGCTACATCCTGCACAGAGTCCGTGTGTCCTTTGAGACTACGCTCGTACTCGCCAGTTTCGAAATCCCATATTTTTATGGTGGCATCCTCGGAAGCCGAGACCATGAGCCCGAATATGGGATGAAATATAACCTGTCATTGGGAAAACAAAACAATTGATTAATTCACGTCGAAATTCTGAGTTATCAGTCATCTTGTCTTACTCTCGTTATGCTTGCACGATGCCCTGTCAATGAGTATTTCTCTGGGGGTCTGGGTATCCATTCGCCTGGAGTGCGTTTGTTCTTTGTGGGCGCACCTTCGATGACCTCCTTTTCAGCTTCAGTTAGCTTAGCCTCTAGTTCCATAACCTTCTTTTGCAATCGAATGACTGATGTCCATTTCTTTTCTAGCAGGCCGCCAAACTTCTTTTCCGCTTCTGTGCTGAGATCGGCCTCTTTGCGAAAGGCTTCCAGTGAGTCGGCATATCCATTTGAGCCCAAATAATCGGCAATCGCTTGGTTACTGCAAAAGCAAAATTAATTGAATATTTGATTAAGTTTTGTTGCCGGTTTTATTGCATGTTGCGAAGGGTTACTCACAGCTCCTCGCGCTGCCGCTGCGACAACACCATTTTCATGCTGTTCTTCGGTTAGGCCGTGCTTCAATTCTTTTGCTGTGGCTATGATTTGTTGTTGCCTTTCTTGTGCAATGCTGCAAATAAACCAAATAACAAGCAAACGTTTATGCGCATGAACAACACGAACCGCTTCAGTATATTACTGTCTGTACTGTATGACTGAACAGGAAATTAGTTTCACAAAATGAAAAGGCAAGTTTCGCAAAGAGGCAAGTCACCCACATAATTTTTGCTTTATTTTTATTTATTATTTATTCATTTTTCTTATATTTTTGGTAATATTTCCACGACGCAACGCATCTTCAACATGCATACTCAGCATTCTTTTCTTCACTCTCAACTCATTGTTTCGTAGCATGAAGCATGATGATGATCAACATAATTATTCACATCAGTCTCCGAATTGTGTGATTTTGTGTGCTTCTGGCACACGAAGTTTGTTTTGTGTGATTTTGATTAGAGCGCTCATTGTCTGCAGATTGTTGTTGGACATTGAGCAAGCACTGTTTGTCAACTTTAGATTGCAATTGTTTCCAAAGTGATAACTTATTTGTCCAATTGCTAGTGTTTAAAGGTTTCTAAACTGTTCAAAATCATCGAAGAGAGCAAAAACAGCAGCTATTGCTTTATATGGCATGCCAGGCACTTGCTGGTTATGGCAAGAGCAATTTCATTAACTCAAGGTAGCCAACCACTTATCCGTAGAGCAACAGCAAGTAATAACAAATCACAGGTAGCACGCAAAACAAAGCGACGCGGCGATCAAACTAAAACTACTAAACGAAAGCATAACGCATTTGTTTTTGCATGATAAGCATTTAGTGATGAAAGACAAATGTGTGCTCAGAGAACAGCGGACAGTGGTTAGGGTTGCCAACTACAGTAAAGTTACAAGCGTCACAAAACTGGCAAAGCCAATTAGCAAGACATAACGGTATTTAAAGCGACTTCTTATAAGTAACACAAATGAAATAGAAGCGAAGACAGAGGCGGAGAGTGAGAGGGATAGTATAATCCGAGTTTAGACTCTGCATAGACTCAGAGAGAACACCACACACGCATACACACTCACACACATCAATATATATATATGTATGTACACACTCGAAACGAGGAAATGACGTTTTCAGATTATTTTCGGACGCTTAACCATCACCAAATAATATTTAACAATTTTAAACTAGCTGTTTAACTCAAGCCATATGTATGTACATTTAACGAAAACTGACCAAACGAGTTCAAGCGTTGAATTTTTTGCGACGACGCCGACGTCAACATTGAAACTAACCATGAGTCACGCTCGCAGAGCGCTTTGCGAGAGCGAAGTCTGCCTTTATCAGCTGTTGTGTTGGGGACATAGACATGTTCGCATTGCGAGAACCTAAAGCTAAAAGCCAACAGATAGAATGGCAGAATGGAGCATGAATTCCTCAAACTGCGCATCTAAAAATACAAAATAAAAATCAATACATAACACGAAAAAGCAGCGCAAACGTCACTCGTATTAACAGAACGGCGCGTGGGTGATTAGGGGCAAGGGGAGAGTGGTCTGCTAATGCCGGACAACGACAACAACCGTTTTGTTGTGGCAACCAGATATGCGTTTTATTCTCATTGGGGCCAGTATTCCAATACACAAGCATGCGCCTTGTAACTGCGTGGATGGAGCAGCTAGTAACGGTGTTCCACAGCAACAACAAATACCGCTAGCTACAGATACAAGGGGGCGTTTGGGTCACACGCTGCAAGATTTGAAAGGCGTCTGCAGACGATACGCAAAAGCAACAACAAAAAAAGCAATGGCTTTAGCAAAAAAATAAAGGGTTACCAACACCAGCCTAGCACCCACGCAATACAATTTATAAGTATTCACGTGTCTATTGCTGGCTTGTGATTGTGATTAAGCTGCAATTTGCATTGTAAATAGGAATCCATATATAGTTGAGTGTTTACCGTAAAAGCTCGCGCGGGTGGCTGATGTCAGG
The DNA here is from genome assembly GCA_035047445.1 of Drosophila siamana. Lineage (NCBI taxonomy): Eukaryota > Metazoa > Arthropoda > Insecta > Diptera > Drosophilidae > Drosophila > Drosophila siamana. The sequence goes on from JAWNPP010000081.1 coordinate 1,701,739, forward strand.
GCTGCGTTCCTGCCAACACGTATGTATGTGCATATGCATGCTTGTACAAGGATGCAGTGAAGCTCTCTCTCTCATTCGTTATTATGTGAGAGGAAGATGAAGAGAGACCAATGGCGAATAAGAGAGCCCCTAAGACCTTGCACTTGCCTGTTTATCGCGTGTTTCGCACGCTTTGCTATCGTTTGCAGCACACACACAATATTGCGAGAGTTTGGCAATGCAACAAATTAATTATCGACTATGATTTATCACACCCCACAACTGTAAAACATTTTTAGGCACGAGACTCTTATTCGCTTTTAGAATAACCTTTGGAAAGTTTGATCACTGCAAAAGAATGAAAAAAAATGAAGTGGGGGGGGAAAATTTTGTTAAAAATTATGACATTTTGCAAAGTCCACAAAGTCTCAGACTTGATGACTCCAGACTACAAACAAAAAACCCCGCTTAGCTCAGCAAATTGCACACGTTCTGGGAATTGTAAATTGCACCGAGCACTGTTAACAATGCTTTATATGAGCCCAAAGACAACATATGTATGTTGTGCTTTGCTAGTGTGTGCAATGGCCAATGCTAAAGCAGCCCAAAACGGCCAACTGTAAAAAAAAACTTTTTTTTTGTTATAAAAACAAGATTTCTACCAACTCAGTTGCTGCATTTGAAGAACTGGTTTCATTTTATCTTTGGCCCATGTAAAAGCTCTTAGAGGTGTTGGGCGCAGTCCAAGGAATGGGAATCTGTGGGGTTTGTTCTGGGTAAAAATCGATCAAATTTTGAGCGAAAGAGGAGCAGCGGGAAATGAGGATACATGCGCAAAAACACACACACACACGCACACTGACGCAGGGTCGATGTGTCATCGCTTATAGTGGTTGTAAGAAACGATGAATTCCAATTCATTATTTTGCACTTTTTATTACTTTTATTGTAGTTTTGTATATGCATACACTTTTCCGTTAACACTCAGCAATGGTTTTTGCATAACTTTTTCTTGATGGCTGTTTTTCAATAACAAAAACATACAAACACACAATCGCATCAAACACAATAACAACAACGACAACAACACCGACACTGACGAAAAATAAAAACTGTTACGACGGCCATCTTGAATGAGCAGCGCAGTCAGTGACGCTGTCGTAGCGGTCAGAGAAGGCAATATGCAAAATTGAAAAAGACCAAATACATTTGTAAAACACACACATTTACAACAAAACAATAGCGTTTAAAATGGGGTTTAATTTCTTTCTCGTATAATCGCGCACCAACACATTGCCAGTGTTCACACATATGACAAATTTTTCTTTTTCCTATTTGCCCATTACATTTACTTCGTTGCTGTCGCACAGCGACACTTTGCAATATATGTTGCGTTGCGAGCGCGTGCACTAGCGATGATGGAACTTTTTTCAAGGCACACTTTGAATACTTACACAAATTGTGATTTTATGTATTATAAATTTATTTTCAATTAATTGGGAAAAATTACGCAGAAGTGTGAAGCGAGCGCGGCGAGAAATGCTCCCAATCAACGTGATAGACAGTGTGACCGCACCGATAACGATGAAAATACCATTATATACCAATTCGTTTTCAAGAAATACTATTTATATACTAATTATATAGTGAATTTATTTTCAGTCTTTGTTTCTTTATTTAATAACATCAAAATATCATTAATTTCCTTAATAACCGTAAACAGTAATAAATATAGTCATTAATTTGCTTTTTTTTTAAATAGTTTAAAATATAATTCATTTATTATACAACATGCAGGGTGCAAATGTGATTCGAAAAGATATATTGCTGTCTATCGTGGCAGCCACTAATGCTATCTTTAATGGGCCAAATACGTTTCTTTGATCCTATATAAGTAAACCCTTTATAGGGCCATACATACTTTACCATGTATAAATTTGGAATATACCCAAAGCTTTTTAGAAGGCGGACCATTTTAAACCGTTTTCCGATGTATTTTAAAAATTAAAATCAGTTAATAATTATTAAAAATAACACTCTTCAGATAAATTAGAAGAAATTAGAAACTAAAGACAGTATAGTTTTTTAATAGGTTAATTAAAGATAAACAAAATATAAACATGAATATCTTATTTAAATTCATTTGTATAAGGAAACACTGGCATTAGAAGAGATATCGATGTATGATATCGATGACTGAGATAACCATTTACTCATCAATGACCTTTACTTGTAGGCGCTCATTTGAAAATATGTTGATCATTGTTTATGTCAGTGAATGTACTTTGGTTTTATACTTCTAACGCTCTAACGGAATTGTACAACACAGTGAAACGCATCCATTTTCAACGGATCTGCATACTTATATTTGTTATCTTGTATTCCAACTCGTACACATACGCACATAAAGTTGGAGTGAACTTTTCCTTATCAGTAGAGAGCAAATGATACTATCATGTGTTATTATTATTTTTATACTCAGTAGTCGACTAACACTCAACGGAAACGGTTATTCCTCGCAATAAGTAAAATCGTGATATCGTTGCGCATATTAAAGTGCAACTTTAAAACAATTCGGGTTTGGTCGCGTATTCTCGAATTGTCAACAACGACAACAAGAAGAAAAACATAAATATCAACACGATTTGTGAGTGAATAAAATGAGTATTGCATTGTGCAACAATTTTTTATATTCTAGTGCCCATCAATTTAATGAGTAAATTGCTAAAATATGTAAATGATTCGCCAATTATTGGCAGCAACCTTATCAAGTCTACGCGATTCTAATCAGCTTTACACATGCCTCTCCCTTTATAGTACTTCTGTTGATTTGATATCGGCCGAAACTTAAAAATGCGAAAAGTGTGTTGTCAATCTGTGCGATTTGTAATTGAATTTGTAACGGAAGCAGAGTCTTAACATGAGCAATAAACATCAATAATTAATGGAAATACTTGCAGATATTCACATATCTACACTACAAACATACTTACATTCATGCCATTCACGGATACTTTTATATATAGCTATAATTTATCAGTTTGCCATATGCAGTGTGTTATCAGGAGCTGCTCTGATTATATATTGCTGATATGATAAAATACTAAATACCCAGAACGAACCAGCGTTTACTTTCAATAGCCGTTAAATTGCTATTATTGGCTTATTTTTTTATTTGGTCGTTGATGATGATGAGTCGACGCCTCTGTGTGTGATTTGTGGCCTTTAAATTAGAGTTTAATTCTTTTGTGCTACCTGTCAACTGTCTGTGTCTTTGATTTGTTTAAGCAACCAAGCAGAGGAAATTGTCTTACTACTGCCACCAATACAGTGTGTCAAATTTTAAAGATAACGAAAATATGTGGCTGTTGCTTCTGCTTCCACTTCTGTAGCTGCCATTGCTGCCATTAATAATAGTATCGAAAAGAAGTGTAATTTTATTTGCTTTTAAGTGTATCTTCTCAAAGTGTCTGTCGTTCGGATTGTTTTCTTCCAAATTACTAATTAGCGTTGTTATGGTTGATTAAAGTGTCAGCTGCAAATTCTCATAGCTTTTATGATGAAATATCTCTCATTGGCGCTGTCAAATAAATACATGATAAGACTAAAAATACGCGAACCTTTCTTTATGAACGGTTTTACCAAGTATTAAGTGCTATTGCAACAAATCTAAATAATCGGTTGTTCGTTCAGATAATCATCTATATAGACTTGTAGATTTCGTAAAACTCTTTTCGCGACTGAAGTAGTCACACTGCTCGTGAAGTGCCTTGATAAGACACTCTCAATCCCCCGGACTTGGCATTGGTCAAGTGAATACTGTATAAGTGGTGTAAGTAAGTGTACATACAAATGTTTTACTTTAGTTTAGTTGTAATCTCCTTACTCATTGCCAATCCCCGACGACACTTAATTATACAATTCTGTGCTTGTGCCCGAATCATTCCTGATAAATACTACTTGCAATATATGTATATAGTATATATAGAATTCTTGCATATTTTCCATTTGTTGAAACTTTTTTGCAATAATCATAATTTTGCTGCGGGTTTTAAACTCTGACAAGTTCAATTTACTACAGAATTCCTTTAAACGAATAGAAGATTAGAACTATTATTGATTATTGCTTGACTCTATTGCAAAACAACTTGGTTAAGAGGTAGACTTTGGCCTATCAATTGTGGTTTCCTACTTAGTTATGAGTAATCAGCATCAGATGTGATAACTTAAAGACTTCGTTTGATTTGTTTTGTAAATTTTTCCATTATTACCATCAAAGCCTATACATTGCACATTTAGGAAAATCATATTAATCAATGATTAACAATAACTCCACTTTAGGGTGTCTCGTATTCGATCTGACTCAGTTAGGACAATTTTACTTGCTACAGAGAACGGGTCAAACAAATACTGCATATACTTTTTAAATAATTGTTCCTTTGTTTATAATAAATAATGGTTAGCACCGCGTATAATTGACAGTTCAACTGCCAAATTCTTCTATATCACGTATCACAACAACTAAGTGTTGTTGTTTGGTTTTGTTTTGCTTTATTTTATTTTTTCCGTTCATTTGGCTTCGTCTCGTTTTGTTGTGCTGTGCTTTATTGATTTGCGTCTGATCAATATAAATGTGCTCATTGCACTTTATCGAGCTGCTTTCTTATATGGTAGGGTTAATACTTTCAATTCAAAGTTAATTGCTTGCATTTTTGTTAAAGGAAATGAGTAAACCGGTTTGCGCAATTCGCATGTTGTTGTTAATGCGTTGACATTGAACCTGCTTTAATTTCCGAATTCGTTTGCATTGCATTTGAACAGCATCTGGAGCAATGTGGTCCTAAGATGTGGCACAGCAAACACGGGGAGTCAAGGACACGACTTTATGGACTCGTCAGTCTGACATCGCTGCTGCTGGCCTGGTCCCAGGCACAGTTGCAGGTGCAGGCTCAGTCGTCAGTTCCATCAGTTACTGAACAGGATCTCAAAGATTGTAAGTCGATTGGAATTCGTTTTGGATCAGCTTGTCAAAATATATAGCATCCGCTCTGTCTTTTAGTGGTGCAATTGAATGTGGTTAGCTCGCCTTACACGCTCAGCTTTAGCATTGCAGATGAGGACAAGGATAAATACACTATTGAAAACATTACCTGTCGAACAGGAAGTGTGCCCCTAGTTGTGGCCAACAAGGATCTAGTCTGGTAACTGTTCAAACTGCTTCCTTCACTTTGCAACGGATTATAATTCTGTATATTCTGTTACAGTGAGGGTCTCGATCCCTGCTCGGCTTACACAAACTCTATAACACTGAAAGCTATTGATGTTGAGGGTGGCACGTCCACCGACCAAACCTTAGTCGCCTATACGGATTATTCGGGTAAGTAAAGCTTTAACCTCATCTAACTATCAGTTCTTTATCACAGTTATTTCCATGCAGAGCCACGTTCGACGTTGATATCGGTTAATGCTACGTCCACAAGCATTGCGGTGACTTGGGAGACCACCAATCGAGCCTGTGTTAAACTCTTCGAGATCTTTGCGGTTGCTTCCGATTACTCGAAGTCCACACAGCGGCTGAATGATGAGAGCACCTATACATTTCTCGACATGTTGCCTTGTCGCACTTACAATGTCTCGCTGGACACTAAGAATAATGAGACCATTTCGGTTCACAACGAAACACAGTTAGTGGATACGCGCTACCTCGAGCCAGGAGATCTCACTTTGACCATTAGCAATCGTTCCAATGGAGACACACGCATCTCATGGGCCGATCCAGACAATAAGAGCTGTATTGGCAACTACACCTTTGTATGGAGGCGCCTAGATTGCGAGCCGGATCCACCGGACGAGGACAGCACCACAACAACCATGGAGACGACTCAGACGACGGGAGAAACGGATGCGCCAGAGATAGAGGCTTATGGCCAACGATCGAAGTCACGAAGTGAGTGACTTTAAATGCTAGATCTCTGCTAGATTTTATATCTATCACTGTCCCTTAGCTGTTTGCGAGTGGAATGAATTCTCCAATGACACCACGCTAAAGGAACTTACATTGGCTGACCTGCAGGGCTGCGACCAATATGTCATCGAAGTTTACATCAATATGGAGCGCGATTCTAAAGCAAAGGCCACAGAGACCTTTTCATCCGCAGAAAAACGTAAGTTGACAACTGTGACGAAATTTCTCGACTGATTTGATGCTTTTAGTTCCTAGTTCTGTTTCGGATCCCTATCAGATTGTGAATGCCACCGAGCTGGAATGGCTTTGGTATCCGCCCGCAGACAATCCCAAGTGTGTCGGAAATTACAGGGTAAATCTAACTGGACCGGTTCGGCAGTCGGAGTTCGAAAGTGACGAGCAGTTGACCAATGAGTCACGGGTTCTCTTCACAAAACTGCACCCCTGTGGTCAATACAACATTGAGATCGTGCCCATCTCATTGAATGGCAGTGCGGGAGCCAAGTTCCAAGGCCAAAGCACTCTGAGCGAGGATCGTGAGTGAACCTACAATCGCAAAACTTGACCCATAGATAAAGGAACTTTTTCACAGAACCCTCTCAGATACTGGATCCAACGAGTGTCTCCAAGAATTTCTCAATCGAGTTGAGCTGGAAGACTCCCGAGTATGCAGATCTGTGCATTGAAGGATACCGCATCACCGGCTGGATGGACGACGACAAAGTAGTTGAGGCACTCAGTGTCAGCACCTCAAATACCACAGTCCTGTTCGAGAAGGATCTGATTGCTTGCCAGGCGTACACCATTCAGATAATACCCTACACGCGAGAGAATCTCGATGGGCAGTTGCGTCACATTGAAGTGGAGACAATGGCAGCTGTCGTTAACTCCAAAAAGGTTTGCTCAGTCTTAGCAATATCTGTAATCATTATGTTATATACAAGTTATTTCCTCTCACAGATCAACATGCAGCTGGCGGGCAGCGGAGCCACATCGCACGGACTGGAGCTGAATGCCAACAACATGGATTACGACAATAACTGTCAGACATTTTTCGCCAACTTCAGCTGCGTCGCCAAGGAGTCGGTTGGCCACATCTATGCCGAGAAGTATGTGGAGAGCTACCGTGAGGGCAGAGGATTCCAGACAGTCGTCGAGCCTCTCTCGCCGTACACATATTACACCTGCAGCGTGCAGCTTTATAACGTCGCTGGCGCCTCGGAGCCTGTGCTAGCAAATACCAGAACCCATGTTTACTGTCAGTGCAGCGAAAACACATTTTTTTGATTTAATAACCATTAGTTTCCATTTGCAGTTCCCGAACAGCCGGAAAACGTAACACTGAATTCGGCAACCAGCAGTACACTGTCTTTCAGCTGGCATCCTCCCAAGCACTTGAACGGCCTGATTAAGTACTATCAGACATTCCTGATGCGCTACGAGGCCGATTATTTTGTACCCGACACATGCGATGCTGTCGTCGAGCCATCCAAATCCGATAACAAAGGTGCGTCTCAATCTTGTTGTTGTCGAATTTCCATGCTAAACACTGTATTCATCTCTGTAGGGGATGGGACCTCAACCATATTTACGGATTTGTCGCCAGCCGTCAAGTATATCATACAGGTCGCAGCCCAGAATGATTTTGGATTGGGTCAGTATACGGCGCCATTTCTTGTCGTAACTAAACCTGATGGTAAGCTGAGACACGATTGTGTTTTAATGGGGCACTTACTTAATTGGTGGTTTCATCAATAGTTCCGGGACCCGTTACGGACGTTAATGTAACACTGCAAGGTCCATCTCCTGACCCTGATGTCTATAGCGCCAATGTGACCATCTACTGGATCATTCCCTGCAAATCGAATGGGGAGATCGAATGGTTTGAGTTAGCTTTTACCGGTAGGCCCCCAGGCGCAATCCCATTTGAATTCAAGCGTCTTGTGGAGCCCGACACCACCAACAAGCATGGACGCATGTCCTACACTGAGACAGACCTCAAGCCTGAGATCAGTTACTCCGTCAATATTTCCGTCAAGACGCGAGGTGTGGCCACGCAAAGTAAAACAGCTGATAAGGATTGGCAGTCACCATCAGGCTGTGAGTAGTTAGCGATGCTCAGATTTGTAGTCCAGCATAAAACACGATGACTTCTTTCTAATTATAGTACCATCCAACCTGGGTGAGGACTTGGTGAAAAGCATGCGCGTTAATCCCTACGAGACCAATCATCCAACTACTTCGGCAATTGTGAGACTGCCCGTTAATATTCTGTCTTCGGATTCGGGCAACATCATCTATGTAGCTCTACTGCTATCGCAAAAATATTGCGCCGGTGAACCAGAGCTGAAATACGATGTGATGGGCATGGATGATTGGCCATCGACCTTGTCGTGGGAACAAGTTGGTGGCGATTGTATTTATCAATATCAAACGACGCCAGAGCGATGGAACCCAAGGAACGAACGCGACTCGACTGACACTGACTTTATCACATTCACCATTGGCACCGACAAGTGTCCCGATGAGACGAAGCGCTTCTGCAATGGTCCTCTTACGGCCAACACCGAGTACAACATGGTCGTGCGACTTTTCACCAGCTCGGGCTACAACGACGCCGCTTTGCTGGAATTCAAGACTGATGCGGCCATTAAGGTAACCCTCATCCTGGTCAGTGTCAGCAGCTGCCTACTCCTAGCATTTGTTGCGGGCTTAGTGCTCCTTTGGGTGCGAAAGCGCATTGCCTGGTGAGTAAGGGATCTATGTGGGATCGGATTAAGTTTACCACACACCATATATGAAGGTAGCTATAGAGTGTTTATATAGAGTGCTCTTGTTAATAATTCAAGTTAGTCAGGTCACAAAAAAAAATATTTCCAACTGTCGGTTCTTGTCTGTGTGCCAAAGGAAATTAGTTATTGACAGTTCACCTTAGTCAGATCTAATGTGAAAACCCTATTTACGCATGTCTCATCACTCGATTTCTATCCATAGGCATCGGGACTCTGGCCAAGGCATCGAGGATCCATTAGGAAATGTTACAGCCAAGAACTTTGCCATATACTATGATGAAGTCGCCAAACCGGAGAAACTGGCACGTGAGTTCAAGGAAATCACTAAGGTAGCCCGAGAAATTAGCTACACGGCTTCTGAATTGGGGAGCAATAAGAACCGCTATGCAGATATTTATCCCTGTGAGTGCCCAGTCAATATTGACTTAAGTATCACGTTAAACTATTTTATAAACGGCATATTCCAGATGACAAGAATCGAGTTATATTGGACATCGATACCGAGGGTTCAGACTACATCAATGCATCTTTTATTGATGTAAGTATAGAAAGTCAACTCAAGCCTCGTCAGTCTCAAAATTTCCCTTTTTTTAGGGCCACCCCACCAAAAAGGAATATATAGCAACTCAAGGACCCAAGGTGGAGAGCATAATAGATTTCTGGAGGATGGTACTGCAGCATAATGTGCGCATCATCGTTCAAGTCACACAATTCCGGGAGGGCAATACGGTGAGGTCGATGTGATAATCAGAATCTAGACCATTCATAACTAAGCCCAATCAATTGCAGGTGAAATGTAACGAGTATTTTCCGTACAAAATGCGAGGCCTGAGCGTCACCATTAAGTCGAAAGAATATTTCGAGATCTACGATCGCACTGAACTCACTGTGGTTCACGATAAATACGGTCTAAAGAAGAAGGTTGTGCATCTGTACTTCAAAAAGTGGCCCGATCACGGTTGTCCTGACGATCCGACGCATCTAATCAACTTTGTGAAGAAAGTTAAGGCCGAAAAACGCCCTAACTACTCACCCATTGTGGTCCATTGTAGCGCTGGAGTTGGACGCACGGGGACATTTATTGGTCTCGATTTGATAATGCAACGCCTGAAGAGCGAATCGAAGATCAACATATTTGAAACGGTCAAGAAACTGCGCTTTCAGGTAATTGCCTAATTTCCCTGTTTGTGGATGAGCGTAATCACAACTGTTAATTTGTTTAGCGCATGAAAATGGTACAAACCCAACAGCAATATGCGTTCCTTTATGCCTGCACCTATGAGCTGGTCAAGCACAAGATTCCTCGTGCGGCGCTTAAGCTTGAAGGACGCACAAAGCCAACATCGCCAGATACACCACCGGCAGCGTCAGCTACCAAGAAGGTCAGTTTTCCAGCTGCGGATGCTGCCGTGTATGATACCCCAGATCCAGAGTTGGGTAACAGCGATTGTGGAAACACGACGTTGTCGTTACGATTTAACGGCCTGCGTAAGCCAAACGACTTGGGGTCGTTATACGAGCAACCCGAACGCAATAGTCGGCAAGGAGGCGAGAATGAAGAGTGCGCCATTTGATTTTAATGAGCATTGTGTGACATGAAATACAAAGTATGTGTGTGTATTTATTGTATTATACTATGTACATATGTATGTATGTTTACTTTATAGCAACAATAATAGCAAAAGCATTGTACTGTGAAAATAAACAAATATATTATACAATTTCAGTGGTGCTGGTAATGTAATTTCCATAGTCGTTTTAAATTTAAATTAGTCCTTGGGTGACGAATTTACTATTTTAAAATACGTTATAGGTCCTCAATAGCGAACAAAATTTTCTTATTACGCGCAAAACTTTTTTTTCTTGTAACCCTGATTATCTATTTCAATTCCGATATTTTTCGCGATCGATCATTTTATTTCTAATTGCTGTGCTTACCGCTGCCGCTTTTATACTTATTGTAGTAGATATTTAAATTAAGTTATTTTTTTTAAATATAAGTTCTAAAAAAAATGCTTACAGTATATTTATTTTCACTGGCAACCGTGACTGTGAACTCTAGTGGTGTCTATTGAAGTCTAAAATACTAACATTATGATACATTAACAGTATTTTCCTTAATTCATCGTGCGGTCACTTTACGAAACCTATAGTAAACATTTCACATCTTGGATTTTAACGAAAAGAAATAATGTCGGAGCGCAAAGTATTAAATGTGAGTTGGAATATTATTTTGGGTTTGAATTGCAACACTAACCATGTTTGATTTATAGAAATACTATCCGCCGGACTTCGACCCGTCGAAGATACCGCGCATGAAGTTGGCCAAAAATCGCCAGTACACAGTGCGATTGATGGCTCCGTTTAACATGAGGTGTAAAACATGCGGGGAATATATTTACAAGGGCAAAAAATTCAATGCGCGTAAGGAGGATGTGGAAAATGAAACATATTTGGGCATACGGATTTATAGATTCTATATAAAATGTACGCGCTGCCTGCAAGAGATCTCCTTCAAAACAGATCCACAGAATACAGATTACGAGATTGAAGCCGGTGCAACACGTAATTTTATGGCCCTCAAGTTGGCCGAGGAGCAAGCTCGTCGTGAGGAGAGGGAAGCCCGCGAGGAAGAAGCAAATAATCCCATGAAATTGCTTGAGAATCGTACACAACAGTCACGCAATGAAATTGAGATGCTAGAGAGTCTCGAGGAACTGCGTGACCTAAACAGACGACAGCAAACTGTAGACTACTCTACCATGCTGGAGCAATATAATCCAGCGGAAACCGAACGCGAACGATTGGATCGTGAGGAACGTGAAGATGAGGCATTTGTTAAGTAAGTTTATTCGTAATTTTTAAGCGACAAATACTAATATTATTTTGGATATAGATCTGTAAATTTTAAAAGCAAAACAGAAGGTGGCACACGTATTGTTACTGAGGAAATCATCGAGGAGGTGAAGGAAGAGGACACAAACCCCCCAGCAGCTAAATTTGCCAAACCCACATCCCTATCATCAGGCAGTAAACCAGCTTCTACAGCACAGTCGATTGTGAAGCGCAAAACTCCCTTAGTGCTAGTAAAACCCAAGGCTGCACCTGTCCCTGTGGCTAATACAGCAAGCAACTCATTTATTGCTGCATCTGTTGCAACATCCGCTTCAAGTGCTACCTCTAAGCCTGCGGCTCCAGCAGGCCTATCTCTTCTATCTGCCTACAGCGATAGTTCTGAGGATTCCAATTGACTAAGCATTTTAATAACAAATAGTTCCATGTTTAAATTGATTTGTACTAAATAAATTCCTATTTTTAATGGAAATTTTAAGGCTAAACTTGCATTTTCCTGGAATTTGTTACTTTTCTATGGTCGTTAATTTCCAAGCAGTTTTTATATATTGTTTTAATTTTATTATCATTTGTTGACTTCATTATTTTTTCAACTTATTATACCTTACGTATCTAATTTTCAATATATAGTCAAGGCCATAAGCTTAAGGCAAATTATTTTTCTGTGTATGCGTAATAAATTTTGAATAGGGGAATTTTTGACATAAAATTCAAGATACATAAATTCTTACACAACTTGTCTCATACATTTAACGTTCATTCTTAGCAATTCATAGCCGATTTCGGGCAAATTATGACTTAAATATGTAATTAGAATCAAGCACTTGCTATACTTATATACAGCTGTGTAATTTGTTTAATAATAATGCTTAAAACTGGAAAAGCAATTGAAAATAATAAATAATATCACAAGCGATAAACCATTAGTTAAGATTAAATATACATATGTTTATGTAGATATAAACATAAATTTTACACAAAATTAATAATAAATCCATTTAATTTCATAAATTACGAAGACACTGGTATGTTTCAGCTGCCACGTCGTGGATTAGCCAATATATACATATTCCTACACAAGTGTATATCTGATTAAATATTATTAATATATATATATATATATGTATGTATTTATATATAATATAAAATATCCTAGATAAGGCCGCCTTCTGGGCTTTCTGTCGAGGCAAGCTTCGTCACATATTAGATTAATTCTTGTATATTACGAGTAACAGTCTTTGTTCGTTTGTTGTATTTTTCCTTATTTTTTCCGTTTTTGGGTGGCGGGTGGTTTGTTTCTATTTGGGGGCGTGGCTGCATTAGCCCAACCAGTTTCTTTACATTTAAGTGGTATTTTGGTGTGTGCATTTGAATTTGGTACATGTTTTGTAGTGTTGTTCGCTTTGGTTTATCCTTAAATATCCACGGTGGTGGCCGGCTTGTAGTCCACGCCAGCACTGTTTAGCTGAGTGCTGCACTTCCGCGGCAGCACAGGCGGTGCTGAGGCACCAGCACTTGGCCCATGCACATGCACATTCGAACCTAACCCCAAACTCATGTCCACGCCCCCGCCATCATAGTTGTGATTGTTGTTGCGCAGAAAACGCTGCTGCTCAGCTGCGCTGTGATTGAGCTCTAAGAGCTCCATGTCATCGTATGCGGAGACGCCCAAAGCTCGTGTAGCACCGAACTGCAAGTCCTCCTCTGGCTCATCCTCATCGTCGTCATCGTCATCGATACGGTGTCGCTGCTGACGTGGCGACAAAGCCACACCAAAATCCTCGAGACTGCGTTTGTTGGCTGCATCCGAGCCGGTCCCCGAGTCCTTGCTGGACAGATGATCTGGCTGCGTCTCTAAATCGCTTTGTTGCAAATAGCTAAGCGTGAGGCCACGCTCCAGGCAGCGCTGCTCATACGATGGCGTTGTTGTGACTATAAGTCGACTCTGTGCCTGAGCGTCACCACTTCCCAAATCCGCCAAGCTGCGTGGACGTAGCTGCGACTGCTGCTGCTGTTGGCTTTTCTGCCCTGCACCGGACACGCCGTCAAGTACGAGCTGCGATTGATGTGGTCGCAGTAGAGTGCGATTCAGTGTGGTCAACTGCGTCTGGTCCAGTGGCAATGTGTGCTGACTGCTGCTGTGTGTACGTGTTGCAAGATTAAGCATCATTTTGCGACGCTGATAGCGCAGTGTGCAATAAATTATGCAGGCACCAATTAGCACACAGCTGCCCGTCAGTATCATCACGCCCAATAGCAGCACATCGGTAGTGAAGCTCTCCTTGACCACGACCAGTTCTAATTGCAAGGTTAAGGTACGTGAGTTGTCGGTAATTTCGCAGCGATAGTGACCCGCATCATTGGACTGCGCGTTCACAATAACTAGCAACTCCTTGCTGCTCGTGAAATAGTATCTTTCCGCATCCTGTGCTGTGGGCGACTTATGCAATGGCTTGTTCTCCCTGAACCACTCACGATGTGGCTGCTCTAGCTCCACGTTGGCGGCGTCGCTGAGGCATTCAAGGACACAGGTGCGTCCAAGCACCACCTCCTTGTGCACTAGCGGTATGTTAGGTAGTGGTTTATCTGTAAACAAGTGGAAAGCGTTAGCATTGATATTGTTAGTTGTGCATTGTTAAGACTCACCATTTACGAGCAGTGTGGCGTTCACTTTGATCTCGCCAGCTGGACTTTTTGCAGTGCAAGTGTAAATACCCGAGTCACTTGGCTTGGCATTTGTTATGAGGAACGCATTCTCTTCGCGTATCACCTGCAGACGACGTTCCGTTGCAGCGGGAAAATCGCTGGCGCCAAACTTCTGCAAGGCAATCTCGGGGATGGGATCACCGCTGGCCGAGCACACCAGACGTGCTGTTTCGCCGGCATCGAGCGACAGATTCGAAGGCACATTCAGAAAGCTTGGATGTACTAAAATATGATAAACATTTCATTTAAAAAAAGGGTTAATCAATTAAAAGTCTATTGCTACTTACTGCCAATGGAGATTTTAAACTTTTGCGCATACGTCGTGCCAAAAGCATTGGATACCACACACTGGTAGCGACCAGCGCTCTCGTAGCTGACATTGGAAAGCCGCAGGTAGCCATATATAGTTGTTTGATTTGTGCTCTGGTCGTGGTGTATTTGGGTTTCTGTCACGGCGCCGTCGTGTGTTGTTTGCCGCTCCAGCACGTGCTGATTGTCATGTCGCCACTTGATTTTCAGCTCATCTGCGGCAGCCATTGAAGCAGCTGCTGGTGAGCTGGCGATGCATTCGAGGGTGATGTTGGCGCCCTTAACGGCCAACATATTGCTGGGCTCTTTTTGCACCACGGGTTTGGGTGAATCAGCTGCAAATACATGGGGTTGTAGTTAAGCAAAGTTACAGAAATTTCAAGTGTTTACTTACCGCACACGAGCTCCGCATTTGTCAGCGTAAACAACTGGCGATCGAGCAAATGTTCGGGATAACCGCAGACCACGTGGGCATGCAGTTGTTCCGTCTGCGAGCCAAACCGATTGAGCAGCCACTGACGAAACCAAAGCAAATCACAGTCGCAGATGAAGTTGTCCGACTTGAATGTCAGCCGCTGCAGCTTCTGCATATGTTCGAAGGCATTTGGCTGAATGCTGGCCAGCGCATTGCCACCCAGATTGAGCAGCTCCAGATTATTAAGACCGCTCAGTGCTTTGCTGCTGATCTGCTTCAGGTTGTTGCCATAGAGGTCGAGACGACGCAGCTTGCGCAATGCCTTGAAGGGAGCCATTGCGGACTGATCCTCAATGATCCAAGCCAGACGATTGCGTCGCAAGTTCAGTTCTTCCAGGTTCTTAACGCAGTCAAAGGTATTTTCCTGTAGATACTGCAGGTTGTTGTGTGCCAAATTAAGCTGATTCAGTCGCTTGAGGCAATCCAAATGCTGTGGCTTAAACTCGCTGATGTAATTGTGCGACAGATCTAACGATTCCAAGGATTGTGTAAACTCCCAGGTGTCCAGCTCAATGTGCGTTATGGAGTTATTCGATAGACTCAAATGGCGCAGCTTGGTCAAGTTGAAAAGACCCTGACGCGATAGCGAACTGATGCCGTTGTGATCCAGTTCAATGCTCTCAATGTTGCGCATCACGTGGAATATGCCATCCTGCATCTTCCGTATATTGTTTGCCTTGAGTTGCAGCTTTTGCAACGACAGCAAGCCACGAAATGTTGACCAGTGTATCTCCAGTTGATTATAGTTCAGTGAGCTGCAAATCAAATTGCTCATTAGAGGCTATATAAACAACGAATTCGAATGACTTACAGCTTCTTGAGGCGTGTCAAATTCTTGAACACACCCACTGGGAGGCTGCTCAATCGATTGTTGCTCAGTTCCAGATCCGTCAGGTTGCCTAGCATGGCGAACGCATGCTCATCTACGCTGCCAATCTCGTTGAAGTTAAGTATTCTGTAAGTGATCAAATGATTTACAATTACATCCTGTCGTTTCTTCGCCACATTCAGTTGCAACTTACAAGTGCGCTAATCGATTGGGCCGCACAAATATGTTAGCCTCTACGCTGTGTAGCTGATTCCTGCTTAGATCGAGCGACTTTAGCTTTGGCAACAAAGCTAGCGCTTGGCTGGAGATGCGTTGTATGCGATTGTGGGCTAAATTCAGTTGCCTTAACGAGGTAAGACCCACAAACATGGGCATAACATCCAATTGATTCCGTTTCAATGTGCTACGCGAGGAAAAGGTAAAAATTATAGTAAATCATAGTTTAAATTTGTTCAGAAAATATAATAGGGATCTATATTTTCAGTAGAACGGCTTACAAGTGCATTAATTGTTCAAAAAACATTGTGGCTTCTTTTCAAATTCGCAAACGGAATAACAATTTAAATTAAGTTGTCATTGACTTAAAAACAATAGTATCTGAAGATTATTAGTTACAAATAATTTCGTTAAATCGTTTACTTATTTGAACGTAATTATTGTGGCATATATATTGGGCAGAGTGCGAAAATATCGAAGCATAATCTCAATGCTGTTTTTTTAAATTCAAATGTAAATTGTCTGCGGCAGATGTTTGGCATAGGGGAAGTAATTATACAATATCCACTACAAGTTTTTTTCTTTACTCGATATTATCTGCCTTCCGAGAGTTTTGCACAAATGGAACAATTAAATCAATATGTAGCCGTTTCTTGTTGTTGTTGCCAGTATTACTCACAGTTTGAGCAGCTCGGTTAGATTGCGTATCGCCAGGACGGTGCTGTCGTTCAGTTTGTTGCCTGCCAGATGCCTGTGGGTTGAACAAAAATAGAACGAATAGTGAAAATGCAAAACAATGTTAGCTGATTGGATTTGTGAGGTCTCTAATTAACGCAGTAAATGACTGCAATTATGCTGCAATTTGATAACTATCAAGCAAGCAAATCCACCATCTGGCAATTATCGATGCATTGCAGCCGATAACTGACTCGTTGTCGAGGCGGTGCACTTTTGCATAATTTTGTTTTGTTGTGCATTAAATTGATTAAATGTGCGCGCGGCGATTAAATATCAACCCCCAAACACACTAAGTAAACCCAATTATATTTTTCGTGTGCTCGAATCGTAAATACTCTGCAAAATATCAAATTATGTGCTTATAAGATTGGGACCATAATTATTGCTTATTTTGTAGACATAATAATAATAATAATCTGTCAATCGTCATAGTCGTCAGTTTTCTTAGTATATACTGTATATAAAATACTTGAAAAGGGAAATATCGTATTATTCAAAAAATAAAGAAAGACACCGTGACTATTTTGTATATATAATAATAATTAGGGTATCAATGGTATTTTTTGGGAATCACTTTACTTGATTTTGTTTTGTTATTCTAAATCCTATAGCGCTTGGTTACTATATATATTGGCAATAAAATTGTTTGTTTTGCATGTATTTTAAAATAAAATTATAATCAGACAATGCTAATAGTAGGGTATATTCTACAAAGCGAAATTATAAATGAGGGGGTTGTTGCATTTTGCAAATATCGTGTGTGGGCTAGTGAGGGTTGCTTTTTAAACCCTGGATTTAAAAAAAGTATATGGTCCATTAAATTTGTTTTGGTTTTTTTTTTTTGGCTTACTTACAGCGTTTGTACATAATTCGGCAGGGCGGGCACACGCTCCAAATGCAGCTTATCGCAATCGAAGAAAACGTTCAGGCACTTGCACTCCTTGGGGCAGTTCATGTTGTAATAGTTATTGTTGCTGTTTTTGGCATTCGCATTTGCTGACTCGGCAGCTGCCAGCGCTTTTTCAGCCTGTTCGTATTGATCGCCGTCATCGGCCACAAAACCGTTCGTTTCCAGCGAAGCAGACGCAATGGAAGGGACAGCGGCGGCAGCTTTGGCATCAGCGGCAGCGGCATCAGCAATATCCAGTGGAATATGCAGCGAGTCGAAATCTTCGTCGGCCAGATCCTCGGATTCGTCTTCGTGCAGCGGCAAGTAACGCGGCCGCTGACGCAGCTGTGGATGTTGATGCGCTGCTACCGTTAAGACTGCCGTGTTTCCGCTGTTGTAGCCGTTGTTCTTGGCCAGCATCGCGAATAGTTGCTGTTGCGGCAGCTGTTGGCTGTAGGAGGCACCTCCCGATTTAAGCAGAGCGCTCAACGGTGACGTCGACGATTCGCCCGACATTGACGTTGACACCGAGCCTGATGCCGCTGCGGCAGCGCCGGGTACGTTACTTTGACAAATTGTTGTAATTGTTATCAGAAGCATGCACGTAATTAGTAGTATTTTATTGATTTTATTGAAACTATTGCTTGTTGTTGTTATATTGTAATAATTGCAATTATCATTACGAGCGCTTTTTATTGTGGTTGCCATTGCGTTCTGCTTCCCGTTGTTGTTGTCGCTGTTGTAGCTGTTGTCGGTTTGTTGCTGCTGCTTGCGTCGTCGACGGCGCCGTCGCCACTTGGTACCCATGCTTAGTGTTGCGAGACGTTGCAGCAGCGCTGACATCGTCATTAGAATTTTGCTAATGTAGTTGTATTTGCTGTTGTAGTAGTTAATGTTTGTGTAATATTTGTTGTTGTTGTGGCTGCTGCCGCCGCATACTCGTCGTTTTCGATAATTATTAAACTTTGTCGCTGCGCCACATGCACAATCCTTATCCCTTTGGCATTGCCTTTCCTGTTGCTTGCAGTTTATAGCTGAAACGTGCATTTTGCCGCGTTTTCGCTTTTCTTGCTCTTCTCGTTTCAATTTGCTTTTTGTATGCTTGATAAATTCGATTAATTTCAACTGCCCTTTGCTCGCTTCTCACATTTCGAAACTGCTATTCCTGCGCTGCAGCTTCAAAGGGCGCTTGACAGCAGCCAGTGTTGTGAAGCTTTTCACCATTGTCGCCAATGTCAACCTACAAATAGAAAAAAAAAAGAAAGACGGTTCGTTGAGTCATAAGTGTTGCTCTATTATTCATATTCATCATATAAATTTATCGACACGAAAACGATAATTATTCATTAGATTATCCCAGGGTGTTTAATATTTGTGCTTAGCTTGGCTTAGCACAGATCACGAGTAAATAAATAATAAGTTATAATCGCAGAGCTGCCAAACGACAGGCAGTGTGCAAAATAAATGCTCGTTAAATTAAAATACGACCGGATGTTTTTTGTGCGAAAAAAATAAAAACACGAAAAACGCGCAAAGCCCAGTGCTGGCTGTATAAACACAAACAAAGCGCAAAGGCAACGCAGCATCAGCTCGAAAGAGCCCAATGCATAAAAAAAAATAAGAAAAATATCTTCAACTTGTTGAAAAATTGTGCAGCGTTTTGCATTTTGTACTTCGGCCCAAAGCACACCTATATTCATACATCATCAACACATGCGCTTCGCTGACATAAAAATTCGTTGACATTCAGATAAAGAACACTGCGCACTTTCTGCTATCAGCTAAATTGGGGCGTGCTCGACATTGAGACGCTCACTGAGTAATCAGTCTGATTAAGCCAAAAGTAAAGATCTACTAAAAGTTGCTTAGTAATTAAACGCATTAATCGCTTTTAAAACACATAAAAATTTACAACGACAATAGATTTACAATATATTTCAATCATCTAACTTTGTTTCAATTAATAATAGCAAGTAAAAAAATGACAGCTTGTGACAAAACATATGTAGCAGGTGTAACCATGTCAATTTATCGGAAATTATTACTTGCCACACTCTTACTGATTTCCAAACGTAGTAAATATTGGCAAAAAAATATACATTTTTTTTTTAAATATATATGTATATATGTATATGTAACTGCAAGTTATGTGCATATGCAAAAATGAAATCTTAAAAATATCTACAAAATGTTAATTTAACACTGAAATGAATGCTCCACAGATTTTATTAATTTATTATTATTTAATATTAATAATACATAATACAATATGAATTGTGAGTATCTTGACGAATGTTTTAATATTTCATTATTATATTTAGGAAATTGTAATAATATTATTGCTTGAGAAAAAAGATCGCAAGCACTTGTAGTTTTTTCTTTTCTATGTTTGTTTTTTTTAAGAAAATCCTTTGGGAAAACGTTAAATACCGTTTTCTTTAATTTGCTATTGCATGCCTCTGTAAAAGCAAACTTATAGTGGAGTAATACAGGTTTACAGACACGTTCGAATCATCAGCTATGTTCCCAGGCCAAAAACACCCACCAAAAAGCGCATCCAGGCGAGCGGCGATTTAGGAGGTGGAAATGGTGGGTTGCTGTCTCGGCGGCTGCAAAAACTCAGAAATGGCCACAATTACCGCACCAGACATGCCCATATAAATATATACAAACATATATGTATACGCTCTTACGGCCTATGTATCGTATAAGCTATATAGAGAAGCGGCTTTTGCTGGCCCGGCTACTCAAAATGGTTCGACACATACACACACACACACACACAGACACGCTAAAATACCCAGACAACCAAATTTAGTAACACAAAACAACAACGTAAAGCATCAGCTAAAGAGCAAAGCGTAATGAAATCAAATAAAAAAGTGCCCGACACAAGGAACTGCAACCAGAAGAACAACTTAGTTGTAGCATTTTCTTCAAAGAGTTTTCCACATTTCTCACAACTCCATTTTCTGTTACAGGCTCCTCTGTCGGTCTGTCTATATATAGTCGAGTTTATATAGAGATGTTCTTGCTTAAGTGTCCAAAGTGAAGTGCTTTTGATTAGTGTTAGTTGCCATCAATATAAACAACTACAACAGCTACAACAAATTGGCCTCAATATTGTTTTTTGTTGTAAATTGAGGGAACACTCCCTAACAAGTTTGTCTCAGATAATTTTGTATAGGGTTCCTCTACACGTAACACTCGTGCAATTATCTAATCAATAGGTTCACACTGTCTACGATCGTGTTGTTGAGTCGGTATCTACAGAGGAAATCATTTTATATCAACGACGGACGTACGACATTTATTGCAGCAGTTAGTTTGGAAACTTGTTGAGAATAAATATATGGTTTTAGTTGGGCAAGTGGCCCACTAAGCAGCTCAATAATTTTCCACAAATCATCTTAAAAACCTATGGCAGTATCTCTTTGGAGATTAATGTAAAATTTAAACTGAATATTTCGATACATTTGGAAATCAATAAATATACATGGCAAGTCAATCACATGATTAATGACGAAGACGCAGAAATGAAATATTATCGACGACACCTTTAGATATTTGACAGGCATTATCAATTAATCTATTGATCAGATTCGGATGGTAATGCGTGCGGTCGCCACTAACATGATGACAGCGATAGGAAATCTTTTGCTTGTACTATATCGATCAATATCATGGAATCCCAAAAAACATTATCAAATAAAAATCGCTATATTAATTTTTTGGTTTTCTCATATAAATTAAATGAACGTATCTCGCAGTAAATGCTACAATTTTCACACACCAATCAGCGGCGTTTATTTGTATTCTCCACTAATTTCCGTAGATCTTCAAAATTTGTCGGCCATTTTGAATTGATTTGCATGCATAAAGAGCCAAACTAAGGCGCATATCATAAGTTCTGGGCAAAAATCCCAAGAGTAAACTGACTGGGCAAAACATAAGGGCAAAACCCACGACTATTAATTTTATATTTTTGGTTACAGCTTTCACTTTGAACTCTTTTTTGGACAGCTTACAGACAACAACAAAATTTACGACGGGCAACTTGAATGCAGAGTTGTATGTGTGTTGTTTTTAATGCAAATATATTTAGTTTTTTCCAGCTTTGTCTACTCCCTCACAAATTTATTAGATAACGGTACAAGGTTGCTATTGTTTTCTTACGAAAACGACAAAATGTCGTCGATGTTAGCTGTCGAAGGCAGTGTAGATGATATGATAATGTCGCAGATAAATATACAATGAATGGGTTAGCAGGCAAACAGCTACAAGCACCAGATACATTAGACGTACATATGTATGCGTGTATCTGCCTAATGATCGTTAGCCGAAAAACAATAACATCATTTTTCATTAGATTATAGAGCAAATAGTGAGATAAAGAGAAGTTGACTCGAACAGATATTTAAACTAAACACGAATGCATGAATTTTGTTGAATCATTTTAAATACGAACAGGTCTCCAACATTTAACGCTTCGCTGTAACTTTTTACTTGTTATATGTATTTGTTAATTTTGTGGTTGTAACATTTTACTTGAATTCAAATTAAGACAAAAAAGGTCTATATATTTTGTATAAATGCTGTCGTTTGATTTTGTTTTTAACATTTAAATGTTGCTTCGTCTGTCTCCCACAATCTTTTTTATGTTTTGTTGTTGTTTCTATTTGTGTCTTTTGTTTTTGTTGCTTACTTTTTACTATTGCCGCCAAATGAATAAAAATATACATAATATTTTTTGTCAATAAACTCAATGTGCATAAGTCTGCGAAAATGTACATTTGTATGTATATACTTGTATACATACATATATGTGGCAGTTGACGTTGGCGTAAAAAAAGCACGAGCTGTGGGCGGGCAGTAATTTGAGTGGGGAAACGACCGAGGAATGGTGGAGTGATTTGAGGGTGATGCGGGGGAAAAGCTGAGTCGAAAGCAGCTGCAACTGCCGTTGCCAAAATGCAGCCACCGCAGTACAGTGGAGAGCATGTTATAGTCTTGTGTTTAAAATATACTACTATTTATGTTGTAAGCAAAGTAAACAACTTACATAAAAGCCTTTAGCCAGCGTCGTTCCCAATAATTAGACAAATTCGTAAGAAAACAACACCTGTTTTGATTAGAACTCATTTAGAAAATTATGCAACCGCATTATCTCTTATTATGTCACCATACTAGGAAAATTGTATTAGCAAATATATATATTATCTGTTATGCGTTCACTTAAGCAAGCGACTAAGTGTATTGACTTTACTTTTTTTAGGTGAATAGTTTGGATTTCAACTACTATAAATTGAATATAATTGCCTATAAGCCGATTCCAAGAAGTACAAAGCCGATCAGCGATCACTTGTCCAATTGATCGGTAAGATCTGTAGTATGAACTCATACGAACATTCAATTGTTCATACATATCTGTGAGTGTGTATCGTGTCGCATTTGTATGACGACTCTTTTGAGTGTAATCGATTTGCCTCGCAGAGATCGAGCACCAATTGAGAGCACATGAATTTTGTTAGCCGTCCGCTCCACTCCCCACAATTTGTCTCTTGCGGTTTATGCAATTCTTTTTTAGCCCATAGTCTGCAACAATAAAAAAGAAACCGGAGTGTAACAGCAAAAGGAACGACGAAGCTGAAGCTGTGTTTCTGTCGCGTGGTATCTGCTGTCCTGCTCTCACTCTCTCTGTCCCTCTTTCTCAGTCACTCGACGTCGTGATCTGTACATCTGTATGAAGGTGCGTGGGCACGAGAACGGAAACAGCGCGCAGTCGGCAGCGCTGTTGTCTGCCGCTGTTGACGTTGACGTTACGTCAATGTATTGAATACACGCATGGTCGCGTGTTTGTATGTGTCTGTGGCTGTGTGTTTCATATTCGCCTCTTTGCTTTACAATAATAACGTAAAAGGTAAGAACGTTGCCTATTGCCGCGCTGTCTGCGGCGACTAATTAGGTAACATGCCAGCAAGAGCAGAAGCAACAACAAAAGCCCATGATAATAGCAGCGCAGTTGCTGCGCAGCAACAACGATGCAAATAGCAACATTAATTTCGCAAAGACACACAACACATACACACACACACTCACGCGCACACATAGACTGCGTAAAAAAATCAAATAAGAAAGCAACTGCGGGCCTGCCAGGCTGTCTGGCAGCGGTAGCGGCTGCCTCGCTTCCACTGTTGTCGTTGTTGATTTTGTTTTCGTGTTTGCAAAAATAAATTTAATTTTGTAGTCATTAATTTTCCACTCTAGATACGAACGCAAGCCGCTGTCTCCCTCCCCCACATTCGCCACGCATCTCTCGTTCGCTCACTAACAGTGGGCCAGCTAATTAAATAACTAAAGAGTTTTTTTTTTGCTTCTTTTATAATTGTTGGATTATTTCATTGCCTTCTATGTTCCGTCTCCACTCACGCAAGCTCATAACGGTTTTAATAAAACGAGCGCGAGAGAGGGAGCGAGATGGGTAAACAGTTAGCAACTTTTGTGGATTTCCTTTAACCATTTTCAAGTTCAATTTTACGCAATTAGTAAACAGCTTGATTGTGCATCTGTTGCGAGTGTGTGTGTGTAAGCGTGCTTGTGTATGTAAATAAGTCGGTACTCGTCTGTATGTACATATATATAATAAATTAACGTCTTTTTTTATCGCTTTAATGATAAACCGTTTTGCTTGATTGCTCTAAGGCACATAAATAACAAATAAACAAAGTATATTATTATTGTTATTGTTGTTGCCATTGTTGTGGACTTGATAAGAACGTGCCTTCTGATAGGTGATATCATATGCCAAAATGAACTCCCCCATATAGAAGAGTAGCATGGCAGTCAGGTGGACTCTCTTTAAGCCTTGGCTTTCAATGAAAACAAAGTAAAAAAAATAAGCTATTAAGAGTAGACAGACTGAGAGTCGCAGTTATATGGATAAAGAAAATTTGTTAAAGTTATTGGTCTAAATTTAACGAATGAATGTTTCAACTAAAGTTCTAGACGTGGATTCTGCGTTTTAGTTGTATTTGTCTTTTGTCATGTATCTTCCTGTTAAACATCTTTAAGATACCGTATAATATTATATTTAATTAAATTTCGCAAATGCTATGTAAAGTATACCTCGTTTTTATTCAAAGATAAATATGAAGAACAATTTGACTCTTCAGGTCAACTTTATATTTCTTTAATTGATTATATTAGACTCAGTTGATAGAAAAACTGTTCTTTATATTGAAAAACTAACAAATAACTTTTGTACAAATCATTTGAAATTAAAATATTAATTTGCTTGTACTCATTTGAAGATTTCAAACAAGGCCAAGCAATCAATTTGGTTGCAATATTAAAAGATAATGGTTATTATAAGATCATTCTCAATAAGATTTAATTTAACTTCGAAATAAGAGAAGACGTATATGAATTGGTTGCATATTAAAAACGACAGCAAATAAATTGAATACTGCTTTTACAATCCATGCCAAACAATTTAGTTTTATAGCTAGCTTCCAGAATAGATAGAACCTATAATCGACGTTGGAGAGTTTTTTATCTTTGAATTCAAGGAAAACAGGGTATATGGTAGTCTGATTAGGGAGTCTAAACTCAGTTTTCTATTTGGAATGGTGTTATCATTGCAGACGATAAGCAGGCAGAAAACAAACGACGCACAAACATTTTTGATGGGGCCTTAGCAGACTTACGACCTAATTCAGATAATGCCGAGTGGACTTTTTGACCAGGGGATGCATTCGCACTTCGAGAGGAGGTGAGTACTCGATTTCTTTCTCACCTTGAACTAAAACTGTGAGGTCTCAAGCAGGTCGGCAGTCTAGATTCTTGAGGTATAGAGGTGCCAGAGGTGGGACGTCCAGCAGCGCATTCAAAATTAATCCGGCGCGCCATAATTTCAGATTTACTAGTAATTTTATTTTATTTTTTATATGTGTAGCTTCAATTTTGCTGGTTGGCAAAGCGGCTCAAGAAAATCTTTGGGCATGTTAAATTGAGTCCCATTCAAAAAAGGAAGAAATCGAAATACAAAACAACGCAACACAACAAAAGCTACAAAATGCGGGCAGCACAGCGCTGGTGAAGTAACGCAAAGAGGCTGTCAAAAGATCTTAACGATGAACAAAACAAAAAATAAAGAACGAAACGAGTGGCAAGGCGAGGAGCGGAGAGAGGCAGAGAACCGATCCTGCCAGAAGAAGACTTACAAAAATGCAAAAGGGCTGTCAGTTTGCTTGGCTTCGCGGCTTGCTTGAAAGCCAGAGGGAGAAGGCGCATGCTGTGTGATCGTGTGTGTGTGTGTGTGTGTGGGGGAGAGAGAGATAGTAGGCTCGTCTCTTCGGGGCCAAGTGAGAAAACCAAGCGCGACACCAACACCAAAAACCGGCTATGGGGCAGCGTCAACAGCAGCAGCAGCAGCAGCAACAGCGGCAGCAACAGCGGCAGCGGCAACAGCGAACGCGTCGCATCTTCTGACTCTTCTTATGGCAAGGGAATTGAATTGAATTTCCAGTGGACGTTAAAACTCTGCCTTTGCCTTTTTCGAAGGTGTGAAGAAAAAATAAAATATAAAAGCCCAACGTCAAGGAACACAACAACAACAACAGCACCAACAACAACAACAAAAGCAGCACAGCACGAAATTCAGAAAAACTTGAGCAACAAAGCAACAATGCCCGAAACGAAATCAACTGCAGATCTGCGGAACAGAACGTCACAAGCCATGCCACGCAAAGCCAGGCCAGGAAAAAGAAAAGAGACTGAAAACTGGATTGAGCGTCGCGTTCCGTCGTTTTCCAGTGCTGCCTTCAGCCTGCTGGCCTGGCTGCCTGTCAGAGACCGAGTGTTGCAAGAGGCATGGGGCAGACTCTTTGGGATTTCAGAGTTATTGTTGTTGTTGTTGTTGTTATTATTGTTGTGTTGCTTGCTTGATCTCTCCGCAATGTGGCAGCGTATGCGTTAGAAGCATCTGTTTCTCGGGGCTCTGTTGTTTTTGCCACTCTCTGGTCATTCTGACAGGGCTCAAGAGCTCTGAAGGCTGCCGCTGTCCGTTTTCGAGTTAGGTGAAAACTACTTACAATACGTATTATAAGCAAGACCGTCCCGAAAAGATTCCGATTTTGGGCATTCAACTTTAACGACACCTCTGAATGACCTACACTATGATATGGCTTGAATTCTACACGAAATATAAAGGGGCATTCAACAGTTAACATATGATGAACAATTGAATTGTAAGTAATGGACGGGCAATCGCTAGAGATTTTGTTCTCAATTCTTTTTGCAGTCATCTTTTGATAAAATAATACAATAAAAGTATCAAATACAATTTTCAGGATTACTTGTCACTACTTTTAGCATATTCCTATTTGACAATTAATTCATTTGTCTTTCCCAGTCTGGAAATGTAACACAAATTAACTAAAAAATTAAAAAAGAAAAAACTAATAATTACCAATACGTTGATATTTTCATTTTAACTTCACCATAAAAGTCGCCTGAGGTTTTCTTTAATTTAATTATAACTGGTGCAATGCATTCGTTCTGTGTATTAACGCATTGTGCACTACGCTTTTCTTTTCAATTTCTATATTGTATGCAACCATTTTCTAAAATCACTTTAATTCTCATATTTCCCCCGGTTTCCCAAACACCTTTGAATATTCCCGTAGCGGAGAGCAATGTGTTCCACAGGTGTGCACGTAGCTCAAGCGCACAAAACGAAGCGCGACAAACATACAAAGCGACAGACAGACAAACAGTCAGCATAGATACCCACATAACAACATAACCAGCAACTATTCAACTTCGAACCGAATCTGATTTCTGAAACTGATTGTGTATGCGTTTCTGCTGACTTTGTTGTTGCTGTCGTTGCCGTTACCGTTGATGTTCTTCCCAACGTCAATTCGAGTTAAACCTACGAGGAATCCTCCAGATACTTACACACAAACACACACACAGATACGCAGATACAGATACAGATAGAAAGAGCGAGCCACATGGAGGCGACGCGTCGGTTGGCTTAAATTGGTTTTTATTGTTGCTGCACATGTCCATTGTTGGTGTTACCGCTTCGTTTTGACCATAGTTCTTCTTGATTTCTTCGTTTTTATTTTTATTTTTTTTGTACCTTTCTTTGAAGTCGCATTTAATTCTTGGCGTGTTTTTTATTTTCCTTCCTCCATCTCCTTCTTTGCTTTTGTTGTACAGCGTGCTCCAAGTTTCAAGACCCTGGCAAGGTGTGAAGAAAAGAATTTTTCTGTGCAATAATCTTGATGCCTTTTTAAGATTTGTTGCTGATGCTGCTGCTTCTGCCGCCGCTGATGCTGTTGTTGTTCTTGTTGTTACTGTCGCTACTCCTTAGTTGGTGAAGCTGCATTTTTTTTCGTATTTCGTTTCGTTTCGGTTGAAAAATGGTTTTGGGGCTTAAGAAAATTTACGCCATAAAATGTGAAAATAATTGGATACACTCGCATCTTCTCTTTTTTGAGTCTGCACTTTGGTTGCATTTCAAATTGCTAATGATGAGAGCCTGTTGCAAGCTATCTGCCAGTTTGTGCCAGATTCCTTCCGTGAGACAAGCAGCGGACAGAGTTAGTTGTTTCTGTCTCAAACTCAGTTGCTGCCTCGTGCATACGGCATACGGCATACGGCGAAAGCCCTCATTGCCAACCCAGCCAACCATTAAATGCATTTATTTATGAGACCCACCGATATTATCTTGGCTAAAATTGCAGCTCATATGCATACGAAAACGAAAATGTAAACGAATGCGAATACGAATACGAATAAAGGTAAGACGAGCAGTCACTCATATGCTTGTCTGATGCGGATGCGGATACTGCGATATTGAATTTAACTAGAATTCACACCTTGAGGCAGCCACAAAATCAAACGAGACAGAATGCGATTAACAGCGTTTAAACCAGGAGGAGATTTCATATTACGATATACAAATCGAAAATAATATTGATGAAAATGAATATGTGCCTATGAATATGAATATACGAATAATAATGCCCGTGATCGTGCAAATATTATCTTTTAATTAAATCTTTTCACGACTGCACTTACAACATGTAACAATCAATCGGGGATACCCTCAACTATATAAATGACTTGAAGGTTTTTCTAATCTTCAATGGCTTCCAACTAATTCATAAATATTAATTATGGGTATTAACGATTGGCACTCAGAATATGTTTAAGCTTATTAAACCAACTGGGGATCAAAGGAACACCTTTCGAGTATAGGTTTCGCCTGATAGAGCTTGACTTTCCGTTGCCTAAGCTAGTGCCAAAAAACAAATAAACTTTCATTGCACCCAATGAGTGCCGAGTATTTAAACAATGAACAGCAATTGCATCTTAGCGCAAATCATGAAAAACCCCCGAGAATGAAATGAGAGGCGAGGGGGAAGAAAGCGCGAAACCAGCACGAACATTGAACAGCGACGACTAGCAAAAACGTAAAAGAGCACAACGCCGCGTTACTAAATTGCATTAAGTGTATTTATAACTAATTAGGAGAAAAAAGCACAAAAACTAACATGGTTAACTGAAAATGAGGAGGAGAGCGTTGCCAACAAAACCCTAATGCAATGAGTCTTCATAAACATCTATTTGAGTGGAAAATTGTGGTATAATTTACTATATGCTATGCTATGGTACAAAACCAATGCAAAAAAGTAAGCTAAGGAGGAGAAGACGAAACGAACATCCAAAGATGTGGTGGGGGGGGTGTTGTTATTTTTTTTTTTTTTTTTTTTTTTTTAGTTTTTTTTTTTTTTTTTTTTTTTTTTTTTTTTTTTTTGTGGGGGAATTTATTTTTTTTTTTTGAATAAATTATATTTTTTTTTTTTTTTTTTTTTTTTTTAAAAAAAAGTAAACGGTTATAAAGCCTATCACAAAGTGAAAATGCCTTATGAGAAGGGTATAACAAACCGCATAACAAGAACATCGAAATGAGCCCAAAGCAACAATAGCAATAACATATTACGTTGTATTTTATGGGCACATACTTTTCTATGTTGACCATGGAAAGTTATTAAAGCCAGTGGAAATGCCATGGAAATGATTTGCAATTTGCGAAATGTTCTGTAATGAACAACAGCAGTGAATGATTTAATTAAGCAACTAGTATTTGACTCAGCATAAGATTCATTAGAAAACGGGGAATTGCCGTTGGATACGAATCTAACTACAACGTAACTCGGAATTTCGATGGCAAATATGGTTCAATGCAATATGTATAGAAACTTGTATGGGACATCGGAGACCTTTTCAGAGTTATTGATCATTCAGCAATAAGCTAAAACTTATATTTCGAATGCCTACAAAACATATGATCTTAAATATATTTATGCATACCAAGCAGGGTATTCTGATTATAACAAAGTCAAATCACTATTGGCAGAAACACTATTTGAAAGTACAAGATTTTGGACTATGCTAGGGCTAAAATGCTAAGGCATTAAGTTAAGTGCTGAATAATGGAGCACTTGGAGACTGTACCGTAGATTCATAAGCTGGGAGGTTCAATTACCAGACTGCTGTAAGCAGCATCATTTATGTTATGAGACTGGAAGGCGGTTCGCGCTTCAGCCCGTGGCTCAACTGCGACCAAGAGATGCAAAGTGAGAAACGAGCACAATGAACCTCTGGCCTGGGGAGGTAAGAGAAGAGGGCGACGATATGGGCAGGCAAAATAAAACATTTAATGTAGCGCGCCATTTATCATCTAACATTGCTGCATATCATTCTTCATCTTAGCACACACATACACTCACATGCCGACACACGCACATTCACCCAGTATGATGCCTGAGGAGTCGAGAGAATAAAAGTGGAAGTAGAATTAGAAGGCAAATTTAGCGTGTGTTCAAAAATGAATGAAGACTGATGGATGGATAGCGGGTGGTGAGGTGAAGGTGGGAGTATTCACTCACCTATCAAGCAGACAGAGGCGGGGAGGGGGTCGGCAAATTGCGGCTGCAGTCAAATAAACGAATCGCGTTCGAAAGGCGAACGAAGCAGCCAAAATGTCTGCCTCGACTCTGGGTTGTGGGCGTGAGTGTGTGTGTGTCGGTGTGTTAGTTATATACAAACACAAATGTATGCATGTGTGAAAGAAATGTACAAATATGTTTGGTTGTCTGACTGTTTGTCGTATCTTTTCTAGTGAACGATTCTGTATTGTTTATTCGTCACTTTAACACGTTCGGTGCTGACGCTTGCGTTCGCGTTCAAAGTGGGCAGCGACTGAGACGTAACGTCACTGACACCGACATGCACACATACATACGCACATACACAACATGTGTGTGTATGTACACAGAAGCAAAATTTATTTTTATTTATTCACTAGCGCGTATGCATGTATGTATTACACGGCCATACATGTATGTGTAAGCTGCATGTAATACCTATCAAGATTGAAATGACTATTCCGTTGATTATTTTGATAGCTCTATGCAAAACGTGCTACGTTCATACCAGCATTCAACAAACCAACAAAAATGTGCAAGAAACAAAACATTGAAAGGTTTAATTGTTGAAATGTACGTACGTGCATATGTGTATGTATTTATGTTGTTATTGCTGCAGACTGTGATTTTATGCTCGCTAACAAGCGCTCTTTTTCTTCTCTCTCTCTTTCTCTCTTCGACACTCTTTGGTTCACTGTCACAATCACTCGCAAGTTAAATTTTTGCTGGCTTCTGAAAAGAAGCGGGTTATGAATATTATGTGTTATTTGACACATGCACTAAATAGTATTACGTTTTAGCTAGTTAAATTTTTGTATTGATTCGCAACACTCGCATTTTTGTTTTTTATTTACTAGGCGTACAAACACATAAAAACAAAGACCCGACGCGGAAACCTCCCTCGTAGGAAACTGAACGAGAACTAATTGTGAGTATTGTTCCATACGTGACCAGAGGAATTTTGTTGAGAAATGTACGTAATTTTCTTTGAAAAATATACCAGCTAATACTTGATAAAATTAGTTTGTATATATTCATTAACAAGAGAAGATAATCAGAACATTTTCCTTCTATTGAAACATAAATATGAAATAAAATTTTGAAATAGTTCTTCAAAAAATATTAAATATACCATAAATTTAAAACGATGGTATCTTTCAATATATACTCATGAAATGTGCCAAAAACGCTCAAACTGTTTATCGATCATCTGATGTTAAAATTCAGGGCTGACTAGTATTGTTCAAAAAGTCATTATGACCGATTTAATAAATTGATTCAATAAATTAACAAAATTGTTTACAATCTGTTATTTGAAAATGGCACACATTTCATTTGAAATATCACGGAGAACGTGAGAGGCAGAGGAATTGAAACTACTCCGAATTTTGCACTTCGCAAATAGTGCTGCATAACATCTCATTTGATGGAAGATTAACAGCTGATTTGGCAATGTCGTTCATAAGCACTATACGAAATTCAATAACAAAACATCTTATCCAAGGAACTGGCTACCAATTGCATAATAAATTGCCACATGCGGCAACAAGAACGCAACCTTCAGAATCTCCAATCCGCAACATATGGGGCTATGTAGCTATCGCTTTTAATCAAGTCGATGCAGATCGATTGTCCAAAGTCGGTCCAAATCGTCTGTGCGCTGAATGGATGATAAAGAACGGAGGCGGAGTACGCTTTGTCGATAACCCGGCCCGACTATGGAAGGACTATAATTTACTGCCAGCGGAAACGAACAAATTCCAGATTAAAGTTGTGGACGCTTCAAATGCTTCCATCATGAAGATTGGTCTGGAACACTTTAAGGGTTGTAAACAAATCGACACCGTAATTTTTCACAATTGTAAGCATCTCGAGAACGATGGTCTTACAGGTCTGACTCATTTAACCGATTCCCTGACGCGCCTTCAGATCTCCGGATGCTACAATATAAGGGACGACGGCCTGGCTGTAGTCGGAGAACTGTCAAATTTAAAACAGCTAATAATCTTCGATATGGGATATGTCAAAGAAATGGACAAGGTAGCTGCAAGCCTAAAGTCCAAACTTCCGAATTGTGAAATGCAGTTCAAACGACAGTAATATTATGTGATTTTGATTTTGAGAAATAAATGAAAGTATGACCAGCAATTTAAGATGACTCTTAGCTGCTTATGAAATCTGGATGTAATATAATATGAGGTGTAATTGGTGCCCTTTATTACTTACAACTACTATTTGGTGTGGAGTGCAGTCTATTTGCTTGCTTAAAGTCTAAGTGTAAAGTCTAGGAGGCGGCTAAGATGTAAGGTCGTATATCCTCCACATCAAGTAATTGCTCGGGCGGCACACGCTCTCCGCACATGGGACAGTCGCCATACTCGGATAGTATGCTAGAAAAAGATAATATTTTAATTGTGTTTAGGGTTTGAGACTTCACTCACTTTTCCATCTCGGCGCGAAAGCAAAGAAAGTCGCACTGTGGACACGATGTCATTTGTTGTTTGATGATGTGTTGACCGGTTGCTATACAAATGGGTAGTGTCGTCTTGCAGCTGTAGCAGGTTACTTCCATGTTAGCCAGATTGGCATCACAAATGGGGCACTCCATGGTCTCGTCATCAATTTCATCGCGTAGTTGCTTTATTCCCTTGGGCGCCTTACGTACAATTGACTCAACCTTTTTGATGTAACGCCCATCCAGCTGGTTGCGGTAGTCTGGCCGCATCAATATGGAGGCGTAGGTGAAGGCAGATTTCTTGAGCCCCGCCCGGTGGCATTCAATCACCGTTGAAGTTAATATAGGAACGATATCTGTGCGAAATCAAATTTAGAGTCTTGAATACAATTATCTAGGTAACTTTACGTACGCTCTGGGAACTGTGAGATACAAGCAGCTACTTGGACAAGCAACTTGGCGGCGAGCAAATGATTGCCGAGTTTGACGTGGATGCGCACCAGAGTATAGCGATGCAGCAGAATCAAGTTGTGACGCATCTCTGCAGTAACTGAGAGATTGTTTCGCCTCAATTCCTGGTACATGGAGTACAGTAGATCGCGGGCTGACTTGTAGTTGCCCGCCAGTTGTTCTTGGTTGGCAATGATGACTGCTGTCTTGGCCGCATCCTTGTAATGCTTTCGTGCCATATACAAGCGAAATAAGTAACGCGGATCCTTGGGCACACCATCCGATTCTCCCAGCAGAAACTCAATGAGCTGGGTGGCCAACTGTTCGTTGTTTGAGGTCGCCACACAGTCTATGGCCAGCGATAGAGCCTGTGACTCCTCGTTGCTGAAGGCTGATGCTTTCAGCAGAAATCGCAGAGCTTTGGTGAATTCCCTGGCGAGGAAATAGTACTTGCCAGCCACCAGCGTATACTTCTCACTCTCAAAGTAATGAGCCAATGCCAAATAGTCGGCAGATTTGGCATTCTCATAGCGTTCCAGCAGCTCGCCATGTCGACGCAATTTGTTGTGCCGCTGGGCGAGAGCAAACGCCTCTTCGACACAGCCACAAATGACGAGAAATTGGAGTGCCTGCTCAATGTCCCCAATTTTCTGATAGAATTTGGCCAGCAGCTTAGCCGCATCCATTGAACGCGACTCAAGCACAATTTCTGAAGCAGCATGTGGGTCACACAAGTGATCGAGATATATTCGTACGCAAGCATCCAGATCACCAGCAATGCGATAGCTGCGTATAGCTTCTTCGAATTGACCGTCCGACTCCTTGGCTTTGGCGTAAGCCGCATGTAGTTTGCTGCGCTTCACTTGCGGGAGTATATTGTTGGCCTTGTGCCACATCTTGAGTGCTATATAGTGGCCACACGCCTCGTCATAGTAGCCACCCCGTTCATATAGGCCTGCTGCCTCGGTAAGATGTCCTACAGTGGCCAGCAGCTCAGCGCAGTCAAACAGCAGCTGCTTGTCCTGCAGCTCCACAGCATATTGAATCTGGTTGAATAGAATTTGTTAAATTGTCTGTATGTTTGCAACTGGGTGGCAAAGTTCTTACGCCACGTCGAAAGTCTCCAGC
This sequence comes from Drosophila siamana, assembly GCA_035047445.1. Classification (NCBI taxonomy): domain Eukaryota; kingdom Metazoa; phylum Arthropoda; class Insecta; order Diptera; family Drosophilidae; genus Drosophila; species Drosophila siamana. The sequence continues at coordinate 1,736,527 of JAWNPP010000081.1, forward strand.
ACGTATTGAAGTCCGTGCTATGCCCATTTTACAAAGACGCACATGCTCCTCGTATTCGGGCGTTGTATGCAATAATGTCGGCGGCTCTGAGTCCTCATTATTGATCAGGTCTTCCTTGTAGCCCTTTTCGTAATGGTACAAAGCGTCCGCGTAATTACCACTGCAGTTGATAAATTATAATTACGGATTTAATACTCAATACTTTACTCTCAACAACTCACGTGAACTCCAACTGTTGGGCATACTCGCGAGCTATAAAAGGAACTTCCGAAGGTTCATATTTGTGTGCCAGCAACAGCGCCTGATCCCATTGCAACAGATCGCGACTCAAGTCAAGAGCGGCACGCGTGTATGCGCCTTTGAGCAAATACTCCTTGGCCTGATCGTACTGAGCCAGCAGCATGCAACAACAGCCATTCAGCATATACAGATCCTCAATGTAGCGCAGTTCACTCAACGCGCTAACCAATCCAGAGTCTCCTAGTTGTCGATAAGCGCGTAGTGCTGAAGGGGGCATTAAAACAGTCAACATTGGGATGCAAACATCAGATGTAAAGCCTACCAATGTCCGGCTCTAGGTCAGCGATCGCATGTTCCCCAAACTGCCGCCAAGCGCTGTCCAATTTCATCTGCTCGCAGAGCTTGTAGGCCTCATCATATTTCTTCAGTCGCAGCAGCAGAACCAGATTTTCGGTCTGCGTGTTGCTGGGATTAACCACATGAGTGCTCAGCGACTGTGTGGCATACTGTCCACCATCGATGTGTAACGCCATTTCTCCTGCGCACAGCAGTAGTGGCACCTGGCCTGGATTAAGCTTTGATTCGCCTACCTTCATCGTGTGTCGTCCCCGCACCGAATGTCGGGCGAAGACATGCGTGTAGACAACGCGTGCATCGTAGCTAATGAAGATACTCGGCTGTGTTAAGTCCCAGAGACAGCCCAAACATTGCTTTGGCAAATCGGCTATCAACAGTGCCTCCTGATCCAAGGCGGGCAGGTAGACAAATCCTTGACCATGCTCGTCGATAAAAATGATTTTGGTGCCATCAACATCTGAAAACAACCGACGAATGCCATTGCTGTGACGATAGATGGTGCAGGTGTCCCACTTCTCCAGCGAGTAAAAGACTAGATGACCAATCTGCAATATGCAAGGGAATGTAGTAGAATTCAATCTTTCATGTTTACATTACAAACGTACATCCGTTGCAAAGATGAGCAGCTCCTGACTGAGGGCAAAGCACGTAATCACCGCATCACTGGGCATTGTTGGCAACGCGCTTGGAAAACTCGCCTGCATCTTGTCCTTGCAATTAGGATTGTCGGCAGAGATGGCCTGAAGCAACAACTGCGGTGGACACAGAGCAGCACAGTAGTCTGTGTTGAGCTTCATCGCTGCTATGTCATAGGGTAGATCGCGTTCGCTAAGTGGACGTGGCTCGTCGCCCAGACTTTTGCCCAGATCATAAAACCACACGTGCTTGTCGAGGCCAGCGGCAAAATTGTATGGCCCAATGGCCAGGAATGTGGGTTCTGTCTCCAGTGGAAGGCGAAATGGCAATACCTTCGATTTCTCTGGTGCATACACATATATGGAGACTTCGGCTAAGCTACTTAGCATGACTAAACGCGGAGCAGACACGGCAAACATGTGCGGCAGCTTAGTGACGTATGTGTACACTGTGCCACCACTGGTTGTAACCGCCAGCAGCTGTCCGTCTGGCGACCAATCGATCATTTGCACACTCGCATGATCGGGCACCGTAATGATGCGTTCCGTTTCCTGCAGGTTGGTTATCGAGTGAATCTTAATGCTGTGTGAGATGGCAGCACATTAGATTTAAATAGCATAAAATGAGCACCCTACTTACTTGTCGTCGCCACAGGACGCGACTATGTCCAGCGTGGGGCAGTAAGCCAAGCCGCTGAGCGTATCCTTGTGATTCCTGACCTGCCACAGCTCTTGGCCCACATCTTTGGGATGCGTCGAAATGGCCACAACGTGACCATTAGAGAATCCCAATAGAATATAACCATCACCAAACCATTTGTGCTGCAATAGTGATCCGTAGCGGCTTTGAAATCCCAGCTCTGTGGGATTCTCCGGCTCCGGCAAATAATACAGAAACAGCGTGCGTTTTCCTATAATCATGCTGATGGCATTGTCACCCACGATCCTCTCGTCATTGGCCATCTCAGCAAAATACATATCCGTGGGAGCATCGCGCAGTTGCACAATGCGGACTGTGTCGCCATCTTCACTGCTCAGCGAGAAACTTTTGTCGTCGGAGCCAAGCGCCAGTAGATTCTGAGCTGACCAGGCGCCGCATGTGATGCGCTTGCTATGCTTGCCCAGAACCGGTGTCCGTTTGCCATTCTGATGATTGTAAATGGCCAGATTACCGCGACCTGTGCCCACAGCGAGAAGTTGCTGCTGTTTGGACCACAGTATGCATGTGAGAGGATCACGCAGTCCCGACTCCACAGTCATTTTTTGCTGTGTGGCATAGTCCCAGAGCGTAATATTCGGTGAGCTGCTTGTGATGATACCCAAAAGCTCCCCTTCGCAGTCCCAAGCAAAGCCAGAGCATAGACTAAAATGCGAATTTGTTAATCAATAAAAAGGTACAGAATGTCGCATTATGCGATTACCCGGATAATATAATGCGTTGCACCAGCTGCCCCTGGCGATTGTACAATGCCACAGAGCCGTCTGTACCCGTTGTGGCCAGCAAAGCTCCCGCGCTCTTTTGCCAGATGAAGTACACATCGCCAATGCCGTGCGGTTCATCGTATTTGTACAATATTTTCTCGAACGACATTTTCAAGTACGCACAGGACTATACACTAATTGTTATTTTCGCTAAGTTATTGCACACATTCTGCATTTGGCAGCCCACGAAACTTTTTCACCTTTTGTTTACGCTTTTTTCCGTTGCCGTTACTATGGTAGCAACAAGTCGCTTACAGTGTGGCCGTAACTATTATTTCAAAAGACAATGAAATATACCGTGCCACAAAAGAGTGGACTACGAAAACTTACCAGGGCTGGCGAAAGAGTGATACAGTTTGATGATCCACTGTTTGACAATCACTGTTTGTTTAGATAAACGCTTTTTTAAGGGGCAAATAAATCATTCAAGATTTGAGTTCGATGTTAATATGTATAAGTGACTACGAATTAAATATTCAGCAAAATCCATTTTTGCACTGCATAATATTTGTAGTGACACCTAACACCTTACTTTTTATTGAAAATAATTGAAACTTGCCAATCTAAAGCCAATATTTATTTTTACACGCAACATTTGTATAATGTAGTGGAATCAAATTATTATATGTATTGAAAATGCTTTAATGATACATTTATTAATTTTATTATATATTGAATATCTCAATAGGAAACATTTTAGATTAGTTAGGACTTAGGGCTTGGTACACTCATTGAAAGTCGCTATATTTTTGTGGTTAATGCCGTTCTCCAAAAAAGAGCTATAGGATTAGCAAAATACATGGTATGCGTACAAATTTATGTACGTAAAGACGGTTTGAGTTCACACATTTATAAATATCATTCTAGAATATGCGTGTTGATGTATATGTTCAGTTTATAGACATAATTGAGGTCAGCATACACACATTTACAAGAAACATCAAAGGTTATACGCACAAATGCATGCAATAATAGATTATTTGTTTTAGTCTATTTAAGTTCGTCGAGTAAACGTAAACAATAACTTTGCCTACATATGTATTTATGATGAATACTGCTAGGAACTTGTGTACCTATTTCATATTTATGCTTATAAAATGCTGCATGAGTTCTTCTCGCGGAACGGATTAACCTTTTGACTGGTAAATCCGCTCAGAAGGCAATCGTCCGATTCATTATCCAGCATATACTTCATCATTGCATTGCAAGCCTCTGAGACTTGTATGCGCGGAATGCACGCCTCACGACGCAATTGTTCGTTCAGAATGCGCTGCTGTTGTAAATTAGCAGCCATGATATCTAAAACGGCAGTCTCGGCAAGACCTATGGTGAAGGTGAGCAAAATTGGCTGATGGCGAATAACTTTGTAGCTGCAACAAGTGAGATTAGTTAAATGATGTTATATTTCCACCATATAATAGTATACTTTACCTTTTAAAGCAAAGTGTGGACCCAAGCTCAGGAGTTTGAGTTGACGAAAAATCAATATCGTTTAAATCTGATTTATCTTTTTTCCTTTTAAAGCTAATTTTAGGAGCAGCGTGACCGCAACTTGATGTTTGAAATATACTTATTGACGTCGAAGAATATACCATTTATACTACTTTCATATTTGGTAACACTCGTCATAGTATTGTACAAGACAATTTTTCAAACCCGCCTGAAAAAATAGAATTATATTTTGCCAAGAATGTTATTTTAAAAATCATATTGAGTAGCTAGTTTCACCTTTAAAATGGATAAGGATTTAACGACTTTGGAAACGCTCATTTGTTTTTTCTGATTGTATATTATAATATTATAAATAATTAATAGCCGATGCTGCTAACTTATTGCAAAGAAACACACGTTTGAATTTTTAACAGTTTTTATTGCCTTGCGCGATTTACGCATATTAATTGTTTAAAAAATATATATTTTTGCGTACGTTACAGATGTGTGCAACAATATTACGTGAGCATGCTGAAAAGATATAAAACTTAGAGTGACACATTTAATTATTATAAGTTACTTACTCCGGCATATAATCAGAGTCAACTGAATTATTGTTTTTGCTTGTATTGTTATTATTATTAGTATTATTATTATTATTATTATTATTATTTGCAGCCTGCTCTGACTGAATGGTTTGATTGGTTGGTTTCCTAAACGCATTTGCCATTAACAAAATATTCTTAGCGATGCGCTGTTGATCAATGCGCTTCTGGGCCGTATGAGTCCGCTTGTTCTCGTCCTCGGACATCCTTTGTTCAATTGGGAGGGCTACTGTTGCTGCTGGAACGACTGGGTCAGGATTTGTCCAGATTTCTGTGCCGGGAGTTTCTTTGCCGGTTGTCGGCGAGAATGCCGGTCGAGCGGGTATCAAAGGTGAACGCACACATACACTAATTATGAAACAGAAACATTCTAGTTTATTGCTTAGATCTCTAATCACACTCTAAATTCGTTTATAAAACGGAGTTTTTGTATTTAAAAATTATGCAGCCTCCCCAGCCCCAGTCTCTGATCCCGACCCCACACCCGTCCCTGCCCCCTTTCGCGTTTCCGTTTGTGATTGTGATTCAAGCCCAGGTTCGACACTAGGCTCATTGTCCTCGCTCGGTTTCAATCTAAAACGAGTCAAAAATGAGACAACAATGAGCCCAAATGTCGCAGCCTCGCTTGAATCGCCGGCTACTCACTTGTTCACTTCCTCCAATTTCTTGAGCAAGCGTTCGTTTTCCCTACATACAATCTCCTGATCCCTGAGAATTGTTTCGCGGACCGTAAACAGATGATTGTTCTCCTGTCGTAGCGACTCGTTTTCGGCCATGTAGAGTTTCACGAGCTCAGCCAGTTCGGTGCCATCCAATTCGGGCAGTCGCTCGAGATCCACTTTGGGTACTGGAACGCTCGCATCACCGCTGTTCACACGCTCCAGTTGGAGATCCAACAAGTTGGCAACCGGACCACCCGCCTGATGATGCAGATTGAGCGCTGCTTTCAGATGCTCGTTCTCCATTTGCAGCGCGTGTATATCACGCTTTAAGCTGAGTATAAGCGCCTCTCGGGGATCCATCATGATGACGGGTTTCGTGCGTATGCGTTTTGCTCGTGAGGCGTAGCGCAGTGTATTCAGTGTCTCTGCGTGATTGTAGTGTGCCGGCGAGACACAGGCAATCATGAGGGTCACTCCATTCCCGGCGAGACTATCGGCCAGCAATTTGGTCAACTGGCTATCCCTGTAGGGAATGTGACCACTGCGTTTCTTGTTATCGCTCAGCGATGAGATACAATATCCGAGCACCATGAGACTCTTATTGATGTTGTTCGCCTCCTCAAGGGTTTTGCCTTCGCTCATGGTCTTCTTGGTCAGCTCACTGCCGGCCAAGTCCACGAAATTAATTTTGCCATGTTTGGAGAGAAATACACCTCCGTCCGTTTGCTGATCCGATAGAATGTGCACCGTTAGAATCGTATGGGAACGCGATGAATGATCATTCATCGCATGCGAGCCCACGGCGCGATTTCTCATGCCTGTAAAAGCCCAACCGTAGAAATTGGTTATACATATATATTTTATAGATTTCCATATTTTGTTTACCCTCTTCCAGTACGGCTAGCAAATCATCGAGTTCCTCGCAGTCCACGGTAAATAAGTTCTCCACAAAGAAACCGCCCGATTTTTTGGACCATCGCACGGCTAATGGCTTACGAGCGCTTCCCGGATTGAGCAAATCGATTACCTGTTTATATGAAATGCAATTCAATTTAGAAAATCCAATAATGAAATAAATGTACAATTTCTGCCCACTTCACAAGCAGGGCGAAGTAGGTGTGGACAAACAAATCATTTAAAATGCCACGCAAAATGCAAACAAAGTTCACGCATTGCGACAATTTATCTAATCGAGGATTGCTGGATTGGTGAGGTAGCAGTGAGGGGCAGATGCAGATGGATTGCCGTTTTGCCCTCGGATAAATCGAGGTCAATGCAATGCATATACAATTACTCCAATAAGCAATGCCATTTGCAAATGTCGGAACAGTAAACCAAACACAATTATTGCAATAAAGTTTACAATCAAACCTTACATTAAATGGAACTGCAGTAGTTCGTGGATGATATCAGACCATTCCATTTGGTCTAAATTTTGAATGACTTCATCAAGTTGAATTAAAGTCCCAAAAGTCTTGTGAAAAACAATAGCATACCTAATCTTTTTTGTTTTTTTTTTTTTTTGTTTTTTTTCCTTTATTTGTTAGCAAAGAATTATGTGAAATGACTATCTGATTTTTTTTTTCAGTAATACGATTTATGTTTTCTACATTTATTATATTTTTGTTGTCTACCCTAGAAAACAAGAATATTCACTTTTTCTTTTACACACTGCATATTTTAATCAAATCCTCACTCGATTAGCAAAAATAAAAATAGTTATTTCGAAAAGATACTCACTCGTTCATTGTAAATCTCCATAAACGACGCCTTGAGCACATAGTTAACATCTTTGCGATTTTTAATCAACTGGAAGAGGTACACAAACGAGCGGAAGATTAGGCCATGACGCGGATCCTTTGGATTCGGTTTACCCATGAACTGCAAAATTAATAAATTTCATACAAGTTTATCGCATTAAGCTCTCTTAACCACTTACCAAATCAGGAGGTCCAGTCAGTGTGTGTGTTTTGCCTGAACCCGTTTGTCCATAGCAAAAGGCCGTGCAGCTGAAACCCTCAATGCCCATTTCAATAATGCGCTTTATGCCTGAGTAGTCCAATATATCCTCCTGGGTAGCCCCTGGCTCAAAGACCACGTTGTACGTAAAGACGCGAACACTATCGCGATTATGGGATCGCTTTGCGCCCATGTCATTGCCCTCAATCTTGAAACAGAGAAAATATATAACAGGTGCGGCGGAGAACGATACGATTTCGTTAGAATTGCGCACTTACGATGACTTGTCCATTGCCAGGAAACTGCAGAGTCGGTCCGTGCCTGTCACGCTTTTCCTTCTCGTTTAGGGGACGCACACGCACAACCACATTGATGTTGTCCTCGGGCGTGGATGGCTCCTCACTTGCCGTTCCCGTTGATTTGGAGGCCACGATTTCCAGAGTATCCGCGCTACCAATTCTACGTAGGTGAAATAAATTAATAATGTACATACAAATAGCTCATTAACGGAAAATATATAAATTAGAATGCAGAGCATGACAATGGTCAAAATACAAAATTGTGACTGCAAAGTTCTGCTAAAAATAACATGACAATTTCAAAATTGAGTTCGGAACCAAAGACTAAAACAATGAATTCGAATATAAAGGCTCGACCTTGGTCAGGGTGTTTCATGGTCGTTTATCGAATTTCTTTAATTAAATGGAATCCCCAAGTTCAAGCTTATTCCATTACGTTATGAATTCTGGTTTGTTGTGGCAAATGCAAAATTGCTTGTTCCATTTCCCTTGAACTTGATGAGGTTCCTCTGATTGGGCGGCCTATAAATAGCCAAGGTTAAGGGTGAAAATATTTGATTTTTGGACTCCTTTTTCTTTTTACGTCGCATGTTTTAGCCATGTTAGGCATGGTTTCATTTGATTACCGAAGTTTTATTCGGGGAATTTCACAAATTTTGGGAAAATATTTATTCTCAAATTTCGCACTTATAAAACTCTTTAGCTAATTAAACACGTGGCGTATGAGCAATATAAAAAAGTTTAACTCGATATAATGACTATTTCCCTGTTGGCATTTGACATTTGAAAGAAAAAACGTCGTTAAAAATTTATGGATTAACGACCAAAGTGCCCACACTTACCATTCAAAGTATGCGTGTAAATATATTAATCAGAAAGTGAACTGTGCTTTGTGTGTACTTGGTAAATATTTGAACTCAAGCTTGAGCTAAGGAAGACTCCTTCTAGCGAACAGATTGCAGACAACGAAAAAAGTTCAATCAACTCTGGCCAATAGAAAATTGATGGTTAATAGTTAATAAACTTAATTAAACTTATCGAAAAGTCGAGCTAAGCTAAGGTTCGTAGTTTTAATGTAGCTGACAATTTTATAAATAAATTGTTTGTCGTTACAATATTTAATTAATTCGACCTTAATGTATTAAAACGAAATAGCTGAGTACAAATTTCTGATTCTCCTAAGTAATGTACCTTAAGCGATGTTGATTTAAATCGAAAAAAATAAAATATAGGGAAAAGTATTATATAATTGCATGGATTAGCTAATAACACACATCGCATCTACCCATGAATTGTAGAAATGTATAAATAGTAATAGCTTTTAGCACTTAATCGTAGATCTCATTTGTAAATCTCACGATGAAAAACTATAATTTAACTACTCACTAGACTAGATTCGGTTTGGTCACGCCCCAAGCCCTACTTGATAAGCATTGTTTCAGTGACAAGACTTGGCAATGGGAAGTGGGAAGTGGAAAAAAACTTAGATGTTCATTAGGCATTCCCAAATGAATGTGATTATTGGAGAACATCAGCACATGCATTCACTAACAAATACAAAACCAATTGACACCAAAGCCGTTTGTTAATATAGTGAATCAACTATTTAAGTATTTGTATTGATAGATTGTCTACCTTCCCGCTACAATTGAACGTAATTATAGGCGTCATAATTATTATAGTACACGCATGTTAATGTATTTTGATTGATATATGCGTTGATAGTCGAATGATTGATATGTTAGTAATCTATGTGAATTCTCTTTATTTCCACAACAGACCTCCATTATTTTTCACTCTCTCCGAAAAATGCGCAATTTGCATTTTAAAACCATGTGCATATAGGACCAGTAGACATTGCTTATATAATGTATGTATATAGTATACCATGGATTTTCGAGCATGCAAAACATGAGGTTAGGTCATAATTACATATAGAAGAACCCGTCATGGACGGATCTTTCCAAAGATAATCAAAGTTGACATTTCATTGCCTAAACTTCTGCATTGCACGATATTGTTATTAGCACAAATAGGTGTTCTATGTATATATGTCTCTACGTTATACAAATACACGTGTATATATGAAGAGCTCAGTGGAAAAGCCGCTGAAAATAAAAGCGAGAGTTGTGCTTTTTACTAAGACTGCTTTTTGTTGACTCAAATGGTTGGTTGGCATTATATTTTATTTATTGGGCAAACAAAATGAACATGTATTTATAAAGCTTGGACTCACAATCTCAATTCGCCAAATAAATACTTGAGTAACGGCATTAATCAAAATATTTGATTCAAGTCCCCCTACTAATGAATTGTATAAGTCAATGTCCTGTGGCATGCGTAAATGATTTATTAAACGAATAAAATTAACAAGTTAATTATATAGATCTTTTTTCGATAAATTACTAATTGGCAATACTAATTAATACTGCAATCGAATAATGAGGCTGTAAAGTTAATATTAAAATGAGATATGTAGTTGTCTTGCACTGATCACGCGATATAATATCATATATACTATATATTAAGTTAAGATATCTTGACGAAAAGGTGTCAAAGATAAACGTGAAAATAATAATGATCGTTACAGAGTGGGCGAGGAAAATATGTGTCATCCACATTGAAATTCATATGTAATTGAGAATATTGCTAATTTTAGTATTTTGCCATATGTTAAATCAATTATTGCATTCCCTTTAAGCGTGCTTATATCGTCTTTAATGGAGGTAACTTCCATCAGCCATAAATCTACTTTCCATTCATTATTGGATGACTGGTGGAGGGAAAGAAGGCATTAGCCAGAAGTTTGAACCCAGTGAAGGTTCTTAACCTTAAGTTGCTGTCACTATCATTATTCGAACACTGGTGTCAACGACAACGAAAAAACCAGCAACAGCTCGATATCCAAATACCAAACATAAATATGTCACTTTCGCTTTCGGTTTCGGTCAGTGGGGACAGTGGGATAGAAGGCGATTCAAGTATACGGCCGGCGTGTTTAGGCTTCAATATGGTTTAATTGCAAAATCGATTAATGTCGTGCTCACTGAACCCGAACCTCAAACTGCGAACACTAAACAACTCCACACTAATTGTTTAAATATAAAACATGACCGATTGAAAGAAACTCAAATGTCCAAACGTCTATCACTGTGTCGCTCCAACGCGTCGTACTATTTTCAGTCGGGTGTTGTATCTATCGGCCTATTTGATTGCCCGTCTTTCGGGGGCTTACCATATTGTGCGTGGTCATTACGCTACGGCGTGTGCCTCTGCCCCGGAGGGTTTATTTCTTTAATGGCATCCAATCAGGGGTGGCTCACACCCCTATTAGCGTTATTATCTAGTTTTATTACATTGCGTAGCTTGGCCAATGGATTGATGCATATTAATAACCGAGCTAGTTACATATTTAATATGCATATATGCATTTATGAATATCTTATATATTGCATTAAATAAATTATAGCACTTGCAATAACTACCTACTTCATTCTACTGATAAATATGAAAATATAGATTAATGAGTTACCTTCTTTCTTCTCACTTTTTATTCAAATTGCTCGAAGTAAATAAGTTTGTGGACAACACCTAAATTATATTCATTTTCTAGTTTTTTCGAAAGAGCTAATCAATTGCGAAATTGGATCTGCCAAAAGATAGGTCGCTATCAAGCTTCAGAAGAATAACTAAAACTGTCTGGATTTCAAATTTTTAGCCAAACTTAGCTTTCAACAGCTTGTTAGCTTGCTCTAAGGATTAATGATTTTGACATGCTTTCAACATCTTAACCACCGAAAAGTTTGTCTGGTTAATGCTTCATTAATTCGGCAAGATCCGGCACCTAACTCATCATATACACACGTCTAAAAGAGGACAATCCCATATATCCCATATAAAATGGCTAAACCGCATAAATACGACGCTCAAAAATCACTTATAAAAGTGAAAAATTAAATTGTAATTAAATAACAAAAGTACGAAAAGTATTTTTGTTTTTTTAAATTTAAAGAAAAAGCCTTCTAATTATATATTTTTAGCAATCATCATAAGTCATTTCATCATCTCAGATCACTTCAAATATGAATTTGCTAAATAAGAGAGTTCTCAAAGATCTCTTGAGTAACTATCTGCGCAATTCCATTTGGCTTGGCGGTATTTTTAACAGTAAGTGCGAGAACTTATCAAACTATTGATTACGGTGGGAAGCATCGCAATGCTCCGATTTTCCAGACGTCAGTATACAAGTAATACTTACTCGTTTTCACGCGACCGGAGAAAGTATGGGGTATTGCGTGAACTGCCGCTGCTGCCGCCCTTTTGGGGACTGAGGCGTCGCATGCCGTTGGTCAGACTACGGGAGCGCGGGACACGGGAACCACTGCTGCTGCCGGAGCTTTGGCGCTGTTGCGTCGGTGTCGTCGCTTTGCCGCCAGTGGAGCGCTTGAGACGTACACCACCAGCTGGAGCTCGACCGCGGGTCGTGACGCTATCGGCGCTGCTGGCGCCGCTGTTATTCAGATGCGGCACGCTCGAGGCGCGTCGCACCATTTTGGGCCGTTAAGGGCTAACAACACTTGGAATATTTGCGTAGGACTCGACTTGGCCAGCGGCAAAGGCAACATGGCCCAAAACACTCGCACAGCACAACACAAATTAACACACACAACAACTGGGCAACAATAGCCACGCAATCCAAAGGGATACGAAATTTACTTTGCCGGAGATCGACCGAATGCTTCGTCAACTCAACACGAACTGAGCGCTTCAAGTTCACCAGGGCGCCTTTTTTATATATACGTACCCGTAGTCAGATTTATGGTAATTTTTACACTCACGCACACCATCACGCTAGGGTAACTGCCCACTGTCCAGTGCCTAGTGCCCACCGCCCAGTGCCCATTGCGTTAGCTGTACGACACCTGTGAACAATCTGTACTAGCTTTCGTTGCTTTTGTTGTGGTTGTTGCTTCGCTACTCGGCACTCGATGCTCGGAGCTCGGCGCTTTTCGCTCGAAACTCGTTACTTTGTCTCCTGCCGTTCGCTTGATGGCTGCCCAACTAGCAATTAAATCAACGCGCTGTTTGGTAAACAAACCCAAGCCCTCCACTGAGCTGCTCCTGGTGTGACTGCTGGTGGTGGTGCTCGAACTTCTGTTGCTTTTGCCTATTCACGATGACCCCACACTGACCCTGGCTGGCATTCGTTCGTGTTCATCAACTACAACAACATTAATAATATTGTCGTGCCTTATTTGCATTTACTTTAACATAATCACTGGAAATCTGAAATATGAATTTACATATGCACTGTCCTACCTTCTACCTGGTAGAATCTGGCATTCCGCATTCTTTAATAGAAAAGTGAGTTAAAAACATGCAACATAATAGCCAATGTTGTCTATGTGCTATAATTCGACACGTCAAATATAATTCCTACTATCCTACAGATTTCAGATTTCAGATCTCTATACATTTGAATGGTCGCATATCCAAATATGCATTTTGGGTTTCGTTTTGAATTTCTTTGATTATTGTACATAAACATATGTAAAAAATATAATTAAACATATTTTTAAAACATTAAATCTGCTAGGGTTTAATTCGAGGTGAACCATGCCGAATTTAGTTTTGCAATGAAATGAGTAGCCACATATAGAAGTGAAATTGCGCTGTACACGGAACAGGATGTCCGATTGGTAGTTGTGCTAACTACTCACTGTATTAATATTCCGATATAATTTTTGAACGTAAGTCTTACACGATATTATGTATTATTGTGGTGGCTTGTTTAAAATATGTTGTTTATTTGAAAAGGTTCTCTTGCGTCCTCGTAATTTTCATTTTATAGTAAAATATGGTATGGCGTAATTCAGTTGCAACTGCCCTCCAAACACGGTTTTAACAGCGTCTAGTTACTGTGAAGATCATTCTCTAAGACAACTTTTTCAAATTGAAAAAAGTATAAAAATTCATATTTACGTGGTTTTCTTATTGATGAATGTTTATTTTTTGCATCTTCTTCGCATTTGCCGTTTGGATTTTTTTTTTTTTTGTAATATAGCTAAAGATAGTCATTACATTATATCATTATCATATTTATAACTACTGATGCTGGGGTAGAGTTAAATCTAAACGTTTATAAAGATTTTGCCACGAACTAAGTATTTTACAAGTGGATTTATAAGTATGTAATTTCGATATACAACTCTCACATATTTACAAAAAAAATCGACATATATTTTATTAGAGTGTATATATGTATTATTTGTAATTTTAAGGGTATTTATGAAAACCAAGTCATTGGATGATGCCTTTGAACCTGGACTTACGATTCAAATGAAAAATTTCATTGTTATATTCCTATAAATTATAAATTGTTTTTTTTTAGTTTTATCATAAATTGTTTCTGATGTTGATTCGAAGATTTAGACGTCGAATATTTAACATTTAATAAGCGTAATCCATTGTAGTTGGGGTTTTGTTGTTATGTTAATTTTCACATTCTTTCGGATAATATAATATATATATATATATATATATATATATAAGTGTATGCTATTTAGGAGTCAATTTTAAGACTATACATACTAAGTTGTAGAACTATATACAGTTTGAATTACTTTGAATTTCACTTAGTCCTGGCACCCGGATAAAGACCCTCAGAGTATTTGGGTCGACATTCGGCACAGAACCATTTGCCCTGCGGCGCCACCATAATGCCCACACATTCAAAGTGGAACCACTCGATGAGACAGTTGCTACCGTCGCATGCTATCATCTCGGATACCTCATCATAAGGACAGCGGCAATAACAATACACGGATTCACCTTCTCTGGCAAGACGAGCACCTGCTGGCGGCCGTATCGGATAGCGTATATTATTCGCCTTAAAGTATTGCAACGTAGCAAAGTCTGGATTCGGTAGCAGAGCCGGCGGTATGGGTTGATTGAACGCTCTTGTTGCAGGAGGTGGTGGTGGTGCTACTGGCAATGGTGCCACTGGGGGTGCAACAGGTTGCATCACCGGGACCATGGCCGGCGCCATTGGCATAGTTGTGGGTGGCATCAGGCTGGTTACATTAACTTCAGCATTCTCATCATCATCGGAGCTGGTATCGCTACTGTCGCTGGCTGCAACACTGGCTTGCAACAGAGCGGGTCGAATTTTAAGTGTGGGTATGGGTGGCATGGCCTGGTGATGATACTTTTCTTGTTGCTCCGCTGCCAGCTGCGGCTTCATCCGTTTCGCCGAACGCTTGGCACTGCCAGAACCTCCGCTCTGCGGGGCCCGTTTGTTGCGCTTACGCGACGTGTTCCCATTGCTGTGCAAATGCGAATGATGCGAATGCTGATCACTATGATTGTTACGACTGCGCTGTTGTTTGGGTGGCGTCGGCAAATCCTCCTTGGCCCACGTGAGCTGCGGCGGCGGCTGTGGCTTTATTAGTTGCATACCCACCTGCAAGGGTGGCGCAAGCACGCTGCTCATCATTTCATCATCGCTGGTATAGCCATAGAATTTATTTGGACGCCTTGTGCGCTTCGAGCGCTTGAGCTGACCATCGGCATCCGAGCAGCTGCTGCCACCGCTCATGCGTGGCTGCCAGGCCGGACGATGCGTTAGCGGAGTCAGTGCCATAGACTCGGAAAACATTTGCTGGTTTTGCAGTTGGTATGGTGTCGAAGCTGTAGAAGTAGTAGCAGTAGCAGTAGCAGCAGCAGTAGCAGCAGCGGATGCAGCGGGTGTGACGACAACCGGTGGCTCGATGTAGGGCACGTTGGCCAATTGTGCAGATAGTTGGGGCAATAAGTAATTCGGTGCAGTTAATTCTGGTGCTGTCGTTAATGCGAACTTAGCTTGACTTGTCGATTTGCATGTGGATTTACGTTCGCGTTTCCTTTTCTTGTTTTTGCTGACACGTTCGCGTCTATCCGCAAAGGCGGCTGCATCCTCCGGGAGCGATGGCGTCGAGGGGCGACTGTTCTCCACAATGTCAAAGTTGCTGCGTTCACCCGCAACCTGCTCATGAGTATGTGCATGGGCCATGAGCAATGCTTGTCGCTTCTGCACCAGCAACTCGTTGGCCGTTTTCTGGGGATGCGCATCGTAGAATTCCTCATCAGTGTCGGAAACAGCGGTGTCAAAGTCCGATTCGTTGTAGAGGGGCACGTTGGGCTTGGGTGTCTCCGGACGCGGCTCCTCTTCATTCACGCTGGTCACATTCACGAACTCCTCGCTGCTCTTTGCCTCGGGCAATTCGTTGTTCTTCTTTTGCGCTTTCTTGGCATTTGCTGAGCTATTTGATTCATTGTCAGAGTCATCGTCGCTGGAACTGCTGCCACTCGAGCTGCAGCTACAATTCGAGCCACACGAGCACGACGAGCTATCAGAGTCCGAGGAACTGGAGCTACTCGAGCTGTCACTGTCACTGGAGGCATTGGTCCGCTTTGCCTTATTTGGCGTAGACTGCGATTTCTTGGTGCCACGAGAAGGTGTTGGGGGCGGTGTCCGTTGCATTTTACAATAGTCATGATCAGAGATTGCCACATGGAGTTTGGCAGGACGCAGCTGTTCTTCAGTAGGCTCCGCCCACTCCACCGCCATGGGCTCTGCATCTGTCTCCATTTTAGCAGCAGATGGCTGATTCTGCAATAGATTCTTCCATATATCAGCCACTTCTGCCGACGACTCTGAGCTGATGTCTGGTTTTGGCTTTTCTTCAACGGTGTTAGCTTCCAACTCGTTTTCTTGTTTAGGCTGTTCTGAATGCTTTTCCTTTTCATCATCTCTTTCTACAGACGGCTGCTTGACAGATTCCTTGTCCTTATCGGATTTCTCGTCGTCGTTGTCGCTTTCGGATGCTGGCGATAACATCACCTTAGGCATGTCCAAATCATCCAAAGACGTAGGCACACGCATAGGAAGCGTTCCATATGATGACGTTTCGGGTTGGGCTCCGACACTACGCGCTGCATCCGAATCGCTGTCATCGCTGCTATCCGACTCAGATAAATTTGGAGCAATTAAATTCAGATCTTCGAGTGAGGCTTTGTTCCGTTTGGCCTTCTTGCGTCGTTTCCGTGGTTGTTCTGGCTCCGCAGCCTTCGGCGATTTATCTCCAGCTCCCTGTTTTTGAGATGCATCACCATTAATTTGATCAAATACCTCTGCCTTGGGTGATTTCTCCCGTTCTGCTTCTGACTTGATGTCTTCTGCATGGTCATTGCTTATTGGTTGCTGAGAATCTGAGCTTTTCTCTTCCTCCACTGGCAATTGATCTCCTTCGATAGCCAATGTTTCGCCGCCTGGCAAGTCCTTGACTTCATGCTTAGCCGCATGTTTCAATAGCAGCTTGCGGGACACAAATTTCTCCTCGCATTGCTCTTCATTGCAGGCATAACGAAAATCGCCCTCATGCTGACGTTTATGTACCTCCAGGTATATTGCTTTGCTGAAACTGTATTGACACTGTTCACATGTGAACTGGGATGCAGGAACGCAGAAGTGGTAGACATGGCGCCAGCGTTTTTGCAGACAACGCTTGCAACTGGCGCTCTCGGTGCCATGCTTCCAAAACAAGTGCTTTGAAATGTCTTGTTTGCTGCGATAGGCAATGCCACAACGATAGCACAAGTGCAACAGTTTGTGCTTCCAAACATGCGCCGATAGCTTGGCCTGCGAGTGGCAATCCTCCAGGCAAATATCACAGGTCTGATGTTGCTTCCGCAGATGCACCATCAACCGGAAAGCCGATGGTAGTGGCGTCGTCTCACAAAAACAGCAACGATACTGCACATCATAAACTTGATTGGATGCTTCGCCTGGACAGATGTGGCAAAGCAGTTCGCTGTAGCTGAAATAGTTTAGGTTGCACATGGCACAGGTGATGTTCATCTTGACATGTAGACGGCGGTTGTGTGTGTACAGCTCCTTGTGTGTGGCAGTCACGAAACGGCACTGGAAGCACTCATAGATTCGCTCATTAAACGGCTGTACAAAGCGTCCGTCCTCCAAACTGCAACAGCTTGCGGAATTTAAATAATGATCACTCTCAAGCGCAGGCAGATAGCTCTTTAATCTGGCCACTATCGTCTCGGCGTACAGTTCCTCGGCTGTTATGCTATCCACAGTGGCTGTGAAGCGATGTTTGGCAATCAAATGCAACACCAATTGCTTTGCATTTACAGCAATCCGACGAGCATGATTGCAATACAAGCAACTTGGATAGACGGTCATCAGACACAGACGCACAAAGTCGACCATTTCGAACTTGTCCAGTGGTCGATCCAGTTGCAAGTCAACAGTAATCGTGTCTGCGCCAGCAACTATAATCCCATCAGCTGGTATTGGCGGGGTCTCTGGCTGCATATCTTCTGCAGGCATTGGATCGGGCTCTGGATGTTGCTCCTCCATCAAGCTATCGTCGATATCCATACATTCGCTTCCTTGACTATCACGACGATGCAGGTCTGGAGCTGGAGTTGGAGTTGTTGCCAACTGAGGCTCGGGATTCACTTCCGACTGCTGATGCTGCACATGGTGTGTGCTGCGATGCTGCACACTCCACATGTTCTAGCTCATCCTGCTGCTCTTTTGGCACATGCGTCTCATTGTTGATGTGATTGTTGTGCGGTGATGCTGGTGGTGTTGGTGACCAACGACGCTGCTGTTCTTCTTCTTGATGCTGCACCTCTTCCCGACGTTCAGGTAACTGCCGGAGCTGAAGACTTTGCTCTTTTTTGGCCAAAATATCAGCCCTGGCGCGTTGTATATCCAACTTTGTGCGTTCAAATTCGGCCAACGCTTGCGTTAATTTTGCCGTATGCGAATCATCATCCTCCAGATCAACTGAAATATTGGCAGGCATGTGTGTTGCTTCGTGGAACATAGATGCCGTTTCAGTGGCTGTTTCCGTGTCCTCTGACAGATTCGATACAGGCTGCAAAAGTAGATCTTGCCGTTGATTTACTGCATCCACTGTAAGCAGCGGCGCCGGACTGCGACTGCATTCCGGTGCAGTCGAAGGCATCTCCTCGTTGTCCTCGTCCTCAGTGTCTGTGCTGCTAAGCGCAGCATCCACAGACTTTTGAAACTCTTTGGGTACACGCAGCATTATCTTGGGCACCACTAACTTTGGGAGTGGTTCTTCCTTTGAAGCATCTTCGCTGGGCGCTGGAACTAGAATATATTTATTAGTTATTGGTTTACGGCAATTAAAAGAAAACATACTGTTGTTTTCATATACTGCTGGTTGTGGCGACTCCTGCGACACCGTCGCCGACTCCAACCAGTTTTGCGGCTCCTCTAACGGCTTCGCATTGATCTGTTCCTCCAAGTTTTCCGTCTGCTGTTTGGTTCTCATAGATTTACGCTTGCGTCGCGCAGCTGTCTTCTTTCTTGTGCCTGCACTGCGTCCGTTGCGGCAGCCATTAATATGTCCTCCCTTTTGGCCACACAATGCGCATGGCTGCATTAGTTCGGCGCAATCATGATTATCAAACTGACTGCCAAGCTCAAAACTTGCCTGACAATTGCAGCATACCAGATAGCGTACCCGATCCTCCTGAGTTTGCAGTTCTTGCCAAGCTTCAACAGTGTTGAAGTGACGCTGATCCATATCATGCTTATTTTCCAGATGTAGCGATAATTTCTCCACGCTGGCGAACACATGAGAGCAGTACAAGCAAATGTACCGATGATGCACCTCACGCATATGCAGAAAAAAGTTCCAGCATTGGTGCACCGTGCTGCAGCGAGCACAGCGAAAGAATCGCTCCTTCTGTATGGTGGGCGGAGTAGGTGCCGTCATCGACGAGGACGCAGTCATGGCCACTGGTGAGACAACTTCGCTGGTCACTGGGACTGCTGAAGTTACTACTTCAGTTGTTGGTCCGGAAACGGCTTTAACTCCAACATCTGCTTCCGTTGGTTGGCCACAGAGCGCGTAATGCGCATTGAGTTGCTGCAAGTTATCAAAACTGTTGGCATTGCACTTGTAGCAGCTGAGCAGTTTGCCTAATTCGTGGTTGCTTTGAGCTGGCGCCTGCAGACGCTGCATCAATAGTGATGGTTCACCATCAATACACCGCAGCTTGCTACAACTCTCGTCGATGCTGTCGCTGCGCCTGCGCTTTGTTACATGCAACGATTGCTGTTCCGGCTCTTGCTGTACCTCGGCCATGCTTTTTTCCTCAGGCTGTTGGTGCTTGTTCTCTACTTGTTTTTGCTGCTGTATCTGCTCTAACCATTGTTGATGCTTTGTGTTTTGCTCACTCTCTGGGTGATCTATTACCAGCTGCTGTGAAGTAGAACTGACAGAGCTGCTTCGACTGCTTCTCCTGTAGTTGTTTTGCTCCTTCTCTATCTGCATCTCCACATCCACCTGTGGGTCATCCACTCGATCGATTTCATTGCCAGCGTTGCTTGCTATCACAGTCTCACTTTCCTCTGTGTCCATCTGCTCCACCTCTTCTTTCATACAGTCCTTCTCTGGTGTCTCCCTAGTATCTGACTGCAGTAATAGTGGCGTATGAGCACCGTTTATTTTGATTTTAACTGTTGTCTCGGTCTCTACTGGTAGCATTACCAAATTGTTACATTGCTCTTTTGATGGATCATCCTGACAGGTAGCTGTTTCCTCTGCGATCGATGATTCGCCAGCGACTTCTTCATCGGAATCTGACTCAATCTTAATGATCTCCACAGATGACTGGACTTCACGTCTTGGAGGCGTTAAATTAACGGCTGTGGGTTTCGTTTCAGTATCAAAGTTCTCTAAGGAATCCTCGTCATCTGGTATGCTAGCAGGTGAAAGATCATCGATCTTATAAACTGGTGATGCATTTAGATGTGCTTCAGCTGCAGCTGTTAGATCTTGCTGTTCCGTTTTAGCATCTCCAGATGAACTAGCTTCACTTTCGTCAATTTTGGGTATAGGAGATGGAGATGCAACATCACCAAGAGCTTTCTCATCTTCTATAAAACTTCGATGCTCTTCGGATTTAATTTCAGTTGTCACCTTTAATGATAATGGGGGGCTTCTAACTTCTTGTGTGCTCGCAGGTGAAAAAGATCTATTAATTGTTTTCTCATCCGGTGAATCGACTATGAGTACAGGCGACGATTCGTCATGAGCTATAGCTTTTTGAGAGCTCTTTCCAAGGATTGTGATCACAGGTGAACACATTTCTTCATCGTCTGTTTTAATATCGATTAAAGGACTTTTACCTTTCAGCTTGACGTTGTGGGAAAGTTCCTCTTTAATGATTTTTTCTTCATCCTGAGAACAAGTTTCCTCACTGGATTTTATGGCAGGTGAACAAGTCGCAATATCATCGGTTCGTTCATCATCACTGGATTCATAATCTTCAACAAGTTTAACTTCAAGCGAGGATGTCTCGACATCATTATTGCAGTTATTCGACTGTGAAGAGCTCTCTTCTTCAGTTTTGATGTCAACTCTTGGTTTATGACCATCAGAACTGTCATCATTATATGACATTTGCTCACGCGATGCGGACGGTTTTTCATCGGCTTCATCTGAATATTCCTTCGGTTCATCAGTACACTCGATTGTCGAGCAGTTGTCTGAAGGCGGATGAGACGCAACGTCAGAGCTGATTGCAACATCTTTCTCTGACCCATGCGACTCTGTAGGATGATCTTTGGAACCTCCATTTTCGATCGCCGCATCGGCTGTCCGATCCGTTTGATTTTCAAGATTCTCTTCAGCAATTTTTTTCAGTATCAGCTGCGGATGAAACCCTTGTGTTTTCTTCTTCGCTTCCAAACTGAACGCATCATTATTATCCTCGAAGTCATCCTCCTCGCTGGGTGTTGAAGACGTTTCCAAGTGGCCCGAATGGGACTCAATGTTAAGCGTACTGTTTGTTTGTTGTTGATCCAAAGTTTCCATCATCTTGAAGCATTTATGAGCTGTCATGACAATAAATAAAAACAGGAATTACACATATAATCGACAAATCTACATCGAATAACTTGATTACCTTTGCATGCCGTTCACCGACGTTATGTTTGCCGTTTGACAGTTCGGTGATTCTTCTATTTGGAGCTGCACATGAAAAACGACAAATAAAACCTATAGAAATAAGTTTGTCTTTTTTTGCGATGGGATTGCAAGCGATAAACAGAACAGAAGAATCAGCAAAAGAAAATAACACAAATATCATTCTTTCCACTCATTTCGTATGCGTGGTCGCCAGCCCTGGTACCGAACGAAGAGCGCACAGAAGCATAGATGGATAATTGAAAATACCAAAATAAATTACGCAAAATGTAGTGCGGAGGCGGAAGAAGCAGAAAACTAAGCAAAATCAAAACTAATAGCTAAAAATAAATAAATTCTTTTGACAGTTCTAAGAATTTTAATTTCAATTTTAATTTTAATAAAAATCAACGTCAGATTGCAGCGGACATTTTTTTGTTTTGGGTTTTTTTTTTACGATAATTATGCACTAGTGTTGACTCTCTTCTTACCTGCTCGTTTTGTCAGCTGCCGGGGCGGACACGCAACACAATATTTACGCGCGCAAAACAACAACGGACAGAGAGAGAGAAATCACCACAACCGACGGCACGGACGCTCGCTGCACAACTGAGCGAGACACGGTATTGGAGCGCCCAGCGGAGCGGCGGCCGCGCGTTTTTCTGAACAAGAACAACCAACACCCCTCTTGCCCTGTGCTGTTCTCGGGCACCTTCTTGCTTGGATAGGCCAGACGTCGCTGACGGACAGTCGTCGCAGCGCTTATACAATTTTTGTTTTAATTTCAATTATCTTAGCACATTGATTGTCGTAGTATCTTAAACCAAAATAAAAAACACGCGATACGATTTCATAAAATTGCGTATTTGTTTAGCGTACACAAACTGTTTGCTCTGCTTAAAATGTGAATATAAGAAATTTTTTTGCACGTCGCGTCGCGTTTCGCATTTTTTTTTATGAACACTATTTATACATGCTGAGTTCACTCTTCACTTCACTTTTAAACTAAAGTGATTGCCACAATTCTATACAAAGTATTAGTATTTTATAATATGGCTTTTGTATTTACTGTTATTGTTGCTTGAATAACGCGTGAAAAGCAAATTTTTAGCAATTTTATAGTTGCTCGCAGCCATTGAACACGCGCAGAAGCCTAGAGATGGGCAATGCTACGATAACTGACAATTGCACAAAGTGGTGACTGTCCAAAAGCAACACTTCCACGCAATATTGAAATACAACTCTGCGTACGCGTTTGAGTTCAGTGTTGATCACAAACTGACAGCTCTTTCCGTTTCCTTTTTCGCGTAAGCCGTCATCATGAGAGCCAAGGGATTGGTTAGTATTTGCTAAAAATAAAGTAAAATTGGTGAAAATGGTGTTGAAGATGTGCCAGGCATACACTCTAACAGGACCTGAGCCGTGTGCGTTTGAAAAACAGTGTGAAAAATTTTCGTAATTGTCTTGAAAACATAAAATAGCACCTGGCCAGCTGGTATAGTAATAACGCAATGCGGCTGCATCAATTGTTTCGAACGTTACTATTGCTATTGCAATTGTAAATCACAGTCCTTGGGAAACCAACTTAAAGTGCTCCTAAATGTTAGAAAATGTTACAGTCAAAGCAAAGAATACACTGTAAATGAATTCGCTTAAAATCAACTTCAAAACATAACCTATAAGAACAACAACAAGGGTGCATACAATCCATGCGTCTGTCTTTCTGTTTGTGTGTGTGTATCATTTGAGTGTCCGCGCCGATTTTCACCAATTGTTTACGAATTGTGTAGATGATGTATTAATTGTTTTTTCTCAATCCAATAGTTAAAGGAGTACGAAGTCGTTGGCCGCAAGCTGCCAAGCGACAAGGAGCCACAGACGCCTCTTTACAAGATGCGCATCTTTGCTCCCGACAATATTGTCGCCAAATCCCGTTTCTGGTACTTCTTGCGTCAGCTGAAGAAGTTCAAGAAGACCACTGGCGAGATCGTCTCCCTGAAGCAGGTGTACGAGACCTCACCCGTTAAGATCAAGAACTTCGGCATCTGGCTGCGTTACGATTCTCGTTCCGGCACACACAACATGTACCGCGAGTACCGTGACCTGACAGTTGGCGGTGCCGTTACACAATGCTACCGTGACATGGGCGCTCGTCATCGTGCCCGTGCCCACTCCATTCAGATCATCAAGGTGGAGTCGATCGCTGCTGCCAAGACGCGCCGCGTGCATGTCAAGCAGTTCCACGACTCGAAGATCAAGTTCCCGTTGGTCCAACGTGTCCACCACAAGGGCAACAGGAAGCTGTTCTCGTACAGAAAGCCAAGGACCTACTTCCAGTAAAGTAGCGAGCGACACCCCCAACAAATCAGCTGGCGTAAACGCACTGCGTGTGTTTTGCTCTAATTGGTTTTCAAATTTTTAAGGAACGTCTTTCTAAGTGATTCTTTCAATAAAATGAGTACGTTGAAGAGTAAAAAAACCAAAGTATTCTGCAATAATTGGGAGATTTAATGATTTTTTTAAATACTATATTAACGGGGTTTTTCGCAGTCTGCAATATTCGAAAATATAGAAAATTAGCTTGTAAACAATTTTGCACTTGTTATTGCAATGTGGAAGCAGGGATATATTTACAAAATTTAAAAATACTTATTTTGGTATATTTTCAAAGGCGCGAAATTTGAAAAAAAATTGCTGCTTCTGTCAGCCTAGTTTTTTTAATAATTCATAAAATGATTTGATATTAAAAAAAGAAACGAGAACAAGAGATTTTTCTTCCATTGTAAAATGAAAAACCAACAGCTTTATATATGGTCTCACTGCTAAGTTCGCCCTTGCGATATAAAACATACTAAAAACAACACTTCGCTCCACACGTTGACAATCATCATGCAATGTAAATTGGGGTGTATTCCTTGCACAGTTCGGTCACACTGATGAGCAATCAATAGTTTATTTTTCTGCAGATGTGTTTTGCTTTTTGATTCTTTTGTTAGACTGCAACTACGCAAATTACATCATTGCACACATAAAGGCAGCTACAAAAGAATCACAACAACAAAGATCCACAAATTGCTAATCACAATCATGAGCGATCGTCGCCTGGAATTGGAAAGCGAACGATATGCGACGTTTGTTCAGTGGCCCACAAATGCGCCCGTCCAAATCGAGGATCTGGTAAAGAACGGCTTTTTTGCCACTGGTAATTGGCTGGAGGCCGAATGTAACTGGTGTCACATACGCATCGATCACTGGGAGTACGGCGACCAAGTAGCAGAAAGACATCGTCGAGGGTCACCCATTTGTTCCATGGTCCTGGCGCCTAATCATTGTGGAAATGTGCCAGTTGATGAGCAACTGATCGTGGCTACTGGAGAGACGAACGACTGTGAGGGCAACACTGTCGTCGATGGGGGCACACGTCACCAGGGGCAGTGCAATCATCCAGACATGCTCATCGAAGCGAATCGACTGGAAACGTTCAACGATTGGCCAGTTTGTATTCATCCATTTGGATCCCTTTAATCCATTTGATTAATTTTAATATATATTGTCTATCCCACAGAATCCGAACATCACCCCGCAGGCACTGGCGAAGGCGGGTTTCTACTATCTCAAACAATCTGACCACGTAAAGTGCGTTTGGTGCAAAGGCGTCATTGCCAAGTGGGAGAAGAATGACAATGCCTTCGATGAGCATCGTCGCTTCTTTCCCAACTGCCCGCGCGTGCAGATGGGTCCACTAATTGAGATTACTGGCAAAAACATGGAGGAACTGGGTATTCAGCCAACAACGTTGCCCCAACGTCCCAAATACTCTTGCATGGAAACGCGACTGCGCACATTCAGTGATTGGCCAATTCCCAACATACAACCCGCCGAGCCGCTAGCGCAGGCCGGATTATACTACCAAAAGATCGACGATCAGGTGCGCTGTTTTCACTGCAACATCGGACTTCGCTCCTGGCAGAAGGAGGACGAGCCGTGGCATGAGCACGCCAAGTGGTCGCCCAAATGCCAGTTTGTGCTGCTCGCCAAAGGGCCCAACTATGTGCGTCAGGTGCGTGAAGCAGTCACTACATCCCTGACAGCTGCAACAGCGCCTCAGCTGCCCGTAAGCATTGACAGCGTCATGTCAGCAGCGCCAGCTTCCGAGGCTCTGGCGCTAGGCATTGATGTGGGTGCGGTTCGTAACACAATTGCACGCAAGCTGTCCAGTTCAGGCTGTGCTTTCAACACGTTGGATGACCTACTGCATGCGATCTTTGATGACGCTGGCGCTGGTGCCGCCCTGGAGGTCACCGAACCGTTCTTGTGTGCATCGGCGCCGTTGACAGAAAATGAGCCCGCAAATGATTGTTCAGCTACGACCAGCAAATCGGCGAATGCGGAAACGCACAACACAGCGGGTGAAGCAGCAGCGGCAGCAGCTGCTCCCGTTGAAGCGGTATCCACAACAGTAGCAACGGCTATGGTTATTCCACCTGTGGCGAGCAGCTCAAATCCCAATGGTAACCTGTCGCTGGAAGAGGAGAATCGACTCTTGAAGGATGCGCGACTCTGCAAGGTCTGTTTGGACGAAGAGGTCGGTGTTGTGTTCCTGCCCTGTGGACATTTAGGTAAATTTTTAAACTTATTTTTAAACTTATTGAAATATTCTCATTTATTTTGCATTTATTACAGCCACTTGCAATCAGTGCGCGCCCAGCGTGGCCAACTGTCCAATGTGTCGTGCGGACATCAAAGGCTATGTGCGCACGTTTCTCTCTTGATTCGAAAGACCACAGATCATAGCATAATGCTTATCTTAATCTTAAGAAATCTCTACTATGTACTTGTACCGCCTAAGCAACTGGTGGCGGTGGCGATGACGTTGGATGGAAAGACGGAGGGATTTGCGTATCTATCAGCAGTTTATCGAATTGTTTATCGAACTGATGGCGAGCGCGGCTTCAAATGTTACTAACTTTGCTGTATCGAATGTGTCTAAGCGTATTGTGTGTTTTTATTGATTGTATCAACGGTTTACTCTCTGATTATTGATAATATCCTTGCAGGCTCATAGGGATAGCTATCTAATAGATTAGATCAATTGAACGAACTAATCTGCTTTCAGTTTCACTCCGTTATGTTGTTCACTATGGAAATTTCATTGTTTTCTACACATATCAGACACATTATGCCAGATTCGACAATATTTTACAAGGCCTTATTTACAGCGCCTGCAAGGCTATTTTTGTTTGCTTCGGCTATGCCGAAGACTCACAACTGTCCACTTCTTGTTATTGATTGTGTTATTAGGCCACTGATTTAATGGAGTACACAATAGTTGAACTACAAATAAATATATATGTAAATGTTGAAAACTTTTACCTCTTATCTATGAATTCTCTTGTAATCCCTTTAGCGCATAGTGGGCCCAACATGGCTCAATATCATTTGAAACTATTTAGAATTTTCCAGTGGTCTGGACATTTATATAAAGGCTATACATTTATATGCAGATTAAACCAAGTGCAAGATATCAAAAACTCCTCTTTTTTAAAGTCGTACTTAGCCTTCTAAATCCGACATTTGAAGAAATTTTTTTACAAGCGGAATGTGAACTCAGCACCTGATGAACTGATGACATATATACATTGTATATATGTATATGAGTATATCATGGTCAATGAATCTTAAATGTATGCAATCAAAATGTCGCTCTTAATTGTTTTTTTTTTCTTTTTGATCAAATCATCTAGAGCAACAACAAATGTTACTGTCCCCATTTACGGAATTCACAGTGCACGTCATCTACATTTACGTTCAGTTGCATGCATTATCACAGCACTGAATACCCTTGTTCTTCCGTGATATCGGATATTTAAATCATTAGAATTCATTTGTTTACAAAATAGTATTTATTGGCTTAACAAAGTGCAGTTCTCAGTTGGTCGGGCGCTTCTTAAACACCATAGAGGTGACAACAGTGCCCACCTTGCCTCCAAACTTAAATGTGGGTGTGGGAATGGTGCAATGTTCTGTAAAGAACTCCTCAAAGCTAACCAGTAACTCGTCCCTCGTCCAGTTGCAAGAAGTGATAATGAACAAACTGTTCTCGTCGTGCAGAAGCTGAACCACTGTTTTGAGGTAATTGGTCCGCATCTCCTTGGGATTTTCGGATAGGCTTACAGCATCATAGGTGCCTTTGTCGTGGACGATGTGGAAAGTTCCTAAACTCGGCGGTCCACTTTGGGTGAGATCTGCGACGTCATACTTGATGTTAAGGGACTGATCCTTTGCGATGCACGTCGCAAACTTAATGGCCTTGGGCGAGTAATCGACTCCGGTTAGCTGAGTGAATTCCTCATTGGCCAGTGCAATGAGAAACATTCCATTACCGCAACCCAAGTCGATCACACATGTTGATTGTTTGTCGACGGTTTCTTGCTTCAATATCCAATCGACTATTCGTTGTTGGGATCCTTCATCGAACCATATTTCTCCCACATCGCCGTTATTTTTATAATTTCGAATTTCACGTGTGTAGCTGGTTTCCCAGTATTCTTTGGTACCCAGTTCAGATGAGTCTAATTCCATCACTTTAATTTGTTTTAGATGAATTCAAGATTTTTTACAACTATTTTGTTTGTCGGCTATGAAAACCAAAATTAACTTTTTAACGCCAATCGAAAATAGCACTTTGCCGAATCCTGGAGAATTTACACCTGGTAACACTTGACTATCACCTCTTGTAAGAAGTGCGCGCAATGTTAATTAGATTCTTGGCGTGGTTTTTTGCAGTACATTTTTTTGGCACGTTTTATTTGTCATTCCACTGTTAGGATTTTTCAAGTAATTATAGAACTAATGGTACCTTCCAGTAGTTGTATACTATGCGTGAAGTAAACAGCTGTTTGCTAACATTTTCCCGAAATGTTAATATATTGCCAACATTTTTGTCGATAACGATTAGCGATCATTTGATACATCGCGGAGAGCGCAAAACAAATTAGGCCAATGGAAAATCTCATTATAAGTAATATTAATATCATTCTGCAAATCTAATATAGGGGTATTTGGTTTAATTATTAAAGAACAAACAGATTTACTGTGTTCTAAGTAACAGTTTTAGTGTTTTTTTATGTTTTTTTACATTTACAGTTTTAAAGCCTCTGCTGGTAGTTTACTTTTCTGTTATAATGCTGTTATATTAGTTTGATGAAATCGTCAGTCGTTTGTTTCTAGATGGAGCGAATGTGTCTTGCGCGTCTCGATCTTGAAATGATTTTAAAAAAAGTGTCTAATATTTATTTTGCTTAGTTATACGCCTACCGAGCATACTGTGAGAGCATTTTGTAACCAAAACGTAAGCTACGACAAAGAATTGTGGCACAAATTGCTGATAAATTTAGAAGAAAACAAGATACCAAATACGCGCGGTCGTCAGTGTGCGTTCGTGTGTGTGTGTGGTTCAGTTGTTAAAGTGAGTATTACATGCTTATGTGTTATATGCATGTGTGTGCATTATGCTAACTGCTGCTACTAAATGTATAAGCGCGAGCGAGATAGTGAGTGAGAGTTAGAGTGCAACATTGTGATTGTGTGGCATGTAGAAGACGACGTCGAAGCAGAAGAAGAAGCAGCAAACGCCAACGCGCTCCTCTTTCTATTCGATTTACATACACATGCATATATTTTTACATAGTGGTATCTGTTACTCTTGATACGTTTCGTAAGTTGACGAAGCTTTGAAAAAAAAATCTTCAAATTGTATTGTGGCCGCGTTTCGAAATAAGCACAAAATCACAGTGCGAGTTACATATGTGTGTGTGTGTATGTATAACACACAGACACGTACAAATTCTTTTACGTGCATGTGTAGTGTGTGCATATAACTCTTGCTCAATTGAAGATCCAATGTTCGTCGTCGCCTGGTTTCGTTTTATTTAACTGCGCTTTTGGTGTCAAACGTAAGTCAGCTAGAGCGAACACCAGGTGGCGCTAACACCCCAAATGACCAATCTCCAAGGTATTCCCCAAAAAACCGCAAAGCTTCTGCCCAAATATAAAAGTACAATGAAAAAAGCAAAACGAAAAAACTTCAACGTTCAGCATTTTTCTTTTTTTATTGTTGTGCCTTTCGGTTACCATAAGAACAGTTACTTCGTACAAGTGGGACGCGTTCAATGTGTGCGTGTGTGTGTGCGCATGTGTTTGTGAATATTTTAACAACGTAATAGCAGGGAAGTAAATGAAAGGGGAAAACACATGTAAATAAATAAAATATTGCATATGTGTGTTTTAAAATGCGATCCTATGTTTGTGGTTTGTTAAACAATTGGCGCAGCGTGCAACCCGTTGCTTACTTAAATATTGATCTTAATTGCAATACTACGGTATTGCATTTGCTGCAGTATGAAAACATTGCAATTTGTTGTTGCCAGCGGCTGCCAACATTAACTGGCATTACTCATGCATGCAGTTGACGCCGCCTCCCCTCGCCACGCCTTTGCATGCCACGCTTTGATTCGCTCCCTTTATTTTCTTTGGCATTTGCAGTGGTTGCAAAAAGGAGCAAGGAAATTGCGGACACTAAAAAGTGTTCAACGCATTTTTGTTATAATAAAATAATAATAATAATAGCTGCCTATTTTATTATTATTATTATTTTAGTTAGTACCAGTTTAACTTCACACACACAAACACGCACTGTCAAAGTCTTATTGCAGCATCGTGATCAAATTGCTGTTTAGCTTCTTTCTCTCTTTTGCTCTCTCGTTCTCTTAAGACTTGTGCGTACGTGTGTGAATGTGTTTTTCTGAGTATGCCTCTGAATTCGTGTGTGTGCGTGTGTGCATTAATCGGTGCGTCGCAGTCTCAACTCGTCTCGTCTCGTCCGTCGACGATTAACTAGTTTTATTTCACTTTGCTGCTGAATGTCAATTTCATTGTAAATTGCAAGTTTTTGCGGCATTTTTGCCATTAAATAAAATCAAAACAAGTTGCAGCTGGCTATATAGCTTTAGTAGTAGCTCTTGCTCGGGGTGTTTACCATTTTCGCCATTGAAGGTCAGGTCCATGTTACTTTTTTTTCGTGTGGCAGCACTAATTGCTTATTGCTTTGTTTACTTTTACTCTACATTTCGGAATTCGCTTTCGCATTCGTGCAATTCGCATTCACATTCGCGTAAGCGTTCGAAAAACGGGAGCGCAATTTAATGGTTCATCTTTGGGGGAATGCCTGCCTGCTTGCCCGGTTTGCGTCTCTTTAGATTGCAACTCTGTGTGAATTTGCGATCAATGGCATTTATTCACTAAATAATTTGACCTCTTGAGTCAACAATTGATACATGTACAGTAGTTGCCTGCCTGATTCTATTAGCTTAAATAGGGTTGTTCGCAATACAACAAAAGGCGTCGCCTATTGTGCGATAAACGCTGAGATCTATTTGCATTATATGTTTAGTTTTATGGCCACACTGGCAACGACAACGCACGGCAGCAGCAGCAACAACGCACAGAAGGTCACGGTTATATGCAAAATCAAGCATCGAGCAACAAAAGCAGCGACAAGAAAACCAGACTTTGTAGATTTCGTTGTTGCTGCTGCGAGAAAAGACAGAAAAGACATTTGCTTTAATCGAGGTAACGTGCCAACGATCGCGATCTGGCTTCTCTCAAGTCTAGACCTAGCTGCAAACATACATATATCTATATATGTATGTATGTATATGCATACAATTGTATTCGGAAGGTTTGCCACTCCCTTTCAGCTCCAAGCAACTTCATAGATATGTACATATGCATGTGTCGGTAAAAAATGATTATCGGAAGTACATTCACCTGATCAGTTGAATGAACACGCGCTACGCTGCTTTATTTTTACTTCTACTTTTTATTTATTATTAATTTTTTCTGTCTCTGTCTTTGCTATTTACGGCTGTCACAAAAAACTGGACAGCTGTTTGTTAGTGTTTTTGTTTTTTGTTTACTCACTCACGTGCAAAGCAATCATAAAATGGCAAGCACGCGCTTGTTTGCATTTGATTGCATTTGGCTATCATGTTAAATGTGAACAAATGGATATCAGGCGTTCAGGTGTTAAGCTTGACTTGACCTGAGCATTTATTCATATTGTTTTTAAACGTGTGTCTTGATATGGACCACAAAAAAGCCTATTCAAGGTTTCCGATTTGAATATTAATTATATAACTTCTTATGCGCTGATTTCAAATGTTAACAGTGGGTTTAACAGCCACTGTTACCATCTATCTGCGCGACCTGCCTCAATTTTATGCGCTGCCTAACACTTACGGTTTACTATGTTATTACAGGATTTCAACTGCCGCTTTGCAACACTGGGCTACAATGCAAACAAAATGAACGGCAAAGAACAATCAGCTGGCCGGGAATTCAAGCGCAATTCAAATGCTTATGCCAGCTTACCAGCAACAGCAACAAAAACAACAACAAACACTAAAGAGAAACGTAAAGAGTCACTGAGAGAACCGGAACGTTATGGACTCTCGCACAGTTTGTCCAGTGAATCAATAAAACAGGCCTGCGATTATTACGACGATGAGCCAAGCGATGAAGACCTAATTGAGATACATCAAACTCCA
Organism: Drosophila siamana; assembly: GCA_035047445.1. Taxonomy (NCBI): domain Eukaryota; kingdom Metazoa; phylum Arthropoda; class Insecta; order Diptera; family Drosophilidae; genus Drosophila; species Drosophila siamana. The sequence goes on from JAWNPP010000081.1 coordinate 1,768,813, forward strand.
CAGGGATTTCATCATCACCAACAGCAGCATCCGCTTAGCTTTAAAATGCCATTAGCTGATGACGGTGAGCGAAATGCTTTTTGTGACGTCAGCCAAGTGCCGCCCTTGAGCACTCCGATCAAACAGTCGTCCAGTTTGCCGGACGAGGCGCTCAGTGTGCTGAATGAGCTAGACGCCATATTAGATGTACACGGTGCTTCGCAACTCAACGGTAATCGCGCCTCATCATGCGGCAACAGCAGTGCCTCCTCCTCCGACGACGACAAAGTTGAGGATTATTTAATGGACTTGGACAACTATCTGGAGGAACTAGATAAAGAAGATCCATTGGCCATTGCTGCTATTGCCGCTGGCCATCCTAGCCTAAACCGCGAACCACGCACACGCACCCTGCCGCTGAGCCGCAAGCGAAAGCAGCACGAACAGAGCGATGAGGAAGCTCATTCAGCCTCGGACGCTGAGTTCCAGCGTGGTCATCAGATGCGTAAAACTTTCAGCTGTGGCCTGACGCCAACCGGCACAAAAGGTAACTGCGAGTGATCTCAACTGTGACGTAAATGGAAAAAAATGCACAAGTTCTAAAATAATCTCCGAAAACCTAAAAGAAATGATTCATAACATGTTCAATAATCAAAACAGGATTTTAAAACTGACTCTGATTCTAATTCTTTTTCTACTTGCACCTACATTTTTACTACTACATTTATCCTTGTTCCATAATGCCACAACATGGAAAAATAAAACTATTACTTCTTACTTTAAATATTACTACTAGCTACAAATCATCTTTGTTCATCTTTTATACCACGAAAACATAACTGGCACTAATGTTAATGCAATTAATATTAATTAATGCTTATACTATTTGTAGACCTGCAATTAACCTTTTATTATGCCTTAAATTTGAACTCACACAATTCATTTATTGCTACTACTGATTTTTAATATTTGGTTCATTGGTTCAATCTCGTTTAGAACAATTGAGAAAGCTCCGTTACAGCTATTGACAGTTAATTAGAAATATGTTCGCATTTTGTTATTTTGAATTTGTCGTGGATAATCAAAAAATATTTGATTTTATATTTTAAAAAGAAGTTGATAAAAAATCAAAACTTCCAGATATCAAATTCTTATATATGTATATATGTAAATAGTCATATGTTACCCAAAATATCTTTTTTAAATTTATTATCAAATAAAAATGATAAATTTCATGCGAGAACATTAATGATGCTAATTAGTCGTCGACAGCAGTAGTTACTACTGATTGATATCGCTTTCCTTATACATCTGGTAATTTGGCTAATTCAAACTAGTTTATTCACGTTTAAAAGATTAAAACTACACTACATGCTCTGATGTCAGCTACAAATTCCCGCTACGCATAGTTTAGAAAGCGATCACAACTTTGCGCTAGCCAAAAATGAATTTTGCTATCTTTTAGTTCAAGTGTGTTTTACATAGTCATCATACCTTTTAACGAAGTTGCTACCGGGTATACAAAAAACAGTTCGACTAACTATATCGCTTTAGATTGAAGTCGTAAGCCATGGAAAGCTATAAATATAGTAGTTTCGCCAGCTTTAGGAACTGCTTTTCGAACCATTTAGTTTGAGAATTCGAGGGAAAGTTGTGTGGAAAGCAACAATTAACAGAAAGCTAGAGTGTGTGTTTGTGTGAGTCATCTATTCTTAATGGCTTAATTATTTATGCATTTCTCATTGTTCTCCTTCTCAGCCACATCGAATACATCACTAGAAGCGGGCAACCCCGGAGTTGCCCAGGTAGACTTGTGGCGCCGCCAGTCCATGCGACGCGCCATCGAGAATGACGAGGAAGCCAAAGTCACTGTGGCTGCCAATGCCGGAGACGAGGAGCAGCCGCCTGCCGCACTGTTAGTCAATTTGCCAAGTCAGACGACAATGTCAACGGCAGCGTCAACATCGGAAATGCGTCGAAGTTTCTCACAGCCCGAAGCGCTGCTGGAGCGCCAAGGAAGCGCGCTGCAGATGCTCACGGAGGCACACATCTTTGACAATTTGTTGCAGAACGAGCAGCGAACGGCGCGCGCCGTTAGCGAGCAACTGGAGCAGCGGCCTCGTCAGTATGGACGACGCTTCGAAGGTCATCCGTCCATGAGTCCCGCCGGCCGCAATATGGGCCTTGTCTCGCCACTGAGCCGGCCACAGAGCGCTCCGGCACAGGCGCAACGTCGCGAGCCAGCGGAGACGCCAACGCAAGGCATGATGTCCACGCTCTGCTCGGAAATGAGTTCAGCCCGCTCCTCACGCATCCCCAGTCCGGTGTCGCTGGTGAGCAACAGCAACAGCAGCGGCAGCAGCAGCAGCGACAGCTCCACGGCCAGCACAGGTCCCGAGCAGGATCAACTGGAGCTGGGACAGACGCAGACGACGATATGCAGTGCCAGCAGCGGCAGCAGCAGCACAACGCCGCTGGAGCCGCAGCTCCTAAGGGAGAAGTGCGGATTCAATAGTCAATGGCCGCATGCCGCAAGTCGCACCTTGGCGCTGGTAGGCTGCACTCTGGGCGTGTTTAATTTGTGCCGCTTTGCGGTGCTTACCATCAACTATGGCGGCAATTTTCTGCTGCAATTCCTACTGCTCTCGGTCATCTTTGGCATACCGCTCTTCTGGCTGGAGATGTGTTTGGGCGCCAAGATCAAGTCAGGGCCCGTCTCCATGTGGAAGATCAGTCCAATTTGCAGTGGTGTGGGCATCGCCTTGGTCATGGTTCAGTGCTTCTTGGCCATCTACTCGACGGTGGCCGTTGGCTGGATTCTTGTCTATCTGCGTGATGTGTTCCCTACGCCACTGCGGAACGTCTATCGCTGGCAGGAGCTGGCCTTTCCCTATCGCTATGACGCCGTCAACGATACGGGGAATCTTACGCACACGGTTGCCGAATACTTCAATATTGTGGTGCTGCAACGTCTGCATCTAACGAAGCATCCGGACTCCACTGGCGTGCGTTTCCACGTTAATGATCGGGTAGGTAAATCTCAGGTCTACTTTGTCATTCACTGACGTCTATTCTATTTAGCAGTTGGCGTTCTACTTGGCCCTCATCTGGGCGGCCGTCTTCTTGATACTCTGCAAGGGACTCAGGTCTCTGGGCAAGCTGACCTTTCTAATCAACACGTTGCCATTGCTGGCGCTTCTGGTGGTCACTGGGAAGTTTGTGAGCGTTGTGGATCCTGCCAGCTTACAGGTGCGTTTTGCACTTCATTTATTTTGAAGACCTAATTCAAACCATTATCAAAACGATTTGTGCATTTCAAACAAATTTGACGTTATTTGTAATTAGTATTATTTTCCATTATAGTTAGTTCATTAGGCGCAAATTGCAATTTAGAACCACTTTGTTATTTAGTTGGTTTTAATTTTTGAATAATTTAAATTTAATATTTAAATTAATAATGGAGAAAAGTCAACTAAAAAAAGTAGCGTTGGTTTAATATGTAATTTAATAATGAAGAAAACTTATTTAAAAAATACAACAGGTTTATTATAATAGCTTTTATATATTTGACGACAATAATATTTGTAACTATATTATTATTTTTTTTAGTAGCGATTTCCGAATGCTTCTGGTTAGTTTTTATTATATTCACTTTCCACTTTATTTATAATTTTTATTTTATTAAGTAAATATGTCAATTACCAACGTTTAAATAATCTTGCTCTTCTGCTTGTAGAACGTGTTTGGGGCCAGTGATTTTGACGATTTCTTGGTGAACTCAAACTCTTGGACTGCGGCCACACAGGAGACGTTCCTCACCTGGGGCCTGCTGGGCGCTTCAGTGATAGCCATAACGAGTCGAACTCATGCCAACGCCAACAAAACGACTCTGCGGCGAGATGCCATTCTGATGGTGCTGCTGACGCTGCTGGGCCTCAGCCTTGTTGCGTTGCTGGCACTTTGTTGTGCTCAAATCTTGCGTCAACATGGCTACATTTATGTGCCCGGATCGTTTGGTAAGTGAAAATTGTATTATACAATTGCAGCAGCGATTGATTTTCGAGTTCTTCTTTCAGAAACCTCAGACAGCTCTACGTCCGTGTACTCGCTGCGTGCTCAACCCAATCCGCAGCTGTTCTCCTATCCGCCATCGCTGGTGCCGCACTATTCTTCGTTCCTGGGCGAAACGTACCGCAAGAACAGCACCATATTGCACATTGAGAGCGGCTTTCAGGCGCTGCGGTTCATCACGGAACTCTTTCCGGCCGTGCTCTCGCTCTCCAGCGACGCCATCTCGTGGGTCTGGGCTGCCGTCGCCTTTGAAATGTTTGCTGGATTCGGTCTCGCTCAGCTATGCGTCATGTGGAAGCCCATTTCCAGTGCGATGGGCAATTCAACCAGCTCCGTGCTGCTGAGCTGTGTCACTGGTCTGCTGTTGAGCATTCCATTTGCCACGGATATGGGCATTTCGATACTGTTCTATGTGGACTTTCTGCTTGGCGGCTCCTGGTTTATACCCATCATTTGGGCGGCTCAAATCTTTGGTGTATTCCTCATACGTGGACGACCCTATAATGGCGATGATTTGGTCAATGATCTGCGCATGTGCGGCTCAATGTCGGCGTTTCTGGCACTCTCCTGGAACGTGCTGCTGCCCATTGGACTGATCACGCTCTCGGTCATTGACTATAAAGCGTCGCTCTCCAATCAGTTCTACTATTGGCGCGGCAAGTCATACTTCACCTACGCCAGCCGCAAGATGGGCAGTCTCATACAAATTGGTATAGTGCTCATTATTCCCGTTACGGCCATTATACAGATCTATCGCTATTTAACGCACGGTCCACCCGACATATTAGAGGTTCGTAAACATATACATGCGACTTTTGTGATGATGTACTTAACAACAATTGCTTTTTTGCAGCGCATTCAACTGTTGTATCGTCCCCAGGAGGAAGGAACGTCTCCGCGACGTCCTTCGGCGCGTCAGAGATCCGGTTTGGAACGGAGAAACGCCACAAGCCAGCAGCAGGAGAGTGGCCAGCATGAAGCTCAGAATGATGCACCGCCCAAGTACACGCCTCCGCCGTCCTACACTACTGCGACTGGAGCCCGGCTGGCCAAACTGTTGCGCCAGAGCATTCGTCGAAGCGTGCGCAGGTGAGCAAAAATTGCTTTCAATGGGCAGTTTGGAAGCTTTCAGAATTGTTGAGTGCCTATATGTTGTATACAATATTGCAGCATCTACTTTATTATTTTTTGGCTATGACTCTATAGTTCAAATGTTTTACCGAGGGCAAAGATCTAAAGGTTGTGTCGAGCATTAATCTGTCATAGAAGGCTAACAATAGCAATTTGAAAATTCTCAAAAGTCATTTCCTTTTTGTCCTACTTTTTTATCTTTCACTTTAGTTTCTACCTTAGCTTCTTGTGCAGTTTTAATAGCTAATTTATATCAGAAATGTATATTAATAGGTAGGAGCTTTTTATAAAGCTGCAATACTGGCTCACTCTCCAATTCGGTTTGTACTTAATAATAGATTATCTTGTCTTTAATCACTTATTAAAATTAGTATACAAATCCTTTAGCATTAAAATTAGTATACAGAGCCTTTAGCATTATTTTTTAGGAGATAAAGTGGGCAATGGGTGACCAAAGGAAAATTCGACTTGGAGACACATAAATATTATTAGCAAGTCTATGATTATTGGTTTAGGGTTATTCAAGTTTTTCCAGATTCTTAGTTCTTGGTTATGAAAATTAAAATTTCAACAAAATAGATATTCCAAAAAAAAGAAAACAAATCATGAAATATACAAATAACCATGTTTTCTTTGTTAGGCGATTTTTCAGCCCATGTGTTAGTTAAAAAAATTCAACTTTGTAATAATTAGATAATGATTACTTTGGAAATGATTCGATATTATGTTTGCACTTTCAGAGTTCTTGGCGATTCATCGAGTCGAACACGACCAATTCTTGCGCTGGATGCGGAGTCGCCTTCGCCTGTGGCCCCTCCAGATTATCTCACTATACTGACCAATCCATCTGGCTCCGGCGTCAATGCAGCTTCCTCGGTGGGCAGCAGCAGTCCAGAGTCAATTGAGATTGGTCTACGACCTGCTGGATATGCGCAGCGTTCACAGTCGCTGGGTCGCAAACTGCAGCGACCCTCGACGGCTTCAGGATCGACCACGACCGGGGCGACAACCACATTGGAACGTGGCAGTTGTGGGCCGCAGCAGCAACGTCCATATACGGCTGAGGATGTGGTCACCATACTGCGCTCCTCAGTGCGTCATCGGCCGCAACAGCGACAAGCTGCCGGCATGGCCACAACGCTACCACGTCCGCCAGCGATGTCCACGCACTTGGAGGATGCCTCGTTCCGTTCGATTGAGAATCTGGTGCTCAATGCCGAGCCGCCGGATCAGACGCCGGGTGTGGGAAATGCGAATGGAGGAGATAGAGATGGAGAAGGAGAACAGTGTGGTCAAAATAATAATAATACATCTGTGATTTAATGACTAAAATATCGTACACATAACGTAATTCTATTAATGATCACATATCTGCTTGCTTTCTTAGACTTGATTATCGCTAGTTATATACGAATATTACTGTGTAGCTATACCCTTATCGAATAATATGTAATAATAAACAACTAATGAGTATTTGACGACAACAATAAAAACATTCTTCAGTAAGCACTTTCTGATTGGATTTTTAAGCAACCCCCAATAATATTTCATACTTAATATCCTAATGCTGACGTCGCAGCGTTTTCCTTAAAGCGCTAAGCTAGATCGAAAGAAAGAAAGGTACGATGATAGGCAACAATAGGGAGCCGTCTACGTGCCAGGGAGTTGAGTACGTCGCATTTGCGCAGGCTGACCAAAAATTTAAGCCGATTAATAAACGTGACCAGTCGACTTTAGAAATGGAAGCGGAAGCAGCCCTACAACAACAGCAGCAGCAGCAACAAAGGAAACAACGCAGTACAAATGAGAATGTCACTGCATTCATTTTTGCAGGCCTACATTTTGTTATTTTTTGACTTGTACAGTGCATATTTTTGATGCAGACTGCTAATCTGCGACATTTTGAAATTGTCACGTACGCGCTATAGACAATCGGAGTTGCCAGTCAGTACAGAAAACTAAAATACTATCAATGGCGCAACTGAAATACTCGACTGAAACTAAATTATTTTAAAAGTAATATGGTACCCATCGAAGAATAACTTCAGATAAATATATGGAATATTAATTTTTTTGAAAATTATTCCTGTTCTCCTATCTGGCAATGCTTGAATTCATTGTGAATGCCAACAACAACAGAGAATTTTAGCTTTAACATTGTCATTCGAGTACAACATAATCAAATCATGTTACTGTCGTGTTAACTGTGTGCTTGCAGAGCGTAGACAGTGGCCTAACATGTCTTGTGCGCGATTTTCGTAGTTGACCCGCGTTTTGCTAGCGACTTTATGTTACGTTAACAGAGTCTGTTAAACATATTATGAAGTTGGGCAGCATCTGTTAATTTCTTGTTATTGTGGAATTTGTCTTCGAGGCTTACGGTCGGATTCGTCGGGTGCGTGCGTTTTTGAACTACGGAGTTCAAGTACAGAAAATCGGAAAAGAAGTGATTGAATCGAATAAGAGAAATAAAACTCAACTTGGACGCGCTAAACAAAGGGATTACAGAGAATTGTTTTACTATTGAAAATAAATTTGTCTGTGTGAGAAAAACTCGTTGTAAGCAATCCACTTAATTGGGGGGCGCGCGCGCGTTTTTCAAGCAATTAATCTAAGCATTCTAACTAAGTTTGGTAACAGTGCAAAAGTTTTCTCGGCTTTTGCCGCAAAACATCAGCCGCAAACAACAACTCCAACGCCGCCGTCGCCGTCGACGCCAACAAAAAAGTGCTCAAACAAGATTTCCACTTGAAATTCCTGAATTTCGTTCGCGTCGCGTAGCGCAGCATAAAAAGAAGTAAAGGAAATAAATCGAAATATAAAAGCGCAATACAAATAATACAAAAGTTTCCGAAATCATCATTTGCAAGTGTTTAATAATAATAATAATAGTGTGTTCCTGTATACACATACATACATGTGTGCATTGCATGCATAAGTATTTGTGATAGAATTTTGTTCAGTTTGAAAGGAGTTTTGGATTAGCGGCGCCCATATTTACATAGCTGAGCCTGACTGAGCGGTAAGTGTTGCCATTTTTTTTCTTGTTGGTTGCCAGACTTAATTTGTAGGTGTTAAGCAAAGAGGAGAACGAAACAACAGCAACAACGACAACAACTCAGTCACACGCACAATTTGTTGTAGTTTTTGTATTAGCATTTTTATGTCGCTGTTTGGCAAGTTGACAAACAAACGCACGTACATACACACACACAAGCGCTCGCTAGCACACACACACACACATACAGTCACAATACACAAAGGATTTCATGACGTTTTGGGTGGGACGCTAAACTTACCCTGTGCCGCCGTTGACACCGCTGCTGCTGCGCTTTGCTTATGCCGACTCTCTCTATTTCTCGTGCTCATTCGTTCACTCTCAGCGCCGAATGCTGTGCTACTAAAACTCGCAGCTTTTGCGCCGCTTTGTCGTTGTATTCGTTATTTGTTTGTGTGTGTGTGCGTGTTGCGTATATGTGTTGTTTTTATTTATTTTGATGGCGTATTTCGGCATTTCGCTTTGTCAGAGAGCTCGCCGTCTATCCTTGAGTGCTTATGTTTGCGTTTGTGAGTGTGTATGCGTGTGTGTGTGTCTGTGCGCTATGCTTGTCTGCGTTTAGTTTCTTCTACATTAAAATGAATTCGCAATAAATATTGCCTATGTCAAATAAAAGGGCGATGAGCCAGCCTTTTTCCCTCCTCCTTCTTTCAGTGTGTGTTTCTATTGCCTACGACCGCTCTAATCTCGGGGGACACTAATGTTTTACGACAATTTGTATGCCTACCAATACAAAACTTAATGCACACATCAATGGCAAATTAGATGTACATACTCCAAAGCAATGCACTAATAACAATCATTGAGTGTCTCTCTGTCTCTCTTCTTGTCGCCGCTCTATCTTTCTGTATGTGAATGTGTGTGATGTCGTTGATTTGGCTGTTACTTCCAATACATTGACAATTGGAAATAAGTGTGGGACACGGGACAAGAGACAGCCCACTTACGAATACATTTCGGTGTGTGTGTGTGTGTGTAGTGTAGTGTGTCTTATGTCTCATTTGTCGGCGGCCAAATGGAAATACTTTAGTTTTGTTTTGTCAACTGACAAATTTTCATTGTCTTTGTCGTTGTACTTATTCCTCATTCCGCGTCGTCCCCAGCACTAATCGCTTACTTAAAAAATACATATGTATGTGAGTGTGTTATGTTTATACACCGCGCACTCCAGAGCGAACAGAGCCAGACGAAGTTCAAGAAGGAAATGAAGCATGGGAAGACATTTACAAGCGTAAGTGTAAATAAATAAACAAACGCTTGTCACAAACGCCGTGTGCTTGGGCACTTGGTGGCCGCTAAAGATGAGCAATTGATCTGATTACTTTATATGAATTCAATAGGAATGTTCAACGTTGTAGTTATACATAAATATTTTAGTAACATCTAATGTACGATAAAGTATTAAGAATAATATTATTAATTAAAAAACAAAATAAAGTTGGAATAGACTTGGAACGGCAGAAATAATATTATTCTTTTTAGGTGCACTAACCATGTTTTCAAAACGCCAAATTTTCATGCTTTTCACACGCTTTTTATTTCTAAAAATTAAAGTCTACAAATTTTAAAATTAATTTTAAAATTCGGTAATTATCATTGAAGAAAAAGTTTAAATTCAAAACTTAATTTATATAATGTATTATTTAATGTAACGTATAAACTCATTTCTAGAGTTATTAAATTGTTTTAATTATCAAGCGTATTTTTTCAATGTAAATCTTTCTTTTAGTACTCCTTAGTTGAACATTGATTTTGTTTTTGTTACACGCATATCGAAAATTATTATTTTCCGTAACCATGAGTAGAGAACCTCCCGAGCTCCTGTTCACTCAAGCTAAACAACTTCGATATTAACTCAACGACATTGCCCAATTGTCCGCAGAATAGTTTTAGGGACATTTGAGCAGATTCATTGGCAAAACCTTTTCGGAGTACAAGCACATCGGGGTGATTTGAATCTATATCTCAACATTGATTTACGTCTCTATTTGGAATGTAGTGTAATCGATTTAGTTCAATTTCATTTGAGCAAAACGGCTATAACAAAACAAGACAGAGTACTATAAACCAATCGATAGTAGACTTTATCAACGGGTCTTTAGTTGTTTCCTCTTGTGGCCAAGTAAACAATCTGAAACGGCATCGCAATGGGTTCATTTGCTTTTTCAACGCATGTTTAATGCCGTTGTTAATTGTTCGTCGGTTGGAGGCAGCCATCGAGGCTTGTAATTAGTTGTGAATTGGATTTGGATCACATAAAAGTGTTGATTACACACACCGATGATGTCGATGGCGATGGCGATGTCGATGTCGATGTCGATGGTATTAGGTCGCCCATTGATGGACAGACTGGGTGCGAAGTGTTTTTATTTCTGGGTATTAAGGTTAGTTCCCCTATTCACTGTGGCTATCGCTTTAGCAATAAAAGTCGTGCCGCTGTCAGGTGGCATAGAACTTGGTCAAGACTTTGGGCCAATGCAAAAAAAAAGGTGAGGGGAAAATTTTTGTCTACTTGATGCTCAGAATGTTATACTTGTTATTTATGAAACTTGTGAGCCAACAAAAGAAACAAACTGATAACTTAATAGCTGGTGAAGTACAATTACTAAAATATTAAAGTAATAAAAAAGTGTAACAATATATTGAGCGAAACGCGACAAGGGATCAATAAAAGTAAATCATAAAGTTAAATAAAATATACTTGGTTTGTTTCACTTGACTAATATCACATTTACCTATCAAATTATTTGATATTCTTAAAGTCCTCAATTCATGTATGGCCAATTACTTATGTATTTCCCAATTTTCATAACGGTTGCCTAATTGTTACCTAATGAACTATTGAAAAACGTCGATAATTCAAGAAAAACCACTCTAAAACCAGTTGATTAAGGAAAACCTGAATTTGAGTTTGAAAAATTAGTGCTTAAGAAACATGATTGTATTGAACTTCTTGAGTTGACAAGATGCAAATCTGAAACTGACTAAAGCACAAATCCCAAATGATAATTATGAAGAATCCTTAAATGGAATGACTTTGTTTATTTTTGAAGAGCGTGGAGCGTATCAGCCTTAAGATGTGCGTCATCGTCAAAGTATTTTACCTGGGCTTTTTTTTTTTTGCCAGAACCTTGTGGCAGAATACAAACTCAATTTTGGGCAGAGAAAGAGAGAGAGAGACACAATTATATAGTTATCTAAAATTCAATCGTTTTTGTGTCGCTTCACTCTGTTTACCTTTCGCCAAAGTCGTGTAGAGCTGTTTGTCAATTGCAAATTGCTGAATTTCGTTTTGTAAAGTTAAAGTTGAGTTAAGTTAACGTTTCTTTTGCAAGTCATGCAGCCAGATAGAGGTGGTCTTCTTCTCCATAGGGTAATACGCAATTCCCATTCCCATTTCCCAGCGCCGGCTGGTGCAGCAGCTAAACATCAAAGTCATTTCATGTCTTCATAAATTGTTGCGCTACTTGGACTCCGACGCTACAGCGACGGCGACAGATACAGTGACTTGAGGCATGCCTCTTGGCTGCAGCCAACACAGTTACACAGCTACACAGCTATACTGCCACAACACACTAGCCTGACTAGCCTTTCTTTCTGGCATGGCCCTCACTTTTGACTAAGTGAAATGACCTGCCATTTTGTAGGAAGAAAATGCCAAAACGAACCAACAAAACGAGTCATGAGCCAACGAGATTGAGCTTCAGCCGAGGGGAAGGTTAATGTCTTATCGACATGCCGCAATCTATGTATTTAATTGACTCAACTGCAATTATAGTGTACACTGTATGTACATATATATATGTATATATTGTATGTGTATTTATATGTGTATTCGCTGGCTGTATAGTGTCTTCTTCCTGTAGATAAAAGTCGCGTCGTAAATACTAAAAACTCACCTATAATGATTTCGCATAAATCGTGACTACTCGCCAAAATGAAAGGCGAGAATTTAAACCAACCAAGCGTCCAAGTCTGACTGTTGTCGTTGTCGATGTTGTTGCTGTTGCTGTTACAACAAGTTACATTGTTGTTGTTTCGCTTCATTCGCATCGTCGGGGTGTCGGTGTCAGAGGCTAGACCCCACTCCCGTCGAATCCATCCCATCGCTTTGGTCAGTCGCAGCACCAGCCACACAGCAAAAGCCAAATCCAAAACAACAAAAAAAAAAATAACAGCGAAGAGCGGAATATCAAGAAAACCTGAAGCCACAATTCGCAATTGCCAGCTGGAGATGGTCACGTGACAGGCTAATCCTTCTCACTCCCGCAAGCGAGTGTGGAGCGAGATGCGAGAAACGTACCAAAATCTTGTTTACAATAATTGTTATTTATGATAACATATTTCTACTGTGTGTGGTTTAACTGAATTGTTATTTATAATGCATAGTTTTGCACATAAATAATCGCAGCTTACATCTATAGATCATTATATAAGGCTTCGAATTCTTTCTATTACAAAACTAGGTGCCCAAATGATGAATATGTAATAAAATATAATAGAGTAATTTAGAAAAGAGAATTTAATCAGAATTTTATTTAATATTTTTTACAAATATAATATTTATTTTTTATGAATTTGAATTTAACCAACAAAATAATTGTGCAAAACTATATATTTTATTTTATTTATTTTATTTTAATTACTTCGCTTGATTTTGTAGTCCATATTCACGTTTTTACCACTTTTAATTTTTTGTTATTACGTCACTTTTGTAGTTCATCTGCTACTTCTCCATATTTTGGCGCTCACGCCTTGGCTCACGATCACGTCGATCGGTCATCTCTAATTTCTGCAACTAAGGCAACACTGGCTCACTTTCCTGCTTTGTGCTGCTAGGGATTTTGAGCTTTTTAGTTGCGTTTTTTTCTCCACTTTTTCGCGCGACGGACATCTTCGTTCCCATTGCCAAATCGTTAGCACTTGGCACGGCCACAGACTCGAGATATAGTCGCCCCATTCTTACCATCATTATTATCATCGTTGTCGTCGCCGTCGTCGTCGCCGTCGCCGTCGCCGTCGTCATCGTCATTATCACGGCCTGTTGAAAATCTCTTAACAATGGAGTAAAGCTCTCGTCTCCCACGTCTCGAGCCTCTCGTTGAAGTGTGTAATGAAATAAAAATATGTATTTAAACTTTATTTGATTGTCGTTGATTTGCTGAAGTTGATGGCAACGTCAACGACGCGTCGACGTCGACGTCACGCTCTTCCGCATACGCTGCTGCTCTTCTATTTTGTGCCAGCTCGAGGTTCGTGGTTCGTTTTCTCAAGCTTTGCTCGCTGCCTAATGAAAAAATGTAATAAACCAATTTACTTTATTTCGTATTGTTGTTGTTCTTCTTGTTGTCTTCCATTTGCATTCTTTCGTTGTCTCTGCCCCCTCAAAACTACTCTATAAATTTGGTAGCTAACCAAGCATTGAGACCCATTGAGGCGCTGCCCATCATTAGGCTGACAAAAGTTCCTCAACTCATTTGTACGTTGAAAATCTTCCCATAATTAACGTCGACGTTGCTCCGAGTGAATGGTGGCTGGGTAGTTGTTGGATGAATTGGTGGTTGGATGGTTTGCAGAGGAGTACGGCGGGGTACGTAAATTTCTATGCCTCGCTGCACAATAATGACAGATAGAGAAAGAGAGAGGGAGAGAGAGACGTTGTCCAGACTACAAAGTGTCCAACAGATTGCAATTGCCTAAGGAAAGCCATGGAGATGGAGGATGGAGAGGGAACTAAGCCAGTCGGACCTATTGTTATTGTTGTCATTTGTTGTGGGTTGTAGGTGACTGTTTGCTGTCCGCTTCTCTGGGCATTGGCGGAATTATTAAAAGTAAGGCCGACAGGCCGACAGACCGACAGAGGCGTCCAACCCAATTCCCCATACCTATGAATGTAGTTCTATAGCTCCAATTCCAGACACCGACTCAGCCGCTGCTCTTGCTTGATATATTGTAGGCATCCGGTAGACGTGATGCTGCAATAAAACGCCTGACTATTTTCTCAGCTTATTGTTGTTGTTTTCGTTGTCGTTGCCGTTGTCATTGTTGTTGTTGTCGTCGCATTGTCGCCGTCTGCTCTGCTGTTGTTGTGCCCGGTTGCACCATCAGTTGCTGTCTGCATAAAAACTCCAATAAGAAGCGAAGCAAGCAACACAACATCGCAGGCGGAATACTCTAACTTGATTAATCTTTGCGAGCTTAAAGTATGGACAAGTATTTATTTAAAAAATAATTCAATTTAAATTTAAATTCAACTCTAAAAACAAGCAATATTTATAATGATATGCTACAGTTATTAATGTGGAAATGTTACATGACAATTTAAATTTAAATGAACTGCAAGCTACGTAAATGTTTAGCTTGCATATCTATGTCAACTTTTTCAATATCTGATTCGACAAATCGATTGCATCTCATTTTGTAGAGTGTGCTAAAGGCGCAGTCAGTTGTGTTTATTGAGGTGGGGAGACCAAATATTTTGGCTGCAGGCAGTTAACTACAAAAAGCCACAATAGCGGACGGCAATGACAAGAAAAATCAACAGCCCACGGTCGCAGTCTCACTGTCTCGCTGTCTCGTCTCTCGTGAAAGCGTGGAAAGTCCGGCGGAGTCCGAGTCGAGCAGAGCGCGACAACATTGAGAACAACTTGCGCCTCATTTTCAAATATGTCGCATCGTTTTAATTAAATATTTTCAATTTTACGGGCTTGTTTGATTTGCATTTTAATTCGTTGGCCCACAAATGTTTCTATTTATTTGTTGATTTTCATGGAGCTCCGCAGACAGCACCGCCAAAGAGGTGGAGGAGAAAACGTTGAAGTTGTTCGCGTTGTATGTAGCTGTAGCTGTAGCTATAGCTATAGAAGGAATTGTGTACCGTGAGATATCGACACCTGGTGGTCTGAGCTGCTTTGCATTTTCATTTTGTGGGTACTTTGTATATGCTTTGAATGAATATTTCTTTCATTTGGTATGGCGAAGATTTTGTATTTTGTGTCGGTTCATTAGTTAGGATTACAGCACAATTATGTCGCATTTTGGTGCCGCTAATAGTTGTTTATTTATACAATTCGAAATTGAAAGCTCACATAAATTCTGCGTCCAAATGGAATCCCAATTCCCGCATTGAATAAGAACTTCGCCTTCGTCTTCGCCTTCGCCTCCGCCAGTGAAAGTTCTGTTAGCTGCAACTTTAAGCTGCTTAAAGAGTCCGAAAGCTGCTAGAACTTTATGAATGCAGTAACTTAATGAGCGCTAAGTTGATATAACAATTGCATCTAAAGAATATTTGGTATATATATACATATGTTTGTGTCGTAAATATATTTTTAAATGGGTAATTTATATGGCATTTTAATAATAATTTTTTTGGCATTTTATCCCAAATATCTTACAATTAAGGTTAATCTTGATTGAATATTCACTTAAATGCTTCTAGTTAGTAAAATAATCTACACTCTTATCGAAATTATGCTACGTAATAAGTTATTGGAAATTCGAAGACTAAAGAAGCTGAGAAATTTATGGGAATGTAAATATATGCAATCATATTTCAATTAAATGTTGTCTTTTTATCAGGTATCTTGTAGTTAAGTGCACTTGACAGTAGTTTGCATTTTTATTATTATTATTACACATTCGAGCTCTCCATGGCCACATTTACTTTTATTTTTATTAGTCGCTGCCAACTATTTGCACAGTACTACAAATATATAATATATGAATATATTTTGTTCTGTGAAGTTACACTTGGCATTAATCCAAGTGTACCGTGGATAACTGAACTGTTTGCCCAGCTATACCCTTTGAAGCTATAAATACACAAAATTCTATTTACTTGATGGGCATGTCTAATCATAGCTGCAAGCTTATCACGGCACTTTTTCCCAGGCAATTGACGATCGAACTTTTATATAAATGCTTCACACTCTCTCCCCAAACCCCCCACACATGAAAATCATAAAAAAAGCAAACACCGGAAACGTGGGCAATAGTTCTATGGGGCTCTCATTTCAATGCACTTTATCGAAACCCCCAAAATGAAATCAATAATAATAATTTATGTGCATATGTATGTGTGTGTGTATGCGAGGTGAGTGCGAGGGTGACAGAGAGTGTAAGTAGAGCAAACACCGAAAGCTTGCAGCTAGCTTATCTCTGACACGGTCTTCAGAGGTCTATCTCTCGCTGTCTCGCTCTCTCACTCGCTCCGATAAGGACGTAGAACAAAAAGAACGAACGAACGAAAACTATCAAGTTGGACAAATCGACCTTATAACAATTTCGGAGGAGCAGCGACAAACAATAGTTAAGCAGCCAAAGCTAAAGCTAAAGGGCGCATTGCCCTCAACCGGATCTGCGAGTCACACGGTGGTTGTTTATTTATTTTGGGCCTAGGGTTCTACGTTCCGTGCCATTGCTCGTTGCTGACTGCGGACTGTTGTCCCTTGGCCAGCGCCCCCGTTCCCGGTGCAATAAAAGCCAAAGGCAAATAGGTCGCGTCGCGTCTACTCAGATATTTATTTGGGTTTGTTGCCACTGTATTCGTGAATTGTGAATTGTGCATGGCATGACCCTGCCTGATATTTCCGGTTCACTTTGCAATAGTTATTAAAAACGTCGGATGCGCCTCGCAAGCTGTGCGTCTCCGCAAATGCATCGTTAAACGTGTCTCATTAGTTCCTCGCCTGGGCAATTGTCACTCAATCAGACGGCTGAAGGCAGGCGGAGGGGGAGGGGTAGGAGGGTGTACGGTAGGGGCGTGTCATAATGCAGGGTTGTTGCAAGCGTTTCGGTTTTTGAGTTCTTAACTCGAAATTGCAAGTGAAGTGTCGTTTAAATTAAATTACAGCCGCTTCGCTACGCCCTAACGAAATTCAGCACAATTATTGCGGCCGCACGCACTGCATCCAGTCTCTGTCTACGTCTCTGTCTCAGTCACTGCCGCAGTTCCAATCCCTGCACCACCACAGTGCCAACACCGATAGCACCACCACCACCACCACCATCACCATCATCATCGTCGTCAGGCGTAACATCTACTATGTGTGATGATCGGATGCAACAACCCCAACTGATTCACAGGGCAAACACAATCTGTTTGCTGCCTGTCAGAAGACAAACATTGCTGCAGGAAGGGGAACGAGAAATTCACTGCGTAGCGGTAGCGGTGAAGGAAAAGGTGGCCAGGACACTCCGAAGGGGTGGAGAGCTGAGGAAACTCATAAAAGTCCGCAACGATTTGTTGTTGTTGTTGTTGTTGTTGCTGTCCGCGTTGCGGGAGAGAACCGTTATGTGGCTCGATAACTGGGATAGTCTTTTGGGTTTCATTCATACCCTGCATTTCAGCTAAGCGAAAGGGTAAATCGTGCTGCGAGGTTTTCTAGCATATGCTTAATGATAATGGGCGATAAAATTTATAAAGTAGTTAACGATGTTTGCTAATCTCTCTGTCCCTTGTAAGAGAACAGTAAGATGGAACTATTTTATTTAAGTAATCCTTTGGTTTTGCACAAATTGAGAAATACTTTAGCAAGAGTTATCTTGTTTAATTCAACACATTTGAAAAGATCCCAAAAAATTCTAAGTTATCGCTTGCCTTTTTTTGAGCCTTCACTATGTTATAAAGATAATCTTCGCTTAAGTAATGTAGAAAGAGTTAACATTTAAATTACACGTTTGAAATGATATCAACAAATGTTTATACGTGAATATTGAAAAGGTAAAAAGCTTCAACAATGTTTATATCACTTGCTCTAACTTGTCAAACAAGTGTTGATTGATTTATCTTATCTACCGCTTGGTATCTTATAGTTAATCAACTGAGACTGCAGTTTTTATTTTTATTTTGCCTTTTTGGGCAGAGCTATTGCAGCGACAACACCTCAGTTTCAGCCTCAACCTCAGCCTCAGTGCCAGCTCCAGTTCCATCTCCAGCGCCATCCCCTGCCCCAGCTATAAGCAATCAAACTTCACGTCTTCCCGCAGCACTCCCCGCATAGGCCAAGAGCACTCTTTTACCTTTTGTGCCTTGGGCATTTTTAATGCTTTTAATTTTTGCTGCGCCGTCGAACATAGACCAAGCAACGACAGCAAACCGAGGAGGGGTTGAGCGAAGATGCCCACGTTTGGGGGTTGAAAATTGACGTGTGTGTATTCGTATACATGTATATATATATCTACGTGTATGTGTGTGTGATTCTGCTACCAATTGCGAGGGTGTGCATTGAGCCTTTGAATACATCAAGGAGAACCAAAAATGTGCAAAAAATGGGCGTTGTTCGACGCCGCGATATATCTAATGGCATTGTTTCCGAGTTCCGACTCGCTGCTGTTTAATGCATGTTGGCAAATGTCGAAATGATGTACAGCAGTTGACACCCCAGCCATTCCCCCTCGCTGTGTCGTGGCATATGTCAGCCCAGACGAAATATGCAGCTGTTAATGGCTCAAAATTAAAACATTAAGGATGACGCGACAGTCCCCATAAACACAGGCACTGTGATTGGGAATCTCCTGCACAGCACTTGCCGGAAAAGCGCTGAGTAATATGGAAAGTGCTTGGGCCACATTACACCTTGCACTTAGCTAAAAATGTTGCGTGAAAATGGTTTCAGGCAGAATGCATACTCGTAATTATACGGGTTAAACCCCCTCTCTCTCTCCCCCTCTCTCCCCCCTTTGAAGTGTGTATCAAAGTTCAGCGGCAATTATTGTTATGAAAAGTTGAGGTCATTAGCTTATTGGTGAAAGTTTTAGTTAGCTCGCCGAACAGATTATGTGCACGGCAACAACTGACAATTATCAGAGTGCTAGACCACTTCAAATTAGCTTTTGATTGATGTATTGCGATTTAATCCGGGTTTCATTTAACCCTTCATTGGGCAGCGCCAATTTTTGTTTAGGAACAAGCAACTTTAAGCAAGCGGCTCCTTTGTTGTTTTGTCAACCCTTTGACGCAACGACAGGACGGAAGTTCTGTGCATTCTTGGGAGTTTTCTAGTATTTACCTAGCTGGCGAACTGAATTCCATAATTCTTTGCTGCTTTACAATTCCCTGGGCAAACATTTTCCAAGAAGCAACAAGATTTGCGCCCACTCCACAGAGTCACACTGCCACTGTGCAATTACCCCTGTGGACACAATAACAACATTAACATTAACAGCAGCAAGAGTAACAAAAGCAACAGCAACAACATTAAAGGCAAGCTACTTACAAGCCGCATGCCACCACAAAATGGGAGACACCCGAAAGCAGTGAATGCCGCTGTCAGCATTCATGTTGTTCTCTCGCTGTTGATGTGGCTGATGGGGCAGCGCCCTTGTGGCACATCTTATCTTATCGCGCAGGTGCATGCAGCACGCCTCAGCGATGAAGAAAATAACAACACAACAAAAAAAAGAAAAAAAAAAAGCGAAGTCGACAGTTGACAGTTGAACAGAGTCAAATAACGCCGCCTCGCAAGTCAGAGACTCGAAAGACCCAAACACAGCGACTGCGACTGCGCGACATGGCTGGCAAGTTGATTGGGAACCACGTTAAGAATTTATGACAACGAGGCCAGCAGCTGGGCAATGTGTCCATAACTCGGACGCGCTCCGTGTTATGTAGATATGTATTTATACGTGTATATATGTTTACAACATTTAATGATGCTTTCGGGGCGGAATAGGTGAAGCAGGCGGTATGCAAATCACTTTTGAATTGAAAATGAAATGAACGCTCGCATTTCTAATGTTGAGGGTCTCACACAACCATATACAAAAACAAAAAGCAGACGAAACATCAAAGCGCGCCCAGTCTAATGAGCGAAATGCATTTTGACCCCTGGTCGCGTTTTAAATTAGTTCAACATATGTTTTGTGGCTCCAGAGTCCAGAGGCGCAACCGAATCCGACCTCGGTGGGAAATGGCTTTCAGCAAGTCGAAGGAAAAAAGAAACGAAAAAAAAACGAGGCTACTATATATCAGCATATTTCAACATCAAGGCAGCTAATTAAATGGCTTATAATTTCATGATTTACACTTGCAAGCAGCAACATAATTTTGTTCTTTTTTTTTGCGTTTGAAGACCCCTCATAAAGAATGCTAGGGCCAGACACATTGCGTATACAACGCGTGGGCCAAGAGCAAGTGATGATTTTTGAAATACGCCTAACGATGGACGCGTGAGGCGATTGATGAACACTCTTTACAAACTAAACAAACGCAGCGAAAATAGCGTAAAATATTGTGCGTGCTGGGAATTAATTGCAACTTAGATTTTCATTATTTCATTTAATTTGATTAGGCAATTGAAGGCAAGTTACGGTGCAACTACTTTGAGCGTTTTGCCTTATCTTCTCTTTTGACGATTTATCAACTCGAAACTTTGTCGAAAATCCACAGTGTAATTAAATTCATCTCGCAGCGCAGCAGAGTGAAGCAAAAGTTTTGCAGTTCTTTTTTGCCGCCTCTCGTGCTGCAAACTTTGTCGTGATTAACGTGGCCTGATTAATTTGTCACGTGTCCATCGCTGAACTATGAGCTTTCTGATTGCGCAAAGGCGAACCAGGAAGGAGTCAACTGAGCTGAGCAACAGCAGCAGCGAGCAGCAGCAGTAGCGAGTAGCAGGAAGCGGGTGGGGAGCACACATTTGATTTTTATGCTATCCGCTGCACAAAATATAATTCAATCAACGCCAAGTGCCACGCCCCTGACAGCGCAACCCGCCTGCCGCCTGCTGCAACACCTAAGCGTAGCAGGCGAGCAAAGTTCCCTTAGTTGTTTTTCTTATTGCTTTTTTTCCGCAGTTGTTGTTGCTGTTGTTTTTTGTTTTTAGTTATTTTTGACTTTGCATGCCGCACGTCAACGTTCAGCGCATCGTTGCTCAAGTGCGAGTTGTGAGTAGTATATATCGCACATATATCTATATGTATATTTATATATATGTATATGTAATGTATGTATATGAGAAATATGGCATATGAGCTGCCCCAGCAGCACCCAGGCAGCCCAGTCTGCTCTGGCCAGATGGATGTTCTTCTTCTGGAGGCCCTAGGCCCTGGAACTCTGCTGCTTTGCTGGCTGCTTGCTGTCAGCTCACGGCGCGCGCAGCAGCATAAATCAACTTATTTCATTGGAATTTATGTTTTGTTGTGGCGTCGCCCTGCACTGACGCCACATCCACTAACCTGCCGCCTGCCTCCGCTGCCCCCGTTACACCCGTTGCCCTTGCCCCAATGAGAAGTAGTTTTTATTCTTCGCTCACTTCTCCTTTTTTTCTTCTCATTTTTTTTTTGCTTTTTACCGTGCATATTACTTCATTTTTATAGTTGTTGCAGTTGCTGTTGTTGTTGTTGTCGCTGTTGTTATTATTGTTGCTGCCGCGCCTGGTTGCTGTGCCGCAATTGCTTCATTTGCGGCAATGTCTTGGAGTGAGAGTCGAGTACGAGGTGTGAGTCTTGTCATTGGCAGCCAGCCGCGTGTTAAAATGTACACTTTGCATTTAAATCATTCCGGGAAGTTGCTGCGTTATATTTATCTGCTGCCATTTCTAGCTCTACCTGCAACGCGTCGCAGAAGCCATTTTCAGCTTTTTGGGCAGCCGCCGTAATCAGCGGCGGGCGGATGTAACAAACCAAGCAAATTGAAAACGCCAAGCACCTTGCCTTCTTTTTTTTTTTGCCAGCCATGCCTTGTTTTTGCACTAAAAGTGCCGCATTATGTGTGGCAACAAACGGAGTAAGCGAGTTGGTTTTTTTCTTGTTTAGTTTCAGTTCACTTCAGTTGAAGCACTCTGCTTCCCTCTAACTGACTCGGAATGTTTATGCTGCATTTGCCGATTTCCAGAATCCAACAGTTTGCAGATAGTGGGAAATGATCTTTGAAAAAGTTGGCTAAGCTCTGACACGAGACGTGGCGAGAGAGCTGCCAGTAATTCTTTAAGAAAGCACTAAAAATCAGAAGAAATCTATTTAGAAAGTGTACAGCGCATAAAGAAGGTTTTACTACTCGCCATTGCTTCTTCTTGTTCATCTTCTGCGGTCACATAAAATCAAGTGTAGAAAGTTATTTCTCGCCTTCAGATTGGATCGGTATCGGTATATAAATCAGTATAGCGCTAAACGTGACTAGCTTGTGAATTGTATTTCACGCATTCCCGAAAGTGTTTCAGAAAATTCCGATTGAACAGCAGTTCAGCTGATGCTGCTACCTATTTTATAATAAGACTTGCAATCTCGTGTAAATGTTGAACGAGTGTCTAAAGGATCTCGAATAGCGCAAACGTCGCACATTTCTTTACCCACAACTCGTTCTCTTAGTTTTCTTGCTGTTTGCTTTATGTTAAGGCAAAAATAACGAATCAGTTCTCGACACTTGTAGTCCATTAGAAGCCAACATCAGCTAAATCAAGGTGATTACGCTAAGCCTCAGGGACTAAGCTAAAGTTGCAGATTGCAAGCGGAATTAGAGTTGCATGCGTGACACGATCGAATATCTCCAGCTTTGTGTTAAATACTTGGGACGATCTTTTTTTATTGCTGGTCGCTATGCACATAAAATGCACATAAATCAAAATACTGCACGCCATTAAAAATGGAAATTCGACTTCGCAAAATTTATATAGTTGTCTGCTGTGATCCAAATAACATAAAGAAAAACTCTGAATCGCTTTTGAGAGTGGCTAATTGGTAATAAAACAAAATTAACATTAATGGGCGTGCCGATAAAGTTGTGTTTACATGACAGCAATCAAGTATATCTTCGAGACTCTTATGGAAGACTTAACAGACTACTTGGCAATATGAATACGCTGTGTCGTTTTATTATATGATTAAGTGAAACATATTCGTCTTTTAAATTGTCAATTATTTCTGTATTTAATAAAATACTGAATATAAATAATTTCTTAAAACTGACATATTTTTCAATTGTTTTCTCATTGCAGTTGCCAATAGGAACTTTGCTTCGAGTTGGGCAAGATTGATGCTGACTTGTGTAAGTTACGTTTGAAATACAATATAAAACGGCGCCTGTCATTTTTTTTTGTTGGTAATTTAGATAGCCTTTTTCTTAATAGCCACGGCTAAGTCGCCAGAATTGCAGTAAATAGCCAAAACTAATAAGGAGACGATTTTCAATTGAAAGTCTTGCACGACGCCGCAATTCGTTGCGGTATGCGGTCGAAATGCGTGACACAAAATCTTGTCACGCGCCCAATTCTCATCTCTCGCACACGCATTGCAATAGGAGGGACAGACAGGCACATATTTAGACACGTAGCAGGCAGTCTCTGTCAGTCATGCCGTCAGTCGGACGTCAGCGTCAGAAGCAAAGCAGAGACGAACGGCGCTGCCAGCGAACGAACGGTCAACAGCCGCTGTCGCTGTCGCAGTCGGGGTCGCAGTCGCAGCAGCTCCAGATGCTATTGCGCTTCGTCGCAGCCGCAGCTCCTTTCATTGGCTCGTCCGGGTCTCGCGTCTCTTCTCTTCGCTTCGCTTTGCTGTCGCGGCTGGCGTCGCTGTCAGCGTCGTTGCGTTCGCAGTCGCGCCAATTAGCGCCGCGTTTGCTGAAGTCTGTTTATTTGCATGCAGCAGCACAATTGCAGATTTTGCTTTGCTTTTTTACGCTTTTGCGCCTTTGCAGCGTGTGGCACATTCAGACATACAACACACAATGATGTGATATAAAGCAGAGATGGAACCGATTCGGTAAGCCAACAAAAATCATTTTCTCAACTCTTTAATTGCGTTCGGGCAGAGCGTCATCTCCTTGTTGTTGGTGTTCCATTTTATGATTGCTGGTTGTTGTTGTTGTTGACTGCTTGGCTTTTGCGTTTAATTACTTTGTTTATGGCCAGTAGCAGCAGCAACAATAAAACTTCAATTTATGTGCTGCATGCAGCGGGCACTGAATGTTGTTAAATTCCAATGCACAAATTGACAGGCCACCCACCCAACCGAACACACTCCTCCTCCATCACCCCATCTCTCCAATCGTCCCCTATTCCCGCCGCTATTCGACTTTCCTCTGTAGCTGCTTTTGTTATGTAAACAACGCAAAAACTTTTTATTTTGTCGACGCTGCAACGCCTTCGTTGCCTCCTGCTACTACTGGCTTTCTCAGCACCCAAGCTCCAAATCTGTATGCCCAACTCTCAGAGGGTAGAAAACTTTTCCCACTCGCTGCTCCCCTCTGGCCACACGCATTTGTACAAATAACTCAACTCAACTCAACTCGCTGAATGCTTTGCAATTTCCGCTCTTCTAAATTTGTTGAAAATTTGCGAGGCAAACGCACAAAAAAAATGCAGAAGAAGAAAAACGAACGGAAAAGGGGAAGGCATAACGTAAAGAAGCAGGCGAGAAGCGCAACGGAGCGAAGGGGGAGGGAGGAGATTGGAGCAGCGGGGAAAGCTAAGTTTTGTTTGAAAAAGTTTTATGCAAACACAACACAACGACGAGTCGAGTCCTGGCGGCCCCTTGCACCTCCCTCCTCCCTGCTCGTTTCACCTGCCGCTGCCAACTGGTTGCCCAACCTTGCGTAATATTTTAATAAATTTTTGTCGCCAGTTGCCAGTTGCTAGTCGTCAACAATGGGGCAAACGTTAGCCTTTGGTCGACGACGACGTCAGTTGCGCGCCTGCGTCGCAATTAGAAATCGCTGGACAAGAAGTGCGACCGTCGAACCTGCGTGACGCAATTGAAACTCAGTGCCCCCAAAAATGTGTGCACATGTATGTGTGTGTGTTTGTGTGTGGCACACACATTCATTCACATAAATCGAGAGACACGAAAACATTTTCAATAATTTTGCCACCTGATGTTTGACTTGCTTTTGCTTGCAGCGCGCAATTTCCATGTCAAAGCAGATTTTCTAAATGATTTCATGTTCATGCACCGAGCGGTGGTTGGGGGTGGTGGATTGTTTGGGAGACCAAGAGGCAAGTTAAAGCGTCTCCTGCAACACACGAAACAAGCTAACAACAATTTTCTAGTTTTCCATCATCATGCGGCCGGCTGGCCAACTTCAATGGTGGCAATGGCGTGTGTCCTGCTCACCGTGGCAGCGAAGCGTCGTCGGCGGCGCCACTGATGTGGTAATAAACACCCCTTGTGCAGTCTAATGGACCGTAATTAACTCGTGCGCCAACTTCAGCGTCTCAGCCAACGCCGACAGCGACGTCGCCGCCGACGTCAGCTTCAACGTCGTGTGGTTGTCGTTGTACAAGCGATGAATAATAATTTCGCCAGCAAAATCGGCCAGGCAACCAGGACCATGCCACAGCACGGCACAGAGGCAGAGGCAGGCACAGTGGACAATAATGGCAGTTAAATGGCCAAAACAATTCGTTACCCAATTCAATTTGCATATTATATACATACACGTCCATATGGTGAATGGGTCTCTTATGTGGTTCGTATCGCGCTCAGATTGCGTCAAAGTAATTGCCACAAGTCGTCGTTGCCTGCCCCAACTGCCCCAACTGCCCCAAAGAAGATGAATATCGTTGGCTCTAAGTAGTCAATAAAATCACCATTTGCGCCAATTCGATTGTGTGCTTATCGATAAGCCAAGTGTGTCCTCAGATCAGCACTTACTATGTACATAAAATAAATAATTCCAATATACAATGAAGCTTTGCTTTATTGCTAAATACTTCAGAATCGGCTGCAATAATTGACAAAGTCTTTCGATCCAAATTTAATTATGCGCAACAAGTCAATCGACTTTTTTTTTTGTTTTTTATCATTATTCTTTTGCTTTTTCTATAATGCGCAACAAGTGTTGAAATACAATTTAAAAATTAGTTTTTACTTCAGATTTGTCTATCATAATTGATAGTGTTTACAATTATCTTTAACGCGCAACAAACTCGATTTAGCAACAAAATTTTTTGGTAACTAGATTAATTTAAAAATGTGTTTTCACGCAAAGCAATTTAATTAACATTTTTCTGCCCATATCTGTCTTATTTTTATGCATTTGAAATTTGCAATAATTCAATAGATTCGGCAAAAAAAATGTTGCATTTTGATTAAGCCAATTTTTTAGTATTGAATTCTCGTATTGATTTCTTACCATAGTGCTTGAATGGCTATTGCTCCAAATGTTGTTTGTTGCTGTTGTTGTTGTCGCTGCCGTTGTTGGTGGCAGGGTGTTGCTGCTGCTGCTGCTGTTGCTGCTGTTGTTTGCGTGACGGATATTGCCTTGTCACTTGCATGTACGAGAAATGTTAAAATGCGGAGAGCGGGTTGTGCTGCCAACGAACGTTCGGACTGAATCTTTTTTCACTTAATGGCAGCAAAACCGCTGGCCAAGCTGAGGCAAACCGTACGGGCTAAGAGACCGACAGCCAGCAACCAGCAACCAGCAACCGGCAACAGCCAGTAGCGAGCAGCAATCAGTGACCGGCAACTGCTAACCACAGTGCGCCAATCAACGCAGAGAGTTATCCAACAAAAGCAGCAGCAGCAGCAACAGCAGCAGCAGAACAACAACAAAGAATCAGTTGTACCTTTCGAAAGTTGTGCTAAAATTTAATTAATTTTGCAATTTGGCTAGTCAAGCAAACGGCAGCAAACGCCAGCAACATGAACAATAGCCAAACGCCAACGACAATTTGGATGTGCTATCGAAAAATGATGATGACGACGATTACCATTATTGCCACTAAGCACGGGCGTAGCCAAACGTAAGGCGATTTAGCTGCCGACTATTATAAATACAAATTTAATGAGCGCAACATATGCAGCAGCAACAGCAGCAGTAGAGGCTGCAACAGCAACGACGACCGCTGGACTTTAATGCGATTACATGGCAGCGGCACATTTGTCATTTAGTAGGGGTCCACGGGGTGTGCGTCATGCTATGTGTGTGTGTGTGTGGCAGCTTAAACAAATCAAGTCAAATTACTGCAACGCTATAGAAGAATCTGTAGCAGTCAGCCAACGGACAAGGGGCAACGTGCAACGTGCAACGACGGGCTACTGTTGTGCCAGCCACAATGAAGTTCTGTGCGCATCCGTAAGATACATTTTTGCTGCAGGCAGACAGCGGACAGATAGGCCGACAGACGTACAGGACAGACTGAGAGTCAGACTGGATGGCAGACAGCGGCGTCGGCAATTGCATGGCCAACGTGCATAACTTCAACTTTATTGTTGCCCTCTCTTTTGCACTCTGTGGCATGCGGGCCACTGCTGCAGCAGTAGTAGTAGCTGCCACAGCAGCCGTTGCTCATTAAGTGCCACTCTACGACAGTTGTCGCTAATGCCGCTGGCATGCCGCTTTTCCCCCCTCACTCTCTCTCTCTCTCTCTCCGTGTTGCAGTTCTCTGTGAGTCTCAGTTACGCGCGGGGTCGTCGTCACGGGCCATGCCGGGGTTACACACAGTCAACGTAAATTTGCAAATATTTGCTGAAATCAGACGACGACAAATGCAGCAGCAACAGCGACAGGAATGGGAAAGACAGCGCATAGGCATGCCTGGAATGGCAGTTGAGTTTGTTTTTCGGACTAGCGCTGCATAGCGCTGTTTTAGGCGCTGCGAGGCCCCGACCCATCCCTTAAATGAGTGCTACTTGAATGTAGTGTAGTGTCTACACACCGGAGGATAAGTGGTGGGGAGTGGAGGAGTGGGGGAGGGACACTGGAAGCAGGCACTGCAAATAGATTTAACACTTGAGAGCCAAAGTCAAAGGAGTCGGAAGCTTGAACAAGCCAAGAAGCGCTTTCCCCACACGACGACAGAGTGAATTAAAGTGCGGCTTTAGTTGTCCTAGGTGTCCGCTTAACGAACTTAGGGAACCCAAGCACCCGCTAACAAGCGCAAATGTTGAACTGAGCTGAGCTGAGTGTAGCGAAGGGTTTCAGCTCAGCTGAGCATGAATATTAAAAGGGTTGCAATGCAGCTCCACATTTGCCACTTCCTTTTTCCAGTCAAATAACCGACGAGAGCAACCCAAGGAATTTCTATGGATTTGGTTGCTACGATTAAGACGTCAATTTAAACGGTTCCTTAGCACATATTTAGAGGCGCCCCTTTAGCATCGACACAGTCGACTTAATAAGTAATAAGTCAGTTTACAAGCAATTTTAAAGGTTGAGAGAATATAAATAAATTGGTACAGGTCAATTTTAAGTTCGAACCAAATGCAAGGGTTAAAAAAAAGGTCAATACATTTCTAGGGAAGTACAAAATGCGTAATTATGGAGTAACTAAGAACAATTTATTCAAATTAAATTATAAGTTTAGAATTGTTAAGCAGGAATGCCATAAAATCAAAAGGTCTGAGTAATAATGCCTGTCATAGGATTTGCTTCCAACTATAATTAACTGTATTGCCAGCTCTTCAACTTCTCCACAAGTGTCTTGTCTAGGCTGATTGCGTGTGGAACTTCATTTTCTCGATCACAATCGCACAATAAGCAATGGGAACCGTTTATTAAGCACTCATTGTGACTTACCTGCGCCTGTATGACCCACTTGCTCTGCGAGTATGCGTATGAGTCAGAATTGTGAATCGAATTTGTATTTTGAACGCAACAAACCATGCTCGTAATTTAAAATAAAAATTTATATATATTTATGTGTAAATGCGACGCCAACTTGAGTTTCTGGATCGGAGAACTCTGCGTGCAGTTTATCAAAGGAACGACGTCTGCGTCTGACGAGGTTCGTGGCGGGGCCGCGGTGGGGATGGGGCAGGGAAATGAATTACATGGCGACGGTGGCGGTGACGGTGACGGTGACGGTGGCAGCAACCTGCCGAGTTGCGGCAGTTGTTAAAAATTATTATTAAGTATTTGCCGTGGCTTTCGTCTGAAACAAAGACCGAGCTCTTAAATATTTAATAAGTACACAAAAAGAGCCCAAAGGAAAAGCGAGAGCGGGCATCGGAAATAAGTGAGATAGGTATAGAGAGGAGCATGATGACTGCTGTTGAGTCATGTCAATTGGGCTTTGCAACTGTCTGACAAACTGCCTGACTGCCTGACTGACTGCCTGGGACTCGGTGTCCCGCTGCGGAGCTGGAAGTGGAATCAATACCCAGGCTCTGGCAGCCCGTCGAGCTGCAAACACACACACACAGATGGATATATGTATGTACTTGTAAGGATACACACACACACACACAGACACTGAGACATTGAGCGCCCACTAACGGTGACAATAAATGAGTAAAAATGACTTTCAACGGAATGAAAATGAAACGACAACGACAACGAAATCGACGCCAGAGCACACAGAAAATCTGTCATCAACACGCACTCGACTGTGGGCCCATTGTGAAAGCCCATGAAATTTGATATCGATGCGTGGAGTACCATCCACAACAACATCAACAACAACAACAACAAAAACAACAGCTACAGCTACAGACAACAAAGATAGGACGACTATTCTCCCCGACTGTCATGTCAGGCCAAGTAATTTGAAAATTTCAATACCTTGAGCACTTATTATTGCCTCTTTTTAGTGACCATTATTTGAACGCCCTGCGCCTCGGCAGTTGGGCCATAAAAAGTATTTATGCATTTTTTTAACTTTCAACAGCATTTTTTTGCCCCAAAATATTTATGAAAACATCGAAGTTGATGTAGATAATGTTTTTCTTTTGGCAAAACTTCGCACTGCCCCACATCGATCGATGCTTATGGGCACTTGCAACGAGGGTGACTTGATGGATTTGCGGTTAACTGCCATAAAATGATTAGAGCCGAGCGTCGATGTTTTATGTGCTGTGTGGCACATGTTCAGCCAATGGTCCAATGTGGTTTTATTGTCCATGTCACGCTACTTAATATGTACAAATATTATGGGACTGATTTGGGTCACCAAAACAGACAACAAACTTATTTAAATGAAAATTAATGTTAGATAATTGACGAAATATTGACCACTTTTATGTGAGTATATTAAACTGTGTTCATTTAGCTATTTTAGATTGAAGCTTCAAAGTACTTCAATTAAGTTTATGCACTTTTAGTAGTGCTCACCATTTGTGGCAGCTCTCGCGATTTAAGAATTTACTACCTGCCACTAATCCCTATGACGCATGCAGCAGCAATGAAACTCGCCGGCCAAGCAAGTGCACCGAGGGCGAGGAGCAGTTTGTACCGCTCTCGTAAAACGTACATAGCTCAATTCCCTCTGGCGGGGATAAAACACAATGCTTCGGCATTCAGGCGAAACTACCTGACCCCGACAAAACCGACAACAAAGCTGGCTCTCAACTGCAATGCATTGCACCTGGTGCTCCGCTCTGCTTCGCTCTGCGTTTGTGGGATGGGATACGGCTTGGGTCTGGGTCGGGTTGTGGACTTTGAGGCTGGAGCGGGGCTGGCATGAGGCCTAGACTTAGTTTGGAC
Source organism: Drosophila siamana (assembly GCA_035047445.1). Taxonomy (NCBI): domain Eukaryota; kingdom Metazoa; phylum Arthropoda; class Insecta; order Diptera; family Drosophilidae; genus Drosophila; species Drosophila siamana. Next base: position 1,799,409 of record JAWNPP010000081.1, read on the forward strand.
GCTGTGCGTTTGCTTTTGTGTTTTTTATGCATTTGTGAAATAGCACAAAAAAAATGAAACATTTTATAACCTTACATGGAAATTTGGGTTTATGTTGCTTTATTTTTTCAACCTCGAAACAGGTTGGGCCCAGCTGCCATGCACGCCAGGGCACAACAACAACGACTACAATGGCAACAACAACAGCGATAATACAACAAACAAGCGCTGAAGAAAACTTAAATAATGCTAAGCTTTTCGATGAACCCACACAAAACAAAATAACAGAGAAGAAAGACAGATAAGCAGTCAACATTTTGACGGCGTGCCACTTGAGGCGCCACGGCAATAATAAAGCCAAATCAAGTCTAAATCAAATAGAGCAGCATAATCTGCCATAAATACCCCGCAAGCTGCCACTCTCCCCTCGCCCTCACTCTCACTCAGCATTTATCACTAATTTGAAGGTGCGCGAGAGCGGTACTTGATCGCCCATCGCCATCTCCATCGCCATCGTCTGTCGGTGTGAGCGTCCACAGCATCGGCGTCACTTGTGTTGATCAAGAAACGAAAACTGAATATGAAAATGAATATACTCGCACTCGCACTCACA